>JAVTVJ010000116.1:1600000-2329303 GCA_034509425.1 Eopsaltria australis | reverse complement strand
TTTGCAGATCAGTGGAAAAAAATTTGGAGCTTCAGTGCTGCCATTTTTAATATGTCTATTCTTCCACCAACATTTTCAATGATGCAAATGTTTCTTCTAAAACATCTTTTTGTGGTAGAATATGCTGTCCTTTGGAAGCTCTGCTCTTCTGACTTGTCTTAGAAAACAAATTTCCCTTTCACAGTGGTTTTTGACCTTGAAAATGATAGGGTGATTTCCATTAATAAAGAACTAAGCATGGAGACTCTCAGAATCAAATGTTCAGCTTCTTAAAATGTTAAATACTTCTCTCACATTGCTTTATTAATACACTCCAACAAAACAAAGAAAAACATTAGGATTATGCTGTGATTTCCTGGATAAGTCAAGAGGCTGTGCAACTTGGCACATAAGTCATAAAAACCAACCCTTTTTGCAAGATAATTGAAAAAAATGTTTTTATTGTCATGAATTATAGAACAAAGTCCCTCCTGCTGACTACGTCACTGAATTCCAATGTAAGGACTTCTCACACATAAATCTTGCTACACAGTAAATTTGAAAACTCACAAGTAATTCCCAAGTGTTCAAATGAAAACATGCACTCTGAATGCATGTATAGTAATATATAATAAAGGAATTTAGAGCAAAGCTTTTCAGAACCAAAACTGTAGGCATGAATCCAACAGCAGAAGTTGTTTTAGCTCCAGTTTTCTTTTTAAATCATCAACACCAATGGAAAGCCCTTACCAGTGGGATTCTTGGAAATCATATTTTAAAGACTGTATGGAAGACACTGTTTTCTCTCCAGAGTTTAAGCATTGTCTACCTTGGTCAACTTGATTCTGTGGTATTTAACTCATAAATGACAAAAAAAATCAGAGTAACAAAAAATAAAGTTCCAACCATTGCCAGAGACATCACTTCTGCTCAACAGTCCTCAGTGAAAGTCACAGACTTTGGACCTGTGGATGTCTGTGCTGATCACAGATCACCTCTGAAGAAGGATCCTGCCTGAACTGCCTGGCTTGATGCAGGGGACATGAAATGCTAAACCCAGGGACAGAATATGTTGAACACCAAAGTATGAAGGCCAGAGATGGAAAGGTTCCATCCATACCACAGACTTTCTGTAGGAAAAGCAGACAACTGATATCTATGTTCACTGGAGGAAATATATCCAAATAAGGAAAGGAAGGACATAGAGGGTATCTCTGAGATAAAATGCACATTTGGCTACTTGCTATCACTTCCATTGAAGCTAAAAGCCAGGTTAAAAGTTTATATTTTGCTTCTTTATTGCTCTGTTTTTCTGTCTGCTTTGTATAACATACATTTTTTATGCTATTCTGTCTATGTGACCATCTTGCTTACATCAATATTTTAATCTGAATAAATATACTCCTATTTATCTCTGAAACAGTTAACTGTATAGGCTACTCTTTCCTGCACATTTCACTACTGATAACTTGTGATAGGCATTTGGTTCTTAAGCCTGGTGAAGTTCTTATGCTATATCCTAATGCTGTATTCTTAATATTCAGAGGAACGTTCAAAGGACAAGCTTGTTTTACCCTGCAAGTCTATTACTGACAAGCACCCACAACGTGGGTTGAAATATCTTGTCACAGAACTAAATTTATTCAGTTTTTATGACAAACAATTTTGTCCTTTGATTAGATCTCAGCAACACAGGAGCATTCAGCCACCACATTTCTTGTAATGATATCAAATAATACACACGGCTCCACTTTAATGATTTTTGTTTTAACTTCAGCTCAGATTTAAATGAAACTTTGAAGCCCAAAAACCAGGCTTATTTTAGTCTGAGAGAAAAATGAGCCAATCAAGGTAGAAATTTATGTCAAACTCGTTCTAGTGAGTACAAAATGCCTATTTTAAACATTGCTTGTTTCACAAAAAAACCACAACGCTTTATTTGCTATTGTCCTTAGCTTCTGTTACCTCCTCAGTTTCCTCTAGAAGCCATTTCTTTAGTAACGTGATTCCTTTGTAGACAGCTCATATAATCATCATGATCCAAAAGCATAAGAACTATTACAGACATGTGATATTATTTCAATAGAAGAAAATATTTTTAATTTGTAATAAACGTACCCAGAGTTTTCTTTCAATAGTCCAGAACACCTTAAGCAGAAGGTTTACTTCTTTTGGCTCTCTTTAACTTTGAATAACCTTCTTCTTTCTGCTTACAAAAACAAGACAAATAGAAAAGGGCAAAAATCAGTAAAGCAAATGAAGTAGCAATACTAAGCTAAAAGTTCAACTAAAAAAGTTGTTTCCAAGTGAAACACTTAGTTGAATAAGAAGTAATTAATAAAAGTTTCTGTTTTCTAATAGAAGTAATTTAAAGTATGCTTGTAAGTACAGTGGCTAAATAATCAGAACCACAGCTACTTTGAAAATACCCTTTACATACTGGCAACCATGACTTTCAAAACCAACTGATTATTTCTGAGGTAATGACAAAAGCTTACCCTTCAGAGACGTGTTTAGCAGCATCCCTAGATAACACTATTATATTCTTATCTGAGGACAGGAGGAATCAGCCTAATAAGCATCAGAGAGTCCATCCCTACCCCAGTAAACAGACAAGTCTCTTTCCTATTCCTGATACACCACTGAAACTTCCTGAGACCTGTGCATCCACCTCTCTTGAGTCTAGCAGTGGCAGCACTGAAGTGGCAGTGTGGCAGTGAGAACTTGCTGTCTCCTGACACACCCCAAAAGTAGCTTGCAGGGCTCAAGCAGGTACCTGTGCTACTCACAGCCTGCCTGGAGAGTGAGGAATGCACATGGCACTTGTGACTCCTGACTAGGACAGGGCAGTGCCCCTTCCCCATTCCAGCAGTGCTGCCAGACCAGCTACAAGCTCTCCATGCTCACAAGCCCTGGTGTGTATGAGTCATTCCTAGCAGCAGGCAAGGACTTCATTAATTCACATTGTGGTGGAAGTCTCCCCTCAATACCCAGACCCCTGGGGTGGTGATTCTTATAAACAGCTATTTTTAGTTGCTGGTTTTCTTCTCCTTGTGAGAGGGACTCTCCTGCTGCAGCACCGCAGTGCTGGGCCTGTAACCAGTGACTCACTCGGCTGTGGCCCTGTGCAAGGGCCTTTCCCAGCTGCAGTTGGATGGGGCCAGCTCAGAGCAGCTGGGCTGGCGCTTCCCACACAAACTCCTCTCTCCTGCTGCAGCTCGAGCTCTGGGGTAGGTGTTCCTGCAGCAGGCCCCTGGGGTTGCTGCACTGCCCTTTTCTGAACTGCACGGAGAGCACAGACTGTGTTCTTTTAATTACAGTTAAAATATCCAGAATTGTCTTGTATTTGGCATCAAAAGCATAACAAAACAAAAAGTCATTTCTACAGAATGTTGCTAAATTCAAGTCCTGAAAAACTCACAGAGCCACTGAGAACACCCAGAGTTATATTGGGCAGGATAAAACTTTTCTGTAGAATCAGAAAATCTGCTTCAGAAACAGTAACATCATGAAACATTTCAGCAGCATGTTTTGCTGGAGACAAACATTTTAAATGAACTGTTCAAGTAACACTATCATACCCAATGGTTACTGTTAATTTTATCCTGGGTAAGGTTAATTTTATCCAGGGAGGTCAAGAAGATTTCTTAGCCTGCCCATTTTAATTGGTACATGCTAAAAATTTTAAATATCTTTTTTATTTCTTAATTCAGGTCCTTCAGGACTGGATTAAGGAGTGTATGTGTGTGTGGGGGGGGTTTACCTGTCTTCTTCTGGCACAACCTTTCTTTACAGATGCTTCCATGTTGCCCTCTTTGACTGGCAAAGTTGGTGTTGAGGTCACTGTTTCACATGTCAGATACTTGTTCCCTGTCATTGTCTTAAAGTATGGAAGTTTATACCTTCATTAGAAAAACACTCCACAACATTTTTAACGTTCTCTAACTTTTAAAATTACCTGCTTTTCCAAAAGGTGCCCTCGTCACACAAAGCTGAGATAACCCACCAAATTACATTGTATAAATGAAAAAAGTGATAAGCCCAAGACATTTCAATCCATGTACCTAATACATGAGATATCATCCTCATAAAAATTACACTGAAATCAGCTCAGCTATTTATTTAATTGAAATGCAGGGAGAAACACAGATAAAATTAGGTTGTAAAGTACTTCTGGCTGTCATGTAATCCTAACTTTTACTCAAAACAGAGCCAACTTCAAAGATCACCTTGCTTTGGGCCCCATTCAGTCACATTCTGAGAATCTGGAAGGCTAACAAACTCAAAAACCTTCCTCTGCAACTTGTTCTAGTAGTTGACCATTCTCACTCTGAAGAATTTTTTCCTCATGTCCAGTGGGATTTTTTTCCTGTTGCAACTTGTGCTTTTTGTGAAATTGTAATAAAACCTGTATTTGCAAAACTTCCATATTTGTTTAACAGCACAATGCCTTACACACAACTGCAGTCAGCACTACACAATTGATGAGATTCCTTCCAGGAGGAAGGAATTATTCAATTAATATGGTTTTATATGAAGAGAGACTGAACACTAAAAAAATGTCACCATGTTAACCTCATACAGACCTGGATAAACTGTCTAAAACAAAGGAAAACTAATTACCCCACCATAAAAGTCCCAAATTAAAGAAGCATGTATTTCACAAAACACAGGAAATAATTTTCCCTTTCAGAAAAAAAGCAGCAGTGGCTGAAAACATTAAATTATATGGTAGAATTCTAGAAAACTATATTGAGAATGATAGTAGAACATGATGAAAGTCATGCTCTTTATTGCTTAATGTTGTTTTTGAATTTGTGAGGAGCAGTAAGAATGAGCACTGTTCTTTACTGTACCTGTTCAAAGTTAGTTTTGGAATGATGATTGCTTGTCTCAGCAGTATGGTCCTTAGAGTGGCATGCTGCTTTGTTTTCTTCACTTTTGGCCATGCACACTGTATCTTTGAAGACAGATTCATGAATATTTAACCCAGCTCCTTTATTTGTTCTCTTTGTTTGTTGCAGTGACAAACTGGAATTTGTCATTTCATTGTCTAATTTACAAATCTGCAAATGCACTGTCTTTGACTCGTGTTGTTTCTCAAGAACTTGAGCAGTATTTTGACTTGCAAACTTTTTTCCCCTTCTTGCACTGGAAGTAGGAGACTCATACATATTCAGACATGGACTGGTGTTTGATTTCTGAAGCACTGGCCCAACATTCTTAAGAAAGAATGGAGAATTTGCCTTTTTGTGATTGACTTCACTTGGATTCCCACCTGAACCTGAGTTTTCAGAAAAATCCGAGTTAGCACTTCGTCCACCAGACTGCGTTTTCCATCGGAATATGGGTGTACCATGTTTTGCCTGTGTCTTTGCATTCTTTACCTGAAGCAGGCTGCTATCAGTAGGAATTTTGCCTGGCATATTTTGAATGTGCTTGAAAACTTGAGTTATGCTGGAAGATGAAACACCCATACTTTTTATTGGTGAATGCCTTTCAGCATTTTCCCTTTTCCTCCTATGTGTTTGATTTGTGATCTTTCCATTCATTTGCATCAACTTTCCTTTGAAAATTGGTATAATTTTGCTAACTTTTGGGGGTGTGGATTCACAGGCTGAGTTTACAGGTGTTCCCAAAGATTTTGCATTTGGTAGCTCTGGTGCGCATGGTATTTGCTTATTGCTCATTGATTTCTCTGTTGCTTCAATGCTAACCCCTCCTGTACTTTTACTGCTACTCGAAAAACTCGGTGTTCCTGGCTCTTTGATCAAACGCTCCATCCAGTGGCTATTGTCCGTACTGCATGGTGAAGGAATTCCAGGCAAAGGCGGTTTCCTTGGAGGAGCCTGCGTTAGAGATACTATACAAACCATCTCACCGTCCAATTTCGTATGCTTAGGTTTTATTTCCTGCAACACAACAAGAGCTGCTAAATTGGATAAACTGGATTTAAAGATCTGATAGTGCCACCTAATGCATCACTATATGATATCAACCTAATGCACATTGCAATATATAAGCATACAATTCCGTGGTTTGGATTAGAATGACTATATTTTAAAACAATATTTAGTTGTCACTATAAATTAAGGGTTCTTTTTTTTTTATCCTCCCCCAGTACTTACAAACTATGCTAGGATATCATATTTCTCAGAAGGAAAGACTTAAATTACAGTAATTATCTTTGTTCAGTGCTTTCCAACTGGATAATGTCTACCCTTTTTCAGGAGGTGTGCAGAGGGTTTGACTGACAGGGCTCCTCATCTCTTATGACTTCTAAGAGCATCTGTATTCTGAGCAAAAGATAGTTTGGATGTCTATAAAAACTGCACATGACACAAGAGGACGCATTCTAGCTTTGATCACTGGAGAGACATAAACAGGAACTGCTTTCTGAAAGAGGATTTACAGTATTTTAGAACCTCGGCAACTTCTGTCACTATTCTTTGTTCAGAATTAATTACTTTGTTTCTTCTGTCTTCATCACCACTTCAGGCAGCTTACACCAATTTGACTTGGCTACCTTAGCTGATCTAGTCTGCTTTCCATTTAAATGTGGAAAAAAAAGTACTTAGAAGAAAGTATAAATACCTTCATGTATGAGAGAGATCTTCTAATAAAGAGTGTTGAGGAAAACACCTCCAGATAAACATAGAGAGGTACTGAAAAATGACACTATTTCTACTTGTGATTATGCACATTATGGAAAGGAAAAAAGTGGCATTTTTTTAAGTCATATGCCCAGATACCAAACTGTGATGCTGTAGGCTGGTGACAGCCAGTGCTTACAGAGAAACAATACCTTCCTACACAGACACCATGGTACTATAACCAGGAAACTGAGTGTAAATGCCATTCTTTTAGCAAATAAAAATTTCTCTACACCTTAATGAATATAGGCTTGATGAATATAGGCTCAATTAAAGGCTTCATTTATTACAAACAACAAATTTATGATGAATTTCATTAAGATGCAAAAAGCTAACACTTACTTTAAGCATACTTTGCATTCTCTGAAATTCTTCCAGTGCTTAATACATACCTCTTGAATCACGTTGTTTCCTTTCCTGAGCCAAAGTTATGTCAAAATGTGCACTGCCTGCATTTTCACACTGGCTTATAATTTTACAAACACACTCTGCAGCAAAAACTCTGGTAGACCATCGTGGATTTCGGAAAGGATGGAACCTGTCATCACTGTCAGATGTTAATATAGATACATCATCCACTTTGGCAGTTTCCTCTTCTTGAGTGGTGTCTATTGATGCTACTGTATTGAAATCTGTATTTAGGACACAGAGGGGAAAAAACCAAACATAATATTCTTTCTCACTGTAACTGAAAACTACAGAAAGAAATCTCTTCAAAGTCTGGCCTCAAATTCATGGTGACTCCCTTCAGTCTTGGTATCTTAAAGTAAATGGTAGAATTCAAATCTCATGAAACTGTCTACACTTGGTTGGCATTACATGCTGGAAGACAAGATCAATACTATGAAAGTAAATTAAGAACTGCAGTGAAAGAAGTAAAAGGAAAAAACCCTTTTAAAATAAATGTGATGCATTAGAAGCTCATACTGTTCCAAAGCAAAAAATCTAAATGCAAGAAGATTTCCTCCTGCACTGCAGGTAAAATAATTTCCTTCACCCTCACCAATATTCAGCACAGTAATTAATTTTGTCAGCTCAAGAGTTTCATTATGATACAATAGGCCTGGATCATTTCTATTACTAATAGAAGAACTGGTCAGAATACTTCTCTTGCAGGTAATTGCACAGGATTCACAAGCTCAAACCTATTGTGTATTTCCATTTCTGATATGGAAATAAGTTAACATTAGACGTATAAATCAACAAGAATATGAACAGGCAACACGTCCTACGACGTTTACAAGAACTTGTTCAATGGGGACAAGGCAATCAGAAGAAAGAAAGGCATATTCCTCTGAAGGAACTAAGTTAAAGGATCCAATCTTTCAATATGAATGACAATTATACACTTCATAAATGGCAAATGTTCAAGAAACTTGAACACTTCCCCTGAGTGACACAGTGTAGTGCTGCAGGCCTTACTTTGATTGGGTTCTTAGCTACAGTGTATTAAGACTTACCAGCAGACGCAGCAAGAACATCTTTACAAAGCTTCAGCCAAAAAGAGAGCTTCTCAACTGCCATTGAAGTAAGCATATGAGTCAGAGTCTCTTTGATATCTTGGCACAATCTCGGATCCAATTCTTTGTCCAGCAAGCCCAGTAAAGCCCCCTCCAGGCCTATTTCTCTGATGTTCACATCTGCTAAGAACAAAGTCTGTGAGCTGAGTACTGCACATCACAAAACTGAAGTAATGACAACAGAATCCCCACTGAAGGTTGCACACAGGGTATCTTGTGAGAAAGTACTTACTAGCCCTGAAATATTTTTGAAACAATTATATTTTTCACTTTAACACTATAGCTAACTTATGAATACAAAACAAACTTTGAGCTTTGACAGAAACATAGTAACAACAGGAAGAAAGTTACCCCATCAAAAAATAAGAATCCTACTCTGAATTTCACAGCATTACCACCACCACAGCATCTAGCTCCTGAAAAAAAATTATTTCACTTACCTTACTTCATAAGGTAATTCTAAAATAATGTTTTAACTTGAAATGGAAGTTAAAACTATTCTCCAGAAAAGCACAAAACCAGACACATGAAAATAGTTTGTTAAATTAATGTGACCAATTTTTATTTGACCAATATTATAAATTTTAAGTATCAGTAGTTTTTTAAAATGGCTATAGTGCATCTTTTCTGAAAACTTCCACATGAGCTTGAATTGAAAGCTGAAGCGAAATAAATTTTCAACTTTTAAAATAAATTTTTAATTTTTAACCACTCACTCACAGAAAGGCACATGAGGATGAACTAGTGATCACTCTCAGGCCTTTTAGGAAAAATTTAATAGAACAGTTGCTGGCTAGATAGTCTTAGATTTCCCTGGAACTCCCCTTCCATTTCCTCGTTTTCTTCATTTTATCATAATTTGGTACTATATAGACAACTGAGGTAGAAAACATTTTGAGTTTCAGATTTCAAATGTAGCAAAGTTTTCACATCCATAGCAAAGTGTGTTTGAAATTCACTGTCAATATGTCAAGCTCTTTGATCTCAAAACTTCAATACATTACCTGGAGCAAAATCTTCTTTGCTTTCTTTCACAAGTGCAACAGCATATTCTGATACTTCAGCAGCTTCTCTTTGCACAAGCTGACGTAAGCAAGCTACCACTGCACGTCTCAGTAATAAGTATGAGCTACAGAGATTCATCTGAAACATGCAAGAAGATACAGTAAGATGGCTAACAAACCTCTGTGGCAACACTTCAGTAAGGCTGGTATTTTCTGAACACTTGCAGCTATGGCAAATCTGTTAAGTCAGTAAGGATGTAATTGATAGTCTTTTTGCTCAGCTTTTTTTTTTTTTTAACTCCCAAATGAAAGGTTTTGCAAGTCCTGTAATCAATTTTACAAAAGTATCAGTATTTTAGCATTTTCTCACCAAAGGCAACTTATAATATTGGTTTGGGGCTGAATCCACCTCTCAACCAATATTGTACAAAGACCCCCATTAACTTCAATGCCAGGTGAATCGTGGTCTCAGGGAACAATTAACTCTTTTTGACTACTGGGTAGTTGCATACAACGGACTTGAACACTCAGTACAAGGCATCATCAGATGTTACTAGAGAAATGTCAGTGAAACCAAGGGTGAGAGAGTCAATCAGTGTCTAATAAAACAGAACTCCATGCATGGAAAGAAGTTTGTAAGGAAGGGCAAAGAAAACACTGCTGCAGTTTCATTGGGGAAAAAAAATATACCCTCATTTTACATTAAATTATGATTTAGAGAAGGTGAGAGAAAGGGTGAGAGCTACTGGTGAACGTATGACACTGAGACAGGTCAGCTCTCCTGAGCAGTCTCTAGCAAAAAAGTTCATAGCACCATCATGTTTTAACACCAGCAGGCCAGTGTGTGGGTTATTTTACCAGAAAATACATGATCATAGATTCACTATTACTGGACAAGGAAAAACACTGAAAAAAACCCAAGACATAGCCTCGAGGGCTTTTTGTTAGAGTGAAGCATTCTGATTTTTATTTGCTTCTTTCAATTTTAAGACAATCCTGAAGGGAATCCTAAAGATATTATAAACTATCTGTGTGGTCTGGCAAGATGGCTACATCAATATTTATGCATCTTCTTCTAAATTAAGCTTCGGTTATCATAAAAAAAATTGCTCTCTACAACTAATCAGTTGTGTACCCTTAGCTGTTACCATCCTTAAAATAGATAGAGCTGAGTGTCTGCTGCAGGAAAACCTTGCATTAAGCTGTGCTCCTCATGTGTCAGCAACAGGCCAATATATGTTAGTCAAAATGACTAATATATATTAGTTAACATATGTTTAAAGAAAGCAACTTAAGGACAAAAAAATAAGGAATAGAGAATTTTAGCTTTGTTAGATTAACAAAACTAAGCTTTGTCTTTGGAATTTCTATGCATGCTCATGAATCTACAATACTCAAAATTACATAATTAATACACAAAAATATACTCTCTGCATAATTCTTCTACAAGGAAAGAAACCTGACTCAGCAGGTATGTCTGCAAGGTACTTTAATTGCAACTTTACAAACAGGTGGGACTTTTAATGCAACATTTATGCAAGCAGGCTGCACATTCTACTTCAAGTTGGACATGCATAAATTCCGTGCTCTTTTTGAATAGGGAAAAAACAGAGGGCCCAATTGAGGCCACCAAAATAACACAAGATGCACATTTTTCATCTCACTCATTTTCCCACATTCTAAGCAGGGGACAGGACTAAATGACAGACACAAAATGCAAGCATCACAATAAAATTTAAACGTACAAACAGCTCCCTTTCTGTACTTAACACACTAAAAACAAAATTATCCCTCAATAAGCACATAAATGAAATGTATTCCTGCCATCTGCAGAAAGTTAGGAAGGCTCTGGTTAGGATGGCAATAAAATATCACTTGACATGCTAAAAGAAATTACATTAAAATGGTTAAAAAGAAAGATAAAAGATGAAATAAAAACACCACTGCAAACTGCAAAAGTTTAGGATTAACAAGGCACAGGGACCTACCAACACAGAATTATCCAACAAGATTTCCTGCACAAAAACAAACGACAACCAGTCATGACAAAACCAAAATAGATATCACAGTGATATCAACCACATATGGAGACTGTAACATGTAAATTCAGCATATAAAAAAATTCAGAATCGTATCTCAAACATACCAAAAGCCTAATGTGCTTAGATAATTTCTCGTATTTTTCATGTTGAACACACTTAAATTCCAATTCAACTGCCCCTAAAATTAACACTTAAACAGTACCAAGACAACAGCACAGCACAGTTACTAGCATTGTATACTTATTGTGTTTCAAAATATCTTTAATATGTTAGAGCTGAAAACTGGCATTCACTGTGCTGAGGAATAGTACACCATAAGCTTACACAGATAAGCTCTTGAGAAGTCTGTGCTCACCTAAGTTAGATTTACAGCTAATTTTAGACATGATTAAAAACATATGATTAGTATTCTGCTGGAGCCAAGAATTCAAATAGCAGGACAAGTATGCATTATTGTTAGAAGACCCGTGAAAGATTCAATTGACAATCAGGGAACACTTTCAGAAGCTGAAGAAGGAAAGCTAGATAATGACAAGCACATGTACACAATGTACAAAAAAACCTGAAACAAACAAACCACAAAACATGAGCCAGTGAAGCATTGCCTAAGTCATGTTTTACTAGTGCTAGCACAGTTACAACCTGAACTGTTTAAAGGCTCTGGAGACCTGAACCATCTCATGCTGTAGGGGCTGGGAAGACAGGTGGAGGGGACAGCTTGCAGCTGCCTGCACAAGAATTTGTGCTAGCATGCCTAATGATGGAAAAAGAAATGGAGAGGGAGGAGAGGGAGGGTTATGAGAGAGAGGAGGGAGGTAAGAGGAGGTGAAGAGGAAGTGGGGGGAAATGGCAAGTTTGAAGGCGCAGACATTTTACAGAATCCTTGGGAGAAAAGAGGGTGGAGAGGGGCGTTGGTTCAAATGCTACGAAAAAAGTGAAAACAAATTGTTTGCACATTTGTTTTCAAGATTTTATGAGTGAAAATTCATGTTTCTATGGATGGAGGAGGAAAAGATCACTCATCTGACCACAGATTCTTTGCCTCTCCTGTTTTTCTTCCCTAAATCAAGAATACAATGGTGAATATCCATATGATCTAGGGTCTAGCTACTTCCCCTTAAGACTTCAAAACGCAATGCAAAGGAGGACCGTCACACCTTGTTCTTCAAATTGCAGACATTAAACTCATGAACAACTAGCTGAGGGTCACCTTGCAAGTAAACAGCACAGTGAAGTGCTGATTTCAGATCCAATAACTTATTCTGCTTCCCTAATAAGATGGTGATTTAGTGGGTGGAAACTACATGGATGGATGTCAAGTTTTACAAATGCAGAATTCTGCTTGTGCAATTATCTTCTCAGAGACCTGCAAATCACACACTCAAACCTTGTTTATGACACTCTTAAGAGACATACTGACATTACTGAATTGTCAGTATCAGCAACATTGGCCATTAGATGCACAAGCTCATGAGAATGAGAAAAGGTCACCCATGTAAGGCCACTGACTTCAGCACACTCCTCTCCCAGAAAGCCCACAATCATTTCAGGGATAGTGTAGAACACACTCAGATGCGTGAACAAACACACTCAAGCCATGAACCCTGCTTCTTAATTGACTAATTTAGTATTATGAAGTTCATAAAGTGCTGCATGAAGTACTTTGAGACAACTTGTAAAAACAATAAAAATCAGTAATATTACACAGACAATACAACTTTGTCACGACATTGTCTTTATTAGTAGGTACTTGATATTAGTAGAGAGATAGAAGCAGACTGTACATGGACTTACGAATGCTCCCAAATGCTGCCACACCCTCCAAACAAGAGACTGACATAGTTTATAGTGATTTTATCAATGTAAGAAAAACTGTGTTTTACCCAGCGAAGCAAAAATAATTATTAGTACATGTTAAAACAAAGAACATTTCAGATTAGTTCCAGCCCTTATGCAACTAGCATATCCATGTCTATTAGTGTGGGGCAGAAAAACCTTCAGTTTCTCCTAGCTCCCACAATCATGTTTCTAGCCAAACTAAATTTTAAAAAGTAAGGAATCTAATACACAAGTGCTACCCAATGCAAGATGTGAATAAGAAGAGTATTGAAATAGATGAGGTTAAAATAAAGTCCCACCACATTTCAATGTCTGTGGGCTTTTGTTTTTTTCTGATTGACAGTGAGACAAGGCGGTCTTATTAAAAAAAAAGCACTAAAATTTCCAACCAATACCCCCCTAGCTAGCCCCCAAAATCCACCAAGGCTGATAGCTACCAGATTTTTTTTTTAATAGAACTAAGTACTTCAGAACAGCAGCTATTCAAAGACAAAGAGATAGTGGGTGAAAACAAAACAAAACAAAACAAAACAAAACAAAAAAACTCCACCCAGCAAAGAAACTCTCCCACCTCTTGTCAAATAGGGCTGAAAAAGTTTTGCTTATTTCTTCCAAATACCTGATTTGACTATTACTTACGTGTTAGAAATTTTTATACTGACTGCCAAGATGTCACTACACTGAAGCATTAGTGCTACAGAAATTACAAAACAGAGAAATCTACAATTTTTCAGCAACATGGAAAAACAAAATGAAACAAAACAATTCCCAGTAATTAGTACACACAATTTTTTAAAATCAATCCTTCAACCAAGGCATAAAAAGCAGCAGAGGGAAAAAACTGGCCAACATGAGACAGCTGGTAAAAATCCTGCAAAAAGTTGTAATGTATCCTGCCAGAGAACTGGTCTTAATAAGAGCAGCAGAATGCACTGGCAAGCAGTTCAGAAGGCCAGAATGTGCTCATCTTGTAAAGGGGAAGCTGAAACTGAGGAAAAAAAATTAAGATATATAGAATACTTGCCTGTAGGAGAACATGAAACATCTCATGCCTACACAATGATCAGTTTCTCTGCTTAAAGAAACATCTCCATTTTTAAAGTGTTTATCAAAAATATGATCAAATTTTAAAATACATGGATATAAACTAGAAAATATATACTCACACAGAGGCAGCTTACAAGATTAGACAAGTTGACATGTCGAGGAGCAAACATGTGAAGCTGCTGAAGGCAAGAGATGGCTTGAGCTTGAACAAGGCAGTCAGGATTATCCTGCATCACTGCACAGCCCAAAAGGCAGGAAGTTCTTAAGGCTGACACTGTTGTACTGCTGCCTATATTGAGAAGAAAAAAGGCAGGATATTCTTTTGTTTTTAAAACATATATTTATTTTTAAGAAACATGATAACCTGTCTTTTTCCCAAGCCAGCTATAATGTTCATCTTCCTAAGGATGATCATCTGTGCTACACTTTGATATCAATGAGTTTTGATCACATTGCTCTCTGGTGATTTAGATGTAAATTTTACATGTCTGCGTCATAACTAAGACATAGATGGGCTCCTAACTCTTGAAATACGAACACCTTCTGTTCTCATGCTAGAATTATAAGATAAAAGAATGTAAGAACTGTAAAATGTAAAATTCATGTAAGAAACTTCAGCCCGAGGCAAGGCTTGGAGAACCAGCTCAAACAAAGGATATGATGTCAAGAGACACTATTTTTGGAAAACTAGCAGTCATGTCATCTTGATTGCATAAAGTCACGGCCTATGAAATACTGTCCTATAACTACGCACAGAGACTTAAATCTGCTTACTTGTTACAGTTGCAATCACACACATTGAAGCAATGTTTAGCAATGTGGTTGCCACAGCAAACAAAGCTGACACTTTTGTATGTTATATACCTTGCAACTCAGGGCCCAGAGTGGTAATAAGTGTATTTAAACAGCGACCAAGGCTCTGATGAACTTCAGCGTAAGCCGGAGGCACACTCAACAACAGCATGAGAACAAGAGACAAGGTAGGCTCCACATGCACGTGATACAAGGGCCCAGCCAAATCTATGATTAGTGACAGAGAGTGTAGTGCCCACGCCTGTAAAGTAAGAGAAGCAGTAACGTAATGTCTATATGATAAACATGAGACCTTTTAAAAATTTGATAGTTAAAAGTGAAATTCAGTAATGAAGTGTAATAGAAGTTGCACTTTTAGGTTCCAAAGGAAAAAATAGAGAGGTTATCCAAAGAAACTTTATGAATCTGATTTTGAATCAGTAATTTTGAATATTTTACAAGGAACTGTATGGTGTGCAATGAAACAACCATATTAAATTTGTAATTTTTAATAAACAAAAAATTGAATGTAATAGTAAATTAGTTTAACAGTGATGATTATTCCTTAATTATATTCTATTATTTTAAAATTTTCTTACAGTCCCTTGTGCAAGAACAGAATTGTGAAAAAATACTAGAGTTGCTGAAATAACCTATTGCTGCAGTCACAGTTATTTTGCACCAATAGCCACATCTGTTTCATGTCAAGAAACAGTTATTCCTTGTACAAAGATACTGCAGAAAAAGCTTTAAAAAATCTTTAACTGATATTTAGACAAATACATTAAATTCACTCAATGTCTCTTAAAGCTATTCTCATAGATAATAGCTTTAGCCACAGAGAAATAACACTAATTAGTCTTCAAAATTTCTTGCCTTACTCAAGGATGTATATCCACCAAGTTTGTCAGCATTCAGGCTACAAATCCTTTTTATTTACTATATGACCCTTCAACAAAAAATGCTGGGAGGTAAACACTGTAAAAGAGACAAAAACTGACACAACTGAAAAAAACCCCCTCATAATCAAAAAACCCTAGGTCCTATCTAGTCAAAGTCAAGATAAAGGTGAACGTGAAACGAATCAATCCCTAAAACATCAGATACTGTTTTTGAAGTGAGCCTTATCAGTCTCACAGATCATTGAGTAAGAACCTCCCACATCCCATCGTAGTTCTTGCTACAGAAGTTGTTGAAGGTGGATTTTGAGCATTCTACATTGCCTTTGCTGCTCCAGCCATTACCTGTGAGGTATGTCTACAAGGTTGTGAAGTGTTATTCTTACAAGAAAAAGAGCCTTAAACTCCAGAATATAATTCAGTTAATTTGTAACGTAACATTTTTATATAAGTGACAAGTACCTGTACATCAGGAGAAGTACTGTCCTGAGACAAAGTATAAAGGATTCCAACACATGCATTCAGGTGCTGAGTAGAACCTATTCCTCCTAGGTACCTATACAGACATCCCAGAGCCAAAGAATGACCTGTTCTTGACACCACATCCCTAGCAGATTTTAGCCTATTAATTGAAAGAAAGCTGTTAGTTTAATCACCAAGACTCTTACTATGCAATAAGCACATCTACAACTTAAATTTCTGGTATATAATCAGCAAAAAATTTTACTAGACATTATTATATTTCCAAAATTCTAAGTTCATACATTGTCTCTTATCTGAAGAACGTGCCAAAAATATTTTAGATACACTTAAATGATGTTGCTAGAACAGCAGCCAATTTAATTAATTTGAAAGTCTTACACTAAGAAATACATGCAGAACTCAGGCAGTACTTTTTCCCGTTAATTTCTGAAGTGACATCAAATTCATTAAGGAAAACATTTTTTAAAAATTATCATAACAGGTGTCAGATAGATTTCTTGAACATTTTTATGAACTCAAGCAGTATCTTTTCATGCTTATTTTGAACTTACTTGTCAAAACTGACTTGCGCTAATCCAGCAGTGAAGGCACTGTCAGAAACCACCTGTGCCAGCCTGGCCAAACACTCTGCAGCAGCACATCTTAGAAGTGGATTATTGCTTTCCAAGGCACCCATTACCAACATCAGAGCAGATCTTCTAACTTCTTCTGTACCTAAACTTCCCTTGCAGTTAGCCAAGTGCTAAAAATAGACATTAAATATATTAAACAGTTAGTAATCAGAGTGTGCTTTTCTGTCAGTCAAGCAAAAAATACAAGACCTGCAGAAGGATTTTGATTTTCTTCCCTTTTGTCTGAGGAATTCCTCTCTTTGAACTTGCTGTTTTGAGAGTTAGACCCCCTCATAAGGGTACATCACAGCACAATATTATAGAATGAACATTATGATTTTAGGAAGTACTGGATAGATTGTAGTAGAACCATAGAAACCAACATATTAGCATAAAATTCAGGAAATAATATCAAGAAGAAAACCAGTGAGAACAGAATAACACAAAGCGAAATTTCAGTCCAAAACATTTGCCTAAGAAGAGAAGAATGAAAACTGCACAGGAACAAATAAAGCATCAGGGAAAATGAACAAATAGCAAATAATTATGAGATCACTTTATTTCACCAATTGTTACTCTTTTATTTATACAATAGGAAATACAAAAGACAGTAACAAAGCCAGAAATTACACAAACAGAGTTTTTCCATATCTCTCTTATTTGAATGACACTAGAATGGATGCTAGGACACTAGAATGGATGCTAGGACACTAGAGTGTACTAAGAGAGGTTTCCCTAAAACTAATATTAAAAAAGGGGAAAAATTAAACAGTGATTCCTATGCACTCAAGAAAGCTATGACATCACAAAACAATGTATTACCACAGAAAACAGGACTGATCATCTCAATTGTTAATCAAAACAAAAACTTCTGTGTACTGTGCTGGTTTGAACTGGAGTAGAGTTAATTTTCTTCCCAGTAGCTAGCATGGTGCCATGCTCTGGATTTGTGCTGGGCACAGGGTTGACAATACTGAGATGTTTTGTTATTGCTGAGCAGTGCTCTCACAGAGCCAAGGCCTTTTCTGCTTCTTGTGCCACCCCACCAGTGAGTGGAGTGGGGGTGCACAAGGAACTGGGAGGTGACACAGATGGGATAGCTGCCCCCAATGGACCAGAGGGAGATTCCACACCACACAGCTGTCAAGAGACAGTTGTTCAGCATAAATGAGTTTTAAGTAGAATGGGTTCCATAGAGGTAAAATACTCAGTGATTTAGGATGTTGTTTGCCCAGCTTTACCGGCTCAGCATGAGTAGCTGGATTAGCTGCAGCCTCGGGCCCATAGCTCTGAACTTACACCTAGAGATGGTTTTGCCTGGCATGAAGTTAATTTTCTGAGTAATTTTCCGAGTAGCTGGTACAATGCTGTTTTGTCTCTAGTACAATAACATCGATAACACACTGATGTTTTGATTGTTGCTAGGTAATGGTTATCCTAAGTCTAGGGCTTTTTTAGTTTTCTGTGCTCTGCCAGAGAGCAGGGGCATCAGAAATGCAAACCAGAAGATCAGGAGACTACAGCTGATAGCAGAAGTTGCAATTCCTCAAGAACCACCAACCTGCACAGACACAGGGAAAGAACCCAGTGACGTATTAGAAGACCCCTTACCAAAAATCACTACTGGACCCAGAGACACCTGCAAGGCACGTAAAGAGTGATATGAAGGGTAGGTGCATAAATCAGAAGGGTGTAATTCCCTAGGGATTTTTTGTCCTGAGTACTTCTCCAGAGGCACCCAGCTTGAGCTGTGTGGCTGGGTTTAAACCACAGCAACTGATGTATTTGAACCAAGAGATGCTATGGTTTAGTAACAGAGAGAGAGAGAGAGAGAGAGAAACAAAGGAGAGAAAACAAAGGAGAAAGAGAGAGAGAGCAGATTTACCTTTAAGGAAGTAGAAAAGGCTGACACAACATGTAGTTGCACTATTTGTTGTCGAGATCCTTTTGTTTGCTTTATGGAATTCAACAACTGTTCTAACACCTGGAGCCTTAAACAAAAACAGAAAAGAAACCACAGAATTGAAAACTAAGGAAATAAATCAAGTTTTTTTTTTTTATTTTAAACAAAATCTATATATAAAAACAGAGGTGGAACAAAATAACTCTTGAAATTTTCCTTCAACTGGCATCCGTCTACTACCATAAAAATGTGTATTCCATATTAGAATATGAACTTCCACATATGCACATGAACTTTTTACATTTGCTTCCTTATATGTATTCACAGATAATCACTTATATTTAAGCAACATTGAACAGACATTATTAAAAGGAACTATGTATAGGAATAATGCATTTTGATTTACAATTGAGAAAGGAGGAGGCAAAGGAAAAAGAAAATGAAAATGAATTTATCTGCAACAATTAATTCAGATCTTGAGAAATCAGTGAAGAAAACCAACCAGCAAGTTGGTGACAGTTGGGGCAAAAAAAAACAAAGACAAATAAAAATCCAAAATAAAAGCAGTCAGTGAAGACAGAATAAAGAAGTAAAGGCAGGTCAGAAGAACAAAAAAATCATGTAGTAATTTTATTGGCAGGTATTTTCATATACAAACAGCTGCCTGGAACTTACACTAAACCCTAAGCACTCAAAGTTGTGAAGACATCAAGACTCAGGACTCATCAGGACTAAACATTCATCCCACACAGGAAACTATAAAACAAACACCAGCTACAGTGATCATGATCAAACGATGGAGGACTAACAGGCTTTGAAAATATAAAGCTATTTAATTTTAAAATAATTCACCTGCTTTAAAGCTGCATTCAAAAATATTACCAGCAGCACACAGAAGAAGCAACTGCATGCAAAAATCTTCAGGAATTTTATGCCTTAGCAATCAGCTTGCTTATAAATGTGAAACAAACCAAAATGCCACCTATGCAGTGAGAAAACATACAGACAAAAACCCAAGAGAAGTTTTTGATCTCTTTCAAGCATTCTTGTACCTTGACAGAACTGTGTTAAGATACGCACTCTCGCTTCTCCCCATCCACTTTTTATAAAGAATATATTATGTATTAAGCACCACAAAAATCGTGTAATAGCTCTCAAAATAGCTTCCATTTTGATCTGGCTATCAAAATGAAACACTATTCTGGGTCGACAGAATTTGCTATGACAGTAACCTCTTGGTGGGTGTGCCTTTCTGTTGTCAGCAACTTTAATGAGAAAAGTACAATAATTTGGTGGTCTGAATTATGCTGTTCAGATGGTTTACAGACTCCACTTATGCAATTCATTATTTTTTCATAACTGTTTTCTTCTTCATTCAATGTCAGAAACCGTGACCATCTTAGGACATCTCCTAAATTCCCCAGCAGTTACAGTTACTACTTTACCTGTGAGATTCTGTTATGTGGGAAAACATAACTCCAAAAAGTCGAGTTGCTGCACTGATAACAGATAATGCAGGAGGTAGTGGTTTAGGTACTGAATCCCCTTTTGCAGATTTCTCATAAATTGAGTAAGGGTCATACTCCAGGCTGCCACCAGCTGTGCTGTTACCTAAAAGGAGCTGTAAGAAGGAGAAGAGTGATAACTATATTTTTGACCAAGTCTAAATGAGCACTCACCTAAATAACTACAACTGTATGAAAATACAATAATACCTTTATAATACAACAGAAAGTACCTGTTCTTCAATAAATCTGTGGTCAGTCTCCTGCAGTAAGGGACCAAGTAAAAGGAGATCATTCTCATGACAAAGGGGTGGAAGCAAGAATGTCGAGGCATCAATCTGGCTATCTGGGACAGTCAAGTCAGTCACTAACTCTTTTAGAACAGCATTGAAGTTTCCTTTAAATTAAAGAAAAAATATTCAAAACTCTTGGTTAATTACTTGCCACAAGCAACTCTGGGAGCAATATATTTATACTGAAATAGTAACATCTATTTAACATTTCTCTTTAGCCTTCAAAGAAGACTCTCTGTTAGAGGGGAAACCACAAAGAATACCTGACATAAGCAAGCTAAGCACCCACAGCAATCTAGAAGCTGAAAAACAGAGATTTTTACCTTTACAGAAGGCATAATGCCATACAACTGATAATCCAGTAAATTAGTTACATCTACAAATAAAATAGAGGGGAAATGGCAGTTATGAACACAGCCATGTTTTCTTCTATTTCCTGAAAATTAATGCTGTGGGATGTATTATGTAATCACAAAGGAATACTTGGACTTGGCAAGCAGAAGTAATTTAAAACATCCATAGGTTTGATAAATAACCAAAAGCTGATAAATGCAGTCCCTTATTTTAGGAGTTTGCAGGCAAAAACCAAAGCGGGAAGAGTTTATTGTAGGTTACATTATGATAAATTTCACTGGTAGTCAAAACTTCCACATATTTTCGCACATAATATTTCTGACAAGGTTGTACATGATAGAAAACCAACAACACTGGGCATTTAGAGTCAGATTGTTCAGGTCATTAAAACAGTTTTTGTAGTGAGAGAACATTTCCAGTCCTGAATCACATGTGATGAAAAAAGATTGGTTTGTAATTGTGTTGAAAAACACTGCAGAACTGATCTTAAAGAATGTACTCAGTCTTTATACAAATATTACGTAAGAATTTACCTCCAGAGCATTAAGACTGGAAAGTCAAGTCCTCATGAATTGGGAAATATCAGCACTAAGAAGCGGGGAGGGGGGAGAGACAGGTACTTAGCTCCACATATCCAATTCCTGGCATTCAGTTTTGTCGTTAGTTGATCACACAATTATGTGTTTGCACTAAAGCTGCTTTTAATTTTTCAATACATGGAAGTTTCAAAAAGTGGGACAACACAGTTTTCAACACCTCATAAGCACAAGCAGAGTTATTAGCACAGTTAGAGCTGGTAGCTGCATCCAGCTATTGAACCCTTCCTGAAAACAGAATCTATTCTGAGAAGCTGACTTTCTCTTCCCTACCCGTTGAACCCCTGGCCCTATCAGCCTGTCTCTCCAGCAGGCATCTGTTGCTTTGCCTGCCTCCCTGACTAATTAACCAAGTATGCAATTTTTCCAAAATGCTTTATTCAAATCAAAACGCAAAATGTCCGCACTATCAAATATATAGCAAGTGCACAGAAAATGTATGACAGGAATAGAAATTGCACCTTTTAAAAAACTGCAATGGTTAACAACTAGAAGTTGTTCTTTCATTATTACTCACCATGACAAAAATTTTTTTAGAAATCCCCTTCCTACAAAAAAACCCCAGCTTTTGAAATAAATTTTCATGGAGATACCCAGCATTTTTTTAACCAAATAAATATTTATTTTAGTCCCAGACAGTTGGCAATCCTCAACACTTCAAACAGTATTGCCCCAATGTAAAGCAATTCAAAAATTTAAGCCAGAATGCTGTTTCAGCATTCTAGCTATTCATCCTATTAAGGAAGAGAAGTGAATGCCTGTATTCAATGTTATGGTTTAAACAGTAGAACATAACATGCACAAAAAGCTGAAGAATGAAAAGAACCCTAATGAGTCATCTGACAAAACATATTAATTTCAGACAACAGAAAACATCAAGAAATCTAATAGAATTCAAACTACTAAAACTATTTTCGTGGAATTTTCAATTTGGACAATACAAAACTTCTCATATTAAATCACAAGAAATAAATGTTTAGCCTTGAAAACATGAGCACATTATTATCCAAAACTAATGACACATGAAAATTATCACAAATATGATTTGTCATCTTAGAAACAGAACCAGCTTTCCCCAGCTTAACAAGTTCATACTTTGGATCACATAAATTATAAGTCTTATCCATTCATACACAGTGGAAGACAGCAACTAAAACACGTTAAATGTATTTCATTGATGTTCAAGTTTACCTAATATGTTCTTCTCATATATGTCATTGCTGAAATAATGCAAAAAATCAGTTATGATTCATGCACACTCATAGTAAAACTTTTGAAAATTCTTCTGTTTGAGCAGATATGATTTTTAGTGATGACAGGAAGCAGTAAAAGAAACATCAAAGAGGCAGAAAGTGAGCAGGAAAGGACCAAGCAGAGCCTAAACAAGTCTTAATATCTCAGGTCTCAGAAATTTAAAGGCATGAATTGACAAAGAAGCTTAGGTGTATGAATAGTCTGTTTTCAACTGTTTATTTTCCTGGGTATTTTGTTCTGTTTCACTTGCATTAAAAAAATACAAGTTTTGCACATTATTTGCAAATACTAGAAGTTTGAGTTACAACTCCTGGTATGTTTTCATCACAAATTTTCTCAGAAAGAAACAGCTTACAGATTTCTATCATCTGGCTAACCCAGATTGAAGAGAACAAATACAAAAGAAATAAAACCATGAATTGGTGAAAGCTTCTTAATCAGTGTGCCACTCTGAGCCACATAAAATGTGCCATTCTGTGCAACACGAGTACTCCTAATATTGTTCCTCTTTATAATGTCTAAATTTAGACAGTGAAAAAAACATAGTGATATTGTTTCCCCAAACAATTTATTTGTAAAAATTCCCAGTATTTGCAAAGACATACAGTTTCTGAATGAAGCTATCATACTGGAAACAATATGGAAAGAATGGTATTTGTTTCAAGCTTTACCTTAGAACCTTTTCAATGCATTTTTAAATGATTCATACCTACAAGATATATAAAAATAACTTCTGGCAATGTATGCATTTCCATTCCTTCCCCATTGCCATACTGCTGTATTACACATGAGTTGACACCTCTGAGACTACAGCTGTCAAATTACTGTTTAGATTCTAAGGCTATTTTCAAAGATTTCAGCAGGGTGCCCGCTTTTTTATAACAAACTTTTCAAGCTTTTTCTTCATTTATTTGACCTAGAATGCAACACCCTCAGCTAGGCTGCTCTCTCACAAGAGGTACATTTTTCAGTGTAAAACACTGTGCATTTTCAATGTAGTTAGAACATATGTAAAAATCCCAAACACACCAAGAAACTGCCAAACCCAGCCACACCCAAATATTTGTATTCTGTAACATGTTGCTGCTGCAATACAAGAAAAAAGGAATAACTTGCCCTCAGGGATGGAGGTGTAATTTTCAGTGACAAATGAGTATTATACACTATGCATCATTATATGCAGACTTCTAAGGTGACAGCAGCTTTAAGGCAAAGGTCAGGGATTTGTCTCCATTGTTTTAGCACTTACCACTAGATGGAGCAGCTTATTTGACTAAGGATTCCCTCCAAGATACAAAGGACACAGCTAATTTAAAGCATGATTGCTCCATATTGTCTCTGTCCTGAAGAATACCCTGCACTTCTCTTTACAGCTGACAAAAACACTATGATTCCTTACTGCAGTCCATAATCTACTGTACAGCGAATGATTTAAAGACAACAAAGATATTAAATATTTTAGTCGAAAAGTTTGACCTGTCCAATTACTGTGCACAGTTAATGGATTAGAGGCCCAGATTCTTTTTGTTATGTTCTCCTACAAACAGTAAATCAATCCTCAGATTTTGTGAAATTGTTCTTTAAATACAAACCTTTTATCCACATTCTGCACAGGATCAGATTATTATATCTGTAATATATGCCTTGTTAAATCAATTAATTTGAATTCTTTCAATGGTCTGTATGCAAAAGTAGTTTACGGCAAAGTTACATCTTTGAGAATTAAGATTCAATGGAAAAGTAAAACAGGCATCAAAGAAAAGAAATTTTTCAACTAATTTGAAATTGAAACATCATCTAACTTCAATTTTCTACCAAAAATAGAGCAAAAGTGTCTATTTGTAACAGAGGACTCTACTGGTATTACAAGGGAACAAAGATCATGAACACTAGGTTTTCATAACCACAGTGCCTTTGCTACAATTCATCAAACTTAAACAGAGGGAAGAAAATTTGTTTTTTATAAAGGGTGAAATTATTTTTTGCTGGCTAAATATGTGTTGGATAAAAACTTAGAAGTGAGTCCGTAGTATTTTTAATGGATTTGTCCTTGTATGGAAATACTTACCTTCGTAGGCCTTTGGGGGCAATACTGCTAGTAATTCATAAAGTTTATGTCTGTAAACCGTTGATGGTGTTTTTAAGGAATTTCCATATGATTTGTATATTGAAGAAAGCCTTAAAATATAAAAAGCACGTCAGAGATGGTAGGGACCTTAAGTTTTAAGCAACATCCCAGTTTCACTTGTATCACTCTACTGAATACTTTTAAAACCTATAAATATTAGAAGTACAGTTTTGATTTGCATAACTAATAGTAAAAAGAAACTGATTTATTTCACATGTTCTGACAAAATGTCTGGTGTCCATTTCCAAGTCTTATTTTTATTTAATACTAGAGAAATAAACAAGCTTTCTATTTCCTTTGATTGTACCTATATTTACAACAATAAACTTTTGTGGCTATATTTCTCTAAGTTAGAGCTTAGAGCCCAAATGCATTAAATTGTTCTATATTTCAAAGGCCAAAGTTTAAAAATTATAAAACCCTTACCGGCTGAGATCTGAAATTAATTACAAAAAATATCCATGTCTAAAAGATATTTTTCCAAGTATATTCTAGAACATAGTTTCTTATGTTATAGAAAATAATGGTGTATAAATGCAAATAAGTATGCTTAATTTAAAAAGCAGGATATAAAAACTGACTTAAAAAAACCTTGCAAGAAAGTCTTCCTTAGATATTTCGTATGACACTAGAATCTGCAAACACATAAACTCTGATTTTTGTTCCTTGAAAAGAAAGTTCTTTAGAAAGTTCTCTAATCAAATACAGATTACTCTAGCTTTTCAAATAACAGTTTTATACACACACTTACTGTGTCAATAAATCAACAGCACTTGGGAGAGGAGGAAGGAGTCTCTGAACAACTTCATCCGTAAGAAGACCAGCACAGTGGGAAACAAAGCTTTTAATAGCTAGAAAAGGAATGGGATTTCAATTTACTCAGTGTGAGACATGTTGAAGAAAAAAGAACACATTAGCAAAGTAATTACATTACTATGCCACTAATAATGTATAAAAGTAGAAGAAAATAAAAAAATACCTCAGCCAATAATTGAAGAAATTGATAAAAATCTTAAATGAAAAAAGTCAGATGCACTGTTTTAGTGTCTCAGGCTTGGACATTCATATCTTGACTTTTAACTGCATACACAAATGCAATTTTTTTTGCATTTTGTTATGAACTAAGTGATGGTATGTAACTCAACTTCATGATAATTCCATAATAATAATAAAAAGAAAATAGGAGGATGATCAAGTGACCTACTGCTTACTTTACTCATTTTCCATTAAAATCTAGTTCAGTTTCTGTACTCTAGGAACCAATTAATATGTATATAATATACAGAAAACTAAAATTAAACTTGAGTTTAATTTCCAAAAGCACCTGGAGGATATACTGTATTAAATATCTATTTTCTAAAGAAAAAAATATTTAAAGGTTAATTGTTTAGGTACTTCTAAAATGAAATTACTATTGAATTCCACACTTCGTGATATATCTTAATAGAGAGAGACAGGGGTGATTACTATATCAGGGTTCACATTTCTGGAAAGCAAAGTACCCTTTATTACTCTAGGGTACAAGACTGAAACACATCAAGTATTTGAAGATCACTGGAACAATTTCTTGGAAACCCAATTTCATGATTAAAAATTGCAACCTACCAGAGAGCAGCCACATTCAAAGCACTCTTTCCAGGCTGAGAATTGTAAACACCTGATTGTAATTTTTACCCAAATCCTTCCACTCTCACAAATTATATTTGAATGACTCAGCAATTCTATTTTGTTTATAGTAAATTACCTGGTAGGAAACAGAGCCACTATTTTCAAAAAATAAAAGACTGTATAAACAGCAGAACATATTCTGCTTTGGGTCTTCAGTCATTATTGTGATTTGTTTGCTAAACAAGAGAAGCACTCTTCCTGATTATCATTTATTGCTTGAAAATCAACTGATTAGAAGAAGGAGAAGAAAAACTCTCTTGGGGTTTTTGGGTTTGTTTTTTGTTGGATTTTTTCCACAAAAATGAAACATATATTTTTATGCAAATATTGATTTACAAGCATGTATGTTGGGGAAGTGAATAAAGCCTTTACCATCTAGAGAAAAAAAATCAATATGAAGTGTCCTTATTCTTTCAGAAGGAAAATTAACTAAGAACCCAATTCTAAAACTGCAGAGAAAGACAGTAAAACCTGCTTACCACAGAGAGCACCAGCACGACCTTCCAGCGTTACTTGCCAGGTAAATGCGTCTCCGCGTGTCTTCTCTGTTTCTAGGTCTTTAGGAGATGAGGGAAAGATGCACTTCCACAGTAACAGCATTCGTGGCAGATGGTGTTGGACAACTGCAGGACCTGTGAATGTTGGCAGGTGTCAGGCCAAGGCAAGGATTAATAAAACTAAATTTTCTTTCCTTCTTTTTTTAATTGTGTTCACAAAATCTTTACAGCAGTGAACAAAACCTTACACTTCCCAGCTTTCTCATATGTAATTTCTCAAATGTTTACTGTTTTGGTACTTGATATTCATATACAACTAAATACCCACTCACACATTTACTAGTATGTTACCAAACCAACTACAATCTCTGTTTTGCTAAATACAGACCCCATGGATCACCAGCATAAAAGAGATGTAAGGATCAATAGTGATGTTCAGAAAAGCAAACATTTGTTTTAGGTTAATTAAGTATAACAACTTAAGAAAAAAAATGAGAGTTGTTGGGCAGAAATAATACCTGAAAACATTAAAAATATGACCAAAGCAAATAAAATATATTCTTCATTAGTAATTTACTGATAACAGTCAATAATCTGACCATTAATACATCTCAGAAAGTTCTGTAAGATTTCAAATGCCTGACAAGAGGGAAATACGAATTATTAGCTCATTCTTTGCTGTAATAAATATTTTTAAATTCTTCACGATCACTAGGACATTTGGTTAGATACACTCTGAAATTTATCATCTACATTTAATTAACAGCAGTCCCACTCCAATCACTATTTTTCAGACATTGCTCCCAATGAACTAATAGCAAATTTGAAAGAAATAACATTTTTATCTCAGAATGTTTTTCTAAATATCCCAACATTTGGGTTTTTTAAAATTTTTTTTGGAGCAGTAAATTAAAAAAAACGCAAACTAAAAATCAGAGACAGAACACTAAATACCTTAACGTAGATTAAGAAAAATTATAGAAAGCTACTACCTAATGTCATGAGAGCAGCTATCAAGAGCCATCCAGCCTGCATTCGCTGCAGTGAAAGGCGACTGTTCTGTGAAGCAGAACACAACAAATCCTCTGCTACTGTCATGATTACCTTCAAAATAAAAGACAAAAACAGAGCATCACATTTGGGTAACTACCAAATTCTTTTTCAATACTATTTGGTTTAATACTTAATCGTACTCTCTTGCTCCCAGAGGACGAATGCTATCTTCCACTTACATTAAGGCAATAAACTGAGGCTCATGAAGTTGCAATTCCTGACTTCAGTACTAGTCTGGGATGGCTTCAACAGTTCTGTGGAGTACTAGGTAAGTCACTTTGCTGCTTTGTACCCTCTCTTTTATCAGCAGCAAAATGACAACTGATAATTCCCACAGGAATATGCATTGGAAGGACAGAAGTGTTGTGATATTTATTGATGTCACAATGTATGCATGAAATCTATGAATTATAGCTCAGAAGGGGTGAGAGTGGTAATAATCTTTTTATCCTTGTTTCAGAATAAAGTCTATTATTCCCTCTGACCATTTTTCAAATCAACAAATGGTATGATTGACAAATAAATTAAAATAGTATAGTCAGAATTAATGCTGTTTTAGCTGCTCCAGAATAACTGCCCGTGCCCACTGTGTACTAAATGCACAGGTGATTCTGCTTGTTACCAAAACATAAGGTACCTAGAACCTACATGGAGGAACACCCTTGTGTCCATGCACAATTACCACAGTATAGCTACAAATGCTGTAAGTATTCTGAATGTAGTTAGCTCCAATTATGTTTCACATATGCTAAAAAATAGTTCTTACAACTTGCATTGTTGTAAGTCTCCAAAACAAACTGCTCTTCAGTCAAGTAAGAAGTGTCATTATCAGAATTATCATTAAAAATCTTCAGTATAGAAAACACCCTTTGTAAGTTTTTTTCACACTTAAAATGTCATGAAAGATTGCACATGGAAGTTTGTTCCATGAATGTTTGAGATTTTTATACTTCCAAAATTTAACTTGAAGCCTTTTATCCAATCTGAAAATATTAGTTTCTACAATTCTATAATGCTACCAGGTGGTTGTAAAAGAAGAAATATATTTGTATAGATTCTTGATAGAGTTAATACATTTGATTCTAAAATAAAACAGCATCTTTTAAAATTATACTACTAAAAAATCACTAACAACTTAGTATACTTAAACTACCTGTAAAGCATACATGCTAGAAAGAATGTAATTTAATGATTTCTGATGATTTTTCTCTGTGTGTACTAAGAGGAATGCCTTATATTTGAAGGATTTTTAAAAACTGAATTACAAGCAATAGGACTGAGTGTTAAATATATATAAACTCACTAATTATTTTATTTTATTTAGGTTCCACCTGCAACTCTAACTGCCCTCTCAAAGGAAAATCCATTAATATAAAACAGCTTCTCTACAGATCACTATTGTCTGTGTTTGATATTTCCTTCTCAAAACTCTTCTATTTAACACTGGTCTCTTTCTGCTCCCCAAAGAGGAGCTAGTCTGGAATCTGGCAGGGATCCTAGGAGAGAGCAGAAAAGGGCTTTTGTCAACTGTTCTGTTCTTCTCCCTGCCAGCTTAGTACAGAATACAGTGTTCCTCCCATATTTTCCTTTGTGCCCTCCCATACCTCTTCCCTAGCCCTATTTCATCCTATTATATTCCTCTAAAAGAAATCTTCATTAAGAATGACATTCCTCTGTTAAACAGAAACTTCAGCTCTGCTTAGGTGCATAGTATTTGAAGAACACTTCTTATCTATATGTGGGCAAACTACATTCATTTTGTTCTCTCCGCATGATCTTTCAGCAATCACAAGGAAAAGTTCATCAGTCAGGACTCTGAATGTCCAGAATGTTCTTAATGTCCACTGACTCTGAAACAGTTATTCTCAGAAGAGAGAATGTAACTTTCTACATTATGCAAAGAATTAGCATGTACTGCTGACATTTGTGATGCACCATAATTTTCCAAATATGAGTAACTCCATGGATAAAGTTCCCACTAAAATGGAAACAGCTCCTTCCCCCAGTCTTTATTTCTACAGCTGTGTATCCCTAAACCTTCAGAGCACAGTATCTCCAATCTGTGCTAGTGAGAAGATTGGCATCTTAGATCGTGTTAATGCAATAAGTTGATTTCTGTTAGATTTTGTAAAACAAAATAAAAGTGTGTATCTGTTGGACTTCACCAAAGATTTTCAAGGTAATACATAACTGCAGTTATTGCTGTAAGCACTGACTAACCTGTACACTTGAGAGTCATTCCCAAGAAATGGCAATTTCTGATATATATGAGAAAAATACATGCTTATTTGAGTTACAGTATGCTTCAAAGTCCTCTTCTTGAGGAACCAAAGTATCTCATCAGTTTCACTGGGTATTGTGATCATGTCACAATGAAAACATGCAAATACCACTGGAAAAAATATAAGAACAGCCAATACATAAAGTATTCAGACCATACCTTTCCTTTTCCATGTGGAATTCCTAAAGGGCAATGTTTTACTGCCCCCAGCAAAGCAGCAACAGCAAAACTATAGCCAGTTACTGCTTCTGGGCAGGATTTCGATGCACTGAGACGATCAATGCAACGATCCAACAGCAGGGACACATAGGAGGGCAGTGCTACTGCAATACAGCGCAAACACCAAGCTGCTGTCAGTCTCACTGAAATGCTGGGGTGAAGAATGACAGAAATTACTGCTTCCAGAACTCCTGAAAAATAAAATGTATAAACACATTTAAGAAAGGTGCAAGCAGATTGTCAAACAAGCAAAACTGTATACACAGGACTGGCAAACATAATGCTATCCAATTTCTATACTTCTTTTGAAAAAGTACTATTGTTTTTTATTTTGAAGTAATTGCAACAAATTTAAATAATTAAGTTCTCTTTAGAAAATTTTATCCTGGATGAAAAGTAACATGGAGAAAACCTAACATATTGCACAGTTACCCCCCAACATGCATAGAAAATAGCTTTAAACTTCTGTAAGGAAGCAGAAATCCATGCCATGGGTGCAGCTACACGAAAACAATAAAGACATCAAGCTCAATCTGTTTGATTAGAAACATTGTGAAGTGTTGGACCTTAAATACAACCCTCAATGGAATAAAATTTGATAAAGATGATTTTTTTAAAATTAACATACTTGTACAGGTTAGGAAAGATATAGAACTCTTTGGGCAATGTCTGAAATTCTCCTACAGCATGTAAGGCTGTCAACTTTCCCTTCTCTCCCCCTTTTTTTAAAAATTTTATTGGAAGAAACCAGAAGATAATACAAGAACTATGGTGGATCCTGGTAAGGAGACTGAGCACCAGAAGAACAGCCGTAAGAAATCAAAGCAGATCACAGTGAACAAATGAATATAAAATTAATTTGTATTCTGGTTCACAATAATTCAGGGCTTGTACCTGTACTGGAGTCTTGCAGTAATGGTGCTGCCGTAGTTCCTAAGCCATGAATGAGACTTCCAAGTTCCTGAAGTGCACACACAAGCACATGCTGACTCGCTGTTACATCTGCCGTATTAATTTTTGTTTCCAAGTTGCCATCACTCATTGCAGCATCTGAAAACACAATACAAGAAATCACCATGAAATCATTACGAAAATGAAACAAACAGATGGGGAAAAGTTTTTTGCCAAGAGAAGTTGTTTATATTACTAAATGAGCTTTTACCATTTTTATTATTGTTTTCATAAAGGGTTACCTTCACTCAGACAAGTACATTTCTTTTTCTGAAAGAATGGTGTAGCAACCTCTGTGAAGGCAAGTGTGTAGATAAATGGAAACTACCAAATTGCTTATCTTTACATGATAGGGAACAGTAGCTAGCAGGAAGTGTGCTGTCATCTGCCCCACCAAAAGTAACTTGAAGAAGACATGCTTTGATATAACTTGCCAGATTTTACTGCATGGTAGGAAAAAAGAAAGGGAAGAAAAAAATGAAATCTTGTAAGAGCAAGCGAGACACAGAATAAAGAGGAAGGGAAAAACAGGATGTTTTTTGGAAGTTTATCTTTTGAGACACAAATGATTATGTCTGTTTAGACACAAAACATTTAGATATTTAAATCAGATACAACATGCAGCTGTACACCAGAGAACAACTGGTTATGTCCAGGATTCTCTTTCTTCTCCTCCAGAAGGACAATGGTGGAAGAGGCTTTTTCTGGAAGCAGTGTACAAGACCTTTCCATGCAAGAGATCTGTTTTCTCCAGGAGTAATGCTCATTTGTCAATTAGGAACAAATGCTTCTGTTTTAAACCTTCAGTAATGTCAACTGCTCTGAACAGGAAGGCAGGATCTGACTAGACATGCATTATCTGCCAACCTAACTTACTTTACAATACTGTCTGTATACTATTACTGCAATTATTTTATTTGTTAATGTTAAAATTACATTCGCCAGGAATGGAGTGTCACAAAACCTGTACATACTTGTGTGGGTACATACATACAAAAACACAGACACACACATGCAAACAACCAGGCTAAGCTAAAAACAAAGCAGTCCATCAAAAGCTCTCTACATTATCATGGTAATAAATCAGCACTATATATTCTATTTCTGCATTCTCTGGATTAGGTAGTTGGACAATCACTTAAAAAAGGAAAAACAGAGGCCCGAATGGATAATCTTGTTAGACCCATACCCACAACTTTCTTCAGTTTCCAGATGGCCTGACAAATCTCCTTGGCAGCTGCAATCTGAGCCTTTTCCCCAAGCAGGCCTCCTACTGTAGCTCGAAGGATGAATGAAACACAGCGGCGACAGCCGATAGCATCCATCGGGCTCTGAATAGCCTTGGGGTGAGACTGAGACACAAGATCTAGAATATGGCATAGGAAGGCAGAGAAGTTCCTTTCAAGCCATTGCGCTCCTAATGTAGAGACAAATACTACATATGCCTGAAAGAGATTTGAGAAGAAACATATTTTAGAGCAAAATATCTGGAAAATCCCTACTAACTATCCTACACACTTATTTTTTTAAATCTTCACATTGCCACAACTAGAACACTAAACTGAAATGATTTATACATTTATGCATCCATAAATCACATATGTTCTCACTTTTAGGTATCTGCAGTTTTTTATAACTGTATCTATATATTATTTTAATTTTTAAAATAATTTAAATTACTATCAAAACTGTTATGGGTCCCTTCCAACTCAGCATATTCTATGATTCTGCACTGGTAACATTGCAGCCTGCTTTGACTGTAAGTTATTTCAAGCTGCTTGCCCATGTCATCTTATTCCAGAGTGTGAGAAATGGCAGTTTACCCTGCACAGGCACTTGTTATGTAAAACATTGTGTTTGGTCTCGCTGAACAACAGCTTCCAGCTATTTAACATTCTGCACATGGAACCCAAATTTAATGTATGAATGCATTTTAAGAACTACTATGTTACAAAACTATAACCCATAACTCAGAGAAGATTTGGTTATTAAAGGGTCTGAATCAGAGAATATTTGCTGCCCCCAAGCACTGTTCTTCAACCCAATGAATTTTAATAGTTTGCAGTGCAATGGAGGTACCATAAAAAGAGTATGTTTGTCACCACAAAGAGAAAGAATGCAGAATCACTTTACAAATCTAATCACCACAAGACCATTTATTTTGCCACATAATAAGCTCCCCTACAATTGCCTTCTATGTGCATATGTTGGATTTTTTAAATGAATAGATCAAGAAAATGGAATACAAAAAATGAGAATATGCAAATGAACACACAAAATTCCTCACAAGAAAGTTCACAGCTACTGCTTATATCAATCAATTTCTGTATTTGCCTCATACACACTTTGTCTTGTGGCTAACATTAACAACAAAATTAAGTCATGTAAAAGAAAAGGAACTATTGTAGACAAAATTATACTATTAGATCCTGTTAGCAGTTTATTGTTCTTGACAAATACTACTTAGGCTTCATAATGTATCAGTACATTACCCTGGTTTTACAGATTTGAGAACTGAGGAATTTAACAGGATAAAGACTTGTGAAGGTGATACTGCTATGGCTTCATTTTAAACCATCTTGAACCTAACTTGAACAAATATAAAATCTTCCATATGTAAGAAATCATCTTCAGAGCCTTTCTTGTTTTTAAATTCATAATACACTGCAACTTTCTAATTAATATATTTTATAATTGCAAGTGTTTTCTATTCACAAGCACTGATAAATTCACAATTTTTCAAGCTTTTTTTGTAAAAACATTGCACTATTTAAACTGTTCTGGTACAGTTTGAGTATACTATCTAGCACAGGCATTAATGTGTTAACAAAGATATGCATGAAAAAGGAGATAGCTTCCAAAAACCAGTACAAATAGTCAAACCATAGAACTGAGATATCTGATATATTCCTGGAAAACTCATGAAACGACCATGTATATAGAACACCCTAGGAATCTCCAGCATGCATTTTCTAGGCAAATAGCTGTCAAGGTATTATTGTTCCCCAGATTTTCTGTTCTCTCTGCTGAAAGTTAATGCTTCCACTCAGCACAATCTGGGCACAGAAGACAATTTGTGAGCACCTTCTAGCTGTTTCACTGCACAATCTGGCAGCTTGTATCAGTAATTCAAGCTCATTTAAAGATCTTTTGCACAGAAGTTGAAATGTACTGACAAACTGCCTTACTGGCAAAGGTAATCCTATAGCTGTGGGACTGTAACATACTAAAATAATCACAGCTATTTCATACATAAATGATCATCATGACCTTTAGTCTTGATTCACAGGTTTCACATTTGAATACCTACAATTTAGCATGTTTACATTTAAGATAATATTTACAGGATGAAGCCAACCTCATATTGTCTGAAAAATTTATCTGTTTTCACCAGCAGGCACTACATGGCCTGGCTTCAGTCCTGTTCAATTAACAAGATTCCATGCTTTGAGCATCCTGGAACACAGCAAAACAGATGCTGGGTTTTTTCCACTAAATTCTATTTTCCTTACTTTTCATGCACTTACTCAAAGCAGAACCATCCTTTCAGAACTAGACTTGGAATTCCCTATACAGAAGGAAACTATTACAAGTTCAAACATTTCTTGTAACTTCTCCCTTTACTTTTCAGGCATAAATAAATAAGTTTTAAATTAAAAATTTGAGGAATTTATTTATGTCACTCATTTGAAATTCATATCATTTGAAGCTTTCACAAGTAATACATATTTAATTTTTAAAATGTCAAACTCTCGGGTAAACAATAAGCAACAGCAGAAATCTTTTTTTCTTTTCTTTCTAGCCTGACTCAAGACGAAAGTCCTTATTTTCAAATTTCATTACAGATACAAAAAAAGGATGAAAGAAGAGATATATAAAGAACAAAGCAATTATACAAAGGTTTAGCAATCTCAGAAAATCATAACTGATGTAATCCAAACCTGGGTGACTCCAACTCTAACATCTCTGCTGACTGAGCTGGTCCCTTTCAACATATCGCCACTGGCTCGTAGAAATCCACAACTTCCACGCAGAAATCCAGTTCCCAACAGCTCCATCACATCTTCCAGTGAGATTCTGCGGAAGTTATGCTTGGCGGATGCTAAGAATAGATGTACATCTTTAGAGGAATAGTTCTAAAATCTTGCTACATTTTAGAAGAAGAGATTCAACTCTCTTAATTTTAGTAAAAATAATTTGCACAAACTCAGTAGCACAGTCAAATCCAAACACTGTTCGAGCATAACTTTACAACAGAAACGAAAACATTTTAGCACTCAGTGCTCCAGCAAAGCACAGTATTTCTCAAGTTTTTCTGCACTAACTACTTTTAAGTAGTTTAAGTTTACGTAATATGCATACTTACATTTATCCACCCTCAGTATTTACCATCTCTGCTCCCTCTCCAAAAAGGTCTGTAAGGTCTACTCCTACCACCCACAGCTTCATAAAGGCCCTGACTCCCATATTCCAGCTTACCAGCAAAGACAACCTCTATTCCAAACCTCAGACAGGGCAGATACCTCCCTGCTACATTTATCCAGGTAAGGACACAGCTACAGGTTCTCTTAGAAAAAAAAATCAACTCACCTTAGCCTTAAGACAGCTCTCTAAAAGAGGGAGAATAGTAAAATATTCTTACAATTGTCTAGGAAAATTATTTATCCCCAATTCCTATTCTAATGCTTTTTTTCTTGAAAGGAAGTTCATTTAAAATAAATGCTGGGACGCGTGTGTAAACTTAGCATGATGACAGCACACTGTGCAAACTAAGTGACCTAAAATTTTAACTGCATTTTTCATTCTCTTTCAAGGACTGAAATGAAAAAAGGAATGAGAATATTTGAGATAAATATGTCCAGAAAAAAGAATTAAACAAAACTCCCTCAATATTAGCAGGTTATCAGATACAATGCACAAATTTCAGGACTACAAATTTCTTTATGTAATGCTCCCTCTACCTCTCTCCCAGCCTCTTCTAGTCCCCATCTAGCTTCTGCCCCACTTAGCTCTAACTTCTTTTTAACTAAAAATAACTAAAATAAGGACAAAACTCCTTGAAATAGCCAACCAAATAATTTATAAGCTTCTTATATAACTTTATCTTAGAGCCTTAGAAATAACAAGTACCTTGCTTAGATAGATTAAAGGAAACTAATGAGTCTATAAAGAGGTCAGAATATTATTTTTTTATTTTATTGAGAAAAGGTAAGTGCTGAACTTTTTTCTGTAACACAGTAATTCTCTGTAAAAGATTCTTAGGGAAATACTTCGTAAACTAAGACTTAAGAGTTCACAATGCAAATGCATAGCCCCAAGTATTCTGAAAGACAGTAAGTTGGGCTTAAAGGCATGTCATTTTGTCATCTGCTGGTTATTGCACTGAAGGTATTCTCTGTGGCCATTAAAAGCAGAACAGTCTGAATCACGCTTATCCTGCATCCTGTTATATTTTGCTTAGATTACAGTTAGATATTTAGCTTGGGGCTTCTAAGACTAAAACCATTTGGTCTGAATCATACAAAGTACTGGAGACAATAACTTTGTGCCAGGATGCTTCAGTTAGCTCAAGTACTGTCTGTCAGAAAAAACTGTTACATGGCTGCTGTGTGAACAAAACTGCCTGCTAATTTCTGCTTCTGATCATATTTATACTGCTGTCCACTAACAATCCAGATGTTGCATTGATTACTGCAGAGAAACAGCTTGAAGGTATCCTTAACTTTTTAGTTTGACAGAGAGATTGCCTCAACTCTTCTACTTCTAAACTGTTTAAATTAATCTGGCTTTTAAATTTCTGAAGTTACTAATTTCTCTCCATACAGTAACAATTGCATAGTGGACAAAAAGTTTTATCAAATACTTGTCATTGTTCATTATTTTATAAAGATAGATAGACAGATAGATAGATAGACACAACCAAAACCACAGCATTTCACAAGAAAAAAGTTAGAAAAAAGACCAAACCAGAGATATGAACAGTCGGAAGAAGCTCACGTGATTTTACTTCAGGCTTGAACAGAACTTGAGAATTTCTTATCACCTGACAGATTTTTATAGATGAGGAAACAGCAAAGAAATTACATACTTTACCTGTTGTCTGCTTAGATGTAAGAGCTCTAGCCAATATTGTGCCTAAAAGTTTTGAAACGGCTAATCGTACATCATAATTGGAACCTTCAAAGGATTTAAAACACAAGGTAACAACACTATCCAGGTCTGTACTCCACATAAACACTGCTTCATTCTGAAGTTCAAGAAGACACTAGACAAAAAAAGGGAAAAAAAGTGTTTTGACATAGAAAAGCACTCAGTAAAATTTTTAGTTTGTTACATAATACAGAGTTCTTCCTAACAAAATAAGCACCTTGCTTCATACTAAAATTACTCAAATTTTTTCTGCCAAGCTAATATCAAAGATACACAGACAAGCAAACATTGTATTTACATCTGTGTTCATCAATCATTAAAACAGAACTTTATGTTTCAGGGAGCTACTGAAAACAGCTATTGGAGCAGTTTACCTTTGCAGCAGCACAGCGGACAGCCATGGATCGATCTGTCAAACACGATCGGGCAGCTTTGTAAATATCTCTGTGACAGGGGATAGCAGCAGCTCCTAAACCATTTAATATATTTTGCAAACTAAGCATGATTTCATAACGACCTTGAGACTGAAAAATGAAAAAGAGAAATGTCAAGGTTTTGTAACCCTAAGTTCTTTGGAAATACAAAACGTCATCTACTGAAACAGGTAAAAAATGGTTGGGTTTTTAGAAATCTATTTATACTGAAATAAGTTAAAGCAGATAACTCACCCTAAAACTCTATAAGCAAATGAAAATAGTAATTCCATGTTCTATTGAAAAGTAATAATTACAAGAATAAAACTCCAAACATAAAGTATGAGCTATAGAAGAAATGTTCTCATTAATAATGCAATTAAATTTTCCAATTTATCAAGTACTTTCATGAAATCAGATTAAGAAAAGCTGTGATTCATCCTTTTATAGTCATAATCCATTAACTCCAGTAATTCTTTAGAATTTAGACACTGATTTTAATCTGACTTTTCAAAACTTTTTTTTGCATTTTGGTATCATGCATTTTCTCTTAGTCACTGGTCCAGCTACCAACAGTAAAAATCCTTTTATTTTTCCAATCATTTTTTAAACATGCTGTTCCAATACCTCTGCATTCTTCATTGCTTTAAGCACATTCCCAACGGTGTCAGTAAAACTGTTTCCCAAAATTCTTCCCAATTTTTTGTATAAATAGCCCAAGCAAACCACCGCAGCACTAAAACAAAAGCAAATCCAAAGACGCGTGAAAATGAATGCAGTAAGAGATGAAAGGGATTAAGACGACTGAAGTAATCAATGGGCAAACAGCAAAATAACTAAACAGGATGTCCCAAAAATGTAAGTGGATCATCAAAAGGGAAAAAAAATGGTCTGTATGTGGCACATACCCTCTAGAAGAAATGGAGATACAAGGGTTGCTAAAGTAACTTGGATAATACAAGAATTTAGGTAGTACAATCTTCCTGTACATTTTACCAGAGGAATACAATTTTCATATCCACCTTTAAACCTTAACATTAATTTCTTACTAAGCATGCTCTGTGTCATGCTGCAGCAGATGCTGCCAGAACTAGTCATGGACTGGTTTATCTACAACTTGATAGCTGACAGTAGACTGCAAAGGGTCTAGTAATTACAATTCTGTCATTTATGTACAACAATATGTAATAAAAAAATACCTTGAAGGAAATAAAACTATAAACCCATGTCCTTTTCACTGTAGACAGATTCTGAATTTAACATTCAGGTGAAATACCTTACAATTGGACTCTTGTGTGCTCATTGGCCTTTCCTTGAGCAAAGGCAAAAAATGCTAATATTGAGAAAAAAATAAACAAGAAGTAAAGAATTGCCTACTGAAAGAGCATTTTCCTTTGAATAATTAGTTAATGAAAACACTTTGTTTTTATATTGACAGATCTATAACTAAACCAATTAATTTTGTGAATACAAGGAGAAAAAGAATTATATGTTTGATCAACTTTCAGCTCTTTTCCAGACCTACTTAAATATGCAGACATTGCTCAGCATCCTCTTCAATAAAACAACATTTTGCTTATTCCCCAACTGAATTCAAGCTCCACATATATAATTTTAAATTTTCATACTGAATATACTCTAAGTTAGAAAAACACATTTAATATTTACAGTAATTCCCTAAATGAACAGTAAGAAAAGCAAACCTAGTATCCTTAATCTCTTATCATACCAAAATACTACTTTAATTAAAAACACATTTTTTGTTACTGCTTTTATCTAACTCAGTACACACCAACAGTATGGATTTAAATTTTGTTCATGGTGTGCCTGGGCAGAAAATTACAATTTTCCCATTTCCCTTCTAAATTGAGCATCTGACAGTCACAGGTACTCTCCTTAATAAAGTAATAAGCTGCATTCATGCTGCATGACCTGTTTATCTGATTTGGTAGAGCATACACATCACGCTGAGTTTTAGTAGCAGACGAGCACCTAACTAAGGTTGTGTTTAAAACACTTGCCTCAAACATTTCCATCTTCCACCTCTATGATAGAAGTGATAATTTATGAGACAACAGACCAATTCACTGGAATCTGTATTTAAAGGAGTTCCCAGGTGTATCAACATACTGTGAACACTGACGGTGAAGTGTTGCTACGAGACAACATGGGCATGCATGCTAAATATATGGATGGGCAGATGGCAAACAAAGACAACACTTTAATCAAGATCAAAACAAAACAAAAAAAGCAGTTTTTCTACACTGAACACCAAGTATTTCATATATTTGGAGCCTAAGATTAAAGATTTTACTCAACACATGGTTCTGTAGTTCCAATTACTTTCTGTAGCCTGTTGTCTCCGTGTCAGTTCTGTCAGAAATCTCTTTACCAAAACTTTATTGAAGAAAATAGTATTTTACAATTACCTTTTTCTCCATCTCCTTCCTCCTCTCCTCACCACTGCTTATATACCCAGGAACATTCTGAACGCTGCCACTCTCTCTCTCCCCCAGCTACTACTCTGCATTCTGGCTTTGGCTATCCCCCATTTCTGCTTTACTGCCAATGGCCTCCCCCATCCCTCCTTGCTGTGCTGACATCATCCCACTTCAGCATGGCATATTGCAGCTTAAGCAGGAGGACCTGAAGATCTCTGTCCCACACTATAACTCAACTATCATGTTAATGCATGTAATTGTTAAGAATGTAGCATAGCAGTAATTTACTTGTCAAGACTAAGAAAAGTTTATAGCAAACTTCTTCTTAACTCAAAATCTGCACAAGAGATCAACTGGAACAAGAAGGAACCAAAAAAATGCTATTAGAAAATACAACTGACTCCTTGCAAAATCTATTTTCAAGAATCTTTTGTGTTGTGAGAAACAGGTTTAGCATGCAAAGTAAAGAAGGAAGAGAGATTCTGCTCTGCTTTCAATACCATAACATTAATGCACAAGGATGTTTTACTACCTCACCTCTACTACCTTCATCTTTAATGTGCTTCACTATAGTGAGAGATGTTCATAATTTCAGGAATGAATGTTATTCATAACATTTCTGCACATAAAGACTTGGTTTCACATTCTGAAGTAACAGTTCATGTTTCTCTGCTGTGTTAGTCAGGCTTTTAGGTACTTAGTTACAAACATTTCAGATGTTTCTAACTATATCCAGTTTCCCAGCTGGATTAAGTAACGTGCTCAGCAACTGTCTTTTGTACCTGGAGTTGTACTTGTCTGCTTTGCTGCTCTTCTCAGCACTTTTATTACCTTCCCTTTATTTTTCAAGCATCTGCCCTCTCGTAACTCTGTTATCCATTGCTGGTATTCTCCCTGGCCTGATTTTCAATTGTGTGGCTGGAGACCACCAGGTGCCTTCTACCCTTTTGGTTCCTGATACACACATACATCATGGACCACCAGCACAATCTTTGTTTTATTATGTATTTTGTGGTGGTGAACTCAGATGCTTTCACCCCTTAAATCTGTCTCGTTATTACTGAACCTTGAGGGTAAAAACACACTTACAGTTTTGTAGGCAGATAACTCGGTGAGTCATCTTTACTCCGAATGAGTTCGTTGCATTTGTCAATTGTTTGGTAAACAGAAAAAGTGTCTCCAGTGCTATAAAGTACAGCTAAATTCTTGGCAAGAAGCCGTCTGGTAGGAGGTCCTGGTGAATTGTTTAATAAAGAAGTCAATTGTTCAACCAGTTTCTTCTGGTTTTCCCTTATATCAGCCTGGAAATAAAATCAGTAACCAGTTAAAGTTCCGTTAAATTTAAAAGTTAGTTACAGATAATGAATGTAACTTGTTTTTACTTTTCACTATTACCACTCTGGTAACAACATTCTGAACTACAAATGAACATTTTATTGCATTTTTACACTTACAGACATTGCAAGTATTTGACTATTTTATTCTTCTTAAAAAACCCAATTCTTTTTTCAGAACATGATTACTTCTAGTAGCATTTCAGGTGTATTTGCCCTGTGGTATTTCTGTACTTAAATCTTTCCCGAAGTTGCCTTTTCTTATCTTTTTTATGCCTGCTTTAAAATAAATATATTCATAGATATATAGTAAGTTTAGTAGCAAAGAAGAACTTTAAAGAAGAAGCTGAGTTTCCAGAACTTGAGCATTAGAAAAGAAAGAACTTCCCTTAAAACATTTATCCTGTCTCATTTAATTTTTTTTTAATACTCTTCAAAAAAAAAAGAACCTGGCAATGGATTTCATTTATATCTTTTCATCACAAATAACAACCCTTAAATAGCATTATTTTGGTTGGTTTACTCTTACATGTCTACATAACCTACTTAATATACACTAGACAGTGAATCACACAATTGGAGAGTTGGCTGGAAACAGATCTTTTGTCATTTGACTAGGAAATTTAAAAAAAACAACAAAGAGAAAGATGTTACATTCCTGCTTCGTAGAGAAGCATCAAATAATTGTGCAACTCTAAGTGGAAGCATGATGGACATTCTTCATAATGGGGCTGCAAAATCTTACAGTAATAATATGAGTTAAAAAACAATTAAAATTCTTTTCATTGGACAAGTGGCTCTGTCTCTAGAAGGGCTGTGACCAAGAACTTATGACATTTAGAAAGGTGCTGTTAACACTGTTTTGCTCTTTGTACATAAAAGACATGAGGCAAATAACCTCTTGTTATTATAAAGCTCTTTGTTTTTAAACAAAATAACAAGAAGATAGGCTTTTCTTCTCAAGTCTCATTACACTTACTCTGCTAGTCACTGGCAAAAGTCTTTCCAAAAACTGCAACCATTCAAAAATGAACTCTGCTTTTTGAAATTCACCAAGCTGGTTATATGCTTCTTCATTAAGTAGTAAATTGTGAGCTAACTCCATTCCTTGAAATTTTCCTCAAATCTCCCAACACTGCGGAATGAAAGAAAGTCCAACAAACTACCAAAACTACATTAATCAGTTTTCTTCCTCATTAATATCGGTCAAATCAGAAGTTTGAACACCTAAACAGAAAAAAAAAAAAAAAAAAGTTAACAGAAACTCAACAATCATATCACAGATATTATTCATGCTTGATGAAAATTTCAAAGGAAAGCCTAATATAAAAAGGAAATTATAGCAGTTTTATTTAGATGTCCTTAGTAATACCAAATGCTTTTGAAAATGAGATAATGGTATTGATGTAATATGCCAGTTGAAGTTAAATATACTTCTGAATATATAAGGACTGATTTCCTTCACCTTGTTTTGCATGAAGTGAGGTTTTCTAGTCCTTGATTATATACCTGAAAGTAATGACCAACTGACCTCAAACACAATGATTTTGTTATCAAGAACAAAGCGCAGCAAAAAGCTGCAACCAACAATTAACAAACTCCTGTTAATTATATTCACAAATATGAATGCTGACATATTATTCAAACACTTCAGATATTCTCAATGTCAAGCAAGGCATAAAAAGCCCCCAGAATTTCATTGCTGAGCAAACCTCTAATAATCTCTTTTGGAAGAAAAACCCCAAACCCAAAACTGAAAAGACTGGTTCTAAACTCAAAGTTCAAAAGAAGCTATGTTTTACTTATGTCTCTCAGACTATTTTGGGAATTTTGACATTGTTGATAAGCAAATCAAGATGAAGAATACTTCTAATGATATCTTCTCCCCCAATATCTAAATGTCATATAGCCTCAGAAGACAAAACAGAATATTCTGTAGGCCTCACAAATAAAAACAGTCATGGAGACTCCGGTAAAATGTCAACCATATTTTAAACTCCCAAGCAAGTGATCCTTTTCAGAGGTCACTAAGACTGCTGAACATGGTTTTTCCTATGCAGTAACAATATTATAGTGTAAAATGATCTGTCATATAGTAGATGGGCAAGAAAAGCATTGGTAAATAATTCAGTACTCAGGTTGTCATAAAGCACAGAGCAGAAGGTTACCTTGATCACTTTCTACACATTTTTATGTAAAATTTATTTAAAAAAAAAATTAGTAATTTTAATTTACTATAATGAACTGTACTTCAAATGAAATACCAAGCAGCTTGACAAGGCAAGCAGATTTAAATATACATAGCGCACTATACCTATACATATTTTGTCTGCTAGGTACGTAGAGGTTCACAATTCACCAGTTATCTCACTCGTAGAACATTCACAGAATTTAGCTCTATCCTCACATTTTTTGAAACATAAAAAAAAGGAGGATTGAGTGTAGAGTTTCATCACTGCTCGGCATGAAAATTACATGTATAAGTCACAAATACTCCTTTTTTCCCTCACCCAAGGCCTATTCTAATGTCTACCATCTCTAAACCACCTACTACCACAGCACCTTATCCAATCTACGTATCCATCACAGAATTACAACTCACAGTTGTTTTCCATAACTGAAAAGATCACAGTTTGTTGCCAGACATTGACACTTAACTTACCTAGCAGGTAATTTCTCCTCATTGTAAAAACTGCCTCTCTGCTGCTCCAGGCTTTTGGATAAAGGATGTTAAGAACTCAATTTTCTAGGAAAATAATTAATACAAAGATCAACATTAGGAAAGAAAGCACATAACATACAAGTGTTTCTACAGAAAACAAGAATTCCAAAGCCTTGCAATACCAACAATGTTTATTAAGTAATAGCTCACCAAAAAAGACTGGATCTCCATGAATATTATTAGCTCTTTACGCGCAGAGCCACCATATATATCATACAACTGGGTTCATTTAACTACTGAAATCACCTTTCTCATTTCTGTTTTGTTAACTCAGTTTAATTCTAAACCAGTAAAAAGTAAGTTCAAACAGCATCATAACCATAATAATTTTCTAGAAAGATTATCCAACAACCAGCAGAACTGGAAAAGGTGATTCAGCTGTTCTGAAAAATTCACATACAGTACTATCAGTACAAGACATAAGGACTATCAATTCATTCTCCCAGCCTCCAGATATATTTTTAATATTAGAAAACATGGGCAAAAACACTTCCTTTCAAAACTAATTCAACTTGAACTTATTCCGGCAGGACATGAAATACAGGTTGCATGTTATTTAAAAAGCATTCATTTTCAATCACTCTTCAAAAGACTGATGCTAAAAACTAAGAAGTATATGTAGGTATCAGAGTAATCCAAATTTCTTTTTGCCTGGTGAACCAGTGTTCAGCCTGCTGAAGAAGAGGTTCAAGATGACCTCACAGCCTTCAAAAGGGAAGGTTACCAAGAAGATGAAGACAGATCAGTGAAACAAAGAAGCTTCCTTCTTGAAAGGAAAAAAAAAATTCACTGTAAGGATTATCAGTCACTGGGACTGGTGTTGAGAAATTGTAGAACCTGCACACTCAGGGGTTTCTAACACTTGACTGGACAAAGCCCTAAGCAACACCATGTCAAGTTATTATTGTAATTTGTTTCTAAATGAAACACTTCAATTGTATAACCACACAATTGCAAAACCAATATAAATTTATTTATTCATTTTTAGTGCAAATTAAAGAAAGAAAAAATGTTCTGGTATAGTTCCTGATCTTTATAATGAACACCTGCTAACATGGCCAGAAACACTCACATTTCTCAAAGAAAAGACTATTAGGACTCAATTACAAAGGCTGCTGCTTATTATTCAAGAATTAGTTTTGTAGAAACAGAACTGTCCATGCAGCAAAAAAAAAAAAAAAAAAATCCCACACCTGCTCTTTCCACTGCTGATCAACAAGCAAACCTCAATTCCACAAACCTGTATAGAAAGCAGAACTCTCTACCCTACGCCAAAAACTTATTCCAAACACTTATTGAGGCCCCCTTCAATAAGCTGTACGCCTGCCCACCAGGGATACTTACAAAGCTTCAAAAGTAATGATAGAAGGAGGGCACATGCATACACATACACACACTGGGGAGCAGCAAAGCAAGAATGTAGGGCATTAAGTTCTCCTGCAGCATACTGGTTTTGCAGAGAACAGAGCAAAAGGCACAGTGCTCACAGCGCAAAGCTGAACACAAGCACAGAACACGGGGATGAGCTGCATTCGATTAATAATAAATATGTCCTTGTTATGTATACAAGACATTTCCAGGCAATTTCTAAGTGCAGAAGAAAACACCAAACCCAAAGCCACACTGTCCAGACACACCTGGGACTCTGCTCTGATTGGAGGCGTGGCACAGCCATGCTCTGGGCTGCTCAAGCACCAGGAAAGAGTGAACATTCTGTCAGTGACTAGAGCTGCTTGGCCATCATCACGCACCAGTAAATCCATGCAAGTACAACCTAAGCATGCAAAGATGCACCCATGTTTAGAAATGCTGAATTATTTGATAGTGCTTTTTCCCTGGTGTTACGTTATAATTTTGATGCTTCTCAATATGAAAAAGAAATCTGGGGGGGAAAAAGTGAAATTTAATTAAATGAGATGCATACTATGCCATCAACCAAAATAAAAAGGTATCCATGTTTGATTTTTGCCAACTAAAATGATGCACCATCGTTCTGGTGCAGGTAGCTGAAGCAATTGCAAGAATTACCTTCCCATCAGTACTACAGGAACAGATCAATCAAAAATCCCTCTTTCTTTTTTTTTTCCTGTGAGCTAAGTTTATTTTACATTTATACTACGCTACAAAACTGGCACAAAGATTTATTGGCCAAGGCAGGAGTTGTTCCTACTTATTACCAAAAAAAAATATTTCATTTATCAACTGCCAATTTGACAAGCAGGATTGTTCAAGACTGGTCAGAAAAGAGCTCAGAAAAGCTCTTGAAGCAAGCACTAGATGGAATGCCAACCTGTAAATTGAAAGGAATACAGGGTGCATCAAGCATTAAAAGGCAACAGCAATTCAATTTTTGAAGTTTCTGACAAATCACAATGAGAAAAAAGGGACCTGTAGTCTTCTTTAAAAAAACAGTGACTCATCCAGGGTAAGACTGATCTGAGTAGCTGCCTTTAGCAACCGTCCTTCAAATATGAGAACCAACAGACCACCCCTGACAAAGTTATAACAATAAAAAACTCAAGTAGATCTGTTATGTGGATCGAGTTCATTCCCAGCTAGGTAATCTCCTCACGCTTTAAAAGAGGAGGGAAGGAGACCATAGACTACTGTGTATCTTTCACATGGAAGTCTAAGTCAAAAATTATAATATTACCAATGAAAAAGCTACAAGCAATAATGGCAACTTAATGAATTTCACTCTTCCTCTTCCTTCCAACTCTTGGCATATCTTGCTTATACACAAAATAAAAGAAGTACCAAAAAAAAGTAATCCGCAATAAAGCAGACTCCTAACTGATCTCTCACTAAAAAACCAGCCTTTAAATTATGACTCATTATTTCAATGAAGATCAACAGAAGTAATGGAAACTACCACACAGACCAAGCTTGTACTTATGAATTTATTTTCTTTTAAGTTTTTTCACATTTGATCTCTGTTCCACTAGTTTGCCTTTCTTTGCCGGGAACAAGTGCTGCTCAAACAGAAATCTGATCAACCTCAGTTGTCTGAGTGTGGTGTTCAGGTGAGGCTCTAATGCACAATCTAGATGAGGGTCTAAGTCCTTTACACCTACTTTGTAGTGAAGAAAATAAAATGCCATTTAACTTACCTTAATAATAATTATTTATATTTTTCTAAATTCAAAAGTATTGATATAATTCTGCACTAAATCTGATATAAGATAATAAACCTGTGGATTCAATTTTGTACCAATGACTAAACTAGCAGAGACACAAGTGTATAATATTCCTCTAAGAAACTACTGCTGTTACTCATTGGCAGTAATGAGTAACAGTAAAAAAACAGTAATGAATAATAGTAATGATTAAGATGAAAAATGACCAGTAATAATAACAACCAGTGTTTTCATAACAGCTGACAGCGGGCTGACTACACAATCAATGCCATAACCATCCCACTGCTGAAAAACAGAGCTGAAGCACATTTGCTAGCTCCAAGATGACCCTCGCTGCACCTCACCGGTATTTTAACTGACTTCAAATCCTCGTTTTTTCTTCAGAAAGCAAGATTTATTATCATCTGCATAACAAATGAACCCATACGTTTAAGGAAAAGCCTTCCAGCCTGACACGTTTAATTCCAGCCATTAACAGTTGAGATCAATGTTACTCCTGCAGCACTGTTTAAAAGTTTAATGGGATGATCGTTAGCAGTGCATCTGAGCTGACTGCACGGAGAGACATCGATGCTCAAACCTTTGTTACACCCGTGCACGTACCTGTTTAGTGCCTCCCAAACAGAAACAAAACTCCTGCCCAGCTCCCTTGGACTTACTTCTGACAAGAGAAACTGAGTATGATGGGCTTTGCCAACTGGGCAGAAAAACCTTCAAACACCAGCCAAATGCAGCTACTAATGAATGAAACATAGACCAAAATGCAATAGTTACAGTGTAGTGTTTATGCTAGTAGGCAAAAATAAAAAGGCCCCCAGGTCTGGAGAACACAGAAAGTGCAGGATCAAACTCCAGCAACTTCAAATGGGAGATACAATTGCCCAGGAAACAAAGTATCTTAGTTGTAATCTGGCTAGAATTTATAGCACACACAGAAATAATTCAATTTAAATAAACAACAATTACAGAATCTCAGTAATTTCATAAGCAATAAAAAAGAACTAAAAATTCAGTTTAAATGACTTTGGAGTTTGGACACGGGAAATATATTGGAGTGGGAATATTCAACACATAAATATATTTATAATTACTGGAAAGACAGAGCAGCCTTTGTTTACTTACTGACTTCTACAAACTATTACCAGCTAACTCACAGAAGCAAAGTCTGCCTTAAAATCTTCAGTTAGAGAAGGCAAAGCGATATAAAAGCACCAGTGTAAGTGAATCAGTACCTCCACATCCTTTGTGGGGGAGGATCTCCCTCATTCAACCAACTCGCACCTTTTTTCTATATACACAAGCCTTACATTTTTGCTCCAGCTACGTGGAGCAAAAATGTAACTGCTTGTCCCAACATAACAATGACCCCTCTGTACATATTTTATGTTCATTAGTGTTAATCTCTCTTGGTCTTTCATTCAACCAAAATAAACCAAACCAAAACAAACCAAACCAAACCAAAACAAATCAAACCAAAACAAAAAAAAGCTGAGAATTTCATGTGCCCTTTTATTGCTTTCTTGTATATATTTTCAAAGAAACAAACAAGCAAATGTAGGAAGCTTCAGCACCAGGACAAGAAGAAGAGAGGGGAGGAAGAGATAAGAGAAAAGTTAACTCCCCTGAAGACTGTCTCTTTAGCAGAAACACTGGTATGTTTGACTGATTAAATACTTCATGAAGAGGTTTAAGAAGAACTCATGAAAACAGAGCCCAGTCTTTCAAGTCATACACACATATACTTGAATTTGTCACTGATTGGTCTCATAAATTTGAGGCAAATTACCCTTGGCATCAAACTGACAAGTGCTTATCATCCAAAATTAATATCCAGCCATAAAAATACCAGGTATTTTGCAGTGTTATGTTACATTGGTCAGCAGTCGGGAAATTTGAAGCCAAGCACAGAGAAGGTGGGACCAAGAGTGACGTCTGACAGCAGTTTGCAAGAGCAAGCCATGAGAGAAAGTCATCACAAGACCACGACTCAGAGCACATGGAAAAGAATACCAGGCAACAGAGGAGAAGGCCCAAAATTTTAAGGCCTTTAAATCAAACAGAACTATAACTCTTAATATCAAATTTTGAGTGCATTATCATGTGAAAAACACAGCAAATAAATCTCACTATTGACTACCCATATGTTTTATTGTATATTCCATGCTGTAGTGGGATTCAGTTTCCCTCACAAATCTTCCTTTGTAAATAAAAACATGCACACATTTGCATCACATGCTTATCCCAAACAGCAAAAAGCAATGAAGAATCTGTCTGACTATGAGCAATGAAGAATAACAGATGATTGCAAAACCACTTCCTCTAGCTATTGCTGAAGATTTCAGATTGGGACAACTTCCACTTCCGTCATACTTTTGTACGCAATTATTCTGCTTAGAAACATGACTCTGAAATCATAGATGTTGAAACAAGGCACTTTTCTTTCAGTCCTTCCTCTTAATAGTGCTCTGGATGAAGAAATTTGTCACAGGAATGCTATGTGTCTATTCTCTCACTGAAAATTTGGTAGCATTTCCACAGGGACTTGTTAAAGATGCAATCCAAGTGCATCTCCATTTATTGCATGCTCCACATATGTAGGTCTCCCAGTGTTCTCACAGTGTTTCACGCTGTACTGAAGAACAAATATCATGCAGCCCAAACAGAATTCTTGTTAACTTCTCAGCTACTTTCATTTGTGTTGCAAAACAAAGGGGATGTATTTTGATGTTTTGTGAACAATAATGCTCACACAAAGCACTTGTTTACTCCCACAGGAAAAGTTCCAAATGACTGGTTTTCCTACCAAAATGCTTATCAAATGTTATTGATTTCCAAGTTTTGGACTAATTACCCTGAATCTGAAAGAGCAATAAAGCTTAAAGGCAACAAAGGCCTATGTGAAATCTATCGGAATTCTTGCTCTGGGCTTCCCGGTTTTAAAAATATTCACTCAAAGAATGTGACCACCCAGAATCCTCATACATAACAGTGACATTGATAAGAACTTCAACACAATATACATTTGCTGAAGTGTGAAAGAAACGACAAGACAATGTCTTCTAGGAATGCTGAATGATTTCTGTGAAGTTTTGAGGACAAAGCTTGACATAATTAGAGAAAAATACCCCAAACAAAATGCCTGAAAATGCAATAGCTGTTTTAGCAATGCAAAATATTGAAGACTTTTTTTTTAAAAATTTGAAGACATTCATTCATCATGTTAAAAAGTACATACACTTTGCTTTCATGTTCCTTATCATCACTTTAATTTTTATCTCCACATGAGAAGAATTACTCCAGGAAACCAAGAAACAGCAACATTCAGTTACTGAGAAATATAAACAGCCATTTCCTGAGCTCCACAATGGGCACTACTGGCACACTCTGACCTCTGTGGCCCTCACAACTCCTGAATATTATTTAGGTTCATTTCTGAAAGTTTCAGTCAAAAGATAAACTTGGCTCCATTATAGGGATCTCAGAACATTATTTTGTTTACAGTCAACCAGGCAAGCTGCATATAAATAATTAACCAATGCTTCTAATAGTCAGAAAAACAGTATCATATCTGATACAAACAAAGTGAGTTTAAAACATTCTCTTTTTCCCCAAAACTGGACTAAGTAAACTTCAAAAAGCAATAACTAGCTTCAGTCTGAATAAAAATGCATAGAACATTTTGGGTTTATTTCTTTGAACACTTGAAATCTGGTGTGATAGCAAGGCAAGTGCATGAAAACCACATAAGTATAAACATCCACCTACTAACAATAATTTCAATATATGTCTGAACACAGCTTTAGTCCTGAGAATGTTGTAGACAATATTATCTAATATAGACAAAATATACCAAACTAAGTGTGCTGACAGGGTGGCGTTTGTTGTTTGTTTGGGTTTTTTATGTCACAGTGACAGGAGTTTCAGGAAATGAAATTATTTGTAAAAATGTTAAATTGACTTACAGTAGGTGATATATATGTATATGGATTATCCAAAGTGCAGCTTGATTTTAGCTACCAATTTTCTGTTAAGGTAAATGCTGAATTCAGTCTAGCTTAGCATTAAATTAAGCCACAGGGATTTTTTTGTCGAGTATATACTGAAATCCCAGAAAAGGATATACGTTTTCCTGAAAATCACTATAGCTTTTACTATGATTAGACTTCAACTGCACTGAAACACTGACACAGAAATTTAGCAGCAGCAGCAGAAGCCGTCACAGATGCAAACTCTGCAGGAGACTTGTTTGGTGGATCAGAGATCACTATCCGGGCACAATTCACTGACATACCTCACTGCAATGGTTCTTTCTCTAGGTATTTTACATGGCTGTTCTCCAAAGAAAACCCCAAAACAGGTAAAAAAATGTAACTGCCTAGAGGTTTCAAGCCTTTTTGATCTGCACTGTAGATACAGATACACTGTGCATCTTTATAAAGATTCTGCTACCTGAACCCAGCAAAAACCATAAAGGCAAAAGCTGAATAGAACAAACATCCCACAATCTGAAAATGTTTTTGTGAGAAGGTGCTTCTAATCTCCTGCCTCATTAGGATGTTCTGAATCTCAAAACAGAAGACCATCCTATATTGATTAATAAAGTTTTTGATGTGTTGGCATACAACATCATGAGCTAGTCAGTAAGTCAGGTATTTTACTGACTACAAAAACAATCCTGTATTCAATAATCAAGAACAAGTTTTCAATGTATGGCTAGACTTAGTGTAACATTAAACTGGCTTCCTGCCCCCACCTCCTTTTCATTGTGTCAAACCATCAGGAAAAGAAACCCAAGCTTCATTCATCACACAACCAGAAGTAATCTATCTTCTGGGTCTCAATTGTTATTTCATTCGCGAATCGCGAATATTATGTATCATGTAGCAAAAGACTAAAGCATACAATATATCTTGATTATTTCTGAAGACAGGGAAAATATTTCTGGCATTTGAGACTTAAAATAAATGTACAGCTCACGGTCACAAGTGCAAACACCTAACCCTACTAAATCAAACCCCAAACTCAAAGAATCACTACAAATAATGAATCCAAAATTCAAAAGATATCATATTTCACCTATAGAAACACAGAGCTGGACTCAACTTTTATCTGCCTTCCTCGTCTTCTACCATCCTTCCACTCATATCTCAATAAACTTTACTCTTAACTAAACTTACAACACCTACTTCTCTTTCTGACATTCAAAATTGTCAACACTGATACAACTTTACAGGTTTTACGTCCCTGTACAAGGTTTTTACCAGTTATATGGCACAAACTTAATCACTGTCCTATCCAGACAATCACGAATTCAAACTGCAAAAGCTTACAATAACATTTCGATACCAGAATGTCCAATATTGCTACCCCTCCCCAAAACTTCCTAATTACCCAGACCTGTAAGAAAATACAAAACCAGATCCCAAAACCACGGAATCTCGGTGCAAGTGAACGCCAAGCCCCAGCCCGCAGCCTCAGGATCCGTCTGGCCCCGCAGCAGGCAAACACCCACGCTCTGCCACCCGAGCCCGGCGGCACGGCCGCTCCGCCGCCGGCCCCTGGCACCCGGGCGCGCCCGGCTCGCCCCCCTGCCCTGCCCTCCCCTTCCCTCTCCTCCCCTCCCTCACGGGGCTGAGACCGCCCCGCAGCCCCGGGGAACGGCACGCCACGGCACGGCACGGGCTGGGCTGGAGGAGCCCGGGAGCCGCCTGGCCACCGGCTTAAAGCCGGCTGTGTGTGTGTCACCCACCGAGCCACCCGGCGGCTCCGCGGGTGATCCAGCACTTTTCGGGCTCAGGCCTCGGGCAGGCACAGCCCCGCAGGACTCCCGGCTCCCCTCGGCCCTGCTGCCCCTTCGCACAGCCCCTGCTGCCCCCGGCCTCCCTCAGCCCGCGGTACCTGCCGGCCGCAGCGCTCCCGCGCCGTTCTGCGGGCTCGGCCCCGTCCGTCCGCCCGCCCTCCTCCGGCGCGGGGGGGCGGCGGGTCCTGCGCCCGAGCTGCCGCCGCCCGCCGGCGGGGAGGGGGGAGGAAAGGGAGGAGGAGGAGGAGGAGGAGGGCGACTCCGGTGCTCAGGACTGTGCAATCGGGCCCGGAGCCATCGAGCGCCCGCGGCGGCGGGAGGAGGGCGGGGGCGGCCCGGGGAGCGCGGAGCCCGGGGCGAGGTGCGGCGGTGCCGGAGGGGACGGAGTCACCGCCCCGGGGCGCTCCGAGGCTCCGCAGCCGCCGCGGCGATGAGCGGCTCTGCGCTAGGGGGGCACAGCCGGGGGATCGCGCTCAGCGCTCTCCCACCGAAAACAGCAACAAAAGATCCCTCTCGGTGATGCCTTGTAAAGGTAGCTCAGCTGGCACTGCTGGGATTTGTACCTGGCTGTGATCAGAGTCTGCCATGGCTTCTGATTTCCACTCCACGCCTCAGGCATCCACGTCCGTACTTCCCTGGGAGGGCCCCTGGGCACTGCACAGGACAGTAACAGGAACACGCCCTTCATATTAAGCGTTCGTCAAACCCAACATTTGCAAAAGTTTTTATCCCTGGGTTTCATCAGTGTAAGCTGTGATCACAAATCGATATGGGATCCCAAGTCAAGGAGTAATTCTGTGTATTACAGACAGGGTCTGCTGAAGCTCCTCCAGGAATTTCACCTCATTTCTCCTACTGCATAGGTGGTCCAGATGGAAGAGGTTGCTTTGTCACTAGGAAGTACTTCCACCCTTCCCAATTTTCATTAGCGAACTCACTGGTCATGAGAAAGTATTCATTGGAGGGATTTTCTTTAATGTATTCTGTGATCAGTTTAAGTTCTATCTTAATAAGAGGAAAGTATATGTCTCTCAATAATTGTTCAGTTTTAAAATAAAGAAATAATAATCTTATTGCAATTTTCCAGCTGATGTCCATTCACATTTGGAATCCAGGACCCAGATTTCTCTCCATAAGCTGTGTTTTCAGGGACTGTCTTCTTTTAACTGGTGCAAACAGAATCTCAGAATCATTAAGTCTGGAAAAGGCCTCTGAGTCCAGCCTTTGACTCATCACCACCATGTCAACTAGACCATAGTACTAAGTAACACATCCAGTCATTTCTTGAATACATCTAGTGATGGTGACTCAACCTCCTCCCTGAGCAGTCCATTCCAATGTTTAATGACCCTTTCCATAAAGAAATTTTTCCTGGTGTCCAACCTGAACCTCCCCCAGCACAGCTTGGGACTGTGTCCTCTTGTATTATCACTGGTGGCCTGGGAGAAGAGGCTGACCTGGCTCCAACCTCCCTGCAAGTAGTGTAGAGAGCAAACCATTGTGGTGAGGAAATAATGCCTGGGACACATAACCACAGGAGCAGAAATTGTGTCTAAACCTTGCATAAGCTTGTACATTCAACTTCACATAGGTTCAATATGTGAAGTTTACATGTAGGGGATCCTCTGTGAACATCTGTACTCAGTTATGCAGATGATTCTGCTGAGAAATATTTCAAAGAGCACGTGCAGGGCTGCCTGATTACATTGTGCTGGAGATGCCATGAGCAGCAGGCTGTGTTACCATATATGGACACTGGTTTCATTTTTACTAAACTGACTACGATAAAAAACATGAGCACTGATGCAATGACCTTTTAAAAAAATTCTGGCCATGGATGTGGTAATGAAGAATATGCCTCACACCTGAAGCAGGAAATTATTTACATCTTATGTTTCACAGAAATCAACTCCACAAACTCCTATTGATGTAAAGGTGTTGACCTGTTTTCAAAAATCACATATATTCCCAGGAAAGAGTTATTTTCTAAGTTAACGTCATTTTGATCAGTAGCTGAGTTGCTGCTACTAATACAGTGATTTGCAATTCACTTGTGAGAAAGGTCAGCTGAACAATTTATATTCAAAGATTGTTATGACTTTTTCCATAAGGAACTCCAGAAAAACAAGAGCTCTCTAACAGTCCTGAGGTACCAGAAACCACTAGCAATATTTGTGAAGGACTGATCATGTTTACCTCGGAAACAAATAAACAACCCCAAATCTAGAATAATTTTTTGAAGATTATTGCTGTTATTGTCATTATTATACCTATTATTCACTCTGTTATGGTAGCAAGCAGAGACCCACTCAAAATCAGTATCTCATAATGCTGAGTGTTACATGAACACAGGGCAAGACAAAACATCATTCATTAAGAAGTAAAGACTTGCTCAGTTTTTCCCAAGAATTATCTTGCCCAGCCCCCCAGGACACATATCAGATCTAAGTAATGCTTTGTTAAGGCTAAACTGATATGAATCAATTGGAATAACAAGGCATATTGATGCATGATGCTCCTTCCATCTCTGGGTACATCAGCTTTAGGGTTGCTTTGTGCCAGCAGTGCTTACATAAGGGTAAGAGTCTGTCTTCACTGGATTTGTAGCTAACCTTGATTTTTACTATTATTTTTCCCTAAATTGGTCAACAGACTTAACCATGCACTGATTCAAATTAGCATCTACTTTAGCAGTTAAGCATGCCATTTTTATTTTTCCCCTTTTCAATCTGAAATAAAAGAAAAAACTGTTGTGCAAATTTATAGTAATTTGTTACAAAACAGAAAAAAATAGGACAGTTAGATGCATTCACCATGTATTAATTCAGTTTTCCCTTTCCCCATTAGTCCTGACTGTGCTTCAATAACAAGTTACTTAAGAAAATAAGCAACTGGCAAATAATTGAAATGCACAAACCTACTGATCAGTCTTCTCATTAGTCTATTTTGGTAAAGTGGGTTGACTGATTTAGAGCATGAGTCAGTTCTGCCATACAAATTCCAGACATAGTAGAATATCTATACAGTCACATATGCCTCTGAGCTAAATATTTTCATTCTTTCAGCTTTGTAATCCTCAGTGACTCTAGAGGAAGAAAAAAGAATGTATGCCTTTGAATCCAGTGGGACTGTCCATGCATGAGTAAGAATCACAGGACTAGGGGCCTGATTTGAATCAAATGTTACATCATCAAATAATTACATAGCAAACAAAACCAAATTCCTTTATATTTTAAAATCATTAAGAAGGGATATGTTTAGATTAATTATAAGGTTAACCGTTTAGTTTTACTTGCTGGAGGCATGTAGAACCCAATATATTTTGGCCTGTCCTAGCTTTTGCAATGCTTTAGGTACAAGTACTTCTTTTTATACACATTGAATATCAAAAATAATGCATAGTTTTATGCTACAACACTGCTAGGTTTCTTTTTATTCCCAACACAGTTCCTTTTTGTACTATCAAAAATGCAAGGCCTGAATTCCTGCCAAGCAATTACACAGTCCTGCTGTTATTTTAAATCCTAAAATGCAAATAAAGGTATTATGCAGGCCTAGATAATGTTAGATACAGCTACCAAAATGGAAGGGGGAAATAAGAAAGTTAGATCTAGGGATTTACTGCCAGCTAAATACTAAGGCCTCCCAAAAATCTTTTACATTCACTGTTCATCCAAAACTTTCATTGTCAGTCTCTTTCCTAATGGAGCACATCTAAATAGCATTAAGCTCCTTTCTTGCACATTTTTAACACATGCTGATGTAATAGGTCATCTATTGTGGCACTTACACCAGTAAACACAATTAAAGTGAATGGAACACAATTTTAAATTCAGAGTAATGAGATACATATGAACAAAAACAGTAAGAAAGGAATGCCATTTATTTGCTTTGCCATGCTGCCTGGATCACTCCTATATTAGAAATACTATGAGGTGTTATTTGTACTGATGCCACACTGCGCACTGAGGTACTCAAAGTGCTCTGTGAACATTAGCTCTAGCCACATTTGTGAGGCAGAGGCTAAAGTGGGAGGTAGTGAAAGGCAACTTCCTGTAGCTCCAACAAAGGCGAGGAGAGGTGAAAGCGTACTGCCTTCTGATGGAAAAAGAGGTGATTTTTTGCTTTTAGTGAAAGGGGAAAAACCCAGTGGTTTTAAACTTCTTTTTACCCTGTTTTCACTCTTTCTTTGTATCACAGATGGAAAAAGTGGAGCAGAAAATTGCTTTGCCCAAAGCCACACACTGGCAGTAATTGAACTAGAAGACAGCATTGGTTTAAATGGAAAATGTGCAATACATTCATAGTATTTGGGCTATTCTAACTGCTGTTTCTTTCTGTTGTCCATATACACCATTTACTTTTCAGCTGGAATTGCATGGCACTTCTGGTAACAGAATCTTTTGGAAATCCCAGGGGGATTACCAAATTATGAGTTGCTTTCCAGAAGCTTCAAAGCCTCTACAAAGAAGGAATAAATAGGAAATACCGAATTCACCAAATTCTTGAGAGAGTGCCTCAAATTTTGGGTGCTGTTTCCCCAAGAAAAACATTAAGGAGGAAGCTCTGCTTTCTGTTCCTGTCCAGCAATTGTGACTCTGATGTCTAGAATAAAGCAGCTGGTGGATCTCGCAGACAATCCAGTCCCATCCAACTGTGCTGTGCAATTCATTAAACAGTGATGGTCATTGTTTTGTTAAATGTATGTTCCATTTATTGGATGAGAATTGAGATGCAAAGAATTTAAGAAATGAAGTCAGTCGCAAGAGAGTTTGGTGGCAGACCTCACGTAACGTCTATGCATTTGCGGAGACAACTCTAGCCCTCTGTGGCATACTGCTGCTCCAGGTTCCAAAGAAAAAGAATGTGTTTGAAGGAGTCCATCTAGAAGACAGTAATAGAAACTAAAAGCAAAAAACAGCAGAAGCTTAGAAGATTCATCCCTCCTTCTCCGAAGAATTTTTATACCAGAGGTGAGATTGAGGTTCCACAGATCATACTTATGAATCCAAGTAGATTTATAAGGAACTTTGTTCTCAAAGAGGAGCAAAAGAGCCGTTGTTGCATTGAGTCACAATGAAGAATTTTTGTGGAGCTTTTGTGGTAAATGAGATCAGATATCACAGATGCATTAAAAGATCTGGAGAAAAGCACCACAAAGGCTGGCTAATATCCAGCAGCCCATCAAGTGGCTGCCATTTCAACACAGAGAAGCAACTGTCTGCAGAAACTGTTAAGTGCAAAATCTTGTTTTGGGCAAAAAGAAATGCACCCTGTGTTTAGAGTCACACCAAATTTATTCTAATTGCAATCTTAGCAATTTAATAAAATAATTATTATTAGTCCAAATCTAATTATTGCAGAAAAGCAGAGGAAATAAAAATAAAGAAAGTCTCAATACTACAGTAAAAACTGTTATGTATGCACTATTTAGTACCTACCCTTACCCCTTTTCCTGGTGTCACTCTTGCCTTTTCACCTCCTTGTGGCTTCCAGCTGGTAGTGGGAGCACAGTGGATCATCAGCATCTGGACCCCTGTGCCTGCAGGAGTATGATGTTAGTGTTCATGATTCTTCTTCTTTCTCTCCTTTTTTTTGGAAATAGCTCTCACTTGGAGCTCTTTTTGTACATTTTCTAATAAAGTTTTACTCTTTGCTTTTTCTTCACTGGCCTGCAACTATGTATTTTTCTTTTTCTTCATCTGAAGTGTTTTGTTTTTGGTTTATCTCATATACTCATTCTTTCTTCTCTTTTTTATCCCTAAGAACAGTTTTCCCCAGCTCCAGGTTTGTATTTTTTTAACTGACCATTGGCAAGTTGTTTATAGCCTTGGAGTCTCCAGTGCTGGCCTGTGCCCCATCTTTTACTATGCCATGCCTCTATTTTATACTGCAGTCAGTGTCTTCACTTCTGAAGGTTCCTGCTGTTTTATTAGGCCTGTATTTCTGTACCTTGTAACACCATGTTAGAGTCATAAATACATAATTCTACACAGAATAAATACTAATTATTAATATCTATATAACTACTGTGGTTACACATAAAACAAATTAGCCATAGTCTCCTGTCCTTTGAAAAAAAATTTTTACAATAAAATCAAATAAAACCAAAGCTCTGAGAAGCCTGGGGAAAGTTGCTGTACTAAGCCTTCATCCTGAGCTCTTGGAACACTCGGGGACAAGGCTTCTGGACTGTCACTAGCAGTAGCAATACAGTTGCAAGTATTACTGGGCTACGAGCTGTTTATTAACTTCCAGTTCTGGATTAATATTTGTATGTTGTAAATTTGTATGTTGCATACTCTGTGTAGCAGCAGAGGTAAAAATTTCTGGAAAGGGCATGGAAAGGAAACAGGAATACTGCTGACTAGAAAACAGACTATTGCACCTGAACTCATTAGTGTTTATGAGCCCAGTTCATAGTCCACACATGCCCAGCGTCGACACACTGGGTGTGTGCACCACAAACAAGGTCACAAAGAACTGACATTGCAATTCCTGCATGGCAGCTGAATGGGAGACATAATGGCATAAGGACAACTTCTGACTTTATAAGTTATTTCAAGGAAGTGGGGAATATTAAGCATCTTCTAATAGATATTCTCTAAGTATAGAACAGGATAATTATCTGAGTTTTTGTCTAGTCATAGAACAGAAACTATTTAAAGCAGAGTCAGGTCATCTGTTTAGGGCATATATTCATGGTTGAAAGGAATAAGCATTTGGCTTTGAAAAAGTAATTTTAATCAATTTTTTTATCAGTATGGTCCAGCATGTTATTCAGAAATGGCTTCCTTCAGTAAATGGATTGTGAATCAATAGTAGATATAAATAAAGCAGTACAAAGGGCACAGCATTCAACAAGCTGCCAAAACCTGGAGCAGAAGATGGCAGAAATCACTATTCTAAGATGGATACACTAATAAATCAGAAATGGGCAGATAATACACAAATACCTACCTTTTTACAAAAAGTTCAGAGTTCCATCTGGTCCTAAGAACCACTGAAATGTACATTAGTTTTTATGTGCTTTATATGACCGATCAGTATGAGCTGGAATTTGGTTTGAAGTATGTTTTTCACTTAACATTTTCAAGCTTATCTTTCTTAGAAATCTTTGAATTCTTTAAATACAGAGAATGAATTGCCAGGCTGCCAAAGATCTTTCTGGAGACAGGAAGTAAATTTAAAACTGCAGACTTTGTATAATACCTCAAAGGACCAATTCTTGAGATATACTAAATACCCACAATTCCAGTAAGGTGAAAAGTGGTATTACTCAGCACCTTTTAGGATTTGACCTCCAACAGAAAGAGGAATTACAATGTTTTTTTCAAGCACACAGATCATAATGAATTTGTAATAGTCATTTGCATCAGGACAATATTATTCAAATGTTGCTAGTAGGAACTTCAAACATGACTCATATTGTGTCTGTCATAACTGTTAATTTTTAATGAATAAATATGTCATTTGGGTCCTAATAGCTAATATTTGCAGGCCGTTTGTGTAAATGGTTGTTTTCAACTGTGAGAATGTCGGCTGCCAGGAATTCAACATCCTTATTTACTTCATAATTATTAACCATATATTATGCTAACCTGAAAAAAAATCTCATTACTCTCTTATCAAAACTATAGGCTTCATCTGTTTAAAAAAATGTGATTCTCATGGCATAGTTTGAGCCCACACATTACACATTCAATGTTTTCTACAAAATAAAGATAAGGACAGAGTGTAACTACTAGCCTACAATTTAGGATTTTGCAAGCTTCCATCCTCACTAACCATAAGGTTTTACATATCTTCTGGGATAATTTCTTATTCAAATGGCAATTTTGGATAATTGCTGCAGACCATATAAATGTCTGATTTCACTTTGAACCCTTCTAAACCATAATGCTGCATTAAAAAGAGAAATGACTCACAGGATGAACACATTTGAATCAGTTTTGAATTTGCCATATTTTAATATATCTGTTCTGTTCTTACTGCGTTTCAAGACAGAATTTCCCATGATATCTTCTTAACACCATCTGTTAATAATGTTTATAACAGAACTGCAGAGGGGGTCAGCTGGGAAGCGGGCCCCAAATGTACCAATGCTGTCTATAAAAGGAAAGCCAGCCTCTGCCTGGCAGCTTCAATGGACAAAAAGCTGGAAGGAAGCAATAGGGGCAGAGGGAACAATGAGATGGCAGCGTACATTGTACCATCTTTATTTTTGTTTTCATTTGAATGTTTCTATTCTTTTCCTGAGGCTCTGTTATGAAAGAATTGAGCAGACAGCAAGACCACAGTAACAAGGACATAGACCAAGCTATAGCAGGCAGCCTATCAAAACACATCAGAGATTTCAGAATGCAAACTACAAGCAAGCAATTCAGTGATACTGCTGGTTTCTAAATGTGCCTCACTTATTCTTCCCTGCATAGCCCATGATCAGACCTGTACTATCTTAGGTCTCCCACCCTTACACACTCTGGGTGAGGGGGATGGACTTTCTTATTTAGTACTTACTCTCTAAGAGACTAAAATTCAGTGAATTTGTTTTCAACATATTAGTTAGTTAGAAAGCATCGTCATTTTATAGCTAGAAAACATAAAGGCAAAAATTGACAGAAGTACATCTAAAGTATTCTTTTTTGTCTATAAACCACTTCTTCAAGCTACACATGTAATAATCCTTTCATTATTTTTTAGTACACAATGATTGCATTGTCCCATTTCTGTTGATAAACATTTTGAATTACTGGATCACAGTATTAACAATTATTTTGAACACACCTCAGATGCATATGAGCAAAAAATACATACTCATTAGAGCAAGGCAGTCTCAGGCATCCTTCTATTCAATGGGATTGGCAAAACCAGTACAGATGAGTGAAAGCCTTTTTTAAACTATCTCCCAAGGCTATCAAGCACTTTAATGCTTAGGAGAAAAAAAAACAAACAAAAGACACCAGTACTATATTCAGGATACAATTTATTTTTTCAAAATTCAATCAGATGAGTGTAAGGTCCATTTGTATCCAGTTTTAACACCTGCCTGTTTCCGTATGTCCCATGCTTGACAAGAACACCGGCTTCCATGCATTTGGCATTGGCAGCCAGTTCTTTTTCACACAAAGTCACAAACTGAGAATAAAGTTCCAACCCTTTTTCTTTTTCAATGTTTGAATGGTACTGCATCTTTCTTCCCTTTGGTTTACCACCCAGAGTAGCTTGTGGTATGATGAGTACGTCGCCTGGTAAATCAAGAACAGAAACAAACTCGCCGTTTTCATTTTCGCTTAATTTAACATTCAACAGCGTATCGACTGCAAATAAAAATAAAATAAGAGTTAGTATAACTGAAGTGAATTAAAGAAGACATCATAAACAAGATACAACAAATATTTTGATGTGTGACAAACTACTGAGTAAAAGAAACTGTTTATTAATTAACTGAAACATGGGCAATCAATAAATACTTAACCAACTAATATGTCTGAGTACTGTGAGGAATGTGAAGGATAATAATATCATATGTCCAAAGTTCTATTTTGGGGGGAAGAGATTGGCTATCTAAAATCCTGAAGCTGGACACCCCCAAAAGAACCCAGGATGCAATTAGTGAGCCTTCCTTAATTGCTTGATACTCAAATAGGCAGCATTGGCACAACACTCCACATTGTAGGACACACCATCCTCAGTGCACTTTGGAGAGTGTTCTGCCCTGACTCTCTTCATTCTGGTTGCAGTAGTTCGCAGCAGGACCCAGCACTGGTCTGAGCTGAAGGCACAGCTCCATGGTTTGGTCTCAAGTAGAGCGAGTGTCCTTCAATGCTCCATTTCAAGACATGCAGCTACCAGCTTGTCACTTGAGACAGGAGGTGGGCAGGAAGGTCAGATGCAATTTGGCTTATAAGCCAGAACAAATAAACTTGCAAATAAAATCAATGCATTTACTAACTTTAGATTTTCTGATGTTTCTATAACAAATCAAATCATTATCCCAACTCTGTAAAAGCTGGGAAGATACTAGTCATGCCTCCAAACTCATAAATGTTTAATGTTGTTAGAAGCAAAAACAGCTGAGTTGTGATCCAGCGACCAAACCCACACACTTTAATAGATTCAAAATATATTTAGGAAACAATATTCTCTAAGACAGGCACTCAAGAAGGATGGTCCTAGATGAATCTCCTCATAGGAAACAGAACTTTCTTTTTCTGGCCCATTTTAGCTGCCCCACAGCTGAAAATGTAATTATTCTCAAGTAACATTCTCATGAAACTCTCACAAGCACAAAATAAATTTTCGTATCATGGATTTAAATATTTAGCATCACGGAAGGATTGTGCCCTCCAAGATGAAGAGAGAACCCCCCAGTAACTGCTCTCAGCATTCAAGAGCACCTGTACTTGTGCACTGCTGGTCCCAGCCATTATCCTGAAATAGACTATTGTTACACAACCTTTAGCCAAATCACTAGTATCAGCCAGCCACAGAAAATAAAAGAGGCACTTTTATCTGGAATATGTGACATTACAGAATTTCCCAGGGGATCCAGTGGAGGCTACTGATGGAGGAAAGGAGGGAGAAGAAATGACATAAAAGTAAAAAAAAGCCAAGACAGAACAAAAAATAAATCAAGCCAAAACAGCACTGGGTGAAGACAGAAATCGCTACTATTTGACCTTATCCACAGCATCTTTTCTGCTTCAATGTAAATGTTAAAGTGCATGTGGAGAAGACAAGAACTGCAGACGTTGCTGTTACCGCTTCTGAAGCAGAAAACTGCACATGCTAACACCACTGAATGGAGATGGGAAAGACACTTTTATTATCCACACAACTCCCTCTACTGGCTATAATTTTAAATATCCTGCACAGATAGTGAGATCAGTGTTAAAATACTTACCAAATTAAGCCATGAACAGTTTGAAATTCAGTTCTGTCCTGGACTAAACCTATTGCCCAACACATGTAATATGTTAAACAGTAGGTGCAGCATTTTCTCCATTTGCTATAATTTTATCAGGGGAATTTGTTTTCTAGGTTGGTCATGAACAGACAGACAAAGAGGCATGGACAACTGTCAAAAGAAACAAGACAGACCAAACTGTTCTTTCAGCCAGGTGATTGATTTAGAATGATGCTATCTCATGGCTTCTCCAAATGGTTGCTGCCTTCTCTGCCTCAACTGCTTTTCTTCCTTTTCAAACAATACAATCATGTATATGGATTATACCATACCAATTTTTGGGACAAGATCCTCATCAGCACCTTTGAAGAAGCATATGTAGATAACAAGCCCTCTCTGGATCTACAAAAGATTACAGGAAACTATGTCAATGTTTCTCATTATCTACTATGCATACTTATAATTAAAACTGGTTATTAAACATAACAGACAAAGGTTCAAAAAGTAGTTTTAGTTATTTAGTATAGCATTAGACATTAAGTACACACCACACTGTGGAAGCTTATAAGATATATACTGATTATCTGCACAATGCTTCTACATACAATTAAGACAATTTATTAGCTCCATGCGAAGCCAAATTTAGTTGGAATGTAGAGTGTACTGTACTAACATAGACAAGCAGACAAGACAATTTAGTATAGTTAAATCCAACTTAAGAAATAATTTAAGCTATTTTCCTATTAAACATACAGCTAAAATAATTTTCAGTGTGAATTATGATATTATTTCCAATTATGAAAAAAACACCACAGGACTTGTCAAAGAACTGAATTTTATTTTGATGTTAAAAGTAATCTAGTACAATATAATTCTGGAAAAAAACAGAGTCTGTTCATTAAATATTCAAATATGATGACCAACAACTGTGAAATTGTTCAGAATATTATAGAGTAGTTCAAAATACTATTTATCAGCTTGGGTGAAATCTAACTGGCAAAATGGAACCTTTCACCTGATTGGTATAAAGGATAGGGAACTTCTTTAGCATTCAGAGATTGCTTGTAAGAACTATGTATCGGTGGTGACAATTAGGCCTCTGCTGAGGAGAAAGCACAAGAAACCTCTTGTGTAGGTTTTCTGCTCACTTGGTTAGTCCATGAGGAATGCATGTGCACCAACTCATGCTTTATTAAGCCAAACTGATAGGCTCTGCAGCCAGCAGTAACTGTCTCACGCACAAGTGTACCTGCACGGCTTAACTTCTCTGGGAAAAAACTCAGAGCATCCACAGACAGGATATAAAGAAACCTCACTGCTGCCTCATCAAGAATAAGTACCTTTTAAATTTTGTTGGAGGAAACATAAATGTCAACTTGTGAAATATCACTGAAGAGATGTTAAATAGATTGGGACAGGAAGGAGTTATTAATATCAATGTTATCAAGGCAAAAGGATAGAAAATGTGAATAGTTTCTAAAAAATAATTTTAAAAATTCCTCTATTTGTTTTTTCCCCTTTTCTTTAAATGATAAATGTTTTTGGTGAAGAAATCTTAGCTATACACATGAGATTTTGTCCCTTCGTTATTGCAGAGATTAAACAAAATGCTCAAGGCAATGACTTGAGAAAAGCTTTGCCTTCTCAACTATTTTTCTAGTGACAAACTTCTGAAAAAAGAGAATGTTCTTTGTAGCCAAAATGTCACATGCTGAGAACTTTCAAAAGCTTGAAAAGGCTCCTTTTAAAACTCATTTTGACCACTGCAGAATATTATACAGATTCCCAAATGACAGCCATATTTCATAAACACTGTAAGAAATTTGATGGCTGGAAACTCAAATGACATTTCAAATCATCTGTTCAAATGAGAGAGAAATGCAGACTGCCAAACATTAGATATCCTTACATGTTTAGCTAAATATTCATTCTAGAAACAGACCAGTGTCAGGATATTAATAGATAACAACAATGCACACATAGCTACTAATAAAAATATTTTTGATAAAATAGGCCAAATGCATTTACATTGTATATGTCTAACTCCAGCATTAGAAGTAAGTGACTCTGTGAAACAGCAAACATCACAGAAAATCATTTTAATTCTGAGACTTGTGAGTCTTTTTTTGCAGTCTCACACACAGCAGTAACAATATTCTGCAAGCAGCTCATTTAAAGACACAAAAAAGTAAGTAAAGTGACCCCTGCTAGTCCTAATGCCAGACAGATAAAGATTAAATAAAATCACTGATGATTTTTCCAGCCTCTGTCCTTATTTGATGTCTGTTTTTGAATAAACTATTTATCACAAGATGAGACATGCATATTGAAGAAAACTAGAGGGACAGGAGGTTAAATGAGAAAATTAATTCAGAGACAAGTTAAAGATGATAGAGGATGCTTCTATTTATACTGCATGTTTATGGTCCTCGAGAACACTTTACAACCACAATATACTTGAAAACTATGCAACTATTTGCTAAGACTGAAAAGTGTGCAGTGTTCAACACGTGTAGTCATGTTTCAAGTCCTCACTAAGTCTTACTTTGTTTTTTAGTTTTCTTAATTGAATAGAAGACGTAAAATTGAATGCAATTACAAGACCAAACCTAATAATAAGATATGTCAGTCTGCCCTTATATCAGTATTCCAGAGGTCCTAAGACTTGTGCTCGTAGTCAATGTAATGTGCAAACCTTTTGAACCAAAGCAAAACCATTGCCATTGCTGCAGGTCCTCTGTAACCCATCAAAGTCTAGTTGACTGCTCCTCAGAGCTATATTTAATGCACAAAAATTCGAGCAAAATAACACAAATAGGAAGATCATAAATTCAACATGCTGGTGTGCAAACAGCCACTGCAAGGAACCTACACAGTGACAGGACAGGAAAGCTGTGCTCCATGTGGATCTACTGTGAGCAGTAAAATGCCTACATAAATAAACCAGCAAAGCAAGATACTGTGCAACACTGGCATTTATGATACAGCTGTCCTAAGTAATCATCAGATTAGGCAACCTGCATCAGGAAGGGCTGAAGTACCCAGCCCAAATATCATATAGGCAGCCTTAGCAATGCTACCTCCAAATGCTGCTTTTTAGCTCTTTTGCAGGAAAAAAACAAGTAACTGACTCCTTCCTCACCCTTCTTACTAAATACATTCACCTGTATTTTTCAGGATTTCATTAGCAAAACTGAAATATATTCTGCAAAATATTATATCTCTCTTTTACTATTTTTCCCCCAGGAAATTGTAAGGGATAATAAAAACAGAGATACTTTGTAATTCTTAGAAAACCAGTTTGTGAAACTAACTTGCATAAATTATTCTGTGACATTTCCATTTCAAGTTCAGATTAACTACCCTCTGGGAAGATTTCTTCATATTTCTTATATTCAGTACAGCAAAGAGAGATTACATCATCTGCCACAGGTCACAGAACAAGTCTGTGCCTGGTACTTTGCACCTCTTTTTGCCACAGTAACCAGAAAATAAGTCAAGGGAAATAAGATAAGGAAAAGACAGTTTTCCTTGCATAAAGTTTAGGCACTTATACTTTTTAGCTGAATATTCATTTTACATTTCTTTTCTCCCACAGTTATGAAATACACCAAACCTCACCTTATTTCACCCCTACTTTTACAAGAAGAATTCCTTTTAGTCTTCCTCTTTTGCTGTATACGTAAATCTTTTATGGGGGGTATATAACCAAAATTCTCCACAAACAAGACATTCTATGCCCAATAACCCTCAACAGGCCAAAAAACTCAATCATGAAAACACAATGAAGGCAGAGATTCATGTATTAACATCAAGTATACTCCTAACCTTTTTGCAGATAAAGAACATCTGCTCTGAAGTTCCTAAAGTACCTACAGGGGTCTCTTACAGCTCAGAAGCTATTCAAAGCCACCTACATAATATGCCATTAATAGCATGCTAGAAATGTCTCAAGGTGAGGACCTACTTTTAAATGGTCATAAAATATCAGGAACACATTGGTTGATGTAAATAATAGTTGATGAGGTTTGTACTTTTTATTTTTGTGCTTTTCTGTTGACATGCATATATAGGGAGTAAAATTACCCTAGCAGAAAATGTCAGCAGCAAAATTTCCTTCCAATGACCTCTAAAGTAGTCATACTAGAGAAAATATGAACTTCCCATAGGGATTTTTTTCTGCATGGTGACTTGTACTTGTGAAAACAGACTTTTCTTAAAAAGCCCCAGGTACCTGGGAAAGATTCCTAAGTACCCATAACAAATATTTTAAAAGGTTAATGTCTGCAAATATCTGCTGGAGACCTTTCAGATTCCTTTGGTGATACATATTACCTTCCTAGTGATTTTGCTTAATATGTTAAAAACAAATTAGAGACATAAACTGCATAACCTCCTTGTAGCAAAGTTATTCAAATCTCTCAACCACAACATGCACCTTTTCAGATAGTTTAAAAGAAAGACAGCAAAATTACATTTCTGCTTTTCTTTACTAAAGCTACAATTACTTCTGTGATTAGCAAGCAAGAAATAGGTTATTTCTCCTATAGTTAATTTATGCCGGGCTAAGCAAATTTTATTGTAATTAACCTCACACTGAGAAGCTAATAATGCAATACACACAGACACACTGCATCTGTGAAACCCAGTATCTGTGAGATGACACCTATTTCCTCCCAGTAAAACATTCTGTTTTCCCAGACCATGTTGCAGAAACTAGTTCTGCTGGATCCACCTGCCCCTTCTGAACAAGGAGAGAAATGTTTGAAGGATAATGTGAAAGGCAAATAGTGAACTCTCTTCAGATGTGCTGAATGAATGCATAAACCCATTAAACATTTTTACTTTTTAAAATTTATGCAAGTGACTGTATTAAGCCCGTTCTGTTGTAATAGTCTTTAAAAAGGACAAAAGATGAAATAAAAAACCCCATGGGCTAACTAGTTGACAATGTCGGAAATGATTTATTCTAGTGTAGGAAACTCACAAGCAGTGACAACTACAGCAGGGCAGAGCATTCCAAAGGGCAGTGCATTCCAAAGGGCAGCCTTCATGCTTTGGTAAAGAGCCCTGGGCTGCAAATGCACAGCACATGGACAAAAGAATCTGCAGACCTTTCTACCTCTCCCAGCAGAAGACTGTGGGAGGAAAAGGGGAAAAATACAATGTTTTCCTCCACCTTTGTGGTGCTCTACACGCTAAATTTAATTTTTAGTTAGTGTCCTGGAAAAAAAAACCAAAACCAAACATCAGAACTACTGCTGCCACAGTCGCATTGCTCTACCTGGCCTTTCGTCTCCGAGTTAACACTATTACACAACAAACAAAGCCGACAGCGGAGCCCACCAGCCAAGGCTGTAGTGTCTCTGTGAAAATGTGTTTAAGAAAAGACAGTTAGAAGGGAAGCGTTTGGTGGTGGAGCAGTCATGCTCCTGACGGGACTTTTGCCTGCGGAGGACTCTGTGGAGCACAGGCAGAGAGGAAGAGCAGCAGAAGAAACCGCTGTGTGCCGACCTCGCCTCCAGCTGCTTATCCCTTTGCCGAAGGGACTGACCGTAACCTTTACGGACAGCGAGGGGGCGAGGAGTGGGCTGTGGAGTGAAAATGAGAGACGAGGTTGGAAAGCTGCCCGAAGTGCAGCCCAACCCGGAAAAGGAGCAGAGGGTGTTCCCCTCAAATGCCTGAACGCCCACCCTCTCCGCGCCGGCGCACGCGCAGGGGAGAGAGCGCTTCCCCGCTGCCCGCCCCGAGCGGCGCCGCTCCGCGGGGAGAGGGCGAGATGCCGACGGTGCGGGGCGGCCCGCGGCCCACGTTACCTCCACCCACTGGGCCTCGGAGCCGCGCTCGGGCGGCCGCACCTGCAGCCGGGCAGAGACGCTCTGCTGCAGCAGGGCCCGGGCCCGCAGCGGCCGCGCTGCCGCCATGGCGGGCCCGCAGCGCTGAGGGCGGGGCCGCGTCACGCCTTTCCGGCACCGCACCCGCACCGGCTGGAGGCCGCGGGTCACGGGCGGCCGGGAGCCTGAGGGGAAACCTGGAGCAGATGGTTAAACAGGGGCTTCTGATCTGACCTCTCTGTGGAGGGGGCTGAATACAACCTTTGGAACAGAATTAAAGTATTTCTATAGCTCTACTTACCACTGCCCTAATAGCTAGCAGGAAGCGGGCTTCGGTTTCGTATTTTGATGAGAAATGAAATATCTCATTGTCTTCTGGTGGGGAAATGTTACATGCTTGTGATAAGAGCAGTATGCTGTATAGTTTATGCATGAAAAGAAAATCTGTTGTTTGTTACTTCGTTTGTTCATTACTTGCTTGTGTTTCGGGTGGCTGAGATCAATCTGTCAAGTTGGAGTATTTCTCCTCAATGATGCTGCGTTGGAGCAGAGGGGACAGAAAATGCAGTTAAAAGGGGTCTGGACAGCCAGTGATCCAAATCATCTGAGAAAAAGAAGGGCATAGTTTTGAAATTAGATCCCACTGCTAATGGGAAAGGTTAAAATAATTGCAAGTGGTTCTTTTATTATCTTCCAGGTTTTTGGCTACATACCCTGATACTCCTTGAACAGCTCCTAAACTGGAAGAGTTGTGTCTTCTGAATTCTCTGAATTCTGACAGAGACAAGTTTTGAACAATACTGCCTTCATTCAAGTCAGGATAGAATGATGCAGAATTCAGTATCTCTCTCTAAATTCATTTTATGACCGAAGATTATATTTCTACAACTGTGTTTAAAAAAAAAAAAAAAAATAATATATAGCAGTGTGAGTAAGAAGCTGAATTTTAATACCTGGACTCAACATAGAGTAAGATTACCAGAGATCCCTATTGAACAGGAAGGGCCAATACACATTTCTAAAGAATCGATGTTACACATAGGGATATATTTGGCTTCTGTCTGTCATTTTAAGGGAAGATTCTCCATGTGTGTTCTGTTCATTGAGGTTGCTCATCCCAAAGCAAAACCTTCATGGAAGAACAGGAAATTGCACAAGATGGTTAGCGTATGAAGTAGCTCATTTTTGCAAGCTGTAGAATATTGTAAAATACAAGATGTTTTTATTTAAACTCCGCTAATTTTATTTAAAATACCTTCTGTTCATTTACTTGAAAGCTGTATCCCCAGACTCATTAAGAAGAGTTTAATGAGGTAGAAATAATTTTAAATGAGAGTGTTTTCCATATATATTTGTGGTAAAAATTGATTGTTAAGGAAAATGGATTTTGCTACAGTCTGAGCAAATTATAATAAGGAGATTATAGAGGGATATTAATATATAAGGATATTGATTGTAATTTGGTGCTGTGCCATTATTTGCACCAGGATGTGATGGAGAACTTTTATTCATGTGCAAGTTTTGGTTTACAAATGCCTGTGAAACACTGCATAGAAAAAATTAGTATGACATCATTGTTTATTTATAGATTCTTGGTGGAATTATGTTGAATTTTCCTTGGGAAGCCAAATAATTCTGTTTCACTTTGAATCTCTTGAATCTTACTGGCCTATTGTTAGATTATGGGCCTCTCTTTTTACACTAAAAAATGATAGTAAATTTGTTGGATAAATTTTAGGCTTGGATTTGGATTTGACTGTGGGTCTTATATAGAAAAAAACACCTCCTGACATCTAAAGAATATATCCATGCATAAAATATACTGGTATTTTTATCAGGTACTATATAAAGACATTTTTCTGCATGTTTTGGCTTTGCCAGTTGTCCCAGAATATTTCCTGTATCCTCCCTGCTTGTTGCCTAGATCTGAAAGTAGGTGTTTTGAGAATGGTACCCAGAAGACAGTTCTGGTTATTTTCAGATCATTTCTCTTTCAGAGGGACAGATGGCAGTCTCACAGGTTGCAGAGGATGTGTGTTTTCCTTTACCCTTTGTGAGAATGGTTAAGTGTGTGAGTTCAGGAAGTGTTTAGACAACACTCGCAGGCACATGGTGTGATTCCTGAGGTGTGCTGTGCAGGGCCAGGAGCTGGACTTGAAGATTGTGATGGATCCCTTCCAACTCAGTGTGATTCTAAGATTCTATGCATATTTGGAACAAATCCTTTTGTCAGGAGGTAGGTGGATGCTGGAAGGAAGCTCTGCCTGGGTGGGGACTTGGCTTTCTCCTTGTCTTTCAGTACCAAAATGATCTCAACTGGTTGAATTCTTCCCTAGGGATGTTTTTTGGAGTTTTTTGTTGTTACTATTAATTTTGGTTACATACCATTTGGCAGGGGCAGGAATTAACTGGACTTCTGAAGGGATGTACCTGGGATGTTTTTCCTTTGTCTGTGGTGTGTGAAACACGATCAGTGGTCTTTCATGCAGCTATCACATCCACAGAGTTGCCCCTATCTGTTTTGAAGAGAAACTATACAAAGCTGGCAGTTGCACTTAGATAGTTAAAATACATAGTAGGTGGTTGGCAAGGGTTATGTCTTGGTGGAACTACCTCCTTTGGGATAGATGTAGCTGAAAGGGTGTCAAGGGAAGAATTAGATTTCAGCATTTCATTTTCTCCATTGCCAAATATGAAACTCTTCCCATGCATATAGATTTAAAAAAAAAACAAACAAAAAACAAACCAACAAACCAAAACCCAGAAAAGTTCATTCACTTAGAATCATTTCGTAAAGAATCATGGGTGGGGGCCACTACTGGTGTGAAGGGTGAGACAGACCTGATGGGCGTCCTTGTGCCAGCTGTTGAAGATTGCTGTAAAAAGACTCATCATCAGAGAATGGACTGGAAAGTGAAATTTGCAACAATGAATTGCAAATTTCGATCACAAGGTAAAGATATTTTCACAAAGTAATTTGTAAACTGCAATTAATGTTCAAATAAAGTAAAATTTTAATTTGGCCATGTTGAAAGAACAGGTCAATCGTCAAAGAAATAAAAAAGATATTGCGTATCTTTAGTCCAAGATGCTTAAACTGCCACAGGAGAGCTCTGAATGTTAGTGTGACTTGTTTTTGAAGTGATATTTATGATCATACATCTTGAACTGAGTCAAGTCCATTAATTTCTGTTGGATGGTGACCTCTTTTTCTTCTCTTTTTCTCCCAGGTTACTTATTTTGTTTCTCTTTTTGAGCCACTTGCCTTAGCACAAATAGGTTCTCTGGCTCTTATATTTGGTGATTATTTTTTGTAGCCTATTCTCAGTCTAGTTCAAGACCCAGTTAAACTTACTGCAGCCTCAGAAATGTTAACTAAAGTGCTGATTAGCTGGAAGAGACCCATGTGGGTGCAGAGGGGGATTGGCTGGTGGTGTTGGAATAATTTCACTGTCTAAGACATGTTATGATGAATGTATTTAGTACTGACTTATTCAAAGTACTGTCCAGAGATCAGGAGTATGTCTGCCTCCCAACCATCATCCTCCTTCCTCCAGAGGTATTTAAATAAGAAAAGAAAGAGGGCATGAAGAATTTCCCTAATACAAGTCAGACAGCAGAAACGAGCAGTCCTGTCAGTCAAAGACCACAATTATTGCACAATGCCTGTACAGAGCTACCAGAAACAGCTCTTCCAGAGAAGGCAGAGTGAAGACTATCACCCACTTTGCCTTGCAAACTGCCCCCCAGGTCTGTTTAGCATTTGAAAGAACCATTGCTGACTTCTGGGGGGAGATGACTGAGAGGAAGATGGTACTGTGGTTTCTATCGTGCTTTTCACCATAGCTCTGAGGAAGGTCATGGCTTCTTCAGCTCCAGTTCTGTAGCATCAGAGTTGATCTACCTCTTCAGCTCTTCCAGCAGAGCCAATTTAATGTCCCCACAAATGTCAGAGTTATTTACAGTGAAGGCTGGTATTCCTGTTGTGGAAGTACAGTTCTGTGATTTGAGCAGTTGATTTTATCTGTGTTTAAAGAAAGCAACAAAAATTTAATACACTATTAGAAACAGATTAGTGTTTTGTTTAGTTCTTTTTGCAATTACAAAACAGACACTGAAATGTGTAAGAGCAATCAAAAGTTAATTAGACTTTGAAAAAAGTAACAGATACAATGTGAAAGCTGTGTCAGATACAATTACTGTTCTTTATGATAAGAAGCAGAAATTTGGATCTCTTGGGGGAAAAAAAGTAGCCAGATAAAAGACAGTCTGTTTGCTTACTGTGATTGCCTAAAGGAAGTAAGAACACTATGGGCACCAGGCATGTTCATTTGCCTGTGACATTTAGCTACTCTATTTTTTCTTGCTTGGGTGTCTCCTGAACCAAATCTTTGTCTGTATGATTGACAGGCATTAATGCTGTCGTGCTCCAGTGCAATCAACAGAGCAGTGGGGGTCGCCTACCTGCAGTATGTACCATGGGGTCTCACTGTAACACGGTGGACGGGTTAGAAGCGATATGTTTTTTGTTTTTTCTTTTTCACAGAATTGAGCTAATCCCATATATCCATATGCTCTGTCTTGTGCAGAGCCAACCTTGTGTTTCAACACCACACTCTTAATTCTGGTATTCAGAGGGAGGCTGAACAGAGTCATGAAGCTGACTCCATGAGGAGTCCCTCAGAGGTCAGCAGTTTTCTGCTTTACCATTAGGAATGGTATTGCGAGATCCAGGTTGATCCCTGCAGGTGTATCCAAATGTACTTGCTTCCAGAGTCTCCTGAGTTTGGGATCTGGGTTCTACACAGCAGGAGCACATGAAAACAACTTGGGTGTAGGACAGTACTGAGTCAATGGTGAGGGAAGCAGCCCCCAGCACTGAGCTAGGAAGGGTAACCTTATGATCAGAGGGCCTGGAGCAAACAGAGCAGGAGTGATAGAGCTCAGTGACAGTCAGCAGCTGTACAGGCTGTTTGCCATCCCTGAGCAAGCTCAGTAGGGCCACCCAGGCCACCCTTGACCAGTCAAAGTCAGCTTCAGCTTCTTGTACTCTGTGTGGAGCTGCTGACCACACATGAGTTAGAGCCTGGCACTGCCCTGGCAGGTGGGGGTCTGATTTGCTTCAAACCCCTGAGGTAACCCATGCCTGGCTGATGTAGATGGGTGTTGCAAACTGGGTTCCTCCTGATGGGAGAGTTATTTAAAAAAGGTATAATGAAGCAGAGCTCCTACATTCTTTATTTTCCTACTATCAGGGTTGGTTGCTGCATCCAAGGTGGATGCTCCTCTATCCCTCCAATGTAAAGGAATTAAAGTCTGTTCTCCCCAAGTACTGCTGCAGCACTGCTCTCTTCACCTTACACACATTTTTGCAGTAGCAATTAGTACTACAAAATGTGGTTGTGTTACTTAATTCCATTTCTTTTCATCTTCAGTGAGAAATTTTGATGATAATACGAGGATGTTGCTGTAGACAAAAATGCATCAATATCTTCTAGGAGCTGAAACTTGGGCTTCCATGTTTTCAATAGATGCCATGTTTAACATCAGAGTATTGGCATAAAGCCTCATGTTGTTAAAAATGGACATGAAATGAGATGTGGCTTTTTCTGTTCCTTTCACAAACAGTATGAGGGTCATTTATTATTCTCTCTGTACCTGGAGGACTCCTTGCCTCCAGTTACTGTTGAGTATGCAGGCCTAATAAGGCTGCATGTCATTTCTTTTGCATTTATATGGATGACTTTCAAAGTAAAACCTACTGCAGCTTTCAGGCCAAAAGCTTTCTCCTTGAGTCACAGCTTCTATCATTTTTTCCCCTCAGGCATACTGATCCTTAGCTAGTCAGGGAAGCATGCACACAAATGATAGGTCATTAGGAAATTCTCTGAATGGCAAACCTCTAAAGTCATCCCAAGTGCTATTTGCCATGCATCATGATAAAATCTGTGAGTTTGAGGAGGCACTAATTATATGCTTGGTCTGCCAATTATTGGTTGTTGGAGCTGTTGTTTCCAGAACACAGCAACCTCTTTCGAAGCATAGTTCAACAAGATTGGCAGAGCACAGTGAGCCAAGCAGGGTTGACAGGTTTTGGCATTTTATTCCCTTTGATGAAAGAATATTGCATTACAACACAAATTGGTACCTCACTTTGCCATAGTACAGCATCATATACAGTGATGCTGATCTATGGGCTTTTCTTTAAATTATATTTTAGGAACTCATTTCTCTTAGAACAAATGGCAACTGATTTACCATCAGACTTTGGTTTTTCATGGTTTCTTTCAGTAATACAATAGTTTATATATATATATAATTCTGTCATTATTTTAACCCACATACATAGAAGGTGCTCTTGGGGGGGGAAAAGCAAAAGTGAGCTAAATGATAAAAGATTGTAAATTCTAATGAATATTCATGGAGTCAAATGAGATAATAAACATGTCAAGAAATGATGTGGCTTCCTGCTACGACTCCCAGTGTAAATTAACATGTTTCAAAGAGAAGTGTCAAAAATAGTTTTTTAATTTTTAATTTTCGCACTTTCTCAAAGCACTGATTTTTTAAATGCATGTTTCTGAACTCATTTATGATTATACTACTAGTGTATTATTAGATACCTCAGAAGCATTGCAATGATAGGATTTTTCACATATTCTTTGATTGGTTTATGGGTTTTTTGAGCTGCCAAAGGGTCACAGTTTCTTTCTTTTACAAAAGATGCTAAATTGCTGCTACAGAGTGGAAGTGAAACACTTTATCTTCAATATTTGATGTTAAAAAAGCAAATAGTACTTGGTATAACTTTTTCTTACAGAGCTTTTTATTTCACAGATAATTCTTGGAACTGCTGGAGGCTTACATTTTTATGATTAACAGAATAAAACAATTACTCTGTAACTTGGGATATTTTAATATCAATTACAGATATTTAATCTTTCCTTGGATACTCTGTTGCCCATAGGACAAAAAATAATCGTGCCTTCCTAGTAACAGTCCCAGTGAGGACCACTTCCAGATTAAAAAATTCTTGATTTTGGTGCCCACAAATAAATTCCAGCACAAAAATGACACATTTTAGCTCCTGCCACAGAAAACACAGATGTAACTGATGCACTCTGGAGTTGGAGAATGACTCAGCTCAATTTCACATGAACCTCTTGGCTACATCTGTACTAAGAATCAACAGCAGAAAATACTCTTGGCCATTGCAACTCATCTTTACTCCCTGACATAGTTTTGGCCAGGGCTTGCTTGCTAAGAAAAAAATTCTGTTCCTGGTTCAGCAGTTAAGAACCAGTTAAGAACCTCTGGCTCAGTGTAAAACTTTGAAGAGTCACTTACATTCACAGCTGAGGATTAACCAGAGGATCGTGTTCCAAGAATCAGTGCTCTGACTTCACAGTGATAGAGCGCCCTGCAGTTCTACATGACAATGCTTCATACAGGGTGCACTGACACAAGAAGTGTTCTTGGATCACAGTTATTTTCAGCTGAGATTGGTCCTTGCACACCCACCTCTGGAGAAGGTGGCTATAATTGTGTAAGGTTGTCATAATTGTGTAGGTGGTCCATGCACACCCAAGGTTTATTGGTGCCTTCTGAAATACCTTGCACTGCTACTGCAGGGATTTATGAGATAAGAATTGAATGGCTACAGAGTAAAACTGAGCTGGTTTAGAACATTAACCAGATTTTAAAAATAATTACTAAACACAAAAACCAGTAAAAATTGATGTATGAGTCAATCAGCATCATTGATCAAATAAGATTAATTGCTATATAAAACTTGTTTAGGCTCAGGGTTCTGGTCTTAACAAAAATGCTTCCTGTAAAACAAGCTTGTTACTGAGAAAAATGAATGAAGAACAGAAAATAATTTCAGAAACTGAAACTGTGAATGTCATTGTGACTCAGATCCATAGTGTCAAATGGTTTACTGAAGCTTTTAGGACAGTCACCATCTTTTTTATTCTGTATTTGTACACTGTCTAAAGCAATAGGACTCTTTCTGCCCCTGAGACTCTTATAATTGCAATTTATCTCCATTACTAAAAAAAAATATAGGAAAGAAGAGAACAAAGAAAATGCCACTCTTCCTTTAATGTTTGTAAAATATATGGCAAAGATTAGGAATAGTTTCAAAACTTTTGTTTTTATCTTCAGGTATGGAAGTACTGTTAATTTGTGTTAATTCCATTCAAGCAAGGAATATCTATATATGTAAGGTACTGATGCCTGAAGGATTTTTCTGCTTTTCTTCTGAATATTTCTTCCACTGTTCCCTATATTCACAAGTATTAGCATGCATACCTGTGATGCTTTAGGTGATAGTTTAGCCCGGTTTCATGGTGTTTAGCAGACCGGTAGACTAAACACCCATGAAACCATGTAGAGTTAGAAGACCAAACACTCTGTTTTCGTGGGCCCTCAAGTCTCCTAGTAGGACAGATTTTGTAAACTAGAAGTTAGCCCACCCAGGCCCCTTATTGGGCCCTCCTGGTAGATCTGCTAATGTGTAGAGTCTTTAATTGTATACTCGACTGGGGGGACAGGGCTTTTGCGGCATGTTCTACCTGCACGGCAGAAGCCATCGAATGGGATCCTATTAAAATAGCGAGGTAAACAACCCCCAACCCTTTCACCGTGTCTGAGCCTTTATTTCCTAAGACCAGAAAAAGGCATCAGTACCTAAGAAAAATTATGTGGCTTTTTACAGAAGGGCATATTCAACAAAATAAATCCTTTAATTTTCTGCACCACTTCCTTAAGGCTGGAAAAATTGCTGTAATATAAGCTGCATATTCACTGTGATGTGACTGTTACTGTAGAAAGCAATATTAACCTGAAGAACTTGATGACTGACTTCAGAAGAGTCTAGTGACAATTTAAATAAGGTTTTCATCTCTTCTTGACTGTGAAGGAGTGCACTGTGTAAAATTCCACAGGAAAGCAATATACAAACTAAATTGGTCTCAATTCTTCAAGACCTTCTTCCTCATTTAGTGAAACTGAATGAAAGCAAATAATTTCCTTTTCAGTTTAAGATTTGGCAAAGCTTTCACATTGGATGAAGCGACTTATATGGTCTTATATTTATTGGCAATACTAATATACATGATAAAGGAAAATTAATAAATTGTTACTGTTTCTTTTGTGTTTTCTTTGTGCTTGTTAAAAGTGTTGAATTTTTCAAGTATTGCCAGATATAATAAACAGAAATTTGTTCTCAAATAAGTTAATGTTCTATATGAAAACTCAGGTAAACCTGCCTTGTTTTGAATGGATATTTGAAATCAGAATCTGTTAAAATCCCTTGAGCCAAATTTATTTTGCAACAAGGGGGCATAACTGCCTCCATATCAGTGATGTTGGCCTTGGTGTCTAAGCGTAGCAGGAAAAAGACTTCAGAAGAGACATTCCAGTGAATGACAGAGAGGTAATATCGCGACACAGAAGGACTTTCCTCATATATGCCTGCAGTTGTTTTCTCCTCTAATGCCTGAAATTCCCAATTTACACATTTTTGAGATGTGCCTTATTGATAAATCTGGAGCCTGATATGCCACCCAGGTATCTACCCCCAGGCATGCAACCGTGCCCCTGCGCACAAGCTCTGCCAAGCTGATGCTGCCCTGTGTAGGACCAGATCAGTGTCTCAGCATTAAGTAAAGCAACCTGGAAGTTGCTTTAACTTCCATGAGTGTCCTAGGGTGACCCCTAAACCAGGACAATGCGGAGCACAACAAAGATAAAACAAAGAAATCACACAGGTAGGCATTTTTTCTTGGACTATTTTGCAGCCTAATACAGCCTGTCAGCCCCACAGGAGAACACTGTTTTGGCAAGAGCATGCTCTAGCATGATCTCAGAACTGCCAAAGGAGGTGGCGGCTATCCTGACACACAGTGCAAGGGCTGAGCCAAGAGGTAATGCTAACAACCCGAGGCTCTTTAGCCAGGGCAGAGCCCTCAACCAAGTAATTATCACCACGTGAGAAAAAAAAAAAAGATAAAAAGCATCATTTTAACCTTAAATATCTTAAAGGGGCCAGGGCTGGCCAACCAGATTGGGGGGGGGGAACCCCAGAATCTGAGACGTCCATGCCACACACACTCGTAGTATGGAGTGGTATACCTCTGTGGCCAGAGGTTGCAGGCCTGGTCATCAAGCTAAAAATGACCCCTTGGTGGTGAAGAATCTTTCTCTTGCCATTCTTTTATATAATTTCTAGTTCAAACTGTGACTGAAATAATTGTCTTATATGAGAAAGAGTTTGCAGTTTCTATATTATTAATGTGGTACTATGCAGACACCCAGAAACGAGAATGGATACTTTTTTGTTTTTAAGCTGCACACAAACCAACCTAATTATCTGTCAAGTAATTTTCGAAATGTTATTTCATTTTTAAATTTTGGAGTTATTTTGGCAAGGAATCTTTCCTAGCTATACCTGGATACACTTAATTGATTTTGGATAGAGAAAGAATATATTTAAACACAAGACAATCTTATTTCAGACAAAAATCAGTTCTATTTTTATCACGTTATTGTTCAGGATGAATAGTAATTTAGAGTCTATGAAACATTTTCCTACATTTACTTAGAGATAACGGAATTAGCCCGAGGCAGTTTGCAATGCGTGCGGTGAGCCGGTGGCCCCGGTTTCCCTACAGACAGCGGCAGGGATGTGCTTTCCGTGCTGCTGCTTCCCAGTGCCGCCGCTCCAGAGCCGCTGCCCCTCTCGGCGCCACACCCTCAGCTCGGCAAGCTGCGCGCTGCCCCCGGGGCTGCCGGGCCCACCCAGCGCCAGCCCCACGGCGGGCAGCGGGCGGGCGGAGCGCAGCGCAGCGCAGCGCGGGGGGCGGGCCGAGGCGCGGCCGCACGGCGCCATCTCAGCGCGCCGGGCCGGCCGCGGGCATGGGAGGTGCTGCCTGGCGCTGGGCGCTGCGCGCCGCCCGCCTTCTGCCCGGCGCCGGCAGCGGGAGCGCTCCGGTGGCGCGGCGGGGCGGCCCGGGCTGCGCCCCCGCCGCTTACGCCGCTCCGTCCTTCGGCTCCGCGGTGAGTGAGGCGGGAGCTGCGCCGTGCGGCGCGGCCGCCGGGGCGGGAGCGGAGCGGAGCTGAACGGGGCGGGCGAGGGGCGGGCTGGGCTGTACCTGTGGGAGTGGAAGGCGGGACGGTCTGTCCGTGCGCGGGTGCCCTGACGGGCCGTGTCCAGCCCGTTCAGCAGCAGCGTCCCTGCGGGAGGGGATGCGGTCGCTGCAGGCGTTGGCGGCGGGGGCCTGTCTGGAGCAGCGCCGGGCCGGGAGAAGGAAGGTGGATGGGCTCTGACCGCTTTTTACCCGGACCCGGTGAACTCCGTGGGAGCAGTGCGTGGTGCTCAGCGCCAGTGGCGCTACCATTGTGCCAGGCGGGAGCAGGCGGGACGCTGCCTGCGGGGATGCTCGGCTGCTCTGTCCGTCCGGCCGTGGGGGCTCCGCGTTTGGCTCTTGTGCGGCAGCAGCAGCGGAGCGGGGCTCCAGCGCTCCCGCACACGTGCGGTGCCTGTGGCGCGGCTCGGGGCAGGGACAGCCCTCGGACCGCCTGCCCCAGCACCTCGGCTTCCGTTCCTTCACTGGTGCTGTATTTGTTGTGCCTGAAACAACTGTACCGAAAGGACCGCCAAGTCTAGTCTGTTTCGTAAAGCTTCCGACTTTTAAGGCAGTGTTTTGGTTTATTTCAACACAATTTTTTTTTTGATTGTTAAGTTCAATCATATTTAAGTGTTTGCCGAAAAAAACACGTGGCTGGCGTTATTTGAAGTATGCCCAGTCCCTGCCTGCCTGTGAAGCAGACTCCCTTTGGGAGAGCCCCTGTGCAGAATGTTTTTATAGACAAGTAATTGAAATTTCACAGTGGGCAGGTAGGTTCCTTCCTGTCAGCTTTCTCTGCGAGAACAGCAGGTTGGTGCACGTGCATTCACTTGCTTTTTGGTTTTGTTAGTCCTCAAGCTCTGGGGATGAGGCTCTGAGGGACAAACATGCTCGCATCCTGTCACGAGGGCTGCCAAAGCAGAAGCCCATAGAAGGAGTTAAGCAGGTGATGGTCGTGGCTTCTGGAAAAGGAGGAGTTGGAAAATCAACAACAGCAGGTAAGGTTTCTTTTCTTTTTTTTTTTTTTTTTAATAATTTCCTTTGCACATTTTCTAGTAGTTTGTGTGGAATATTTAGGTGATTGTGTCATTACCTTGTAATTGGGTTCCATAGCACTGCTCGTCACCTCTGGCAAGTCCCGTTGCACCCATCGGCTTTAAATTAGGTGTGAATTCAGCTTTGAAATCATATGTTTGTAATAGGGCAGTGCTGTCCTGAGACATCAGGACATCTTAAGAGGTGATGTAGGCTGAGGTGAAGGGGATCATATGCTAATGCAGTGACACTGTTCCTCCTTCCCTGACCACTTAAGTGTGCCTATACAGTGCCTTTCTGTGCTATGTCAGCATAGTCATGTGCTCTGTAGAGGATATTAGTATTTAGAAAGTTTCAAGATCAGGGCTTTGTTCAATTTTCTCAACTACTTGTGTACAATATTTATAAACCACACAAATTGATCAGGGCCTTGTGAAGCACCCTGAACTCTTCTCTCAACTCCACCATTAGGTTTTGAATTAGTTTTTCTCTAACTGTGCTGTTCCTAGATGGTAGAATGGAATAGAACAGGGGTTACCAGTACTGTAGAAACTTGAACTTAAACAGATGACAGAATGGAAAAATATTTGTTGTGCCAGCTAATGTGGTGGCTTTCTTAGAGTGGTGGTGGATGAGGGAAGAGTGACTGGTGTCATTGACCTGAACTTCTGCAAAGCATTTGGCACTGTCCTGCATGACATCCTTGTCTCTGAACTGGAGAGACCAGGAGTTGATGGATGGACCACTTGGTGGATTAGGAGTTGGCTGGATGGCTGCGTTGCATCTGGGTCTCTGTCCCCCAACACAAGCAGGACCTTATGAGAGAGCGTGTTCAGCGAGTACCACGAAGGTGATCAGAGTGCTGGAGCACCTCTCCTGTGAAGACAGGCTGAGAGGGTTGGGATTGTTTAGCCTGGAGGAAAGAAGGCTTCAGGGAGACTCTTAGAGACCTCCAGTACTTAAAGGGGGCTTACAAAAAGGAAGGAGCTTGACTTTTTATGTGGTCAGACAGGACAAGGGTGAATAGTTCTAAACTAGAAGTGCAGAGATGTAGATTAGCTACTAGGAAGAAGTTCTATACTGTGAGGGTGGTGAGGCACTGGAACAGGTTGCCCAGACAAGGGATGGTTGTCCCATCCCTGGAAGTGTTCAAGGCCAAGTTGGATGGGATTTTGCACAACCTTGTCTAGTGGAAGGTATCCCTGTCTGTGGCAGGGGTTTGGAGCTGGGTCATCCTTAGAATCCCTTCCAACCCAAACCATTCTATGATTCTGTGACATTGAAAGTAAACTTCTTTGAAAAGATCTCTGTAAAGTGTTAGAAATTTGTTTGAAGATCTCTTCCTTAGAATCTAGACTGGAGAAGAGTCATCCTTTAGTTGAAGTATGTCTGCTGTTCATCTCCACGTGTTATGAATAACACATGGATATAGCTCTTAATGTATCATTTTGTGGTTTGTATTTCAGCCATGCTTGAAGCAGACTGATTGTCTAATAATTTCTGGAACAGGCTAACATCATATCTGTACTAAAAGTAGCTGTACTTAAAAAAAAGGAATTATTTTTCTATTTCTTTGCTGTCTGTCCTATACTCAGGATACACATATCTATACAAAGACATGCAAAACACTTAAAACTTGCATTTCTTGACCATCAAAAGGTGTATCATAATACATAGACTGTTGCAGGTTACTAAAAATACCAAATACCTGTTCATCAGTTGACAGTTTACAAAATGAACGTAATTCGAAAAGTAAATTAAGGTTATTCTCCTCATGTCTGCAAACAAATATCTGAATTTAACTTCTTGTAACTATCATCTGTGTGCAATTTCTACATAAAATATAACACATGTATAAATAATACTTAGAGCTGTGAGTTCATTCCTATGCATTTAAAAATAAAAAATCAGGGTTCAACAAGCATTAAATAAGATATTGGAAATGTAAATGTACCATTTAAATGTATCTGTATTGGACAGCCTTTTTAAATGATTGTTTTAATTCATAAGCTTCAGAAGGAAATCTGTATTCTTGTTTATTACAATGAGGATAAATTTCATGGTTCAGATGAACAATTGAATTTCAGATAACTTGTATAAACAAAGGTGTTGCATGGCATCATTACTGAATTATGTATTTAAAATTATATTCTTCTTACTTGAGGTTTGTGGGGAACATGTTTGGTGACATTTCTGCTGATGCATTTTGAGAGCAAGAATTGAAAAGAAAGGAGACTAGTAAGCACCTCTAATTCCTGAAGCACCACAGAAAATATCATCAGTCTTGTGTGTATGTCAGAGGGCCTGTCAGGGCTTGTGTTTTGTTTACTCCAGTATAGTCGTGTTTCAGTTGCTCTGGATGTCCATTTCAGGAAAAGAGCGTCTGCTCTAGTCAAGTTTGTCAGGGTCATTCCCTGACCTGTTGAATAACTCATTTTACTTATTGTGTATGGCTTTCATGTTGTAGTCTCTGTTGCTTCCAGTGCTTTTTGGTTTTCTGAGATCAATGTAGTCAATTTTTAGAAGAAACTATGTTACAGGACTGTATTTTTCAATGCATGTTTAAATACTTTGGTTTTTGTTGTTTCTATTTGTCTAATATGTTTGTTTGTTTGTTTGTTTGTTACATTCCCTGTCACTTTCCTGTTGAGGTTCTGTTTTTTAGTGGCATTCTTCCATATCTACCCCATCTGTGCAAAGTTGGTGGTGTTTTGGTTTTTTTGTTGTTTTGTTTTGGGTTTTTTGTTTGTTTGGTGGTAGTTTTTTGTTTGTTTGGTTGTTTTTTTTTTAATTCTTGCTCATCTGTTCCATTTTTGCACTACCCTAAAGGTGAGACTACTGAAGAATATTGATCCTGGTGTGAAAAGAAGTCAAAGAGCGGTCTTGAAAGAGGGGACATTTCTAATTTATTGGAAGTCTTACTGTTTTCAGCTGTGGAAGTGGAATAAAATTAAAGGCTGATATTCTTGCTCACATTTTGCTAATCCTGATATTTGAGGAAAATACAACAACTGACTTCATGGACCTTCAGACAATTTTAACAAAGACTAACAGGCTGAGATTTTTCATTATTGTTCAGGGAAGCTGATATGTTTGACCATGTGTTGACTATATCTCAGTCACATTAACTGCATTTTAACTTTTTTTCCCTCTTGCACACTTTTATTCTGCATGTAGGATGTACAGTTATTGAAACTTTTTTGATTTTGGGCCTTCTTTATATGTTACAATATTCTCATAAACTCTGTTTCTAAATGGCACTTCCATTGAGATGTAGGTATTGAAAGTTTTCTTCCAAAGTTCATCTGAGTTATCTATAGATATTTTACTGATGATGTGTATTAACCGTGTCAGATACAGACACACTCAGCTGTTTGATTTGAATTGTTAGCTCAGTGTTCAGAGAGTTCAACTCTGCTATTCCTAGGGCCAGTTTGGATTTGGAAGTTAGAAAGTTGGAAGTTACAAACTAATAAACCTTCTCAGATTTGTACTGATGTCAACAGGACTAGAGTCATAGAATCACAGAATATGCTGGGTTGGAAGGGACCCACAAGAATCAAGTCCCAACTCCTGGACCTGCACGAGACAGCCCCAAGAGTCACACCCTGTGCCTGAGAGCATTGTCCAAATGCTTCTTGAACTCTCTCAGGGTGGTGCTGTGACCACTTCCCTCTGCTGGGGGGCCTCTTCCAGTGCCAAACCACCCTCTGGGAAAAGAAACTTTTCCTAATATCCAACCTGAGTTTCTCCTGCCTTGGCTTCGTTCCATTGAAGCTGTGTCAGGGGAGGCTCAGTTTAGATGAGAATAACTAGAGGTTTACATTGGATTAGACGAACTCTGGTCTCCCTGTGCATCATTCTTTATACTGCTTGGCAGGTTTAGCATGGATGGAGAGACCTTAGTGCATTTTGTTGGAGCCTGCTGTGAAGCTTTAAACAAATCATCTTTTTAGTAGCTTCATCTCTTTTTGTCTGTTTTTTTTAGTTACAGATGCTTTCAGCAGGTAGATGTGGCTTTGTTTTCTGTTGTAAAAATCAAGTGAAAACCATGCATTGCACCTTCTCCAGAAAACATCTCTGTTCAATATATCACAAGAAATTAAAAAAGGGATATGATCATCTTTTTGGTCACTTGTTTTAATAGTTTATGTCAGCACTTACCTAATACCTAGTTCAATGAAAGCTTACTAGAGAGTGTGGTGAAGGTTACTGATGGTAGGGTTAATTTAATTTTATAGTATGGTGTCCACTTTCTAAAGTGGGTACTTCCAAAAGATTTTCTTAATGTTATTCTTTGGCAAAATACTGAGACTGTATTTTTATTTTCAGTGTCCTCTAGAAACTGAGAGTGTGCAAATTTTTGCAGATTAGCTTGAGTTTGTTTGCTGGTTAACAAACATGGACTGAAATCTAGGTGCTGCTGCCACTTAAACTGCAAATGTTGTAGAGATGCAAGAAGCTGAGATGATGATGCAATTATTAAATCAGTGTGATGTATTTATCTTTTCTCTTGTTAGCAGTGACAACATTCTCAATATTTAGGAATTCAGTTTTTCTGCATTTAATAGTTTTGTTTTTTCTTTCTTGCAGTAAATATAGCCCTCGCCCTAGCAGCAAATGATTCGGTAGGTGAATGTTTCATTATCAGCCTTAATGTGAAATGTGTGTCATAAATAAAATGTTTACTGCTGAAGGCAGTCACATATATTTAATGTATGTAATTTTTTTTTTTTAGTTAATTTTTAATTTGTTTTTGATGGGCTTTTGAGTTTCTGTCAGTTTGTTTATATTTTATTAATACCACAAGTAACTTAGTAGATCTCATCCTACTTCAGGGTTTGGCTTTGTCCTTCCCCTGGTGTGTCACTGAGTTGAACTGCAATTCTGCAAGAATGTGTAGATGTTGCAGAGGATGCTTCTGCAGGTTGGAGATAATAAATAATTAAATTCTATCACTTCAGAACACTGACTTGAAAAAAATAGGAGGTAGTGCTGAATAGTGTCCAAAATATTTTTTTATAGCTTCACAGATTTCCTGTTTCTGGAGAAATTATGTGTAAAAATACTTTATGAACAGCTAAGGAAAAAAAGTGCAAGAACTATGTGTCTTCTGTAAAGCTTGGAAATGCAATTTTTTGAGTGATTTCTCAGCTTGGTACTACTCAGACTGTTACCTGGACTATAAATAGACGGTAAGAACCATTCAGGAGTAAAAACCACAGGTGTTCATTATGTCCACCTGCTGCTGTAGACTGGGAGTAATTCCATTGTGCACATTATTGCCACACAGATAAACTCAGAAGCAAGCCTCCTTTGTGATGGGAGGGTGTATAATGCAGGCTTTGTAGTCATAAAACATTAAATACAAAGTGTTCTCAAGTACTTTAATCAGGCAAATGTAACATCTTGTTGTAAAAGACAAGTAAAACAAAAAATAACAGGTAGGAGCGAGGACTACATGCAATCTGCAAGCTTCCTGGAGGAATTTGGTAAAAGATTAAAAAAAAATACCATAAACTCAGTCACACTTAATAAGAAGAGTGTTTAAAGCTGTTACATGAAATATGTACTGTTTGTGATGGCATCTGATCTTGTTATTTCACAGTCTTTAATTCTGTGTTTTAAGTAGGCTGTTGGAATAATTGGATCTCAGAGAAAAATCTGTCATCTTGAAAAGCAAAACTGCTTAAATGGTTCCTTCTAATCAACTTTAAAACATGGCATTTGCTCTAATACTTTTGCAAAACAATTATCAGTTTGCAGTGTGATCTGTGTTGTGGGATGGTTGTTGAGTAGCTCCATGGAAACCGTGTCAACCAATTGCACATAACTTTCTGTACCAGCTTATGCATTTTTAAGATGGTGTCTAATACTTCTCAAACATGCAGTTTTATACATTTAAAAAATATGTTTAGATAAAGCATCTCTTAGTAATTCTGACATACACAAGCTTTGGGATTATATGCTTTATTAGGAGTTTTGATATTACAATTATGTGGTGGTGTGTGAAATTGGAGGCCAGCATCTGGTGGATGTTAATCAATGCAGTGCAGCTGAATTTGATGAAATAGCTGGGAATTGCGTGAAGTGGTGGTCACAAGTTAGCAAGCTGTTACTTTGGTGAAATTGTGCAGTGGTGTCGCTACAAGTTAGAAAGTATAACTTTCAGGTGGATTAAATAAACTACTATCTTGTTTGTTCATGCATTAACATATTTTTTCTTCTGTGGTTTATTTTCCTTAAGATAATGATGGCATGCATCATGTTTATGTTTAACCTTTGGGCTTGAAGTTGCTGGTTTGTACATTTGTGTACTCATATTTATTTCAGTTCACTAATTTTGTGAGTCAAGATTTTGAAGTGAGAATCTCTGTGACCTTGTTCCAGGCTGGAAGTGTCCAGTGCTCTGAATTCTAGAGATCATAGCAATTTTCAGTTTTGTAATGGTGAATGAAGTAAATAAGAAGGTTGTTTTTCAGAGGCCATTGGTGCCTTCTGCTGTATTTTATAGTGAATTACTTTGTCCTCAGGTATGCAGCAATGGATGCCTTTATTTCACATTTAGTAAATACTGGCTGTGCCTCACCTTGCCATGGTTTTTGTTCTCTTCATTGCGGTTGTAAGTTCATCTCTTTCAGAAGAAGCAGTAATGATTGTTAGTAGATCAGAGCTTTAGGAGGCCCCTGCAACTTCATTAACAGTCCTTATGTCTCTTACAAACAAAATTCAGATTTATAGAAAGTGATTTTGAAATTGATGTACTGCTTAAGGGAGGAAAAGAGGTCACCATGACTATGGAAGTCTGTGCTTCCTTCATTAGTCTGTGTTACAAGTTCTATGCTTGTAAACTCAAGTGTTCTTTTTCTAAGATAAAAGAGGTTACAGGCTATTGATAACAACTGTTTTCTGGTGAGTGAGATCTGTGAAAGATGCTCTTCTCTCAGAGGAGATTGGACTAGAGTAGATTCTTGCTGCTTTCAGTAGCAGCTGTGACATCTTATTGTTATTTGGTGTATAAGTTAGAAAATTACAGTCAAAGCATAAAGGATTTTTCATCCTCTTGATAAAAGAAAACATCCTTTTATCTCTTAAAAATTTATTTTCTGTAGTTAAAATACAAAATGAAAACCCCACTGTTTCTACTGATATATATTTTTTAATATGGAAGCTCTTTCAGTTATTGTTGTGGTGGTCTGAAATACTAAGGCATCAACAGAGCCTTGGACAGTGCCACGGTCGCACAGTGTTTTTGGCAGAGCTGATATTAGAATTTGTGAGTTCAAAGTCTTGCATGCTGGTGCTCAGTATGATTGGCGTATTTTTCCCTCATGGTTACAGAGTAAATAATTCAAGGCAGGAGTTAATTTAAATGCCAAGATACCATGTCCAAGACAGATTAGGTTTTTCTGGGAGATGGGGAGGTTTTTTTTTTGTTTTGTTTTGTTGGTGTGGGGTTTTTTTTGTTTTTTTTTTTTAAATTTGAGTTGGTTTTGTTTCTTGATTCAGAGCCAGGGAGGACAAGCAGGGCAGCCTCTTATGCCTTCCTAGAATATTAGTTTTTGCAGTACCCTGGGTTACCTGTTGTAGATGGATTAGTTAAGAAATATATAAGCTCTTGGGCCTGCACCAAGACCAATAAATCTATACAGTGTTCATTTTGTTAAGAAATAACTTCAAGTTTTACCCTTGTGTCCTATTGTTAATTGCTTGCTTAGTTTGACAGCTGATTCTTTTCATTCTTTTGATGTACCAGCAGTCAGTTGTGCTCCCCTAGGAGCACTTGGGAAGAATTTTTGGGTTTTGTGCCAGGACGATTCATATTCAGACTAGAATGACTATTTATGAAAGCTGCCTGGCCAGAGACAATTTATTATAGTAGAAACAAGTTGAATTAATAGATGGCAGCAATAATAGGGTAGGGATTGCTTGTTTATGAACAGAGTATTTTAGTGAGCAAACACCAGCTGTGCATGACTAAGGATGGCACAAATCCAGTTGGGAGGCTGCATGCTTGTGCTGTCACTATGAGGCAAGCTCCCCAGTCAGATTGCCTTTGGCTCGCCTTTTCGCTCGGGAAGATTTACATTTTCACTATAGGATGAAATGTTTTTTGTGGTGTGAAGGACAGAGGAGCAAGAAGTAAAACCATATGGACCAAGTTAGCGTGTAAGCCTCAGCAAGAGGCTTCTGCCTGCAGTAGTGGGGGCACGTGGTGAAAGGCAGCAGTTTTCCGTATTCTAGCCTAGCCCTGCGCCAGGGGGTTACTGTGTCGTGCAGAGCAGGACCCCAGAATATGAAATGCATCCCATTTTGGGTGTGATTTTTATCCGGGGAGCGGCCGCTGTTTTCCCGAGCGCAGCCGCCGGTTGCTGCGGAGGCGGGAGCGCGGCTGCGGCCGGCAGGGGGCGCGCGGGCCGCGGGTGCGGCGGCGCTGGGAGGGGCGCGCTGCGGGGAGCCGCGCTGCGGTCACTCCGAGCGGCCACTCCGTGGGTCACACGCTGGGTCACTCAGTGTCCGGCTGCCGAGGGTCCCAAGGCGCAGCGCTGGTTCTTCTTGAACCAGGAAACCCGCGTGGCTGTCTTACCGATAGAAACACAGGCGGGGAAGAGGTTTCTCAGGCCTGTATAGTAAGTTACAGCACAGTAATGATGCGGTTAGGAGCCGACTCTTCGTGTGAGCTCACTACTCTCATAATGAAATTAATTTTAATTTCTTCAAACCGTGTATTTAATCAAAGCCCACACATTTTGGAACTACTCAAAAGCCATCCAACTTACTTTCTTGACATTCCAGCTTTTTCTTTAAAAAATATTTGGCTTGTGTAATTAAACTGTTAGTCCATAGGATAATATCTGACTGCTACAGTCATAGATGACTTTACAGTGCATATACATTTCTTACTGGTAAGGAAAAAATTCCATATGGGAAAACAATAAATCTAGAAGAATTTAGACAATGATGGATCCTTCACTGTGTAATCATAGCATGAAGGCAAGTTTTGACTTGTTTTGTCTTTTTCCTATGCAGCTTTTCTAGTTGTTAGGGTTTGATTTCTAGGCATCCTTAACTCTGTTGCTTAGAGTATCAAAAGACTGTATCACTGTAGCTAAGGTCTTCATGCTTGTTTCTAACGCTGAAAAGTTTCAATAAAGCTGGAGATACCGGTTAGAATTGATTTGGTTTATTTGCATTGATAGCTTTGCTTCTAGATCAATTGAAAAAAAAAGAGAGAATAAAGCTTTAAAAATTTTTCCGTTTTCAAATTAAAAATTAGCAAAATTAAAAATATATTTTAACATGGACCTCCTAGAATATTGTACATAAATCAGATATATATGCTGAATTTCAAGGAAGTTTCCATTTTGTTTTATTTTCAAGTTAAACATCTGTATCCTTAGTCTTCAAGTCATTGAAAGCCCGGTGCAGATACCAGAGAGACTGTTGTGAAAGGTGGACCCTTTTTTATGATCATTTGCCATGCTGGGAGAGTGGAGAGGCATCTTGTAGGGATGTGGTCATGTTGGGGATTCTGTTTTGGTAATTTATTTTTCAAATACTTCTGTATTGAATTTTCTTTTTTTTTCCTGCAGGATACATCATGTACAAAAAGACCAAACAGGGTTGAATTGCTGGTATATAATTGTTAAGAACATTGAGCAGGAGCTACTGCGGGCTGTTATAGAAAAGAAATGCTGGAGAAGTCCTGTGGCTGGCAGAAAATTGGAGACACTTCATATAAAGGAAAAGGGCTTTTAAACCAGTAGCAGACTGAGTGTTTAAAGCAAGTTTGCATTTCTAGGATAGAGTGAGGAAGTTGCAGTGGTACATTTTTGGCTTTAATCCAATTTACAGCAGTGATAGTGTGCAGCTGAAAGAGTTAGAGAATTAAGGATTAAAAGATGGCTATTCATTGTGTCAGTATGTCAAACGAGGAATCCCGAGCCTATCCTGATTTTAAAGTTCCCTTTTGTCCTGTGTGTTGCTGCTTGCACTTTGGGATTAGCTCTAAGTCTATAATGACATTAAAAGGGTAAATTGAGGGTCCTGGTGGTGGATTAAGAGCACCAGTTTATAAATAACTGGCACCTTCACTTAGCAAAGCTGGAATTTCTGTCTTTGGAATGGACTACAGCTGCTGAATATTGGGAGCTAGTGTAGGAAATTCTTCACTGTATAGAACAATAACAGCTCATTAACCTGTGCCATTATCCCTCCCAGGCTAAACACCAGGGAGCTCTGGTGGTCGGCAGAGTTTACTTCCAAGTAAAATATTATCTACTAGCATCCAGTGGGGATACATATGCCCTACCAAGTATGAAAAAAAGTCTCAGAAAATATGAGCAAAAATGAAATTAATACTGTCAAAGAGTCTCTGGATGTTTAGCAGTAACATAGGCTATGTTGATTAACAGCTGTGTATAGAAGCTTTTAGTGAGCTCTTTTTATCATTCTTTTTTTCTCCCTTTTTTCTCTCTGTTGGTATGAAGTCTTTCGTCAGGTCTGTTCCTCAATAAAGCATTTGGCAATTTGAAAGAAATTAGTATAACCAGATTCTCTGCTGCACAGAGAATTGTGTGGAGGGCTCCTTTGTGATATGTGAACGGAACTGGTTGCATTTGGTTGAAAATTTGTTACTGGAAAATATAATTGCTTTTGTAGTTAATATTCCCTGAAAAATAGAAAAGGCAGCCTACATAAAGGAAGTGTAGGGAGGGACAAAATACTTCTCAAACAGCTAAGAGGAGGAAAGATATGGATCATTTTGTCATTAGCCTTAATTTATGCCACCTGAACAAGGATCGTGTACAGTTACATTTGCCTGCCTAAGAGAACGAACATAGGAGCAATTGAATACTTCCTAATCTGCATAAGGAAAAGAAAAGGAGGCAAAATTTATTGGTTTTTTTACATGACCTCTGTCTGCCAGGACTTTGGCCTTCAACAACTTCGTTTTAGTTTTTTCCTCCAAAAGAATTACAACTAAGTTCAGGGCTTGAAAATCATTAATTTAGAATACTGCTGTCTTCCAGATCTCTATTACTCACAAGGCAGTGGCCAGGTTCAAGGACTAAGCTGATATTTAATTATGTAGAGAATCTTGTCAGAGAAGGTAAAGGAAAGAATCTTTTTAATGAGGTTGTCTGTGCCAGTAATTTGTACACTGCACAAAATGAAGCTGTAGAATTCTCATCTCTCGGGGTATCTCCAAGACTATCTTCTTTATCTATTGATGTAGCGTTTGGTTTTCTTGTAAATGTAGAATCTGTACCTGGTGATTGTGAAAGCTGGTTTTTGATTCTTGGTGTAGAGGAAAGAAGTTTCTAAATTGAAATGAAAACTTCACTGTATTTTTAATGGGTTAAGAGCTGCAGCGATTATGTAACTTACAGGACCTTCTGAAGAATGTTTTTCAGAAATCTTTGGAGGGGTCTAATGAGCAAATTAATACTTTGCTGAGAAGATTAATGATACTGAAGTAGAAGGAATTACTTAGTCAATGATGTAAAAGTAGAAGATGAAGAGGAGTTATAGCTCTTTATTCTGTAAAATTTTTTTTGTGTTCTTGAGGTCACCAGTGATCAGATGAGACCCTGACAGTATCAGTACTGCAGAAATAGCAAATCCTAGCAGCATTTACCCTGTGCTAGAGACTGTTTACATATGGTAGGGGAACCTTAAGAGCATTAATAAGACGGTACATGTGAATATTTGTGAGTTTTTAAATATAGCTTTTACTGACATGGGACTACTTTTGTATTTTCAATTGCTGACAATATGTTTATTTTTAATTTCATGGTCTCTGCCTGATGGAATTTTGATAAGGATCTTACTCTTCATGAACAGGTCAATGACACTGCAGGTGTTCATATATTTTTTCAAAGTAGCTTCCAGTGACGTGATTAAATCATATGGGAATGGTTACATTGTCAGTTTTATCTTTAGAGCTTAAGCTACAGAACTTGCAGTGAGGCACCGAAAAATAAGGTCTCTAGAAAGTATTTTCCAAGTGTAGTAAACTTGAAGATTGATTCAAACTTTCTTTCCCAGCTGGGCAGGTGAAAGGAAAAGGACAAATGTTAACTTGAGAACAGCTGTTTTGAACTTGGTTATTGCTATGCCATCTGGAGAGAAGGAATGCTGTTTGTTTAATAGCACAGGAGAGAAATATGTTTATAAGGAGAAAATACAGCCATAGGAAGATGATGGAATTGTATTTTCTGAATTCTTTTCCTGCCAGAGTGCAGAGGGAGGCTGTAGCAGTGGTGTGTGCTGTGCTCTGAAAAACACTTAGTAGCAGGGGGACTTCTATGTGCTTGGGTGTGCTTTAAGTATTGCATTTCTGTCTGTGTAATGAGTATTACTTAAGAAAAATAGATTCAGCACCAGTATGAGAAGTATATGCATATGAAAATAATGTCAAAGGATATAAGAGGAATCTTAGAACTTTATCCCCCTCCTCCCTTTTTTCCTAAATTGCCTTTTTGGTCCTGCTTTTGATTCCCCGTAATCTATTCCTTCTGCCCAGATGGTTTTTTTGTTTTTTTTTTTACCTTGTGTGATGTTATGTTTGTTTTCTTAGGATTTGTTTTAATACAGCAATGCTTTGAAAGATGTGCTTTTTTATGTGAGTTGTGAGTTGTATGGGGAAAAAAACCGATTTATTAAAATTTAATTTAATTTTTTAATTATTGTAACTCATGCATCTGGATTATATTTCACTCAGCATGAGAAGTATCTGGTAATTCTGATTAACAGTTTCATGTGGTAGCATTCAGGTGTGTGCATATTATTTCTTCTCTTGGGGATTTGAAGTATTGTAAATGCTGGAACAAATGATCTGGACTGTACTGTGCATGTCTTAAAAAATCCCTTGGTGGCTGCCATAATATTTTTCTGAGATAATTAAACCTTGAGTAAAGGGTTATTGGCATTCTAGGGATGTTTACATACTGCAAAAGCAGGGATAGTTGTGAGAAACAAAACCATAGTATATTGGGCTAATGATTTCTGTATAGGCTGCTATTTCTAGGCAGTGTGAACTCTTCTTGCCTAACACGTTGAATTGCTTGGTGAAGAAAAACCCCTTGCCTTAGGCTATCTTAAGTGAGGTTCTGTCAGTGATTTAAAGATTTCTGAAAGACCTTTTTCCTATAATCCTGTAGAAAGCACCGTGCTTACAGGAGCACTTGTGCTTTCGTTGACATGAGTTGTAGAAACTTGAGAATCTGTTAATTATTCTTCTGTTTGAAGACAGCAATTTTATTGAACCAGCTCAGTGAACAAAAACAGTGCATCCCAGAAACAGGCACTTTTCTTACTTTTGAAGAAGTGTGTGAATTTTTTAGAGAAATGTTCAGGTTTATTGTATTAGCTTGGTAATTTAAAGTAGCAGCTGAATTTATAAAGTCCTCTAGGATGTTTTTCTCCAGCGTGGATCTATTTATTCTTTATTTCAGAAAATTTTGTACACTTAGATTAGATAGTATAGATATAGTAGATACAGTGCTGCTGACTCCTAGGAATAAGTGGCCTGTAGTGGTGAATACTTGACTATGTCCAGGAGGTCATGAGGTCTTTCTAGTTAATTTAGGTCATCCTAAATCTTTAGTCCCTTTGGGCTGAAAGTGAAACTGGCGAGTTGTGAGATCATTGCAGTCATTCAATAGTCGCAGTCATTCAATAGTCACAGTCCTTGCACAAGGGGGAAAATCCTCAAAAAATTCAGGGGAAATACGTCATTAGGTTTAAAACACGAGGTAGGTCTTTTGGCAATTACTTACTTTCATTTGGGAAGGAATTAGATGGAACAGCCTGTAGATGATGTTCTGATAGGTTTGATTAGTTGCTGACACACATAAAGGGACTGAGTCATGAATCTTTCTAATCTTTTAAAATATGCATTTTGTACAAGAGCAAAGACGCTCTAACAGTCTGTTTTCTATGTCTTTAAAGTCTGACATAAAGATGGGTCTTTTCAATGTTTTTGAAATTGCAGCTTTCAACAGTAGGCAAGGAGTAGTTTGTTACAGTAACTCCTGAACTTTTGTCTAATAGTTTTCACAAGACATTATAAAGAAAAAGTGTTAAAAATGTCTAAAATAATCCATATACTTATATTTGCTTTGCTCTGTTTTGCTACTAAAAGGTGTATCGAATAACTGAATCCAAATTTGGCTGATTTTTGCAGTAAAAACTTATTTCTCAAAGTACATATTAGATCAAATACGGTAATGCTTTTTTTAACCTATCTTTCTATCTTTCCCATCAAAACTGTGGTAACAAAATGGCTTAATATAAGATATCAAATTAGAAAAGCATCATCCAAAAAATGAAGTACACAGTTTGAAACACTGACAGTGGAAGTCTGATTTGGCATTGTTGGAAAAGCTCCTCTTGCTGCTTTAACCTTTCAAACAAGCTCTTAAACATACTTGTTTGCAATTTTGCAAAATGCTGAATACAGTTAGCTTTCTATATTAGAGAAACTTGACATTCAGCACTTTAAAGGGCTTGCTCTTTACCACTTGATTTGCAGAACTTGGTAATTGGTACTGTCTTGCCATCTGTAGGAAAAATAGTTTAATTTCCACAAAACATGTATGTATATCTCCAAAAAAAAGAATATAGAAAGGAATCTTGAAAGTCTAGACTACATAGTTGAAGTTTATTGCCTAATGTACCATATGTAGCTGAATAAACCCACTTTTTAGCATACTTTTGTGTAAATGTATTTGATTGAAATGTTATGCCTGCTTAATTAGCTGCAGAGACTTGCATTTCAGTAATTTCAGGATGTCTGCAAGAGTGTACTCTGGCCTCTTCAATGGAAGATAAAAATGTGTTTTTCACATTTTTTGTAAGCACCAATAGGATTTAAATTGCATTCATTTGCATATACTTACAAACCCCCTATTTGGGGTGGGTTTTTTTTTGTGGTTTGGTTTGTTTTTTTTTTTTGTTGTTGTTTTTGGGGGTTTTTTGACAATAAGATTTGATACCTTGTTAAAAAAGTTAAGGTGGTATTTCTGTATCAAAGTACAGGGAGTAGAGAGAACGTTGCTTATAATACTTGTTAATATAACATCTGTGGTCTACATTGTGAGTAAGAAACTGTGCAAGTGACAAGTGAGGATTCTCTGTATGGAGAATCTGGCTCTTGCAAAGACAGCTGACCCAACTTGTAGACGTTGTATTTCATTCTTCAATTGCAATTTAGAGAGAAAGGAAACAGTTATAACTGATGTCTCAAATAAAGATCTTATTTTTGTCTCTTCAAACAAATTGAATTTTGTTCAGCTAATAATACTGAAAGGAAGACATTTTGACCATTACTTCTTTTGTTCCTTACACAGACAAAAGAAGTTGGTTTACTTGATGCAGACATATATGGACCTTCAATTCCAAAGATGATGAACTTAAAAGGAAACCCAGAATTAACACCAAGTAAGTGGAAGTGTTTTTTCTTGGTGTCTTTTCTGTACAGGGATGAGCATGGTCCACTCATGTGTGCTTCCCTGATGTGGCACAGAAGATAAAGACTTAGTTTATGTATGTATTTATTTATTTACTTTTAATATTTAGGTTACTTTCAAAGCTACCTTGTACAACTAGGAGCATATTCAGAGTCCTATATTTTGTTGATCTTGATCCATGCAGTCTCATGGAGAGTCTGGAAGGGAATGTTATTTATCAATAGTTTTAAAATCATTATATAGTATCCTACAATAGATGACTTTCAGTTAAAGAGCAAAACCCTCTATTTTTTGTCACTATTCTAGGGAAAGAGACACTAAAAAAACGCCACTAGGAGAGGGATCATTACAGTAGCTTGTATGAAATGTCATTAAAATTATTCTGTTTGATCTCTCTTTGGCCAAATGTGCCAGACCACTTGACTCATTTGTATTTGAAGTTGTGTGTTTAGGAATGCAGTGGTGGTCACTTCCCTACCAGAAAGTGAAGACAGTAGACAAAACTCCTAATTTTCCTTCTGCTAGGAAGAATTCTGGGGAAACATAAATTCAGGTAGAGGAGTCTTCAGAGAAATAAGGTGACCCAAAGTAAAGTCTGTTTACTTTTCAGAAATTTAACTTTCACCTAGGCCAACCAAGAATGAAAGTGAATAATGGCTTTATCTTGGTACCCTTGTTCTTCTGATGTTTGAGTGTAAGGCAGTGTGGTTTTTTGGGGTGATATGGTTTGTTTAATACTTTGTTTTGATTGTCCCATGAGAAAGTGCAAGAAAGTGTAAGAAAAAAATGAAAAACATGTAACCACATTCAAAACTAGTCCCACACTGTAACAGCTGGTTGACACATTAAAACATACTAGGATCCTTCTGAAGAAAGTACAGACTGGCCATACGTGTTGGCAGGGAGGGATCAAGGACAGTTCAAACAGGACATAAAAGGGCTTCAGTGAAGTAATCAACTGCAATGTTTGTGGGCAGCAATTGCTAAGTAAATGGAAAGTTAAATGTTCCTTCTGCTTCTTTTCATGCCACCATCTCTTATTTAATCATAGAAAGGTTTGGGTTGAAAGGAACCTTTGAAGGTCATCTAGTCCAACCCTCCTGCAATGAGCAGGGACATCTTCAACTGGATCATGTTGCTTAGAGCTTGGTGCAACCTGATCTTGAGTTTTTTGTGTCTACCACCACTCTTGGCAATCTGTTTCAGGGTTTCACCAGCTTCATTGTAAGAAATTTCTTCCTTCTATCTAGTCTGAGCCTACCCCCTTCTAATTTAAAGCCATTACCTCTTGTCCTATCACAACAGACCCTCATCTTTCTTACAAGTCCCCTCTAAGTACTAAGAGGATTCAGTAAGGTCTCCCTGAAGCCTTCTTTACTCTAGGCTGAACAGCCCTGATGCTCTCAGTGTTTCCTTATATGAGAGATGTTCCAGCCGTCTATATCGACTCTAGTGTTGTTGTAGAGTGTTCATTTGTAACTCATCTTGCAAACTTAGGATTTCTTATATAATTAAAATTCTATCTCCTTATGATTATGCCCTATACTCTGGATAAAGATGCTGATGCACTACTGATCAGCTGTTAAATTAGTACTTCCTGCATTTAAGTATCTGGCTGACAAATAGAGGTTTTATTTAGATAAATTCCTAAGAGGGAAGGAGAGTACTTAGTTTTATTTGTTGGATTTTCGTTTCATCTTTTGAAGTCAAAAGGCTGCTGAGTGATAAATAAATAACTGAGCCTTTTCATGTATCGTCAGTAGGATTTGAATTCCTGATACAAATGGAAATATTCTTCCATTCACTTGTACTTTGAACTCCATTGAGGATGTATGTCACACAGGCTGTGTTTGCCTGTAACAGATTTTTTTACTATGAAATTTGTATTTGAAGTGCATTGTGCAATATGAACACAAAAGGGACTATGTTGTGGTGTTCATATCTCTCCTTTTTTCATTTTTATGAGATGGTGACATTTTTTCCTCCATTTCTTTCCTCACTGTCTGAAAAATGGATTAGATAATTTGGAAGTTCTTGATCATTTTGCTATGTATTTTGTCAGTCCATACCTAATTTAAATCCTTGTCTTAAGCCACAAGCTAATAAGCAAGTTGCCCAGTCTATTTCTTACGGTTGTACAAATCAACTTGCTAGGAATGCAGGAACTTAAGACTGTATTCACTCAGATATTGAACAGCTCAGTTTTGTTTCAGTGACTAGATATTTCTGGTAAACAACTGAATAGAGTTCACTATAAGTTTTGTCTTAACATGTTTCAAGTGTTGCTAAAAGTGTAGAATTCAATGTAATAGAAAAAAATTGGAAGATATCCCTGAACTGAAACTGCTGCTGTCGTCTTGTAAGCACTAACATTTTGATCACTGAAATATATTCTTTCTAGTTCTGTGTGGAATGTACAAGTAAATATCAGGATTTAAAGAGCATACCTTTTTTTTAACAGAGAGGAAAATGAATTTGTGTATTTCAAAAGCTTGACAGATGACACAAGTCTGCTGAGAAAGACGTGGTAATTTGGTATAACAGGACAGAATTTGTATTTCAGGGATTCTGTTCATTACTCTATATTTGTAACTAGTGATTTGGTGAAACTGTAGAGTAACAGCAGAAGTACTGTCAAAGATGGTTTAATTGCAAAATAGGAATGGCATAGGAAACTAACTAAAGTTTAATTAAGGATTCCTTTAGTGAGTGACAGGTGGGATAAGCTTGCCAAGAAGTGATCAATCATAGGTGTGTATATATATATATATGGTGCATATATAGGTGTATGTAAATATATTGATATAAAAGGAGTATGACTTCTATTTTGGTATAATGAGGTTTAGTGTTATCTTCTGGTTTCTTACTATATTTTCAAGTGTGAAACAAGCTCTGAAGAAATATTGCATAGCAATTGAGAAAGCCCAGGCAGTTGTGTGTTACAGAAGTGCATAAACTATGGCTACATAACAATAAGTCAGTTAAAAACATTTTTCATAACGTAGCAATCAAAAAAAATAAGTTTAAAGTCTAATGCTTTCTTCAGTGTGAGGCATGGATTTGAAAATGAATCTGTAGAGTAATCCTGGGAGGTTCTGAGCACTTTTACAATTTTTGATTTCTGTTTCTTTTCTCTCATGAAAAGGGATTAGAGATGCCCAGTACCATACAAAATAAGTCCATGGAGCTATTATTACTTCTGAATAGAAATTATTATGGTTATGCTATAATTTAAGCATTCAAAATGAATTAGGAGTTCTTAGTAGGGATTCTGTATAAATGGAAGATACTACATTAATTTAATTTTGCTAACTAGTACATTGAAAAGTCTGCTAACATTTAATAGGCTGTCATTCAAAATATTTTAACTAAATGGTCAGGGAAATATTGGTTAATAAGTTCACCACTGAATTTAATTAGCTAATGGAGGATTATCTAACTATGGAATTAATATTAACATCAGCTACAGTATATATGCAGGGCAATGCTAATAGCATAAGTTACAAAAGCATTACTTCCATTCTTTCCCCAAGTAATTTACTTAAAAGCTGTTTTCTGGCTTAGTGAATCGCATGATTTCGTTTTTTTCCTTTTAAATCTGCCATTTAAACTAGATGGCAGAGAGTAAAAACTATTCTATTGCCAAAAAACTTTGCGATTTTGCCAGATAAATAAAGTTTCTTTATTTAGTTTGATTGTGAAGGTTTTGGTGGGTAAGTCTTTATGACAGGTGACTCTACTCTTAGTATTCCAGTACTTTGTTGCCATTTTATGATAGCTTCAGTGTCTTTCATTTCATAATAAAATAGTATATTTAAAAGATCAGTACTAGGCATCTGTTTTCACAATTTAGAGTAAAATTTAATTTCTTAGAGAAAGCTCACAGTGTTTGTGGCTGCCCCATTGAATCTAATAAAATTGCAGAAACTATAGAAATGGTCACCTGAATTTTTTCACTGGGATACATTTAGGTATCTGATAGCAGACTCTTATAGCAGAATGTGAAAATAGTTGTGACTGTTTAAAGATGTCTGCTGGAATAGTATTAAGGGATTGTGGTGCATTCATTTGAGGGTCATAAATAGAAAATTTGGAGTGGACAAGTGGAATAGACAAAATGTTATGTAGGTAGCATAGTTATTTTGGTAACCCTGCAGGAATTTCTTGGTCTTTGCTAAGGATTTAACTTTAAAGGTAAGGCTTGTAGTCTCCAAGTTGTCTTTATCATGCTTTATCAGTGGAACTGCATCATGATTAATTTAGAAAAAAACCCTGAATTTGATTCTTTAAAAAAAAAAAGTATTTGCTAGTGGCACTAGTTCTTGATTGCTGAGCAAGTGATTTTTAGATTGTGTATAGTCTAATGATATATTTTATGGATTCTATTTTGAAAGTAGCCTGAACTGAAACCCTATGTTTTACTTTTGGTGATGCCTTACCCCAGTTTATCTGGGTGGCTTACATGTGACAAAATAATAATTGAGAATGTCATAATTAATTGTGATTTATATTTGGGAGGCTTTTTCAAATGTGATCAAGTAGTTAAAACTGAGAAGATTACTGTAGTGTTTGATATTTTATTCTGGACTTTGACTATTGCCCTCCAACCTGTAACAATAAACCTCAAGTAGGACTAGTCCAGCTATAGCAGAGTTCACTTGTGGAAAAAATCAAAGACCTTGGAAGGGAAAGGAGATGGAAGATATCCAATTCTGCAAGGAATTATTCATTGGTATACAGTTGTTAGTTGCTGTTTAAAAGGAAAAAACCTCTAGGGAATTAATTTATTACGATTTTATTCTTCATTATACATTAATTCGTACAATTACAAAAAGTATGAGATGAGAAATGTAGTGTAGTAATTAAATACTCTCTTACTGAGAGCAGTCTTTGGATACATGGCAAGTCAAATTTTACCAAATGCCATTCCAGTATAAATTACTGAAACACTGTAACCTGAAATAATACATTTGAAGTGCTTGAAGGCACATTTGTATTACTCTCTATGTTGTTAATCCTGCAGTGCAGTAATTCCAAATGATTTGATTTGAATTGTGGCTAGCAGATACTTACTGTATTATAAAGTTTACTCTTAGAGATACAAATGGTTTTTTTGGTTCTACTAGTATAAAAACTGGAATTAAATTGCAAAATGGCTTTGTTATAGGAACATGATAGATACTCTTTTCATCATACATAAACAAAAGAAATTAATCATGCTTTTGTAGCCACATTTACCTTTTTTCTTATTTCAGAGGAATAAATGTTTTCGTTTGTCTGCTAGAAGAAAAATTGAAGGACTAATTCTGAAAATTCTCAATATTTTTACCTTGCAATTTCACTTTTGTGCTTTTTTTTTCTCTGTACAGGCTTCTTGCTGTATTCTCTGTTTCCTTCTCCTTCTCTGCAGTACAGTGGAGTGGCTTTTCGTAATAGAGAAATGATGCAGAATAGATCAAAAACAGGGAAAAAAAGTGGTTTAATCCTTCCCCTATAGAGGCCAGAGGCCAAAAGTGACAATAAGAGTTTAAAAGCTAGCATCTCTTTCCTTTGCTTTAGTTGATGGTCCTAATCATTTATATACTGTGTGTGATGCCAAGTGGTGTGGGATGGCGTGTGGATCCCTTCTGTAAGTTGGGATCAGCTGTCCTGATTGTGTCCACTCCCAGTTCCTTGTGCACCCCCAGCCTGCTTTGCTGGTGGGTGGGGTGACAAGCAGAAAAGGCATGGACTCTGTATAAGCACTGCTTAGCAATAACAAAAATATCCCTCTGTTACTAGCACTGTTTTCATCAGAAATCCAAAACAGCCCCATACCAGCTACTATGAAAAAGAATAACTCCATCTTAGCCAAAATCAGCGCAATTAATAATCCTTTGAACAGAATGTTTTTTTGAAGTTGTCTTAAATTAAAGTTGATGTGTAGTGAATGTCTGCCCCTCGGGTTCCTGCTGCTCCCTGTCCTGCTCTGCTGTTTGGCACCCTGTTAACACTGGCCAGGGCAGTCCCCCTGTCACAGCAGCAAGTCATTCCTTCAAATGACGTGAGGTTCCCCAGAGGTTTTTGTGTGCCAGGAAGATGCCTTAAACTGAATGTTGGGTTAGTCTGTTTCATTCCTTGTGGGTATAATGAACTAAGAGAACCCACCCGAATTAGTCTAATAAAGCTTTTGATCCACTATAAATAAAATTTTTGGCTCCTCGGGGATCTGAGGGCATTTGAAAATGTGGGTTATTTTAGCAATCGTAAGGAGCGCATTTGTGGTGAAAGGTAATGGCACGATGCTTGAAACTAGTCCTGTATTTTAAACCTATTTTAAACCTAGCAAGTCAGTGCTGCTTTAAAATGTAACAAAGATTTACTAAATCACAGTGCTCTTTACTTGTGCCAGACTTGCTTTTGAAGTACAGTCTTCCAGCAAGCAATTAGTTCTTTTGCTTTTAGGTAGGACTGATGAAGTCATATCTGCAAAACTGTTCTGTTAATGAAAAAGCTTTTACAGAGCTTTGTTTCCTCTGCAGTCTGTCAGGAGGAAAAAAGGTATAAAACCTTCTCAGGTAATGGGACTGGTAGACCCTCTAAACAGGAGAATCAAATCTCTTGGGAACAGTTGCATTTCATTATGCATATATTTCTTGAAATTGAACAGTGAGCATGGAATTATGCTCTTTAAGTCTCATTACTAGTTTGCTTTGGTTAAGTATTTGGGATGTCTTTGTGGTTAGATAACACTATTAGTGCAGGATGTAATGGGCAATCACAGCCTTCCTTGTGTGGAGCTCTTCAAGCTTAAAATACAAATTGTAGTATTTCTGGGGCAATCCTGCAAATAAACTTACAACGCAGTGTGAAATCAAGCTTGAAGTCTCAATTAGTCTGTCACTTGCCATAGAATATTCTAGGCTTCTAGCTTAAGCAGTTAAAACAATGATTACAGTCACAGCAAAGATTTAAAATATATGACTTTGGCTAACCTTTTGGTGACAACATCCTTTACCCTGTGACATACATTGGTGTCACTGTTTTATTTCAAGGTACCTTGGGACCCTGTTGGTATTCATTCCCCTCCTCTCTGTGGTGTTTCTTTCCTTCTTACCATTCTGTGGGTGGAATTCACTTGTCTTTGCTTAGGAAACCAATACTACTTTAAACGTGCCTGGAGTATGGTGTCAGGCATTTAGCTGCCCCTTTTGAAGGTGTGTTTCTCCCTATGCCCTCTGTCAAATCTGCTAGCCCCATACAAATCTCAGCTCCCTAAGGCATCCAGAGTAGCAGGAGACATCTATATTTACACAAGTAAAGCCCAACCATCTTTGTGTCCTTGACTGGGACCTAGATCCTCCCATTACAGAATGTTGACCTTGGGAGGTGACTTTCAAATTAAGTAGCAAATAAGTTCCTTATAGTTGTATATAGCGCTGCTGTGTGAGAATTACCATTTCCTGTGATTAACAGTGCTGTGTTGTGTCAGCTGGAGTCTTGACTTGGATTGTGATAGAGTATCCTTTAGTCACTGGCAGCATGAAATTGTACACTATTAAAATCCAAATGATGCAAAAATTTTCGAGATCTTCTTAAGTGACCATGCAGAAAATCTGTTGCAGCTTGTCTGTATGTATGGCACATTAGTTAAGTTCATGTCAGATAATCTTGCTTAATGTACCAGGATCCACAGACTATTCTCCATACACTATATCCATAGACTATATCTATAGACTATTCTGTGCTCCCATTTCTTTTTTTGTCTCTCCAGCTTTATATGCTGAGCATGAGGCCGTATGGTGTGGGAGGTCCCTTTGGTCAGTTGTGGTCATATGTTCAGGCTGTGTCCCCTCCCAGTTTCTTGTGTACCCCCAGCTGGCTTGCTGGTGGGGTGGTGTGAGAAGCAGAAAAGTTTTTGGCACTGTTTTCATCACAAATCCAAAACATATCAGCATGCAGGCTACTGTGAAAAATGTAACTGTATTCCAGCCAAAACCATATATATGTATGTATATATATGTAGTTCTGTACACACTTTCTGTGCTGTACTGACCCTGGCCATCATTGAACAACTGTGTCAGTCTTTTTAAAGAAAAAGTGGAGTAACTCAGTTACCTTGTTAGGATAGTCTGTTTGCAAGGCTTGATTTGTTTGGGGACAAAAAGCTTAGTAAAAAATAATTACAAAATACATCTTCATTGATGTAATGAAGATCCATCGTCATTACAATGTTATTCTTCCCCATGTGAGTAACAATTCAACCTTCAGACCAGTCCCAGAACTCTTTTAATCAGCAATCTGCTATAATGCTGTCATGAATTGATACGTCTGCCTTTTCTAGTGCCCTGCTTGTATTCTATCAGAAAAGGCATTTACTGACATGTCATTGGTGCTGTGTTGATCTCACTGATCTGATTTTATATGTCCAGAGAAAACACAGCAGTTCTTTTACTTAGGGCCATCAGGCCTACTGGAAAATTGCAAACTAGGCTATTTTATTCATGTCTTGGCATAGGTGCCATGGTATTGCTGTGTGTTGTGATTTTAAGAAATCTGTTCTGTTGTGCTGAATTTTTGGAGCTGTATGGTAGACTTCTGATAAAAGAAAAGCATACTCTAAAAGCAGTGGGAATTAGAGATGTTACTGAGATCTCATTAAGCTAAATCTTCTTTACATATGATGTTTTAAAATATGTTCATGAGACCCATGGCGAAAGAGAAGGAAGGCCTGTTGCTTTTGATGAGACAAGGGTGATTACCAATGCCCACTGAAGCACTTTAGATTTGAGATTAATCTTAAGAATGATTTTTTAGCAGTAGGCTAACAGTGGGGAGCTCTGCAGTATTTTGTATTACTTTGAAAATATGCAGAATGTTATAGCCAGAATATACAGCAAGTTGTGAATTGTTCCTATGCATTGTATAAATTTGATTAAATCTTGCTGCTTAGAGCATTTTATAGTCCTTGTTGTTAACCCAAAAAATAAGGTGCAGTTTTCATAGAAGGAAACGCTGCTGTTGAGAAACAAACTGTGCACATATTTTTAAAAGCAAGAGGCTCCTTTGGCTGCTCTTCAGGTCAGTGTTTGTCTGCTCATAGCAACTCCTCTATTTTGTGAAGGAGAGGGAGATGTTGGAAGGTATGTGAGCTTAGTCTGTGTACCTGGTCTCTGTGCAGAAGAAATTGTCCGTGCAGGTAGTGGATGTTGAGATGCCTCTGGGTGTTCAACTGACATAGTCTAGAGCAGTTGGACCGAACTGAGAAGTGGCTTAGTATTTTGGTGAACTTCCCAGAAAAATGCATCTTTTCCATTCATCTTACTCTCCAGTTCCTGGGCTTTGTGATTGGCAGTCAAAGCTTGGCCTCCCCTTTTTGTTTTGTCTTTAAATTGTCCCTATTTTGTGGTAAAAAATGAAGGAAACCTTGAGTCTGCAGTGATACACACTGTTGCAAATACTTTTTTCCTGCTTCTGTTTTTTTTCGCCCCTCTCTTAGGTAAATATATAGTAATTTCTCTCAATACTTCTAACAGTATTTTAACTTGTGGTGGTGTGTATGTTGTTTACAAGGGCACCAAAACAGTGCCTAGAGATGATTCCAGGCTGAAGTTCCTATGTCATCAACCTCTTCATAACTAAACTGTCTTACTGCAGGGAGAGAAGTACGACTGTGATTCCTAGAAATGTGGTTACACAGTATAATGCCACCAAAATAAGCCCTGACTAAACACTGAAGAGCTGCACAAGTCAAGAAGGGCTGAATGCACTGGTACAGTGTATCAGTCCAAGCCAGTCTCTCTTTCAGTAATAGCTCCCAGCTCATTCGTGAATGAAAGAGTCACACAAGTGATTTGTTTATCTTCCTGGTTTGTTCTTTCTGATTTGTAAACCTAAACATCCAATTTATTCTCCACCATATTTCTACAAAATTACATGGCTTGAATGCTCACTTACTTGATTGCTTGAAAGCTTTCATCTGTAGAGCTTAGCTGTTTAATTTGTATGCTCTTGGTAGTAATTTTGTCTGAATTCGGAGTTCAGCTTTGAATGCACTGTTTTTATTTTACTCACATTGTTTTTATTTCACTCTGTTTATGTATTTTACTTTGGGTGCATCAAGGATTTCTGTCAAAATCTGTATTAGAGTATATTTTATATTGCTTAAAGTATTCTTCCTATTTTCTGTTAGTCCCTACCTGTGTATGGTCTTCCAAGACATCAGCTAGACCAAATAAAATTCTATTTGTTCTTTTTTGTGAGTGTGCATGCCATTTTGAGATTAAGGTGTGGATTTAGATGGTAGAAACCACGAAGAAGAATTTTGGCTTTTGCAAGATTTTGTTTTGAATGCTCTCTTTTTTATTGTTTTGTTTGTTTTCTGCTTGCGTGCCCCTTTGCTGGCAGAACAATTACAATGTTCCCTCCCTGCTTTTTATTCTTGACACTGGAGGGCATAGGAATAAAAAGCATGATAAGGACAATACCTCTGCAATATTCAAATAAGCATCTTTTGTTCCTACAGAAATTTTAGAATCCCACAGATTTCTATCAGCCTGAAGAAATCTGGGACTAATTTCCTGGAGCTGTTGACAATATACAGTTTAGGGGTGGCTTTATTTGTTATCTCTACTCCGGGGTTTCTGTAGCAGATTTAACAGAAGGAGACAAATTCCCCAAAACTCTGGTATGTTAATGAGAATATTCTTCTCATTCATGAGATGACAGAATAGGATAGATTAAAAAATAAGGATTAAAATCCTGCTACGTTGTATGACTTTGGTTTTGTTCCAATATAAATGACTCAGCTTTTAGTGATTCCTGATAGGGAATGTATGCCTTCCAGCATAGGGATTTCATAAAAATAGATTGATTTTGGCAGCACAAAGTGACATTATATTATGGGCAAATGCATTGTAATTCTGGCAAAAGATGAATGGCATTAGTAAAATGTAACAACCTAAGAAAAAGTGGAGTTAGATTCTTGGGCAGAATAGGTAAATGTATACATTTAACGAAGGGATGAGGGGAAAAAATAAATAACTGTTTAAATAGAGAGGGAAAATTGCTCTTAAAAGATAAGAAATGTGTCAGCTTATTTCTTAAAAAAACCCCAAAATACCCTAAAACCATCTGCCCTCCAAAAAAAACTTGTTTGCTTTTGTTTTAGAAAATCTAATGAGGCCCCTTAAGAACTATGGAATCGCATGGTGAGCATATGTTTTAATTTAAATCAAGCTTCTTTACAGATGTACTTGGTGTTGTGCTGTAAAGCTCAAGGTTTTGCTTTGCTGTTTCAGCATGTCTATGGGTTTCTTGATAGAGGAGACTGCCCCGGTTGTGTGGAGAGGGCTCATGGTAATGTCAGCTGTTGAGAAATTGTTGAGACAGGTAAGGCTTAGTTATATATTTCTGCTTCGAAGTAATCAGTTCTTTTAAAATGCATTTACTGATATTTGAGTGTCCATGACATTATTTCATATGTTAGTGGTGAACATTTTTGTGTCTTGGTCTTCTTAAAATCAGGTAAGGGGGAAAGTTGATACTTTTGTGTTTACCTATTCCCCTCAAACAGAGCTGGTGTTCCATGCCTTTGATGAGTGAATTACCCCAATTTGCCTTCCTTCTCATTCCTTTTTATGTTTCTTTATGCAGTTGTTAAAAAAAAGGCATTTTGAAGTTGCCTAAGGATTTGAATGTATAGATACCTAAGCATATCTACACCTGTATTCCCTTATGTGCTTGTTAATTCACCAGCACTAAGAATTCTTGGATGGCATTTGACGTGACAGGTACAGGAAAATCATTAGCTACAATCTCTGTGTAATGCAGATAGGTTGTTAATAAATTTTCTGGCAGGTAGAAGTGGGGTGACTTTTTTATTCTGTGACAGGTTTTTTTTTTTTCTTTTATTGTGAAGAGATCTGTGAAGTGCTAATGAGACAAACAGCTGAAAAAATGCATTAAGGTTGCATGTTTAGACTTTGAAGTGACCCATATTGTTCACAGCTGATACTCATTCTACGGATCTACTATATACAGTCTGGAAATCACAAGGTTTCTGTGTGTCTTCTTTAAATGCTTCCAAATATTATGGTCCTTTAATGACTGAAAAGAATAATTTTTTTCAGCCTTTTTCCATTTTTTACTGAATTCTCCTTTAACACAGATATTAGAATAGTGACACTCACTGCTCTGGTCACAAAAATCATGTGTCTGCCAAAATTTCAGGAAGAACATCTTTGTCTAGAATTGACCTTTAAAATTGAGGTGTTATCCATGCCAGTAACTGTGGAGACCATTCTGACCTATGTGTGCTGCATTGCGCTGGCTGGCTCAGGAAACTAGAATGTAGAACCTTGAAGGTAGAGCTGAAGTTACACCTGCTGTATTGGCACACTGTGCCCTGGGAGGCTGACAGGCGCTGCAGGGCTGTTCCAGCCAGCAGTGTCCCCAGATGGGCAGTGTGTGCCAGCATCCTTGTACAGGGTGCAAGTGCTGCTGTGTAATGAGATCGCTGCTCCCTAGCAACCAGTGCAGCTACATGCTGGCCAGCCATGCTGTGGGAGCCACACAAGTCCATTAATGCTCAGGGCATTGCTGATCTCCCTGTCAGGGAAACCTAAGCTGTGAAAGAGGAAGTCTTTACAGCTAAATTTCTCCTGCCCACATGCGTTTTGCTTCTGCATGATGACCAGGATAGTCTTGAATCTGAGCTAGGAAAAGCTTGCGTTTCTTCCATTGAAGAGAAGCTCACAGATCACAGGGAAAATCAGCGGGTCCATCTTATGTCCAGGTTGCTTTAAGAAAGGAAAGAAAGCATTTTCCAGACTGAGATGTGCTATTTTGTTTTTAAAAACGGTAATCTCCCTTCTGCAGTTACCAAGCAGTCCCAAGAGCAGGTTAACTGTAAGACCAATAGTTTTATAACCTTGGACACCTAAACAAGAGGGAACCACAGCATGTGATGATGCTTTTAAAGATACTATCATTCTGTTTTATATTAGAAATAGTTTTATGATCTCTTGGGGACTTCAAAAATTTTTCTTGTTTTCTCTTATCTGTTCTGGTTGGTCTTAGCTATTACCTCTTGTTTAACAGGATAAAGTTGCTTCCAAGGGTAAATTGCTTTTGCTTGTGTTTAACTTTCTAAAACCATATTCTTAAGAAATAGCTTGTCTCACTAGCTACATAGAAACCATTTGAATTAGCTCCCTAATCTAGATTTGTTGTATAATATAAAAGTAAGAAATCCTGTGCATTCAGACAAGCTGATAAAATACTAAGTTCTTAAAATAATTAATGCAGTCTGATAGAAAATACAGATGTTCCAAGACTTTTGCCTTAAAAGCATTGGTAGTATTTAATATTTGCATTTACTGTTAGATGGTGGAGAGGTTTATTTGTTTGATAGCATCAGGACTATGCATTCACTCTGTGAATAATTTTGGATGCATTTTCGTTTTTTCCATATGAACAAAGGTGTTTTCCAGAGTTTATCATGCTTCTGATACTGCAGTAAAGCATTTGAAGTGCTTGGTTTCCAAATTCTGTAATGGGAACTTGTTGACTCATAAATGTGTGTGCCTGTAATGAGTATTGAAATGGCTCTTATGAAATTCTTACTTTGTTAAATATATACATAATACTTTCTGTGTATACTTACTGCATGTGATCTCACTCTTTGTAATACAGGTTTGTTGAATAGTGTCAGACTGGTAGATAACAGGCAATAATAGTGAAGCCCACAGTAGTGAGTGCTTGATGTTTCTCTGGTAATCTCATGAGCAAGGATGGTTTTCTGCAACACATCATATTGTTCTCCTTTAGCAGAATTTGAAGGAAATGTGCCCTATAATACAAAGCAGAGTAAACAGTTTAGGATATTATATTACTTACATTACCCATATATTGATGTATGTGTACTGAATTAGTATATAAATGAAAATATATAGCGTATTGACTCTATAACAAAAGAATTGGTCAATAAAAAAGAAGGAAAGTGATGATTTTAAGCTATTGAAAGAACAAGAAATACAGAAGGAAATTATTTTTCACCTGTAGCGAAAGTGAATTGCAGACAGTAATGGAACATTTGATCTTTATAAACATATTCATAACTCTTTCTGTTAAGTATATCTCTAGTTTATATGTCTTGAAATTGCCCAAAATTTTCTTGTAGCTGAGAAGTGACTTCTTTGTTAACACAATTAGATGCACTGTAGGCCTATTTATACTTTAGGATGATCTATCACTTACCTAGGTTTTAACTTTTATTTCCCTGTCACAGTTAACACTTCTTTTGAATCTTACTTGCCTGTAGGTGAGGTAGAAGAGAGTATATTTTTTAATTTAAGTTTTGAAAGATCTTTTTGCTAAAGGTATAATTAAAGTCCAGGTAAGGAAGCTTTAATAGCTCTTCAGTGTCATCCATAGCACTGGGCTTTTACTATACAGTTTTCTCTTCATTTGAGAAGCTGCCTACTCTTTTGTCTGGTCCCATTTACTTTTTTCCTTTACTCTGTGTATCTTGACTCAGTGTGATAGTATTTGGTTCAGATTAAACAAACCTCCTCAAAATGCATCATCTTGCTGTATTTGTTGTGGGAGGGACTTATGATTAACTTCTAGGCTAAGCACAGTAAAGATAAGATTTTTTTCAGTCACCTAAAGCCTGTACAGCAGTGTGTCTGAAAAGCTGTTGAAATAAGTGTCAAGTAGGCAGCTAAGAACCTTAGACATACAAAGATTAAAAAAAAAAAAAAAGATAAGGCAAAACTTGCTCTCTGATTTGAACTGCATTTTCCACAAGGATTTCAAATAGCATAACCACTGTCCCATGCAGTCTGTGTGGTAAGTTTTCTAGCACCATTCTCTTTTCGTCCTTTCGACATATTGACACTTGAGTGGCAAAGTAACGATTAGAAGGGTGCAGATACAAACTTGCTGCATGTCTTGGAATACGTTCTGGCAGTTATTCAAAAGACTCTGAGAAAGGAAGTGGCATTGTGCTGACTGCCAATTTACTATCTGCTGTAGTCATAGAAGCAATACAAATGGAGGGGGGTTTCCTGTTTAGGGAGTAATCAGTAAAACTTTTAATATTAAAGATAGCAAGTGTTGGTTTCTCTGATCTTGAACTCTCTGTCTTATTCTATGTGTGTTACCTAGTTGAACTATCAGCAGAGAAGGAAAAAATTCAATATTCTGCACACAAGTCTGCTTCTCTTTTGAAAAAATCAAATAAAAATGGGACTACAGATAAAATGCAAGTGCATATTTTAGTATGTAATATTCTCCTTGTATCTTTGTCATATCAATAGATAAAGTTGTATCGCCACTGGGAGAAAGCATTGCCTACACAACATGGATTATAGATACCAGCAATTCTGTTTTGTGTAAAGTCCCCTTGAAACTACCCCAGAAATCTGCTCTTTTTTCAAGGCATGAATTTTAGGTTGATTAACACCCTTAATAGCATTTCTTACCCTGACATGATATTTTAACCTATGTTTTTGCAGGTTAGTTAGATCTTAAGAAGCAGAGCTCTTATATTTCTTCCTTATCATAGTTTTCAAGAGTATGCAGAATATTTTGTGCATTGACAGCATCTTTGGTATATTATGTCTATAAAGTAAAGCCTCAGTGCTGCTAAGTATTTGTGAATCCTAAAAATTCCTTTGGTGTACTTGATAAGGATGAATTCATTTTCCCAGAAAGATGGTGAAATTTTTCCTGGAATGGCTTAATTCTAATGAATCCCTAAAATGCTCTTATTATCATCAGATTATAATTCCTCCATCTCTTTATTCCTGCTTATTTTAGCACCTCTTTAGCCTCTCTGTTAGTAAAGGTATGTATTGAAAGAAAATTAAAATAAAGTTTCACTGGGAAGGATATAATTAGAAAGGAAGAATACAGGGTAATTAGCAGAAAGCAAATTAAATAAGACTTCCAGTGCAGAGCCATTGCACATTTACAGACTTTATCCCCTGTAAATTCATGTTGAAAACTATAAATTAAGAAAAAGAAGGATCAAAATTATTTTATTAGCTAACCAAGAGCTGAATAGGGCTGTAGTCTAAAGATTCAGCCTTATTCTTTAAAAAAAAATTGAACTCAGTTTGTGTGATTATTTAATCTGTATAGAATTTCAAAAATTTGGCTAGTGATGAGGACTGTGTGTGCTACTTTCTTTCAAAACCACCACCTGCCAGAGGTAGTGATGGTAGTAATTATATAGTGGAGTGTGTGAATGTATGTATATGTACTTGAACCTTTTTTGTACCATAATTCTCTGATACTCAGTTATCATACATAGGTAGTTATAGAGTATATCACCGTTGTCACTGTGAAGAAAATTAACTCTACTGCAGCCAGAACCAGTACACGTGTTATAGGGAAGATACAGACAGATGGATAAATAGTCTTTAAAATACTGAGCAGATTATGGGTTGTGAGGTCTGGGTTATTTCAAGAGCCTAAATGAGAAGGCTGCCATAAAAGCAACAGTTGTGTGAATAGAACAGTAAAAACTTGTGTTTGAAGATTTGGGATTAAGGTAACTAGGAAACAGAGGTAGTATTTAATTTCTGGAAAGCAAATACTATGGAGGCTATATTATTTTGGGTTTCTGATCAGTCTGAAGTGACTCATCTCTATAGAGGAGATTATAGATATTCAATGCTGTTTTTGTTTGAGTGACATTACTTAGTAAATTCCTACATGCAGTTGTTACTATTTGAGAAGTGTATGTAGTTATTGGTATCCTTTTCACCATTTACATGGGAGAGGTTGCAGGCATAGATTGGGGCCAAAATTTCTTTAAGTGTGGTTTATTTAGCTATATGTTAATGCTGCACTTGAGAAGGCAAAAATGGATAAAGTATTGAGAGCAAATGTATTTATACCTGATAAAATAGCTACCATGCTGCCATTGGCTGTTTTACTGTGCACATTGTAGGCAGCAGAATGTTCTGTATATGGTGTCTGTAGACATCAGTCCAGTCTTGTTTGGTGTGTGTGTTCATAACACTCTTGTGTTATATCTCATAAATTCTTCAGCCTGTAAATTTTCGGCTTTGCACTGCCTTATGTGTCTGTGTGTATAAATGCATTTCTTATAAACAGAACAATGGAAAAACTGGGGGAAAGCTTTCCATGTGAGGAAGAACAATGTGTATTTGATTTGAAGCAATAAACAACAACAACATTGTCACTGAAGTAGTTAAGTACTACATGCTGAGCCATCTGCCTGATTGGTTAGTATGGTTTAATAAGAGCTCTCCTTTGGCTTCTGTTTTTGTCCATGTATTGTCTTTTGCCTTACATTTTTAGGACCATGGAAATTCCATTCTGTGTTTATGCAGTGTTCAGCACTGTGGTGAGTTACCATTTTTTGTGAGAGGTGCACAGACATACAAAGACTAGTATTTACGATTTCCAAATAAATACAAACATTTTCCTTTGATACTTTTTAAATATTTATAGAATATATTTATAAAACTTTTCTCTTTTGAGCACAATACATTCTGTGTTCGTGGTTCTCAGTGTCTGTGCGTATGAATGACAAATACCTGTTAAGAGTGCCTGAGATCAATGTAAATGTATGACTGGCATTCATCACGACTGATGTTCTTCAGAGCCTAAATCTCTTGCAGATACATATGCAATTGCTTAGCTGTTGATGGTACATGCTACCTTGCCTGTATATTCTCCAGCAAAGGGCTATCAAGGTGATACTGGGGGGTGAAGCATGTAATATGCTAAGAGACACTGAGGAACTGGATTTATTTTGTTTTGAGACAGTTAAAGGGAGATATGAACTGCTGTTTTGAGCTACCTAATGGATATATACAGAGAAGATTAAAGTAGATTCTTTGTGGATGTGCACATTAATAACACAAGGGGTAATGAATGTATGTTGTAATATATAGTAAGAAATGTGAGGGGGTGTTGGTGGTTTGTTTTTTTACAGTTGAAGTAACTGCATGTCAGAACAGGTTGCCAAGAGAGATTCTTGAAAGTGTTTTTTGGAAGATATTAAGAACTCAGCTGGGCAAGAATCTGAGTAACCTGCTCTAAGTTGTTTCTGCTTTGTGCAGACAGAGGTCCCCGAGGTCCTTCAAACCTTAGTTGTTCTGTGAATCTGGGATTAGTTCTAAAATTGGCATTCCACTGCCTATTTGACTGTCAGTCTGTAACTCCATTAAAGCTCAAAGGGAAGAAAATGGTTCTGCCTATCACAGAAATCATTGGTTAGAGCACTCTGTCAAAATCTAAACTGAATGTAGGTGTCTCTCTAATGTGACTGCCTTAATCACTAAGCGAGGGAGTCATACAATTAAGTGTTGCAGTCAAATGGGCAAGTTTCAACATAATGACTGAGACCATCCTTTCCTTAACAACATTTCTTGTCTCTTTAGACTGTAGAGGTGCTGAGGTGGAGACATAAAAGTCAAACCCAAATAGCCCTTATCTCTTGAATGAGCATCCTTAATATGAACTATGAAAAAAACAGAAAAAAATATATTTTTTGTTTTCCTATCATACTTCTTGTTTTTATAGAAGTACCTTGATCTAGGAGAGGTTTGAAGCATGCACTGATGTCCTCTCAGGCACCTTAGAATTGAGTAGGGATGGCATAAAGAAGTTCTGCTGAAGATTTCTGGCGATTGTTTTGCACTGGCTTCAGTAGTTTACTGTCTAGGATGTAGGCCTCTGTGAAACTCAGACTGAGAGATCTGGCCATTCTCTGTAGTGCACGGAGAAGCATACGTTGATTTTGATTGTTTGTTTGTTTAATCTTGCCATCAGTGTTAGCCCTGAGTAATTTAAAGTCTAATTGGACAAAGAAAAATTCAAAGATGGTAGCAAAAGTCATCTTAAAAAAGCAAGTAGAATAAATATTTTATGTCAAAATTTTTTAGATGAAAGGCAAGCAGGAATGAGCACAGGAGTGGACCATGGAGACATGAATTGAAGGCTGCCACATTTTTAAGTGTTTTCTAAACAGGAATACTGGTGGTATTTATTTATATGGAAAATTTAAAAATGTGGATTACAGGAGAAACCTAATGCCACTCTTCTGGTTTTTTTTTTCCACTAATAAAGGAGTCTGTTCTTTCTTTCTAGCTGCTGTAGGTTAGATGCAAAAGGGAACGTTGTTAGTGGTGCACTGAATGTTGCAGTGCCTCAACAGTTGGTACCCTGCCTGCAGGAATGGAAATTCAAACCAAAGCCTAGCCTGGAGCTACTGCATACCTGGGCTGCTGGGAATACACCACTTGTCATTCCCAATGGTACTATTTGAGGGATTATTTTCCCCTCCTGGATTTGTCTCCATGTTCTTTGGCAGTGTCTTAAGATAATAGGTGCAAACCTTGGATTTTAAGGATAACAAAAACTTCGCATCCTTTAGATCCGTTTCTTAAACAAGTTGGCACAAAGAACCCCTTTTGCTGTGTTTTGTCACTTACATGGTAAATGTCAGAGATGAAATTATTATTAGTGTGGGCAAAAAACTGTCCTGTCAGTACAAAATTAGTGAGACAGTATTGGTGGATGGGAGGGAATACTGAAATGGGATTTAGCTGAGAATGGCACATATTGGGTCAGGAGGAAGACAGTAACAGTTTGAAAGGTCTCGATTTTTTTGTAGCTGTATTTTAAGCGAGTTGAAAGGATGCCCAGAATAGTAATAGTGAATCAATGCTGAAAATTATTCTTATTGTAAATGTAAAGAGCAAGTGAAGAAGCAGCACTGCTGGGAAGTCAGATGATTATTTGTGTGTGGATTTTATTTTTAATGGTTTTTGGTTTAGGAAAGGAACTCTATCAAGAGATGAACATTGAAGGCATTTAACTTGCATTACGGCATGAAGTTTTCAAGACAGGAAAAGAGTGAGATGGTGCAATGGGAAATTTTAGCAAAAGGGGTAAGGAGCATAAATAGATCTTTGTTTTTCAAACTTTTTAGTCTTTTTGTGTTATAATACAAATGTAGGAGTCCATGCACACTTGTTTGTGTATCAACAGAAGGTATGTGCCAGAAATATATATGCTTAGTACAGATACTAACACTGTTTTCTTTCTACGTTTTGTGTTTTGGCAAATATCCATCCATCTTGGGGTACTTGCTAATTTCAAAACTGACATGTGTTTCACAATATTCATGTATTTATCCAATTTATCTCCAAATAATTGAGGCAGATAGTCAGTAGCAGGTATTTACATTTCATGAAAGTAAACAAAGCTGCTGTATGTATACGTTTATATTATAAACTACAAAGATGTAGTTCTTTGCATGTTTGCAGTACATAATTCTAAAATACAGTAGTCTTACTTACAGCATCACTACAGTGGAAAATTTGCTAGCTTTTCCACAATTACAAAATATTTATTCTGTTTATTTCTTCTGTTTTGAGATGCCTCAAACTGAGGTGGACATAGAGACGGTTAATTCAGGCTAAAGTCTGCCACCTTATAGTTTTGGCAAAAGGAAAAAGTTAAAGCAATAAGAGCAGTTGCATCTTTAGGGAGTTGGAAAGCTTTTCTATTTTTATTTTGCAGTCTAGAATATGAGAATGAAAAGATCCAGACATTTCATCCCTAAACATAAGATCACTGGTGATATGTATTAGTTCTATTTAGAAAGGTCCTCTGCTATTGGAGATATTTTGAAAAGAGGAACAACACTCAGTAATAAAGGCTGACTGAACTGCCAGTGCTAAAACTGCACTAGGGTATGCCACTAAGACTGCATCTACAGCTTGCAGATGGTAAACAATAATTCCAAATGCTTGTGAGATTTTTCTTAAGTCTTTAATAAGATTTCCTTTGAATCAAGGAAGGTCAAGTTTCATTCTCTTGTTTTATCACTGAAATTAAGAAAAGTGTTTAACGACAAAATAAGATGACCCATTCATACCTTAAAAATTTTTTTAAAAAATTCTTATACTTATTTTTTGTTACATTTATTTTGCTAAGACTAAAGGACAAATAAACTAGTTTCTTCTCCTCCTGAACTGACTTAAATAAATAGAAATCCCTACACTAATTTCTACACTATGCTTCAGCTGTGATGCTGATGTTTAGAAAAGCCTGCTAAGAGGAATCTGTTTAATCATCACTAATTCGCTCATATGTTAATAATCACCTTGAAAGGTCCTGTCTGTCCAGAGAGAACTGCCTTAACCAGTCCCAATCAGTATGTACATATTTAAAGGAAATGATTGTACTTCCTGGAGATCAGAAGCTGAATGTTGATGCAGAAAGGCACTGTAGCCAGAAGTGTGGGAGATGACAGAAAACTCTTTCTTTCCACTCCTCTGTCCCCCAGTTAGAGTACTTCTATTGTCATGCTTTGACTTGAGTGCTCTGTGTGTTTTGGGGTGGGTGTGACTGAGCAAATATGGGCTTGATTCTTTTTGTTTCCAGCTGAAGCTACAGAACCTGTTCTCTTGCCTTTCTTCCCTTAATAAAGCAGGATCCATACAGCTTCCTGTTGCTTTATTGGCTCGCATTAGCAGCTGATATGAAAAGGGATTATAGTTGCTGAAAGGAATTGACAATCATCAAAAGAACTGTTAAGAAAACCTGAAAAATCCAAAAACATTAGCCAACATCTTACTGCTGAACTGGAAGCATTTGCAGTAAATGTATTTTAAATGTCTTTGAGGATTAAAAAAAAGGCAAAAAAAAGCCTAACAGCATAGTGAGAGTGTATTTACAGCAAACATTTCTTGGCCTGATTCCTCAGCTGTCATGGTTATGACTGTGCAGTTACTGCTACTGTGGGAACAGGCTGTGAGTGTGTTTTCTTTGCTTCCAGTAGTCTCATCTCTTGCACACATTACACAGGTATGCATGTCTCTGCTCTCCTTTGCATAAAACAAAAGAAATGCAAAACATGCAACTGTTTTGCTGGGTTTGTTGACTAGACAGGAAAAAATGGCAGAGCTCATAGTGTCTCAAAATGACTATGCTGGCGTTAGATTTTTCTTTTTCTTTATTCCCTCAAGGTTTTAAAGGAAAGTGTTTTGAGGTTTAAAGTTTCTCTGCTGCAAAGTTCAGAACTTTGTGCCTCAATGGCATCCAGCATCATTCTTGGAAAGAGGCAGTGATTTAAGTGTGATTTGAATGTTTGCTAAACAGGAGTAGTGGTGGTAGAGGAGCAAGGGAGAGTGCTGCTTGTTTTCTTTTCTAAATGAAACTTCCATTATTTATGTAAACTTTTTCCAAAAAATAGGAGGCACCTACTGCTACTCTTCTACTTTCTGTCTTCTCTTCCACTAATAAGAGGCTCTGTTTTTTGTTTCTAGCTGCTGTAGATTAGATGCAAAATGGGATGTGGGCATTGCTGTGCTGTGTCTAGGAGGCTGGTGCCCTGCCTGCAGGAATAAAAAGTTAAACCAAAGCTTGGCCTGGAGTCACTGCATACCTCGAGTGGTGAGAGCACATCACTTATCATTCTCAGTGGTACTGAGGGGTTACTTTGCCCTCCTAGAGGTACCTTCAGACTCTTTGGCAGTGCCTTAGCAGAATAGGTGCTGTATCTTGGAGCGCTGAAGTTTAGAGGGTGGTGTGGAATAAGCGGAAACTGTTGTTGTAAGTTAGTGGGAGTAGGTTTGCCGAGTGGAATGAAGCAGTACTGAAGATGCTGAATGAGAAGGCTATAAGGAAAAGCCTGTGGGTTCACCTTCTGGCTCAGTCCTCGATTTCAGCACCTAAATGTAACCTTACTGGGCACCTCTGTGGAGTGAAGATTTAAAGCCAAAACTGATCATCTTCTCTTAAGTGCTAAGATCCTTCTTTCAGCTGAACTTCACAGACTTTTTCTCCATTCATGGTAACAGCCTTGGAAGCCTGGATGTGAGAGGTGCAAGTTTGGTTACATTAGGAGTTTAGCATTTAAGGCTGTATTACCTGCTACCCTGGAGAGTGCCCTGCAGTCACATGCAGCAGTCATAACCCTGTGCTACCGCTACAGATGCAAGATTCCTGAGGCCAGGATGAGACGTGTGAAGGGGGAGCATGACCAGATCTGTGCAGGAGATTCAGTTAACATGAAACTTTAGCTTTCCAGGTGAATACCTCAGCTGCTGGCCTTCTGTAGGGTCATGGTGGGTTCTGTGGCTTTTGCATTTTTTCTTACACAGTTTCATCCAGCTAAGTGCCACCTGCCTGGGAAGTGAAAACTGACATCCTCCCATTCATGGGTAGGTTCTCTCATATGTCTAATTGTGATACTAAGCAGTCACTATTATAACAGCTGAACCACAGGCTTTGCAATTTTGTTTTTGGTTTGATTTTTTTTGTTTTTTTTTAAACGGCCACATGTGCTCAGATTTGTGTTGAGTTCAGTGTTGCCAGTGGCAGGTGCATTTAAAGAGTGCCTGCTAGAGTGGGCTTGTAAGATTTGCTCCTTCCCCACAAATGTGTGTATAATTAATGGGTCCCAAGTGGGCTTCGGGTAGAACTTTTATGCTCAGTGGAGATTTTCTATTTCCCTTCCTGAGCAGTCAAGATGTTTGGGAGAATGTGTAGGTGGAGCTCACCAAAGCTGCTTTTTGAGCGTGTTTTTTTTCCCTTTTTTCAGCCTTTCTTTTTCATCTTTTTGATCAAAACAAAAGTGGAACCTCACTACCTTGGAATATTGATTGAACTTTGACACATTGTTTAGCATTACACATTAAATCTACTTATTAAATAACTATGAATGTAACTGTATAAACAGCTTTTAGAAATTAATATTGAATTAATATATGTTAAACTGATTGCACAGAGTTGTTTAGTTTTCTTTTAATAATCCAGCTTGCATTCTGTCTGTTGGAAGCTGACAGATTGATCCTTCACTCAAACCATCCTCCCATATCTCTTTTGCTTCCAGAAAATAACTGCAGATATCCAAGAATAGTAACAGGTTTTGTACCAGTATTCTTTGTAGAAACTGATTATTTCTCACATCCCAAGTGATTGACACAAACGTAAAGTAATTGTGCTTAAGGTACCAGAGATTAGTGTCATGGGGATTTTTTCCCCCTCCCCCTCCCTAACAAAGAAAAAACTGCTCTTTTGTACTATTTATGAAGCTGTAGAAGATGTTTCACTTCTGTGTTTTGTTCCATCAATAGTATCTTTTAAAAGAAAGATTATGTCCTCCTAGCAGAATTCTGCCTTTGGAATACAGCTCTTACTATGCAGCTGAAGTGGACACCCATTTAAAATTCTTTATCTGCTAGATTTTTTTATTCTGTATAAAAAAAAACATAAAATAAGAACTGGAGCTAAAGAAAAAGCTAGGAAGTAAGTAAAAATATGAAGACTCTCCATTGCTTGGCAGTAATCACTGGATGTCTCCGAGACTCATGGTATCAGCACCTTTAGCAAATTATTTTAATTAGGTTTAGAGTACAAGTAACACCTTTATTGTTGCAGATTCATAACTGAGGACACTGGTGAACGCAAAAACATGGTTCTCTGGGCATTGTAATTATTTTAGTAGTCTATAATTTGATGCTTTCACAGATTATCTGTTGTCTAATTTATAGTAAATGCTCTTACTACTCTAGAAATGTGGTGTTCAGCACATCTTTAAATTGTAGCTATGGTAGTTGTGTGACTGCAAAATGTGCATAGTTTTAAAATTTATTTGTTTTTGTTTTTACATCTTGTCTGTGTCTTTAATGCCCTTTCTGTGTCCTGTTTGTAAAGACAATGTATATGCAATTTTCCGTGCTCCTTTCTGACCTAAAGGCAGGTTTTTTGACAGAGAACATATACCAACTTCACAGTCACTGTCCCATGTTCATGAGTCTGCTCTGTTCACTCTCATACATACTCTTGCATACATTCTTTTCTCATGCTTTCTCATCTTCTTTGATCTTCCTGTAGAGTTGAAAGGTTCTATATTTTGTGCAGCATTGTTGTTACTTCTTGTTGGAAATATTGATTGTTGTGCTTTGAGATAATTCAAGCAGACTCTGCAACACTGGTTTCATTTGCAAGGGGTGACTTCTTTGAATTCAGTGACTGAAGAAGATACGCTTGTGAATTTAAGTATGGAAATTTTGGAGACAAATTTTAATCCTTATTTGTGGAAAACAGGTTATTTAAAGAAAAAAGAGACCCAATATTTTATTATTTAAAATTCATGTTTGAGCTCAAGGCTAGTTACTTTAAAACCTGATAACTTCTCACCAGGCAGAAAATGAAGTTCTATATTGAGATTTACTGTCTTTTGGCCTCTGTTCAGTGGTCTACATCTAATTGATTCTATTTTAGTTTTTATGTTGCACTATTTATGGTAATACTGGAGCGTTTTCTTCAGCAGCATTTTAATTTACTTGAATAACACCTATCGTGTTACTTTCTTCAGTAATCCTTTTTCAGAAGGCCTTAGACTGGCCTCTGTAGAAGTTCCCCTTTCTGTACAAAAAGCATTGTACATTGTAGTTGAGAAACATCATTTTCTGACATTTTTAATCTAATGATTTTTAGTTTAAGTGCTGATTTTAAGTCATTGTTTCAGTGATGGTCATGAAATGGTACTTAAAATAGTCTGTTGGTACCCCAATAAGGAATTCATATATTTTTTCTTATACCAGAAAATGAACTTAAACTTGAGGAAGTTAAACAACGTACAAAGCAATTTAGGAACATTGCTTTCCATTGCATAGCTTAAGCGTTCAGTCTTAAATTATGAATCAGCTTTTAACATAATTTCGTAAGTATAGGCTGAAATACGTATGGGGAATGGGCTTATTAAGCTTCTCCCTTTTGATATTTGTTTCCAGCACCACTTGTACGATTTCCTTCTGTTTTTGTAGGGAATATCTGATTCAGACAGCTTATATAAATTTTGTGAGCTTAAGTTGGGTCCTGATAATACTGCTTTAAAAATGTGTTGTTTGGCTTTGAGTTTGATAGCTAAACAATGATTTTGCCTCTGTGTATTAGTAAGGAGAACTCAAAGAGAATTTGTAGTTTAGATGATGTGTTTAACATAGCTGTATCAATGTGGTGATTAGTTTATTTAGAAGATGTGACACTTTCTTCTGATTTGTTTGCCTTTATGTTACTTTTGTGCTTAGTTTTATTGCAGGAAGACATAGGAATAGACACTTGCTTATTCTGTATTTCTTTTCCTGTTGCCATTATTCAGCAGCTGAACTACAGACAGTTCTGTATTGTAGAGCCTGGAAAAAAACCCATGGTGTATTTCTGAAGAAAAGTTTCTGCAAATTATGTATTGCAGACTGTGGTTCAGGGGTAGAGAGAGCAGCAGACCGATGATCAGTCTCAAGACTGCATAATAGAAGTTTGCTTTCCAAACTGTCATCTTTTAGAGAACAGACTCTGGGAAATGGGAATCAGCACACAAAAGTGCTTTGTAGTAACAGTTTGAACCTAGAGGAAGAGTCTTTTATATGTGGTAGTGCTGCTACAGTCTTCATCAGAATTATTCCTTGTCAGTCACCCCCAGAGATCATCCCCAAGCTCTTCTTCCCTTCAAGCTGACATGATGTTGACTGGGCTTCCTGAAGAAGCTTGGTGTTGAGTGCCTTCCTGTCTCCTGGAACAGCCCACAGAGAATAACTTCTTTATTGTTGCCTTCTGGCAGGTGTTTAATTTTGTTGGTTATACAAATGAAAGTGACAGAAAACTTCAGGTTACTGTGTTTGCCTTCAGTTCTTAGCATTATTAAAAGCCAACAGGGAGGAAGAGGAGGAGGCCAATTTCTGTTTTGGTTGTTGAAGGGAACAGCACTCTGGAATTCTTCCTAGGCACTTATTTCTAAAAGTTATTCTTAACCTATATTGGGAAAGACTAGGAGAATTTCCTTCTCCTCGCGGATGTCTTTGTTGCAAACTGTTCTTATGCTTCACCTCAGTTTCTCTCTGAACTTGGCAGAACAGACTGCTCAGAAATACCTTAAAAAGAATTTGAACTGTTGCAGTGCATCTGTTTTTCATGGTGTTCCATTGCAAGGCTTTGAGATTGGATAGGCATCAGAGGACAAGTCAAAGGGGCAGTTGTGTTTGTTCAGAAAGTGTTGAGGCGTTTTAGGCACTGTGGCATATCCTGTTATGATACTACCAAAGAGAAAGTTTCTATAGGGGCTAAAATTTTTCTGGTTTATGTCTGGGGACTATGTCCTTTCTTCATCAAAAACTTCTGAAAATACGTTAAGAAATTGAATTAAAATGCCGTGTTTCATTTTACTATTCCTAAATTATCTGTTTTCTTACACTGTGAAACTATTTACTTGTTCCTAATGTTTGTGTGTGTCTAAGCAGCATCTTGTAAGTAATTTTTCAAGGAATTATTTTTAAATACATGTTTTATTTTGAAATACATGGTTTTGATTTTAAATGCATGTTTTATCTTAACACATAAATACATGTGTATAGGTACATAAATCTTCATTTAAGAACACAATTTCTTACCTTTACTTTGTTCAGCTGTTTGCCTGTATCAAATCATTAATATACACGCAAAGTAGTTAGGAGAGGAGGATGGCTCTGGCAGGAATAGAACTTAAGCTGCCTGCAGTGTAGCTCTTGCTGTTTTTCTGATACTGGTGTTCAGAGTTTGGCTGGCTGCTGCCAAGTCTGCACCTGCATAATGCTTGATTGTAACTCTGCATGTATTCCTCTTAATAAGAACAAATAAATAATATCTTCTGTTATTTACCAAACAACCGAACATGAGGATTACTTCAAAGTCATAAGTAGCAATCCCTCTTCTGTTTTAATGCTCTGTCATTTCTGCCTCATGCACAGAGGATGCTCAGGCTTCATTCCTCAGCAGAAATGTCATCTGTATCTCTGTGTTCTACCTTGGGTTTAACTTGCTGTGTAGAACCCCTACTCAAAATGCATGTCTGGTATTTTGATTATGGATTGTCACATAAACAGAATGATTGATTAAAGTAATTTACATAGAAGCATTCGTGGGGTTTCTGAGCAAGGGAAAATACACAGAAGCACATGGCACTTAATTACTTTGCTTAACAATAAATGTCAAGTTAAACCTTTTTAAAAAAAGATGAATGCTGTGCTTAAGGAAAATGCAATTACATTTCTATGCTTTGAAATGTTTTACACACTGTATACATTAGAGGGGCAAAGACATTAACACCTCTGTACATGCAAAGGTGCTGACAGATTTCAGATGCTACAAGACAGGCTTTTGAAGGGCTGTCTGCCTATTGCTTGCAAAGGGAGCTCTTTGCTGTAATGTGCTGTTAATGTGAGCTCGTTTTCTTCTGTGAAACCACATCTGCATACAGACACACTTCTTGGAACTCATTGAGAGCATGAGGACAGTGGTCTTGATTTGGTAAATTGTTGCGTATAAACAGGATTTGCATTCAAATTAGTGTTTTATATCACAGCCTGATTATATGTTCCATTTTAATAATGTTGAATTAATGGCAGTAGTAGATTTCAAAAAGCCACTCCTGATTTTATGTTCCAGTTCTAAATTTAATTAAAAATGTCTTTCCCCTCTTTCTTACTACTATGCTGGAATTTAGTAGCAGACCTGGAATTTCTTCCGTTAAGTAAAGTGTACACTTCTATAACAAATTATCCAAATTACATTCAGTAATGTGTTTAATAAAACGTTTTCCTATTGCTGTATTCCTGTGGGAGGGTAATGGAGGAGCAACTGAACATCATCCAATCCTTGCAGAACAGAAGCAAATAAGAGGAAGTCCACAGTGAGAAATGGGGTTACATGCAACTTTCCCCAACCCAACTCTGAGCAAACCTCCATGTCTAGAGACTATGGCTCACTACTAAGCAATGTAATAGCTCAGTTCTTTCAAGAAATTATGGCTATATCATTTTGGTGCAGCTCTCCCTTCTTGCCCTGAATTACAAATGAAAAAGCAGAAAATGAAGTTGTGAGGATAACTACTTAACTACATTCAAAATAAAAAACAAGGTTAGTTTTAATTAGGAATGGTTTTCCAGTCTAGTTTGCCACCCAGCTTCCACCAGTACAGCACCACAGCAGTGGCATGGCTCAGAGAGGTTTGTGGAGGGTAGTTCTCCTATATATTCAGTACTTAGGGACCTTGGTATCTTTACTATGGCTTTTTCTGAATTTGTGGGACAAAAGCCGGTCTTCCTCCTACTCTACATAGTGGCAGGATGTCCTCTCCTCTGCTCCTTGAATGGTGTAGCTTCTTCATTTTTCTATGCTCAAATTTGTAAGTATTATAACAGAGCACACTTAATTTGATAGACAGCTCATTTCTTTTTCTTTTCAATCCATGAATTTGAAGAAAATACGTGAAATAAGATGTTTACACTGCCATAAATTAAATAAAGCGTTGTAATTTAATTACACTATGTGTTAACAGAGTATTTTTCCTGTTGCCTAGCAATGAGATTTACTATGAAATTCACAGTGTGCTTAAGATTCCTTTATAAACCTCAGTTTTCAAAAGTCTGTAGCTTTATTAAAAATCATTATTTGTAGGACAGTCCAGAAAGCACGTGTTGGATGTTTTGGGGTCGCTTACTAAGGAAGCTTGAGGCAGAAAGCTCTGGTGCCCTCTGGTTTCTGCACCGTTCCTCCCTTACTCCTATGTGGGGCAAAATTTGAAAGTAACTTCTTGAGCAAAACTTAGTGTATCCACACAAATCTAAATGTCTAGGAAAGGCTTTGAGCCACTGGTGTTTGCGGTCGCCTCCAGTAGTGTTGCACAGCTGTAATGCTTGGTATGTTGGACAATCACATGGAACTTGATGAAGGAGACTAGTGCTTTGAAGAGGTTGGAGGAGTAAAACGTTGGGTACAGCTGAAAAGAAAAGCTCTAGGTCAAGCTCAGAAAGTCGCTTTGCTTCACAGGAGGAGCCTAGCTTAAAGTTAGTGCTGGCAAGTACATGCAAAACCAGACAGCTTTAGCTTGAGGAGAAAGTATTTTTCATTCCATTATTCTAGTATTCCATTTCATACTACTCCATAAGGCAGTGCTGTATCTAAAAGGACTTGAATTTGAGCTCCTGGACAAAAGGGCTGAAAACTACTAAATATCCAAGGTTTTTTTCCAATAATATATCCAAGAACCAAGTGTTTTTGGCAGACAAAGTGATTAGAAACCGTGCTAGAATGATAGTAATGCTATGCCACTCATAGATGTGTTTCCAGGTTGCATCTTGCTGCAGGGCAGAAAGCGAAAACCAGTCTATTCATTCTGTTTTGTGGAAGCATTTAAGGAAGGAGAATATGATTACTGGAATTGTATTCTATATTGTGTGTATATATATATGGACTTAACAAGAGATGCCAGAATCAGCCTTCATGAAGATGTGGGAGGTATTTTGAATTATTCCATTAATCCTTTTTAATAACTAAAACTGCCTATACCTACCTAGCATTTCAAAATGGTTGTGATTATTATGAAAGATCTGGATTTTGCATATTGAGACTTATGCATGTTACTCACAGAAGATCTGTGTGTTTCGTTGCAAATCTTCAAGGAATGTGGCTTTATTCATGTTGTAAACTACTACATCTATATAATTTCAATTTGTCGCTTTTATAATGGTTGATTTTTAATTAAGAAACAGAAATTTGAAGTCCATGCCTTCATGTTAGCAAAGCAGTTTTTACTGGACAAGGAGGCATTCATCAGCACTGGCATTTATCTGGTGAATAAATAAGAGAGATCAGTTAAGAAAACCAAAGTAAAAACCAGACTTCAGAGAAAACGGCTTCTCTACCCATGGTTGTTTCAGTTTGTATATTTTTGCACATATATGTAGTTTTTCTTTGGGGTTATATAGTCTCAATATGATTATGAATGCTAATTGATTTTAGAAGTCTGCTAGATGTTAGTCATTTTTGTTGACAAAATGTAGATATTATAGATAACAGATCAATATCAAATGTGAAAAAGTTCAGCATTTGCTGTGGTTAATGTAAGTGGCATTTACTGTTTAGCTAAACTGTCTTAGGCACAGTTTAGTGTTCCTGCAGCCTTTGTATAGAAAATGAGGAAAGGGAGGTGTGCCTGTGAGTCTTTAGTTTAGACACCTAAGGTTAGAATTTTCAACTAACCTTTCCCATCCCCACTCTCACAAGTGCTCTGATATCTTCCTTCTTCATTAGTCTGCCTTGAAAAGTTGCATTTCTCACTGGAGTGCATAGTGGGTTAGTGATCTAGATTTCACGTGGGATGTTCTTCCCTAGAAGATCATCGTTCATACAAGAGGTGAATGGCAATGAATAAGTGTTGTCCTAACAGGATCTAGAATTCCATGACAATAACTAGGGGACTGGCAAAGTGTTGGTTATTTTATGCTGTTAAAATGGCACTTGAGGAAATGTGTAAAATACGATGCTCTAGTTTGGCATTTTCCTGTTTTAAAGCAGCTCATCAAGGTGTATTTTGTATATGTTGTATGAATCAGAAACATGCCCTATAATTCCATTATATCTCTTGGGAAATGTTTAGATAAAGTATAGGTAGACTGTCCATTATGCAGAGTAGGCCTAGGATCCTTTCTGTTCTCCTTAAGAGAACATTTATCTCCGTGCACCATGCTCTAGGGAGAGTTTTTTGGCTCTCCTGGAAGTCTGTCCTAGTAAAAAAAAAAAAAAAAAGTAGGTAATCACAGCATTCTCATATCTTTAATGGTTGCTCTCATTTGATGTCTAGTAACTGTTGGAAGTTTTTTAATTTTATGATGTTAAGGATGTTGTCAATCTGTATAGTTATACCTGGTAATTTTAATTTAACAAATCTGGGGTGTTTTGCTTATTTTTTTCTCCCAATATCTCTTTTTCCTAGAAAAATCCAGTACTGATAGCTCTAACTGCAAAACAACAAAACAGAAAAAAAGCACTAAATATGTATGTAGTAAATAAACTATGTAGTTTTAGCAAGTGGTAAGAAGGAAGCAAAAGTAGTCTTAAATTAATGGAAATAACTCCTAAGTGATATTTGTTGCACAAACCCCTGATTTTTAGCTTGATTTTTACCGAACATTTGCTTCTAATCCACGACTAAGCAGCTGCAAAGTAAACATCTTAAGTTACTGCTAATTTTTGGAGGGGAAATAAATAAGAATTATGCCAATGAAGTTAATGATAAAGTTGCACTCACAGTTTTGAATGATCAGCAAAGATTGTGTTTCAGGAAAAAAAAGTCTTGATCCCATGCTGAAAGGGTGACTGAGAGGATGTCTCAGGATCGTTCTTTTAGATGTCCTTGGTTCACTTGTTTGCATTACAAGAAACCAAGTACTGTACTAAAACACAAAGTGCCTTAAATAAAAACACTTAAATCTTCACATATGTTTATATTGTTGTCTTCTAGGTTGACTGGGGTCAACTGGACTATTTAGTGATTGACATGCCACCTGGAACTGGAGATGTACAGCTGTCAGTATCACAGAATATTCCAATTTCAGGTATGTGTATTGCTTGACTGTTTCAGAGATTTGAGGTTAATTAAGTTAGGTAGCTTTAGAAAAATCTTATTTTAAAACACCAGTCAAAACTTACTTTATTTTTATTTTCAGCATGCTAAGAAATGGTTTTATCAGTTGTGTGGTGCTGGAAATACTATCAGTGATTTTTAATATGTTAGCATTACAGTTGTGTTACTTTCTTTTAAGGTAAGTTTTGAAAAGATGGAGAAGTCAACTGCAACTCTTGAAGGAAAGACAGTCTTGACAAAAACTGCTGAATTTTGTAGTAGAAAATTTCCTTGTCTGAAGCTACTGCATAGTAAAGCTAATAAAATATTTTGTCTTCATGATTGCTTTTTAGTTAGACTCTGAAAACACAGTTAATTCACAACATTTATTTAGATAAAGGATGCAGCACTTTAACGTGCTGTAATATGCATTCTTTTTCCTTTTGTGTTGTTAATTTTACTTTTTGTTGGGGATTTAGACTTTGACAAATCAATCTTGCCATATGCAGGCTGCCCTCTAATCTCATTGGTTTTAGCAAGACTTAAAAATTCTGCTTCTGAAAGAATGCTCAAGCATCTCACAAGGTCTAAAAGACTGGAATGGTTTATTACCAGTCTGACATGCTTCAACAGAAGCGGTTGTCAATAACCCACATAAACAATGGTGTGCCCTTTCCCCACAGAACTCTGCACTGCTTTCAGGAGTGTAAGTGGTTATGGTGGTACACTGGGTCCTCTGGGACAGAGAGGTGGTGGAAATTACTTTAATCCTCTAAATCTGTTTAATCTTCTAAATTTTGCAGATGTCTGATTATTGTCTGAATTCTGAAATGGTTTCACATTGTTCCTGCAGTTGTTCAGTTCAGCTTATTTTCTCATCAATCCTAGCTTCATAAAATTAGGAGTGATAGCATCACTTTACGTTTGTATTTCCCATTAGCTGGTTTTGTTGACCATGCTGAAGTTGACTCTTGCAGTTTAAAAAAAAATAATGTATTCTGCTTTTGATGAAGACAAACACCGCAGACAAGAAGTGATAAGATATGTAATTCCCTGTGTTCTTATTGGCTTAATGAATTTGTGATTTAGAAAGAGTTTTCTCTTATGTTTATTGTGGCTATTTTCCACCCTCACTGGAAGGGTATTTTTGTTCATTATAGCTTGAGCTGTGCTTTCTTCTTTTGCTCATTACTTGCTGTCTGTCTCTTTTCTCAAAGAGTCCATAGCATTCTTTAGCATGCTTTTATTTTCTCCCACTTGGTTCCTTTCAAGGGTGTGGAAGAGAGTGTTACAGATCTTGGTGATCATATCTTTGGGGCAGTCTACAGAATTCTGTTGGTTTGGGGACTCCATCTTTATTTGCAATTCATATTTTCTAAGCACTCTATTGTCTTTTACTTTATTACGGAAAGTATTTGGTGTTGTGCCACTCTCCGAGTTTCTTGTTCTTTCTTTATCCTTTGAAGATGCCTTGAACAGTCATGGTATTAGTGGAATAATTTCTGTTTTTCCTCAGAGACAACATATATATCTTAGTTTAGTAAATTTAAAGTGCATTATCTAATTTGCATGAAAGTTGTTCTCTGATTTGCATGCATGCATATGTGAGATAGAGTATTTGCATTATGATTGCTTTATTATTAATCTGTAGCTTCCTCGGGATAGAGAGTGTAGAATATTTTTATTTTGCCTCTAAATAAATTTACAAAACTCGCACACATATTATTGCCCGCCACTTACAGAATTTTCTGTGAGTGGGAGAAAGAGCACTGGTAAAGATGTTTTGTTTGTGGTAGGTTTGCCCAGATGGGGCATGAAAAACTGTAGGTTTGCAACATGTGAGCATAGGAGAGACACTGATAGGATATGTGAAATGGTATTGGGTTTTAGTTTTACAAGACTGATTTATTTTCCTGCATCACAGGTTCCATAGCTTTCTTGAGTCAAAAGGAGACTAGAGGAATACCAAATGGGTGTAAAAAATGTCTTATAATTCCAGTAAAGAGACTTCCTTAAAGAGGCTCTCGGCCTCACGCATCCTTCGCTGGAGCAGCAGTTTTGTGTGGATGCTTTTCCTTCTTTAAAAGAAGGTGGAAAAGGAAAATATTGTGACTTTTGGTTTTATTAGTCTTTGTCACCTTACAAAGAGACACATCTTATTTAGAGTATTATTCCTTAATCATCGGTAGCTTTGCTCATGTTGCAGTCATTTTTCACCAGACTGGTAGATGAGCAATGTTATGATAGCTTGAAAATGTGATACATATCTCTGCATAAACACCACTGCTTTCTTCAGATGCAAGTTTGCTTTCCAAATAGAAATCCAAGGTCAGTCTGGAGAAAATGGCTTTGTTCATGTCCATTGTTAGTTAGTTTGTGTTTAGTTCTACTTCCTTACTTCTACTTTATTCTTCTGTTCCATCTTTTGCATGAACAAAGCTTCTAGAAGTGGATTCTTTAGCATGTATTGAACATGCATGCTTGGAAAAGTTAGAAACATCCTTACACATTTTTCAGCTTTTTAAACATTTTAAAAATAGAGGGTTTTGGATGACATTATGATGCTTGCTATCAAGATATATTGTGAACCAATGATATTACGAAAGATAAGGCTTGTGATTCCTTTACCTAGTTGCTAAATTGAGAAATCTAACTCTGTGTATTTGTTTGATCATTTAGCTAAAGGAGCCATAAATTTAATGAATATTATTGGAGATGGATAATTAGCCTCCCTTAAGACTGGGAGAGCAGTTTATTATTCTCTCCCTTCAGTGTTCAAGGGCTGTGTGGGAAGCAGTGGGAGCATCTCTGTTCAAGAGGCAGTCTCAGCCCTGCACAAGCGTTTCTGCCTCGTGGAGAAGCTGCATTGTGGGGGCTGACCATTAAATTAGGCTGTCTGCTGCCCTCTCCTTATTAACGTTAAGTGAAGTCAGTGTTAGTGAAGTGTGACAGCTTGACAGCTCTGGAGACTGACACTGTCTCAGCTGGCAGAGCCAGCTCCAGGTTAATACTGGAATTGTTTCATTTGCTGAAGTTTGTCACATCATCCTTTCCTTTGGATATTGAGGTGCCATAGCAGTGAAAAGCATTAGAAGTGTACATCTGCCCGGTGGGAAGCTGAATGAGACTAACAAATAATTTCATATCTTACTGAGCAATCTTTTCATAATTACAGGAATGAGTATTCAACTGAACTGTGTTTGTAGAGGAGACCGAAAGGTAAAAGGCTTTTATTTCAGTGGCCTTAATTTTCCCACCTTCTGAAAGTAACTTTTTTTCCCATACAAAGCACATATGATTATAATCTTCATAATAATAAGCTCTAAAAAGGTTGTTAATAGCAATCAGGAAGACAATTAGTCAAAATAAGGAAAGTGGAAGCAATGTGAATACTATTTTGTTTCTCAAGTTCTGTAAAAGCAGAAGCATTGCCATTGCTAGTCATACAGGAAATTACTTTCATCATCTCTCAGATTTAAAATCAGTATAACACAGAGTTCCTACCATTTTTTTATTGCCTTATCCTATAAATGGTGTCATTTTTCTGAATGTTTGCATCTTTCAGCAATATCTATGTCTTAATTATCCCCTGAATGCCTTTTTCAGGTAGGACTGAAATACTTATTTTAGGGATTTCTGTTAGTTCAAATATGAATTTTCAAAGAATTAATAGGATTTCTTTTGGCAGCAGTGTTTAGGTAGATTGTTTTATATAAAATCAAAAAGCATATTTTTGTCTCTACTGGTTAAACATTAAAAATCTTATTTCTATTCAACGTACATTGAATAGGAAAAAGTAAAGGGATGCAGCCAACTTGAAGATATTTGGCATTTTAAAAAACTTTTGTCATGTGACACCTCAAACTTAGAAACCAAATTATTTACTCATATTTATGTCAGTGTCATACAGACCAGGGTGTAGCCATGTGCACAAATATTTTGTAACAGTGTGTGGGACTGAGGAGAACCAGATCTTGTCTCAGTATATAGTGATATACAAGAACAGGGAGTTCCAGGTGATGAGTAGACTGTCTCTTCAGAAATGAACATTAAAAACAGTAAATGGAGAATTTCAAATCAGCTTTAAAAAATACTGTTAAAGTTTTATAAAACTGTGCATGATTTAGCAGGAAAAAGAATTGTTACATGCATAAGGGTGACTTTTTAAGTTATCTGAAATGGAAAGCTGAGTAGGTATGGTGCTGTTCTCTTGTCTTTTCTGAAGAGAAGTGATCAAAAAAAGCCCAGTGCTGCATTACAAATTGTGTGTAGCATACAGTTTAACAAGCATCTCTGTATTCTGTCATTGCTCTTTGTATAACTGTTTTCCCCTTGTTGCACATCTCTTACTTTGGTGCAAACCACAGTTGCAAGGCATCTGATCTTTGCTTTTAGTTTAATATAAAATGTTTTTCTCTGTTTCTGAGCTTGCTTTCTTCTTCTGTGGTGAAGGTACATAATTAGTTTCTGCAGTAAATTTTTGAAGTTGTTTTATGGGAGCCATTTGGGTAATAGTGAGGTTTACTTGATCTAATTCTGAATGGCAAATATTTTTAATACCAGATTTTGATGTAGATTTACTTTTCATTTCATGATGTATTTTGATGTTTTAAATAGCTGCAGGAAAGAAAAGGCAAGTGGGTTTAGGATAGAATGAAAAACAGGAAAAAACACTGATGAGTCGCACCAGTGGGTATTTAATAACAGTTCTATGGATTTATCCAAATATAATTTGCATGCTGATATAGTCTGCTTCTGATGTCAAAATAAATGTAATTGACAAATGCAAATTATTGTCAGGGTTGTCTTAGCTTTGGACACTCCTGGTTCTTCATTATGAACTGTCAGATTCTGTTCACTCTGTAAACTTAATTTAGGGACCAAAATATAGCATGAGTTTACGTGTTAATACCTCACACTCTTTCAACATAAATTTAAATTTCATTCTTGGCTTATGGAGGTCGATTTATCACACATTGCCTGTTGAAGCTGAATTGATAGTATATTTAGTGCAAGTTCTTTAAATTTTATTGTTTCTGAAAAATAGTTTCCAGATATTCAGGAAAAAAGTTGTGAAGAATAGAGGCTTTGCAAACTGGGTGCTCTGAGGTCTGGCAACAGTGGCTAAGTGTATGCTAAGTACTAGGACTAACTGCAATTGCCTTGTTGTTTTTTTGACCAATTATTCTGAATAGGAAGAACAAACTAGCCTAGTCTTCAGCTGATGATTGCTGAAGGTGAGAGAAATTCATATGAATAATGGTACTGCATTTTCTCCTCTAGCTATTTCTTCTGAAAAAACAGTAACTGTTCAAATCTGCTCCTTACCATCCCCACCTCCAGGGGAAAAAAAGTAAAGAATAGAATGGTTTGGGGAGCTGATTTTGAAGTAATCTCACTGTTGTCTTTTTTCTGCAGTAGAATTACTCTTTTACCCAGTTCTCCTCTTTGGATTAGGACCTCTCATTTAAAAGAAAAAATCACATTCATTTGTCAGAGAGACTGTTTGAACTTCACTCTTGCCTAGTACAATTCTCATAATAATGTAGACATGATTGGCAAATGCCCTTGAAAGCAGGAGGTGTAATGGAGTTGAGCAGAAAAATGCTAATTCAGATAGCTAAGAAAGAGTGCAAAGTGGCAGTGTCTGTGAGGGATTAGCTTTTTGTTTTAGGCGTGTACTTTGCAAATAGTGCTTGTTCACAGATGTTACTATGAATGTTTTCAGTATTTTCACTTCAGCCAATAAATACTTAATTGTAAATTGTGTTAGTGTGACATGTATTCAGCTTGCCCTGACCAAAACCAAACATTTTAGCACAGTGTGAGTTGTATTCTATGTCTTTCCCCATGTGATCTGGTGTGAAATGGATGTTATAATACTTACTGATCAGTTTAGATGACGGCAGTTTAGCTTTAGGGTGACAGCTTTATCCAGCATGTGATATTCCTCTGCTCAGTTGTTTCACTGATTGTTTCAGTGAGCAGGAGGAAGAATACTGCTGTAAGATTTCTGTTCTCTTTGCATGTGGGCAAGTCAGTAGTGTCCTGGTCTCTTACTACCTGCTAATTCTTGGCAGAAGAGGATGTGTTGCTGTTGGAAACATCCTCTGTCTGAGCAGTTGTTCAATGACTCCTCCAAGAGGGTAGCTAGCAGGCTGGGGGTGTGCTGCAGCCAGGATCCAGCCTTTGGGAGAGTTCTGAGCTGTATTATTGAAGTGAGGATCCTGCAGTGCAAAATCACACTTGTGGCTCTTTTAAGTTGCTGGTTGTAATGAGATGCCACACACAAAATCTAAAGGAACTTTTTTTTAAGGTTTATCCAAAAAGACAAACCATTTTTTAATGTTAGTTTATCTCTAATCATTGCCAATTGAAGTTACAGCAGAGACAGAAGTCTTTGTTCTTGCAAGATGTTTTTCTGCATCTTCAAGTGGAAAGACGTATCTGTAATTGCAGGCAAATTTTACCTATGAATTGACAAGAAATTTTACAGAAGGTCAGAGTGGCTCTGAAGAGATCCACAATAGAGAAGAGTCAGGTTAACCAGGCTGTTTATGCCTGGAAGATGTCGCCTAGAAGTTTGAAATGAATGCAGTGGAAAAGATAGCAAAAACTACGAAAAGTGGATGAGTGATGTGGTCAGATCAGGCCATCTACAGCTGTACTGAGGCCTGAATGTGGTTCCTTGCCAAGAGTGTTCAGTGCCTGTCACTCAGCAGATATGATTATTCTGTGTCTTTATCCTGCAGAGCTCTGTTTGTCAGTCTCCCTGGTCAGTTATACTTCACAGCTTTTTACGTGGCACTGTTTGCTAAGAGGCTGATATAAGACATGGTCTAATACTTGTGTGTGGTGGGATCCTTAATCATCTGTCTTGGATGAGAGACATGAAGCCTGATTCTGAAATCTGTCTGTGAAGACACTGGAGGGAAAAAGGAATATATTAGGAGGATCCTTTTCATCCTAAGGTAGACCTTCTGCACTGCTGCTGCTCAGCTGCTTTGTAGAGTTTTGTGGTTTTTGCTTGGGTACAAATTGACTATGGTTAAGGTTTGGTGAGATTTCACCTTACGCTTTGTAACTCCAAGCATCTAATGCAAACCCTAATGATGCAGTGAATATAGCTGATATTTTCTATACACAGAAATTATAGGCGCTTTCAGTGCTTGTAATTTCCTGAGCACAGTCCACCAGAAGGGCACCAATGTGCTGTGTAGGCACATCTTTCTTTTACTGAGGATTAAGGGCCTGGGGTTGAAATAGAAAGGCAAACATCAGTGTTACAGGGTATTGTTAGTTCTGTCTCTCTATATAATGTGTCCTAAGGATTAAAAATACAGTTAACATAGTTTTTACTAATACAATCTCACCTGGAGTGCTGAGTCCAGCTCTGGATCCCTCAGTACAAAAGTCATGGAGATCTTGTAGGTAGACTAGCAAAGGGCATAGAAGAATAGGGGGTGGCACCATGTCACTTATGAGGGACCAGGGGCCATTTAGCCTGGGGAGGAGAAGACTGAGAGGGAGTCTTATCAATGTATGTAGGTATCTAAAGGGAGGGTATCAAGAAGGACCTGGATTCTTCTTGGTGGTGCTGAGCAGTAGGAAGAGAGGCAGTGGGCAGAAACTGATGTACAGGGAATTCCACCTGAACATAAGTAGGAACTTCTTTAATGTGCAGGTGATTAAACACTGGAACAGGCTGCCCAGAGAGGTTGTGGAGTCACTGTCACTGAAGATGCTCAAAGGTCATCTAGACAGAATCCTTAGTAGCATGCTGTAAGGGACCCTGCTGTAAGGGAGATTGGACTGGGTGACCTCCAGGGGTCCCTTCCAACCTGACCCATTCACAGATTCTGTGTGGTTTGGTGAACATGCAACGGCTTTTTCTCAAAGGAAAGATATTGAAATTAGAAAAAAAAAAGGAATGCATGAATAAGTAGATAAGTAGTTAAACATAAATGTGCTTTACTTAGATATCATTAGTATGCTCGAGGCACAGAAACTATTTTTCTGCACTCAACTGCAAACACAGAATTTTTAGTATGTTTCAATGTGGAGTGTGATAGCATTATAGTTTCTGCAGCTTCTCCATTCAATTTGTCAGCCTCAGTTTGTCTCATTTAGACACTTGTGTAAACATTGCACGTATTTCTTCAAGAGACACACTGTGTGCATGAATTCCATCATATTTCGTTACTTTATTGATCAAAATAACTCTTTACTGTTTGATATTCCTGTTAACTGTGTAGAGTCAAGATAGCAAGGAAAGTGTAGGCTGCGTTCCTTTCTTGCTTATCATTTGAATCATTTTCTGAATTAAACATATGCAAACTTATTCAGGGAGGGGAGCACTCTGAAAAGTCTCATTTGCTGTATTTGGTTGCTGGTAAAGGAAATAATGCTGCAAATAATTTGAATTCTTGAACTTCAGGTTGGGTTTGTTGGACTAGCAGATGTACCAAAGAAAGAGAGAAGATACTTGTTTTATAGAGTGTTGGTGTAAGTCAGTACAAGTTGGCTGTGAATAAATTTTGCTTGTAACTAGCTCAGAGTAAAAAGGAAAGTAGAAGAGAAACAGCTATTACACCCTCAACAGTAACTTCTTGAGCATGTTGGCTTTCCTTCTGTGGAAGAAGCCATGGAAATTGTCCACAAACATAATTTTAACTTGTGTATTTCAGGAGCCAAAGGTTTTTTGTAGACAGTTGGTGCTTATGGCAGCCCAAACTCTGTAATGTGCCATTGGGTCTTTTTTGGCATTTTTGATTTTTTCCCTTTGGATGAGAATTTGTTAGTAAAAAATATCTCTCTGTTAAGCTGCTTGTGATTCTAGTGGGTGTTTTTGCTGTGCATAGTCTGTCCTTCATGCCATGCCAATTATTAGATTCTTAAAACAGTTAATAATGAACTAGAAAATGTAGACTTCAGTCTTGTTGATTGTGTATTAGGTTCTGTGTGAAGATCCAGGGAATGCTGAGCCAACGTCTTCAGAGAAGAGTGTGGTTAAAAGTGCGTGTACACACAACGCACATATTTCCAACTTTGTTTGGAAAGAAAGCAGTAATAAGCATTTTTTCAAGTATTGAAAGGTCTTTGTTTTCCAAATATATAAAAATCTCAAGGACACTGAGTCTAAATTATTTGCTTGTGGCCTGTGCTTTTAAGGAAAGGTGCATTCATTTTGTAGAGTTGACGCAGTGCTGCCTGTAAAGTGTAACCCTGCGTTTGGTGAAATGAGGAGCTAAGGTGACTTCAGTGTAGCTGAAAGGCTTACGCATTACTCTTTGTGATGCCATTGGAAACAGCTCGGTTTGGGAATACCAGCAAATTGTTTGGATGCCAGAGTTGTAGCAAATAGGGAAATTACATTTGCTTGGTACATTACATGTGCTGTTCAGTTTTTGGACTTCAGTTTTTGTGTATAATACTGTGTAAGGCAGAGATTGGCAGCTTTTCAGGAGTGAAGTGCCAGATTGTATTTTTCTTTCACAAATTAGAGGTTAAGAATGCTGGCTGAAAACATTCAAACACGCTGTCAGGCAGTGTTTGGAAATGGCTGGCTGTCAGCAGGCAAGATCCCACCCGACAGTAGGAGGGTGCTGTAAGGGGCAGGGCTCCCTGTCCCAGTGCTGCCAGAGCCAGGAGTGCTCTCAGAATGCCAGGGCTTCTGGTGCTCTGGTCCCTGCCAGTGATGCCAGGGTTGAATAGCTCTGGAAATCTACCCACCTCTTCCTTTGCCATGTACACCAAGGTCTGGGAACTGCAGGCCTGGTAGGAAACTGTCCCAAGCATCTAGAATTCCCTGTTGTAATTGCTATTAGTGTGAAGTTTGACATAAATTTCTTGTGCATGGTTGGCATAATGTGACTCTACAGAAATCTCTTTGTAATGGAGGCTTTCAACACTAGATGGTCAATGTGAAACCAAAGCTAATCAATTGACCAGTAATGCTCCCTTGTTCATTACATTTTTTTAAAATAGTGACAAGCATGAACAGATTTTTGTTGCATGTTTTGAGGAAATTATGTTTGAAACCCCTGGGCATTTGGAAAAAAATGCTCTTTGTGAAGTGATGTGGAATATTCTGATGTCTGTATTGGTTTTGCATGCTGTATTAATCAAGAAGTAGTAGCAGTATAGGACAGTAACCTGTAGGCTCACTTTACTTTAGAATCTAACTTTGACAAGGTCTGGCTGTTTTATGTGCTTAATAACTCTCAGGAGTACTAATTATCAGGTAACCTGGAGCCATGTCTGAACGGTGAGCACCACTTTATTCAAACCTAGTGCAAGCATGTATCAGTTGGCCTCTTCTTTTTTGGTATCGTTCATACAAATGCCCCAGTGTTTAGTGTGACACGGTTCAAGAAAGCATAGCAGGTCCAGAAAACAACAGTCTGATTACAAGCAGCTGCCTCCTGACTTTAGAACAAGGCTTGTTGTTAAATCCAAAGCCTTCAAATATAATTACGGCATGGGGCTGTTACTGTGTAGATATTCCCAGAGTACCACCTCTGCAATCTGTCAGCATGTGGATGGCTGTATGATATTAGATAATTTTTCTCATTTAGAAAATATAAATGGTTTCTATGTAGAAAACATAATTAGAAAGTATCTAAAATACTTTTCATATAATATCTCAGTTACTTTGATCATTGTATAATAATAAACCTGGCATCATTTTCTTCCTTAAAAGCATATAAATGTGTTACTACTTTGAATTTAGTAGCATGTACTAAATATTTAAAATATTTAGCAGAATAATTAATAATATACATTTTAACGGGATTTCATGTTTGGTTTTCCCAGGAGCTGTGATCGTCTCCACTCCACAGGACGTGGCTTTATTGGATGCACGCAAAGGAGCTGAAATGTTTAGGAAAGTCCATGTGCCTGTAAGTCTGTGCATGAAAAATACCAGTAGATTTTTCTTTTTCCAAAATGTAGAAAAAAAATCCATATGGACATTCAGAAATCATTTTAATTTAATAAATTCTTGTTAAAAGGCTTAGAATCCATCTTATATCTGTATCAGGAACTTGCTTTAACAGAAAGGAGAGAATTTTCTCAGGCTGAGGCCATAATAATAAATGACTTGTTTTAGATCTGTTTGTTTAATCATGTGGAATGGATCAGATTGCTGAACAGAATATCTTATGAAGTAAAGCATACCTTTCAGTTATACTGTGTGTCTTCATTATGTGTCCTCTTCAACACTGTGTTTGGGCTTAAAATTTCATGAAATGTAGAAAAATCATTTATTGGTGTTTTTTAAGAAGCAAACTCAATTTTTTGTGGAAATATGCATATATGTAGTTATTGCCATTTGAAGGGCTCCGTAACTATCATGACAAGTAGAAGGCTGTCTAATCACTGTTTTTCATGAGGTTTCTAGCTTATATCGTAGCTAATGTGTTTGAGAAATGCAAAATTTATCCACAATTTGGAGAAAATATTAAGCAGGCTAACATCCTTGACTTGATATTTTCTCTGGGTGCTACAAGTTGCTAAGTAACTGAATGTTATACTCTAGAATGTGTTTATGTAGAGTTTCATTTTTACTTCGAAATGGGCAGTTGGTGAAAAAATATAAATTGAAATGCTTCCTTATCATAAACTGTAAGGAAAAAAAAAAGGTTTTTTGCTTACCTATGTGAAGGTTACTTTTATTCTTTCTTAAGAAAGGAAATTTCTTTCATAGCTAGTGTTTTGCTAATGAAAAAATTGCAACAGAAAACTGAAGTAAAGGCTTTCCCTTTTTTAAATTTACAGGATAACTTAACAAAAGAAATGCTTTGATGAGTTCCTTGTTACTAACTATTCTTTAAGCATATTTGCATCAAAATGAAAGTATTGTAGCTTTTACAATTTTCTGCCAAAAGGAAAACAAGAAGAATAACATATGGAACATTTTGTTCTGTTTTTATGTTTGAGTTTGCTCAAATGATGTAAAATTATTTTCTTCAATTTAAGTTGTGTTTAAGTTATTATTTCATTGAATTTTCCTTTGTTTTAATGAGAAATGACCAGAGTTTCTTCCTAAAACTGTTTTGTTCAATGTCCTTTGAAGAGAATGACCTCCCAGAAAATCATGCATTCTAGGATGGGCTTGGCTAATACTAATTTGATTAGTGGAAGATAAGGTATTAAGCATGATCTATTTTGGATTATTGGAATTACCAGATCTTGTCAAATCAAGCGAAAAGTCACAATAAAGCTGTTATACCACATGTTGAATTTGAATGTGCTTGAACCAGTTACCAGGCCTTACCTTTTTCATGAAGCTGCTTCATTTTATTCTGCCCTCCACGTACATGAGTACAAATGTGCCATTTACTTGAGTTTTAAAGCAGCTCCTGCCTATATACCGCATCTCTGAATGTCGGCTAAATACAAGGATCTGAAGAAAATGAAGTGACATAATTTTTCATGGACAACTTCAGGCCTGAGGTTTATGTCAAAGAGGTGGAATCTGTGGGTCTGTGATAAAATTACATTCCTGATGACATAATTAACAGATCTTTAAATTTCTAATCTCTAAAATCTGTAATCCTTCAGAAAGTCCTTGCAAAGAGCTGACTTTTCAAAGAGGCAGAGAGTCTATAGGTTGATGGACTCGCTTTGAGTATGCTTTCTTATATTTAATGGACTGCAGTCTCTCCCATGTACATACAGCCCTATATATTCCACCTTCCCCTCACCCCCACTGTTATTAAAGACTCAGATGACACATGTAGTATTACCACAGTAAAGTCACAATTATTAATGTGGTTTGTCCTTTGTTGAAATTGAAGTAGAATGACTGAAGGAACTAATGAAAATCTGGCAAGGAGAGTCAGCATTAAAACCAGAATTACAGGGCAAAATGAATATTTTCAGTCTTAGGATATAGGCATTAAAAGAGGAGTGACATCTCTTGTGCAGTGGAGCGCACAGTGGAGAAGGAATTTGCAAAGTGGTGCTGACTCCCATCCCAAGTTTCAAGATTCTTGTCTTTTATGGGAGTTTGGCCAATGTTTTCTTGCATTCCCAAGGGTGACTCAAAGTGAATAATTTTGAGTATTTAGGAAAAAAACTATATTTCCACCTGCTGAGGCTGAGTTCAGCTCATTATAGTTTATCTTATCAATCATATCCCTGAAAGAAGAGACAGAGTTTTTGTTAAATCTGCAACTTCTCTGCAAGTTTCCTTGAATTGGAAGTTTATGCTGTGGATTTCGCAGGTTTCAAAAAACTGCTTAGATAAACTCAGCTATGTGTTTCCTTCTGAGCTGTACTAAAATGGCTTATTTGGCCATATTCTTACTGGTATTTCTGAAGCATCCAGAGTAACCAGCCAAGATTATGGATGGCTTCATGTTGGGAGCAGATATTAGAGGCAAAAATTGCTCATTGTAAGATGAATGGGAGGAGGACAGAAATATTATGCATGTTAGTTGAAGCACTTCCATGTGAAGTGTCTGGCTGATGGTTACACAGGAGGTTGATGGCAGAGGAGCTGTAACCCTGGTCACTCCAGTCCCCATCAGACTGCAGTCAGACCTCAGCACCATCCGTCCTTAAGTACAGTGAATGACTGAAGTGGGCTTCTCAGGAATTGTCTCCTAATGTAAATACAGAGAGCTTTAATTTCATCCCTGTATTTTCTTTAACTTAGAAGGTTGTATATTTGGATTTAGGCATGATTTATTGTGTAACCAAAAGGTTAGTCGAGCACAAGAAATATGTAAACATTCAGAAACTGTGTGCAGATAGCTCATAATGAAAGGGTTCTTCATTTCCTGTTATTTCTTGCCAGATGCCTCTTCACCATTTAAAATAATGATTAGACTAAATGGAATAGAGCTCCATGCTGCTACCATGGGTTAGCTCTTGTATTGGGGTGTGCACAAGTTTCCATGTCGTTCCTGAGCCAGGTTTGCCAGGCTCACTGAGGACAAGAATAATATTCACACACACTTATGGGTTAGTTTGTGTAGACAGCAACAGCTGCTTTGAAGCTATTGCAAGTCTATTATTTGAGCAGGGAAATGAGGGTTATTACTGACTTCATTAGCAAAGATCTATTACTTTGTAGATTTAAAAGCTCTGAAGGTCATAAGGAGCTCCCTTCTGTAAATATATGTGCAGAAATACGCATGGTAAAAATGCACTTCAGCAGTGAAATTGTGTGTTTGCAAATACTCTATATCGTACTTAGTATTTTAAGTGGCATCTTCATATTCCAGAAGAATAAATGATATACTACTAAATATACACTATTTATTGGCTGACAAACAGGACCAACAGTGAAAAATTAAAATTATTGTGTAATGCTGAAATGTCATTTGCTTTTAGTAAGGTTTGTTTAAATGGTAACAAAAAAGGACTGTGTATAAGGCCTCTAAAACTGATCTAGCATTGGAGATACAGCAGTATCTCAGCATTTGCTTTTGCATTGGCAGAAGGACTTCTTAATTACTAGGTTATTAAAATACGAACAAAACAGCTGTAGTAATGCTTAACTATTCACAAAACAATAGTAGACTACATAACTTTTTCTTTGATGATAAATTTGCTGAATCATAAATGTTGTATGAGTACTTTGAAGAGAACGGGAAGTTGAAACCCCAAGATACCTGAAAATTAATTCATTAAAGTATAAATTTCAAATTACTTCTTTTTGCCCCATGTACTGTCAAAAATGGCCTCCCTGTATCCTGGTGAAAATAATATTTTTCTTCTGTCAAATAATACTCATTTCAGTGTTCTCCAGTTTACCAGCAGAGTAAAAACTCCATGACTTGGCTTTAGGGGAGAGCAGGATGAATGCCTACTTAGAGGTCACCTGTAGAAGGCTGTGGCTGTACAGATCCCTTTGTACCATCCCTGCTCCTTGTACCCTTGGACATGTTGTGTTTCATGTCTCTACTAATTTCAGAACTGGATGATAAAATTACCTGTAATAATGTGCCAGTAAATAGAATCTTGTTCCACTTGCTTCTCTGGCAGTGCCTGGGAGAGAGTAGAAAAGGGGGAAGGTCAGTTTGAGGTGTTAAATTGGAAGTAGGTAAATTTTTTTAAACATTTTTATTTCTTAAAATGTTTCTTGCTTTAAACCATCTGAGAGTTTTACATAAGTAAAGGAAGATGTAGCAAATACACTTTATGGTGATATAGAAAAAACAGGCGTCCATCTTTTGATAAATTTCACCTTATAGCTAAGGAAACTTTTATTATGATATTGTAAATTACATGCTTTTTTATTTTCAAGTGTAGTGCCAGAAGTTGTACATTCACTTTTAATTAAATATATTTGTGGATCGCATTGAACACTGCTGTTTCCTCTTAGATACGCTTCATTAGCATGGTGGATATGTTTCTCCTCTAATAACCAGAGACCACCTTGTTTAAGCACAAAACTAGAAGGTTCAGGGAAACGTAGAAATACAAAATTCTGCAAAGTAAATAACAATATAAATTATATATTCATTTTTAAAACTCAGCTATAGTTTATGTGATGTATCTAGCTAATATATAAATCTGAAAGTGAAATAGTGTATCATGGAATCTCTTAAAGCAGGTGTTGTGTTCATTATCAGGTGGATAGAAACTTCCACCCCATAGCATTTGAACACTGTTTTCATCACTTCTGGAAATTTTGCTCTACCTCAATGAAGAATTTTGTTTACTATGTGAATAAACTGAGATCAGTGCTATCATTAGCATTATTTCACATTGTGAAAGAAGATTTTTTTGTGTGAATGACTTGGCAAATTTTTATTTGACATATTTTGTAAGGATGGCATTGAAAACCTGGCATCAACAGAAAGGTACCCAGGACGTGTGTATTAGATTTTTATGCTACAGGTTTTGCCACTTAGTTTCACATAATTATTTCTATTGTTTGATCTTTAAAATGTGTTTCTGCTCTTCAGAAGAATAACAAATGTGGTTCTTTTTGAAAACAATTCCCTACAGGATAACTTATAAAAATACCTTAAAAGCATGACTGATTGTGTAATTTGTTATAATGGTATGTTTTTATTTTGTCTTTCCTGAAACTGTGAAGCACAAAACTGTAAAACACAGCATGAAAATTCTTCCAGTATTCAGAGTCTGAAAATTAAATACTGGCAGGGAGAGTTCTTGGCAAGTTAAGTTGGGGCAAGAGGTACTTTTTGTTACAAATAAGGCTGTTAGTCTTCGAGATGTATAAATGTGAAAAAATTGAAATAATGCACAGATGATGGTGCTACTGAGATGACTAATAAGAGCTGAAATTATATTAATGAGTCTGGTTTCTATTTTAAATAACCACTCTGTGTTGATTCTTAGTCAGTAATCTATTCTATATTGTCAGACATGAATAATGGAAATACCAGTACTTGGTTTGAACATCCTTTCCTTTACTTTACAGGTTTTAGGACTGGTTCAAAATATGAGTGTTTTCCAGTGTCCCAAATGCAAGCATGAGACACATATTTTTGGAGCTGATGGCGTAAGAGATCTGGCAAAAACCCTTGGATTGGATATTTTGGGTAAGGATATGGAAATGGTTTTATTTTTGAAGAAAAATGTAATGGTGTGCATGAAGCATTAGCTGAACTCTGAAACTGCATAATCCTAGATTACTTTATATTCAGACAGTTTTCAGATAAAATAGAACTAATAAGTAGTATGCTCTGTTCCTTGTCAGTCTTGTAATGGTGTTGTTGACAGCATATGAAAATGCTTGAATTGCATCTTAAATCTTTGTATTTGCTAACAATCCAGAACAAGAATTGTTTTGATATCAATGTGCTGTATTACCTGAAATTCATTATGTGATTGACTATGCAGCAATTTTTACAAATAACCAAGAATTCTACTTAGTCTTAGGACAGACTTAAACTCTGTCCAGTAATATCAATAAATGTTTTCTCATTTATTTAATTTAAATGAAATGAATTCTTACATATTGACTCAGTGGAGGCCTTACAGCAGCTTTCTGGTACCTAAAGGGGGCTTACAAGAAAGCTGGAGGGTAAGGCAGGCAATGATAGGACAATGGAGAATTACTTCAAACTGGAGGAGGGTAGATTTAGATTAGATATTAGGAAGAAATTCTTTGCTGTGAAGGACTGGCACAAGTTGTCCGGAGTTAAGGGTGCTCCATCCCTGAAAATGTTCAAGGGCAGGTTAGATGGGGCTCTGAGCCACCTGCTTTACTTGAAGGTGTCCCTGTCCATGGAAGGGGGCTGAAACGGAATGATTTTTAAGGTCACTTCCAACTTAAACCATTCTATGATTAGCTATGATTAAGCTATCTGTCATGCCTGTAGACTAAAATATACATGGATCTTGACAATATACGTTACTGATGTAAAAAGGCATGGCTCAACCTGTGCTGTAAGTAAAGAATATTACACAGCGTAATTAAGTTGGTAAATGGGGTAATTGCATGTGCTAATGAGGTGTTTCCATGTATTACTCTAATTATCTCAATGATTTTCCATAGCTAATTCATTAAAAAGAACCAGGAAGCTCACTTAAAAAGATCAACACGGAAACATCAAGGTCTGACATAGACTTAAGATAGCAAGGCAACACATAATTAAAGACATGCTTTTGGGCTATCTTTTAGTTTTCTGAATGTATAATGAGTTGTGATCAGAGCCCAAGGGGACTTCTGCAGCCCTGGGTTATGTGGATGGATGCAAATGCTCTGCAAGCAGTTGAATCAAACATGCATTTAGATACACAGGCACAAATGATGTACCACGGCATTGCTTCCATGGCTGGTTTTTGTGATTTCCTAAGAGCGCAGAACTGATTGTGCTTGGATTTAATTAGGAGTGATGTGAGAGATGTACAGATTTAGCAGGGGATAGATGAGATGTACAAAATAAAGCAGAGTGAAATTTAACTTAAACTCTTAATGGAAAACCAGACTAAGATTAAGAATAATGCCCCAAGGGTTAAGTTTAGAATTACAGTACTTGATCTGATTAGTATGCTTCTGCTTCCAGGGATGACCATTACATAATAATACCATATGATATTGGAAGAATTACTGCTTACGGATTTTATCTTAATCCATCCCAAATGGAAGTTTTATCACAATTTTACTTAAATTCTGTCCAAAAACCTTGAGAACATATTTTTACATATATATTTGTAAAATCCATGTGTTTAAAATTAGTAATTCTAAATTTATTTTGCCTATATTTTCCAACACCTATGGCGGTTCTGTTTGTTTAGATAAGCACCTAGTCCTCCTTGGAAACCTGACCAGGTAACATCTGACAAAATCTGCAAGCCAACTGTGCAGGATTGGAAAGTATTGTCCTTCCACTTGCTCAGAGTTGGCTGTCATTAGTATTATTGAATACCTTATTTTTGTTTATGACAGAAGACAATTAACAGTTGCCAGGAGACTTTCAAGTGTAGTTCATTATTTCATATACTTCTGATTGTCTTGTATTTTTACTATTCTCTAAAGTAAAGTGTGACAAGGTTTGTGAGAGAGACTTTGTGTTGCTGATTTTTCTCTCCCTGCCTCTGAAAATTTTTTCCCAAAGTTTGAGGGCTGTAACCATGACCAGAAAGCTATACCATTGGTATACATGATACTGAGATAATAATTTCTGTGTTCCATCCTGACCTTTGCAATTCCTGACTTTTTTAACACTATCAAGTTCCTGACCATCAGCAATGATGGCCAGATTTTTAAAATTCTTTGGTTTTTCTTCCTACAATGAATTTAAATTATTTTCTTTCTTTGCAGCCAGCAGTAGTTGTTAATATCAGAAAAATGTACAATGACAAGTTCCCATCACACTGGGTAGTGAAGAACAGTGCAAAAGTTTTATCTTCCTCAAACAATTATCACCCAAACAGCTATGCAGATGGTTTTGATGTCTTCTGCTTAAATTGAAAATTTTTGATTTTTTAAAATTAAGAATACATTTTTCTTTATCTTCTGACTGCACTTCTGTTCATACAAGTCCTGCTGTGCTCCAGCACAACTTTGTAAGTCTGAGGAGGAAAAGAGAGAGGTGACATTTTGTAATTATTGGAGATTGTTATTAAGCTGATAGTGAAGTATTTTTTCATTAGCAAAACATCTTTAGGAAAAAAGAGATTAGTCTCTACATAAAATAAGAATGGGAAGTGAATGTCAGAGAGATTTACAAAGTTACTATTATTCCATTAAGAACATTTATGGTTAGAAAATTTTCAGAGGACTCCCTGAATTTTTTTAAAATGGACACATGAACAGACTATTATGCCTAAATTTTTTCATTATTGAAATAAATAGGAAAAAATAAATTTGAAGGAAGTGGACTGTAGTTATTATAAATATTAAGGTTCTTCAAAGATTCAGCACACTAATGATGGAGCCACAGGTTTTACGTTTACTATTTGTTTGTTTTTGTTTGTATTCCTGCTTGCTTTGGATTCTGGTTTTTTTTAATGTCATAAACTTTGTCAGTTTTCATACAGTTTTTACTATTTCTTTTTCTCAATACATTGAATCTCAGTAATTTACACTGGCCTTGGTTTGAGTTAAATCATGTTGTTAAAATGTAACAATTAAACTTACACAGTTTCTGACAATGTAAGGACTGAACTAAGGTAGTCTGTTCTATCTGCATCCATCTGTAATGTAGAATGTAGCTGTGTCTTCCAGTAAAAGAAAGTTGGTCTTCAGTTCACTTCAAAATTATTTATGTAGCAGTAAACTAAACATAGGAATCTCCAAGTTTTTTGTAGTGGTGAAATCTGTGTTTCAGAAAGTATGTGTCAGAATGGAATAGGGCCGCTAATTGATTCTCCTTTAGAACGCTCCTTTCCTTTCTGACAGTTCTCTGCTCATTATAAAAGCAGAATATAAAGAAGATTTCTGTTGGAAAGAAAAATGAACTGAATAGTTGTCCACCTTTGAATTGGATCCAAGGCCTAATAAGGACAATAACAAATGCTATTATTTGGAAATTAAGTATTCAAAGAAGTCTTTGAACAGTGATTAAAATCTTAAAACAGCACTGAAAGGAACTTAAAATGAGGAGATAGGCTGAACAGTAAGTTGCATGATGAACAGTTGTCTAACACTCTGGCAATTTATTTCACATACACAAAGTAATTTGTATCTCAGCCTTTATTTTTCTATGAGTTTGAGGCAAAAAGCCCTTCCTTCTCTAATAAATGACTAAAGCATGGTCCTTTCTATTCAGAGAATGAAAAATCCAAATGTTGGATTTATGTTTGGCATTATCCATTATGGATGTAAGCAAACTATACTGCAGCCAATTTTCATTTTAAATGCTAATTTTTGGAGATAAAGCAGTTCAAAGAGTATTCTGAACAGCAGTTTGATTTCAAGTTGCTGTAGGGTTATTTTAAGGACACATTTAAGAAATACTAGGTCTTCACATATGTGTCTTGGTATTTTTGATGCAGGAGACGTTCCACTGCATGTTAATATACGGGAGACGTGTGATTCAGGACAGCCTGTTGTGATCTCTCAGCCTCAAAGTGATGCTGTAAGTGTGGTGCACTGCACCTAAAACAACAAAAAGCTCTCCTCTGAAATGCATGGAGAGTGCTGCTTCTTACTGCTGTTTGGAAAGAAATGTATGTCTGAATGGAAGTAAGGAAATAAAGTAAAAGAAGGTAGTATCAGTAAATAACTCAGGCCTTTGATTTTGGAATGCTGGTCATCTGTTCTGCTTCTGTGGGTTTGGTTTTGTTTAATTAGGCTGAATCATTCAGAACAGAGAAGATTTTATCCAGGTCCTGGCACGCTAAGAGGAAGAAGGTCAGTGTCAAGCCTCATGAGACCTTGCAGCTAATGTAGGTCCTCTAAAATTGTCACTTAAGCCTTTGGTAGCTGAGCCTGGAAATTGTCAAAGAGTCCTATCCAAAGATGTTTGAACAAAACTTCATATTGTCAGTACCTGGGTTGTTTTCAGCAGGAAGCGGAGCAATTTACACACAGGAGGAAATGGGTTTTTCAGTGTATTTACTGTAACATTTTATTGTCAGTGAAAAATGTGAATTGGTGAGGTGGTGGGAGTCAAACATGCAAGTCTGTAAAGACAAGTAGTTGTACATACAGAATTTCATTAATGCTGATAGAGTAAGATCTTCCTGTCTGCTATTTGGTTTCTTCTCTGCTAGAGTTTGTCTGTGAGGCTCTGTAGGGCAGGGTGCCGTGCACAGTATATGGCACAATACAGCCCCACTCTTGACTGCTGCTTAGATTTAAAGATACATAGTGAAAAAAATCATTAATGCAGATAACAGATGGTAGAATCAGTTCGTGATAAGGTAGACTGTACCTATATAATATTTGAATACTGGTAGGTTTTAGATATCATGATTGCTAGGCACATGCTGAAATACGTTTTTTCCTTCACAGTATTTTAGAAGGAAGAAGAAAGGGAGGAGAGCATTAACATTGTTAATCCAGTGTTATTGACATACTGAACGGGATTCTGGAAGAACAGTGACAGTCTTAAAATTGCAATTTTGTTTTGAAAGAGAAGAGGCAGCAGTATAGTGTGTTGACTTCTAATTGAATGGCGTATTTTTGCTAGGTTTGGGCAAGGCCCATGCTATGGAATAAGGTAGTGATCTTGAGTCCAGGTCTATTTGAAAAGGAGTCCATATAATCCATATGGTAGTTTCTCTCTGGGAAGTTTGATCAGCAATGTGAAGGTTTGAATGGATGCATGGCTTTGGTCAAAACTGAAGTAAAACAGCTGGGAAATTAAGATGGAAGGCTCACAGCATCTGTAATAACCAAGAGTCTGTAGCCTATTGGACTATTGATCTGAGAATTTGGACATGTAGGGGATAGCATTCTGAAAATAAAAAAGGTAAGAAAGTCTGTCGTGTTGCCATCTGTTCCTCCTTGAACTATGTTATTGATAACAAAAGGGTGGGTTATAATCACCATTTGTGGCAATTAAGTTAAATATACAGAGGAATAAGGATTGACAAATATGTGTGACTCTGGGGAAAACTCTTAATATCCTTCTCTGCCATTGTGTCTGTGAGAGAATCATTTTCCTCGGAGAATGTGTTTTTTTTTTAAATGTCACTAATCTCTACAGAATGAAAAAGAATTTTCCTTTATCCCAGGTTTTCTTCTCATTTTAAAGAAATATCGTTCTCTTATATTTTCAAAGAAAATTAAATTCTTAGCACATCACTGATGGTGGGAGAGGTCATGTAAGGTCAGACTCTAATCTTTAATACATGACATCACCGTGTTTCTCAAATAAACTGAAATTGTGGCTATTCATGCATTAACAACTTTTCGGGTAGAGAACAATGTCTGCTGAAATTCTCCTCTTGTTGCTTAAATGTACAGGGAATTTTCATACAAAATTCTATGCTGATTTTGTCAGAACACACTTATAAATCAAACACAGAATCATAGACCTGAAATAATACCTAGCAGATTCAAACAGTAGGGAGTAGGGATAGTGATTGACTTCTTAGAAACCCAGCATGCTGTCACACCTTTTGAGCTCTGTCAAGCCTAGAATAAAATGGTGTTTCTAAAATATGTCAGTTAATACATTTTTGCTTACACATCTGCCATAGGGTTCATCTTATATTGCAGACATATAAAAGTGTATCTCTGAATTTACACTAGAATTTCAAAATTTCTAAGCAAACTTGTCTAAATTTATTATTTTAAAGCTTAGATGTAGTTGATGGAAAAGGGGTTTCCTTTTCACAAATAACAAGGAAATTACCAACAACTAAAAAAGAAAATTACTTGTAGAATGGTGCGTGTGTGAACTTAGAAAGTTTTTCCTCAGGGAAGGCACAGAATACACAAGACTAATCTGCTTATGGAAAGCATTGACAATATAGCTAAAGGATATGAAGGTTTGATGACTGGAGTTATCTTCTGGTGAAGCTTGAGGCAGTCCCCTGGGAGAAATAACAGTGCTGGTAAAATGATTTTGCTCTTGGTATAACATTGTCTACGTTAGTGTCTCTGTCAGCTTAGTTGTTTAAATTGTGGCTTTTCTGTGGCTTTTTCTTAATGCTCTTCATTGACAAAACTTCGTGATGTCAAAATGGAATATTGCTGTACTTGCATGTCAGCCTAATGCAGCAGCTGGGAGTGACCCAAGATCCGCTTCAAGAAGCTAATAATCTCTTACTTTAATCAACAGTAAGGGCTTACCTTCTGGAGTGAGACCCTTCTAATTGAGCATTTTTCTCTTCCATCACACTGTGGAGGTGGATTAGCTGGCCAAGGCTCCATTTATTTGCTCATTCAAACTTATGCAAGAGTCACTGTACAACAAAAGGTAAATGAAAAACAGGAATGCTGCTAAAATGGTAGAACAGAGGAAAAAAAGTAGGGAAAACCAGTGAGGAATCACTGAAACCAGGTGAAATTAATCATGCTCAGATGTACTGGAACTTCCTATGGGCCATGGGAAAGGAGCCAGCAGGAAAACAGGTGTTCAGAAGAGGCATCCTGAAGCTTGCAGATAAGACTAGAAGCACAGCAAGTGATATAGAACATGATTAATTGCAGTGGAGTTATTCTTCCACCAGATGACCTGCTTAAACACCCAGTGAACTCTCCATCACACTGGGAGAAAGACAAGTAGAGGTTCCTGAGAGCTCTTCCATCTGTGAGTGTAAAGCCCAGAGAGTTATGGAGCAGTTGGTGGTTATCTTGTGAGGAATTCCCGCTAGAAACCTTTTGGTATATCACGGTCTTGATGGCGCAGTGTTTATCAACACTTTGGTAAAACAGACAGACTACCTGGGACTGTTGAGCACCAAACTCCCACCTCTCTTAAGGTCAAAGAAGCAGCTCATACAAGTACAAAATACATATACAAGTACAAAATACATTTGCTGCAGTAGTGTGTCCATTCACATCCTGTATATTCAGGTGAAGAATTTTGAGTCCAATAAATTGCACACTGATCTATAAGGGAAGAGAAAAAGCCCAGTCAGGTGGAAAAGCAGTCTGATGGAACAGAGCAAAATAAGTCTGGTTAATAATCCCTTTTCAATTAAATCAGGTTGCAAACCTTGCTGTGGAGTCATCCAAAAAGGCAACTCAAATTTGTATTCAGAAAACCTTTTTCTGTAGAATGCTTATGAAAGGATGATATACAAGTAGGATAAAAACATACAGACTTTTAAAGATTGCAAGAAGTTGTTGGAGAAAAATTGAAGTACTGGTAGCATATAGAATCCTGATTTGTGGTTTAGTTTTCATCAATAATTCCGTTTAATGAGTGGTCAGTCCAGGGTGTGATATTTTTAAAAGAAAAACAAACTCCAAAGAAGGCTGCATGGTATGATTTATAATATGCTTTTATCATCAAGGCTTCCTTTGAATCATCACAGTAGCATTTGGTACATGTAGGTTCAAATCCTCTATTCAGGCTGTAGGTAGTACAATGCATCATCAGACCCTCATTTATGGTTCTGTCTACTGAAAAAAATGCCGAGTGTAGGATAGGATGTCGCTATACTGCATTTCATTTGCGCTGTTCTACTTACCTGTGTTTTTTGGGCAGGATGTGTTTTTAGATGTCTGTAACCGCACCTTGAGATAGCAGCATTACTCAGCTGGGGCTGCCTTCAAGAATGGCTTGGCTGTTACAACTGCTGATGTATATAGGATTAATGGGAAGTTTCCCATGAACACTAAGGATTTTTCTAATAGATTTTAGTTTCATAAACCCAGCTTACTTACTCATCTCCTCCATTTCATGTTATAATGTATGGATTGACTTTTTTCATTAAGTTTCCCTTTCTGACTTGAGACTTCATTGTAATTTGGCGAGAGTTGCCAGTACATGCAAAGAAGAATCTTGCGGTAGAACTGCCCAGAGGAGGACAGAGTGGGATACACTCTGGACCTCTTGTGGCAACCAAGAATTTCTCTGGGTGAAGTGAAGCTTTTGTCTGAAGTAGACTCATTTCAAGCTGCGTTTGTCATCATGCTTTTAGTGCCTTCTGAGTTGACTACAGTAAAATACAGACGTTGGAGGGCAGCTCCAGTCATGCACTGAAGGCTGGAGTTGTGTCAAAGTAACAAGGAATTTCCATGGAAATTAAAGCTATTTAAAAATCTGATTGAACTGGCAAATGGAACGTGGTTGTGCAGAGAGTACTAAGAACAAAAATTATCAATGGCTGGCTATGGTTATTTTCATGTAGATGGTAGCTAAGACTAGTGATAGTCTTGTGATAGTCACTATTTGATTAGGTGCTCATGGTTGCTAGTTTCCTTCAGCAATTAATAAATTGTAAGCCCTAACAGGTCAATTTATTTTCCTTCTTTACAGGTTTATTAGCATCCACAGCATTTGATATTCCAGACAGTCAAGACTTACACAGATTCTCCTCTGAATTGTTGGGCTGTATAAAGCATCTTAATAGTGTTGGAGTCTTGTAATCACAAATAGACATTAAGAAGCCGTGTCAGTACTGGGATTTATATCCTGTGGTGTATGAGGCCTACAACCAAGTGATAGGATCAGTGTGTGTTTCTGAGTTGCTGGTCTGAAGTTATTTGTATGTTGTGGTTTCGGTGAAGGAAAATGTGATATCAGCTCCTATGTTCTTTGACTTTGTTGATTGTAAGTTGGGTTTTGTGTTTGTGTGGCCGTTGCACCAGATACTGGCAGGCACTGTAGTTAGCTTGTTGGCAGGGTAAGATCTGCACTCCAGTGGAAAGCAAACGAGAAGGTCAGGCCAAACCAATCCAATCCATAGAACAGGGCAGAGTCAGTCATGACCTGTAGTCTACAGTAATCTTAGCAATGATGTGTACTTCCCTCACAGGTAAGATTTTTAGGGAGAAAAAAGTGCCATAACTGAAAAGCTCATATTTCTCTAGGACTACTGTAGGGCTTAATTAGGGCAGCTAGTAAAAAGCCGTGCAGTTTAAATCTACCCCACATCTATTAGCCCATGATAATACAGATTCATTACAGAGCAATGAATCAGGATGTTTTGATTATTTAGGCTAAGTAGGGCTTTTCACTCCGTTTCCTGGTGAACTTCATTACAGGTTCTGTTTCCTACTCCACCACCTATGTTGCCATCAGTCACTTCATCATCAGCTGTGCCCTTGAGGTCTTAAGAACTGTGCCCTTCTGGCACTGTACCAGTGTTTGAGGGGTGAGCAGTCTCTCACGTGGCTGTTTCCAAGCTTATTTTTTGACTCTGTGGGCATCACCTTTGATGTCCACCTCTGCCTGTCGAGTGCTGCTCTCAGACCCCATCTAGGCAGTGTTCATAATAAACAACTTTGGTCTGGTTTTAGGGCATTCTATCTTCCTGTGCGCTTCCTCATCCTCATGAAGTGGGGAGAATGAGAACTGATATGTTGTTGTTAAATATAAAGTTGTCAGCAAAAAAATGGTTTTCAGAAAGTCTGTAAACCATTTAGAGTTTTCAAACTGACCTGAGCAGTTTGCTTTTATCCTATTAAACTGAAAAAGGTTATAACTGATGAATAAGAACTCATCCTTTACTCTTTCTCTGCTGGTTTTCCACCCAGAAACAAAATAGTAAAGCCTGTCTATTTTCAGTTGCAACCCAACTTCTTTTGCTTAGTAATAATGGATTAAACAGCTGAACTGAGCTGTACTTTCTGTCTACAGATGTCACATTAAAAAGATCACAAGTACGAGAAACTATTCCATATAGGTAGGGTTGTTTTTCTGTTCTGCATATTGACAGTCACCAAGATTCCACTTAGACCTTTCAGGTATGTTGATTGATAGACAGGTCCTCACTCATAGCTAAATGATTTGTTCAAAGACAGGAAACCAAGGCTTGAAACAGTTGATTTTTGCCAAAGCCAAGTGACTGATGGAGTTCTGTAAGGACATGTATGAGATATTGGTCTGTTCAACAGAAAAAATAGAGGTCTAAAAACAAATATACAAGCAGTTGAGTCTGTTTAGGGTGAATTTATAATTCTGTGTACAATTTGGTCAGCTCTGGAGCAGGCAAACAGCCTGGGCAGTCTTTAGAAGGGGCCAGGTTTTGTATGCAGATTGTTAATTGACTCATTAAAACGCATTAATTGATCTGTGCAAAGTGGGAGCTGCCTGCAGGACTGTTCCAGATAGTTTGAAATTCCTACCTGGAGTGCTCCTACACCAATTAGTCAAATACTTAACTGCAAAGGCAGCTTGACTTCAGTCAATCACCTTACTTCAAGTTAGTCCATTACCTTGTCTAGGTGAATGGCTAGCTGGGGAGTAGCTGGACCACCCAGGACATTGGTAGCTGAGTGAGGTGAGTGTTGCATGCAGGCTGTTACCCAACTGCACTGTAACTATAGCCATAGAGGTTTGAAATTCGTGGTTGTGAATTAAGTTCTAAATTCATTCTATCATTCTTGCCACAAAGTCATGTATGTGAGAGAAAATAATCCTGTAATGGTGTCTGCATTCCTCATAAACTCTGAAAATTTTATGGCTTTAGTTTTAAGGGGATGTGAGCACTGAGACTATGAGGTGTAGAGGATGGGAGTGCCAGAAAAGAAAACCCTTCAAGCCAGGAGCGATCCCTAAAAAAGAGTAGACGTTAGCAGTGCATGGCCCTGCAAAAGGCTGACACCTTGTTCAGACCAGTGACAGTGGGTGCTGGTGGCCCTGATGTGACAGACAGACCTTCTCTTCCTGCCCCTCAAGCTCTGGCCTCTGCCATGTGTCAGTTTGTTTGCTGTTTTAAAGGCTCATCAGGGGTACAAGGACTAATTCATGGTTAGAGGCATCCTGCAGGAGACAGGAGAAATCAGTGTGGTAGGGATTATTCTGGATATTTGTTCAAGGAAAACAGGCTGTCAGTGTGGTCTCTGTATGCAGACCTACTGGAGAAGATGGAGTAAGTTGATTATGATCAAACAAAGGAGGAGCAGAGGAGCAAGCTCAGTTAGAGGAGTTTGCTGTGTACTAGACAGACACAGAATATGATGCACCAGCTGGAAACTGAAGTATGTAAAATTCAAATTACAGATAAGGTGTACATTTTTAACAATGGAAGTACACAGCATTGTACATTTTTAACAATGTACATTTTTAACAATGGAAGTAATCAACCTCTGGAACAATGTGCAGTGTGTGTATATATACACACAAAAATACTATTTTAATTAAACATTCTTATATCAATCTTTGAAATTTTTAAAAGATGTTCTATTTCAACTACAGGTTGTTGAGCTTGGTTCAGGAATAATTTGGTTTAATTTTATGGTTTGTTATGTGTTGGACTTTATGCAATGTTTTTATGTAAGTCCCTTGACATTAGATTTGTTAATACTTCATGTTAGACTGATCACGGTCCTAGCTTTGCCATGGTTTTTAGAGATGTTAACATAAGTTTGCTTACTTGGGTTGCTCTCCATAGTCCTGCAGTTCTGTACCCTTGTGCCCTCCAGCTCAAGGTGTCTGACCAGATGCCACAGGTTGGTGTGAAGCAGAGCTTTAGCTGTGTGGATTCTAGTGTTGCAGAATTAGTTCTTTCCAATACCCACTTCAGTCTTTTGGAAAGGTGTCCTTTTTTAAAAATACTTTTAAGTGTCTGAATAGGAAATCCCATAGTGATAGTCTAGTCTGTAATGAGTTAATTGTCTCAAAAAAATTTATTTGAATGCTGTTGTTTTCTCTGATTCTCTATCCTGTGCATCTTGGTTGTCAGGATGAGGGAAGTTTATAATTAATGGTACCTGTGGGACTAAAGACTCTATGTCCTCTTCATCACTTCTCCTCCAGAAGACTATTGACTCTGCTTGTTGTTAAAGACAAATTGTTCAGTGAAATTTAACACCCCCAGTATTTTGTATAATGCTTGTGCTCATTCTGTGTATTAATGCATTGTTTTTCCTGAACACAGGCTAAATTGTACCCAACTATTTAAACACCTTTGGTTTTCTCTTTGTGTGTGAAAGAACAAATGCCTAATTCGTTGTGAAATATTCCTTTTTCTAGAAAATGGAAGGTGCTCAATTTGTGTTTCTGTTTTTGCAGGCTAAAGCCTATCTAAAGATAGCTATGGAGATAGTAAGAAGACTACCAGTACCTCCTGCTTGAAGCATTTACCACTGAAACTTAGCAAAAAAGTGGTCTTTGATGCAGCCAATGCAGAAGAGTCCTGCTGCCTAATTATATGGAGGCCATATGTTAGTTCTAAGAACTTCTTCAGGAATTAATTTATCAGAGGTTAAATTATGATTGTGATAATTACTGTTTTTCACATCATTGTTTGGCCATGCCCAAATGAATTCAAGTATGCAAATGATGATAAACAGTATTTAACTGCTGAATAGAAACATCATCAAGCAAGAACGGATGAAGTACATTTTTTACATGTGCCCTGTTTTAAGGTCAAGAATGAAAAACAGCCTCTGCATGCAAGGAGAATGATGAGAGGTATGCCAAGGCGTAAATCCTGCTTAAATTTCTTTCTAATTTCTTTCAGTTTTTGTTCAGCTTTTTACATGGTTAGCTATCAAACTGACCTTAAACTCTGCAAGATTTTAAGAAGCAAAATCAGTTGTGTAACTGCTGCACTTTTATGTGTTCATCTTAGAAGAAAATTGAAAAAATTCCACATACACTCTGAAGCGTTCTTGTGACGGACGATGAGCAAATTCATTCATTATCGGATAAAGTTCGATCGTGAGGCAATTCACAGTTTAGTGGAGAATGGATTACGTGACCCTGAGGCTTATTTCTCAACTGTTTTACATTATAATGAACCCAGACAGAAGACAAGGTAACAGAAGTCTTCACTGAAAACCAGATGTTTTTCCTGAGCTCAGTTTGCCAGGGAATGCAAATGATGACGATAAATTAAATTTATGGTTGCATATTCCTACTACAGGGCAGCAACTTGGAATTTGAATATAAAGATGTATTTTTGAAGTAAAGAAATATTTGGTCTTCAAACTGTTTGGCCTTCTGGTTTGTTTTTTCATTGCCTGTGATCTTTATTTTTGTGTTGGTGTGTGGAAGTGAAAGATTATGCCTTCAGGGAATGAGTTTTCATTTACAGTTAGATCTTTGAGTTGACATTTAGGCTTTTCCATCTACAGTCTTGAACATATATTGTAACTGTACCATGGAGTGAATTTAACCATACTAGGGAGTTCTGCTATTGACCTCTGAGGGACCAGGGTTTTCCCTGTATTCCAAGTACTTTGCCAGAATTTGGGATATAGTTTTTTCTTATTGATGTGATACGACATAAAACATTGGTATGTATTTACATTAAGAATATTTAAGTAATACGTACCCAGGGTTTATATGAAAAATCAAGACACAGGAGTTGAATTTCCAGCTTAGGTGATTTTGTAAATATGTAAATTATATAGTCTGTTTTTTGCTTCAAGTCAATCTCTGAACCTCCTTCCCTGCACGCTCCCCCATGAAAACTCTTATCAGTGGTCAACTTTTTCAGTAGTGTATTATTGTGGTATGTAGAACTGACAAAATACTCAGTTCCTTTCAGTTGTCTGACATACTTTACAAAAATTAAAGCTTACTTAGTGTTCTGCCCTTTCATATTTTATTGACTTTTTTTTTTTTAAATCAAGTTTTGTCTCTACATATTTATTAGGTTTGCTTTACATAGCATAATTTTTGCTCTGCATGTCTGTAAATAATTCTGTGGTGGTTTTGGCTAGTATAATCTTACATTTCAGCGGAAAACTGGGATTTCTGACTGGTTTTTAGCAAAAGACAATGATATGATCTGAATCTTAGCATTTGTAATTTTCATTTTGTTAAAAAGCTTTTTAATGTCTGACACCGAGGTCATGTTGAACCTGGGTGAGCAATCAGTATACAGATAGGTGGTTGTTAATCTTCCCTTTTGTTTCTTTCTCATTATTTCTTGGGTTAGTTGAAGGATGAAATTTGCTTTCAAGTGTTCTTTTATTTTTACTCCTTTTTACCTTTTTTCCCCCTTTTAATTAAGTACTGTAGTTTTGCTCTGTTGAATCTTTCAGCTGCAGAATTATTTTGAATGCCTTTATCAAGAAACTATGTTACAATGATTAAGCATAGTTTTTACACCAGTCTGAAAATTCATAATTATTTAACAGTTTTGTGGAAGGATTACACAATGTAGTTAATTCATTGATTGCAAATTGTAAGTGATTTTAAATCTCTATATACATACATAGGACATTTCTGTGTTTAAGGATACGTCTTGGGATTTTGATACTTACTGCAAAGCTTCTTTCAGAGCATCCCCAATCCTGAAACTTACACATGAGCTCAGTGCCCAACTACCCAGGTCACAGGAACTGCTCCTGTCCTTCCAGATGCTGGTGTGGGTAGGATCTCCATGCTTATTTTCCTACATGGTTTGCAGGAGTTGTCCAAGGCACAAGAAACTTGTTCTACACCCAGCTTTGGTTAAGAAGATTCAAATCCATAGCTCCTAAACTTAGGAGAGGTCTTCAGTCACCTGCCTTAATCTTTGCTCAGGACCATCATGGAATGTTCATCACTCCTTCTGATAAAGCTGTATGGCTTGTGGAGGAAATAACGAATTTAGTCCTAATCACAGCTGATTTTTTTTTGGGTTAATGACTTGGGCTGGGCTTTCTTTGGATCTTGTTCCCAGCTTTATTGATTGCTTTTACCTAATGGGGCTATGAATAAAATTATCAATTCTTAGGCTTATGCCTGGCATTTTAGCTGCTTACAAATTTGAGATAAAACTCTGGGGCTTTGCTTTTGGGTTTTGTTCCCCATGTGTCATTTTATTTACTCATGACCACATCTGGGCCTATATTGTTGTTGTCACTTTTATTTAACAGAAATGCTTCCTGGTGGAGATGGCTGGGGGAAAGCTTCCTGCTTAAGAACAGATGACCATAAGATGAATCTGAATTGCTGATTTAATTTCAGAATTGACTTATAATGGCAGGAGTTACAATGATGATTACATTTTATTTTGGCAGCATTTCAGCCAAGGCACTGGTATGTCAGCCACATATCACAAAGCAGCAAAAGAAAAAGTTAATTCCCAGAGTAGTTTTCAGCCTAAATTTAAGACTTGCCTTTTTATTTTTTTTCAGGCTCTGTTTTACATTATAAAGATATTAAAGTCTGAGGAAACGGTGTATTCAAAGGTCTGTATTTTTCCACTATCTTTGTGTATTCAGAGAGGATGGGTGTTATTCAGCAAGAAGAGGATGAGCACAGCCTGTCCTTCCTTATGCACCTATTTGTCTCAGTTTCTCCATTTGTTTGAGTCTGGATCTGAATACCCACTTTAATCAATGCAAATAAAGGACTTCTCCCAGGGAGTGTGTGAGTCTCCGAACAAGCCAGTGGGGGGGAAGAACATCTGCTGTCCTTTAACATTGTTTTGAAGGCTTACAGATTTATTTGAAGTGTTTTCCTTCATACCACTGGGATTTTCTAAAGTTTTTGTTATTTCCTGTGATCCAGAGGTTTTCTCCTTTCTTTGAGAGAAAAGCAGGAGACTCCCTACACTTGCCTACCCCATGGATGCTTCCTGTTACTAACTAAGGTCTGTTTTAAAAATACAAACTTCTGGTTACTTTTTCTGAAAAGTTAGCTTATGACTTTCTAATGATTCTTAGAAGTAATTTTTACTTTTAAGGACTACTTTTTTCCACCAAATTAATATGGAAGAAATGCTGTAATATATTTTAAAAGCCCAGTTTTGCTGCATATTTAGGAAGAATAAACAGTGTGAGAAACCATCTTATTTAGCCAAACCTACATTTGGTAGATGTAATTTTGGAGTGTTTGTCCACTGTGTAAATGTTGCAAATATTTTTTATCTCATTAAAGGAAAGTGCTAAATGAAGTTCAGGAGCCTGAACACTCCTGCTCAGCAGTAGGCATTTGAGGGTGATGTGAGATGAGTTTGTAGCTGCTCAGACAGGCAAGGATGAGTTTCCACATTGACTTACTTGCTGAATTAGGAAGTTTCTACATGTCTCTTTTTAGAGGAGGAATTTCCCTGTAAATGGGCTTTTGTCTGTGGTACCTTGAGGCCTCTAATTAATTACATTTCAGATGGAGTTGGGAGGTTTTGGGTTTGCACTCCACGCTTCCCTCTGCAGGATAATGGGCCCCAATGGCTATTTTGAAGAGTTAGTTTTTAAAACTAGTGTTAAAACGCTGGGAAAATACACCTCGTAAGCATCTAGGCTTTGAAACCAACCCCACATTTGTTCACGAGTGCCAGCACTATTGGCATCTCTTTTGTAATGCCTTTATATCCTAAGCTCTTAGAAAGCCTGAGCTGTAGCTTGTTAGCACTTTTTAAAAATGCATTTCTTATTAACACAGACAGTGCTACTTCACTTCTGGCTTAATTTCTTGACATTGTAAATAAACCTCTTTTTGTAAAGCAATTTTCATTGCCTATTGGTAACACATCCAAAAAGTTATTCCTCTAGAGAAAGAAATGACAGAGCTGTTTGATGCTTCTTCCCTGTAGGGTTAATATAGGAAATTACAGTCACTGTCTCAGTGAATTGTTGATTTTGTTATCCTGGTGGGATATACATCTTCATTAAAACAAAATGAAACTGCTGATAAAATGCCTGTTAATTATTTAGAGCTTTGCAGCTCGTGAGCATTGAAAACAGTACACTCCAGAGTAATTTATTTAAAATACTTCCACTTACAGATTTTTTAAAGTATATTTTTCTAAGAAAGTAATAGTATTTAAGATGTTTGTACAAGCTCTTTGCAGTTGAAATGGATTGCTTTCCACTGCCTGAAGAGGTCTGCCATTTTCACGAAGGATATGACTCAGACAAGTTACGTGTTTTTCCCCATCAGTGCCTGACTACAGAATCCTGAGCATGAATCTGCAGTAGCAAGTGACAGGAGGGAAGGGAGATGATGTACCAGTATTTGCCTGGAATGACCTCATGCCAGGAAGCAATAGGAATTTGTTTGGCACAGCAAAAATATAAGCAGGGTTGCATTTTTAGGAAAGGCAGATGGGTCAGGGCAAAACAGGGGATGTTTTATTAGATGGTAAATGCGACTGGCACATGAAAGGAAATAAAACATTATGCTGTCAGAAATAAAATGGGAAATGTATCTTTCCCACTTCTGCCAGAAAAGTTCAGCCATGTGACCTAGGATGCCTGGCACCCTGGGGATGTGTTGGTCCTGGTGCTTCAGAGAGGTGACAGGACTCAGCAGAGTATCAGGAACCCTCGTTTATGACACAATTTCTGCAATTCAGGGAAGTAACTGAAAAATGTATTTACAAGTCGAATAGTCGAAAACAGTGGATACAGAATGTTCCTTGAGGAGTGGGATGTCTCAATTCTTGGTCAGTCTGTTTCCCATCAGGTAATGTGCCATCCCATTGATTAAAGTTAGCATTTTAGCTGTCTTCACCACAGGAGCTGGAGTTGAATGCAGTAACAAGATTTATAATCTCTGCAAAGTACTTCGCCTTACATTTGGGTGATACCAAGTGTCAGGAAAATTTTTAATACCTTGCTGAATTACTGTACCTGAGCTTAATATGCAGTAACTTGAAGTTTCATTCTGTTCCAGTTATTTTTTCTATAAGAGGTTTGACATTTCCGTTTCCAGCATTTCACTACTGTTGATTCCTCAGATAAAAAGATTTATGTACAGGGGCTCCTAGAAGGAATTTCATGCTTTGATGTGAGATTATATCATCTTCTTTAAAACAAAATGGTCAATGATTCTTTCTTTTCTGTTTAGTTTTTAAGAACTACAGTCACCAGAATGAAAGACACCAATTGGACATAATTTTGGATAGTCAGATTGGAACTCTTCTAACTTGTTACTAATCATACCTTGAGAATACAAACCCACAAACAACATGAAGCTCTTTTTCTTTGTGTATATTAATTTCTTTATTTAACCATACTGTCATTGGCATGAAAAAATAAAGAACTGTGGCAGATAAATTGCAATCCCTAGAATGGAAAACCACACAAGTTAATGGTCGTGGTTAAGGATCATGAAAATACGGCTGGTGAACCCAGATTCTAGATGCAACATGTTCTTGCGCTGGCCCTGCAGGAACCAGCAGCATTCAAGCAGCAGCTTTTGCCTCTTAAGTGAACTCCAAACTCATTCCATGATTTGCTGTTGAGAAAAGTCACACCCTGAACTGTGTCAGCATTGAACCTTTAGACTGTAGGTTTGCATGTCCCCAGCACAGGAAGTGACTCACTGAAATATTTGTTCTTCACGTGGCTATCCACTTTCCCTGGGAAAACAGGGATCTGTTTACTCCACAGTGTGTTGGTGCTTCTTATCAGACTGTCCTGTGTCCCTACCAGGGCTGGCGCTGCTCAGGGTTTGTTAGCTGCTGCTGCTCTGTTTGTGGAGGGACAGTGGCTGTGTGTAATACTTGTGTTCATGTTCTGCACCTGGAGCAGACCTTGCAGTTGTTACAGGCTCTGATCTCTGCTTTGATTTGCTCTGCATTTGAGTAATGCTTCGTTACTTGCGATGTGTGAACCTGCAATTCTCAAAAGCTACTGTTCCCAAGATAAAATCCTGCACTGAGAATGACCCTGTGGAAATGACACCTTACCCTTGTGACTCTGCTGCTTTGGAAAGAGCTCTGCATGGGCACTGGGAGAGTGTGGCAGAGTTGCCCGCTCTCATTAAGGACTTATTTGGGCCTGTTGGGACACAGAGATAGCTAAGGGTCAACAAACTGGCATGAGGAAATAGCCTGCCATGTTATATTCGAACATGAAATGGGAGGGAGAATACCGTGGAAGGCTTGTGACTCAAGGAAAGGACAGGGAGAGATCACTCGCTGGTTACAGACATGGGCAAAACAGACTCAACTTGGCAAAATTAGTTTAATTTATTACCAGTCAAATCAGCATAACATCATGAGAAATACACCCAAATCTTAAAGCACTTTCCATTCATCCTTCCCTGTTTCCTAGGGTCAACTTCCCTCCTGAATTCTCTACCTCCTCCCCAGCAGTTGCAGAGATGGCTGGGAGTGGGAGCTCCAGTCAGTTCATCACATGTTGTCTCTGTAGCTCTTTCCTTGTAAGGGAGAGGACTGCATGCTCTTCATTGCTCCAGCAGAAGACAGGCAGTCATCCACAAACTTCTCCAAAGTGATTCCTTCCCACAGGCTGCAGCTTTTCATGGACTGCTCCAGTGGGGGTCCCTTCCATGTGGTGTAGTCCATCAGGAGCAGACTGATCCAGTGTGGGTCCTCCCTGCCACCACAGTTCCTGCCAGGAGCCTCCTCCAGCATGGGCTTCCCACAGGAAGCTCCTGCATGGGGTCTTTCTTGGGCTGCAGGTGGATCTCTGCTCCACCCTGGATGTCTGTGGGCTGCAGGGGCACAGATGCCTCACCGTGGTCTTCCTCACGGGCTGCAGGGGAATCCTTGTGCTGGTGCCTGGAGCTTCTCCTGCCCCTCCTTCTTCACTGGCCTTGGTGTTTGCAGAGTTCTTCCTCTCACATACTCTCCTCCGTTCTCTGACTGCAATTTGCTTCTACCCAATAACTCTTTTTTCCCCCTTCTTAAATACATTATCCCAGAAGCAGGTCCATCTTGGAATCAGTACCTGTCCTGATTTCCACTGGGATTCCACTGCAAAAATAGGAGTACACATTTGATTGGTTTCTGTTTGAGTAACTCTTAAGTTTTGAATAAACCTTTACTATTCTAATGTGCACTTGTCAAGCAGGACTTGGAGCAAAATGTGAAGATGTTTCTAACACTTCTATTGATTTTCAAGTTGTTTTGAAGGTGTCTTCATAATCTTTAAAAGAACTGTTTTCTTTTAAAAAGTAGCAGTGTTTAATATGTTTATCTAAAAGAAAACTCAGAAAATTGTTTATGATGCAGTTTTATCGGTTTTGATGGGCCATATGAAATACATATTTTCTATATCCTCTGCTCTCTATCTTAGTGCCAGTAAAATATAAAATAATGGAGCCTGGTGTCCATGGAGCAGAACAGGTCAAATAAATTGCAGAGAGATAGATTTGTTGTTTGCATAGTAGCATAGAGAAGGTAAGTTGCCTGTATCTCAGAGCCAAGCTCTTAGTAATGGTCTCTCTGCAAATTAGAAATACAATGATTACTAATCCCTAGTTGTAAAAAAGAATTTATTTCACTCCTGTGATGTGTTGGGGAGAACCGGCTCACTCTATTTCTGTAGAGGGCCAGTTAACAGATTGGCAAGACAGCAGCAGTGAAGTTTCCTAGCAATAAATGCCAAACCCTTCAAGAGGATTATTTCATTTTGATTAAGATCAATTTTTTGTCATGACTGTACACAAACTATTTGATTCAGCCCTTGAGACTGCTGAATTTTAACCTCCAGGGATTTTTTTCCCACAAGACATCTGGGAGTTTATTTTGGCGCATGGTCTGAAAATCATTGACTGACCTCCAGCCTGAGGTGCACAGCTCTGTGTGTGCATGGGAGAGGCGTGCAGTGCAGAAGTTGTACTGATTCATCATCTCGCCCAGGAAACCTCTGCCTGGCTCACTTCAAGCCTTGCTTCCCTAAAGGGAGTTTGGAGCATTTGTGCTCTTTTAATGAGCTACATTGGAATATAGTCTTGTGAAGCAGAGGTTCCACAAGAAATACTGTCAAAGCTCCTTCATCCAGGAGCTTGTATTAACTGCTCATTACCAGTGTTTGTCATTTTGTTTTCTTCAGCTGTTGTTTTGGTGTAAGCAATGTCAAGTGATCTGACAACAGCAGAAGATCACACACTGCTCTCAGAGGGTCAGATGCAGTTGGAAGTGTGTTTCTAGCAGTCAGCTGTCATCTGCAGCCTGTCACCTCTCTGTGGGGACACCCCTCTGCAGAGCAGTGGGGATGCTGGCCCAGTGCCGCGGTGCCGATGCTGCTGCTCCGGCTGCGCGGTGCCCTTGGCTTGGCTGGCTCCTCGCAGAGCCCGTGTGGGCTGTGCTGCTCTGCCGTGGGCCCTGCTGGCTCCTCACAGCTGGGACAGGGATTGGGCTGCTCCTGCTAAAAGGTCACTCATATGGACTGCAAGGCATTGTGTGCATCTTGGTGTTGGTTGTATACACCTCAGCCAACCCCTTTCCTTGCGTTACAGAGGCTCAAAACACAAAACCTCCTCTTGAAAGGGGAAAATCAGCCTCCTTAATTCACTGAGAGCTATAAAATGGAGGTGTTTTTCCTAACATTTCTTGGTATGAGAAATTTTCCCAACCAAGTGACACCCTGGGAGACAGCAGATTGTGGGAATGGGGCTCAGTAACAGGCTGAGCAAGGCTTGTCTCCCAGAGCCCATGGTGAGGGCATGGCCCAGCCCTGCTGCTTCCAGATGGGTTTTGCTATTTAATGTCCCGGAGGTTGTAAATCAAATCCAGGTGATGCAGATCCCTTTTGTGTCCTGCCCAGCACTTCCTGCCCCTTCCTTGGAACTGGTGCAAGACTTACATGTCAGGTATAGTCTGTTCAGGTCAAAGGGGAAGGTGGTGACAATTTCAACAGGGAATGAAGGTCTGCATGCAAAGCTGAGTACTGGGAGTATGCAGAAATACAGAGATACACAGAAGTCTGTGTGTGTCTTTGCAAACTAACTGCAGGAATTTTTTAAAGAAAAATGTCCCAATAGCTGCATGTTTTTCATTAGGAGGCAAGGAAGGCGGAGAGTAAAAGTGCAAAGTCGTGCTTGTACAGAGAAGCTCTCACACATGTAACTAATGCAGTAATTCTCTGAGTTAGAAATCTGACCTAGTTACTCCCTTTCAAAGAGAAATGTGACCTTTTTTTTCTCACAATGACTGTGACAATCACCCTTCTTGACATAACTTCCCAGAACGAGATGTTTCCTTTCATAACTTTAATCTCACTACTCCATTAGGAGATGAAATAACAGCCTTTACTTAATATAAAAGGAAGTAAGTGGCTTGGGGGCAGGGTTTTTTACCTGTAAGGTTCATTCTGCATTACAAGCACCTTAAAAATCAGTTATGCTGTTGAAATGTTCTGTCATGTAGCCTTTTTAACATCAGAGTAAAGTCACAGTGCTAAACTCTTCAGCACAAGCAGTTTTGTGGAGGGGTGACTACCATTGCCTGGTTCTTCTGCTCCATCAACGAGATTGTTTCTTTAAGTGGCTGTAACAGAATGAAGTAACACACAGCAGTTCATCTCTTGATTGTCTTTGACAGGAATAGGATTTAAAAAATCAGATTACATTTCTTAGAAATTTGCTGGAGTGCTTTTTTTGTAGCTAACCACACAAAACATGTAAACTGCATTCACAGAGAGACAGATACATGAGGCATGAACACTCTCGTTCATAAAAAGTTTTCCCCTTGAAAAATCAGTGACTTCCTTTTCATTGACTTTTCTTTTGCCTTTCATTATAAAAAAAAACCAAACCAAAACAAACAAACCAAACAAAAACAACCAACCAAGCCTCCCTGGTTCTTACTTTTTCTGCTTTCTTTAAATGCCTCTGTTACTCAACAGAAAACATAGAGCTAGATCTTAAGTTCTAAATAGCAGGAGGCTTTGGAACTGATGGCAGCATTTGGTGGAGACTTTCAGAAAGTACCAACCCAACCAGTATGGTCATTTGAGGTAGATTCCATTAGTTTAGTTCTTTACCAGAAAATACCCTTTTTTTCTTGGCTTTATCTGCATGACAGATGCCAATAAACTTATGTTCCTTGGTAATTTCATATTTATATGCCTACCCATACAATATGTTAAAATAAGCTTTCTTCAAGACATTTATGTGTTCTTTTAAAATATATATACATTTTCAAAACAGAATTGGTAATATGAAGGTTTTGATTTTCAAACTGGAATGAATTGCGTCTTACTTCTTAAGGGTTTTTATTCTACATTTTAGTATATTGTATACCAGGCTATTGTGAAAATTATGTGCATTAATTTAAAATCCTGTGGCAAAAATAAATACGTGTGCAATTACCTCAGATCTTTTTCTAAGTGTACAGTGATAGGATATATACCATATACAGTTGCTTCTAAATCCAACTAATTGATTGTGACTATATTTTTGTAACAGTCTCTTCTACAAGCTTGCAATTTACATTTTGTGAAACACTACAGTGTACATTTATAACATTATTTTGACCCAGTTTATATTAATAGTGTGATTCTGAAAAGGAAAAGAGAGAAATCCTCCTCCCCTTTGTAAAGCACACCTGGTGTGGCTTGGTAAGGCACTGAACACGAGATCTGCCTTGCAACCTCTCTTCTTTTTGTCCAGTTTGGAGGTGGCTTGATCAGATGCCCCTGAGGTCTTTCTCTGAGATCTACAAAACAATCAGACTTGTCACAAATGTTAGCAGCAGAGGCAAGGAAACTTCTGGCTGAGAAATCCTCTCTGTTATATTTCTAAAATGAAATACAAGGAGATGGCACAGATCACAGCTTTGCTTAGGTAATTGTCATTCAGAGGAGAAGAATTGGGCTTTAGCCCAATTTTATAATGTTAAAAAAAACCACACACACAAAAGGGCTGGCATTATCTCAATCTCCAGTATGACTGCCTTGAATACAGTTTGTACAAAGATGTAATCTTCATTTGCATCCTGAATACCTGATGCCTGCATATCTTGAAGGTATAATGTTTCTACCAATACCCACGTACTCAAATTTGGCATACAAAAGAATCCCTGCTCCAGGGAACAAGCAGGTCTGAACTAACTGAATGACTGTGAAGAGGTGTGAAGAAGGAATGCAAACCATGCTACCAAAACTGTTTGGAAGATTTTTCAGCCCAGATTGCTCTGTGCCTGTAATTGCAGCATACATACAGCAGTAAGGCTCTGTGGAGCTACCTTTGTAAAAGGACACAATACCTGGTACATTTATTTATGTTTGTGCCAGGTAATGCTTCACCTGAAGCCTCTGTGCTGTGGTATTTTCTTTGTATACAGGCCTGGCTGTGCACCCCTGCTGACTGCCAGCACTTGGGCATCACTGGTGTCACTGCCTGTGCCCCCACACGTGCTCAACTTTTTGCTGTCCCTCACAGTCCCCCTTGGCAACCCTGAATTTGTCTTAGGGAATAAAATGTGCTTCCGAAAGAGCTGTAAGATCAGAGATACCTTATTCAGCTGAAATAAGGCCAAAACTCACCACATTTGAAGAGTTCTGTTTTCCCATTCCTTTGGGTTCTTTTCTTACCACCATTACAATAGTAAGCTCGTGGGAGTTGAATGCTCAGTCACTCTTTCTGACTCTTTCATGCAAGAATTGGTAAAAGAAGAAATAAGTTTGTGATTTAATATTGTTTTCATGGAACAATTAGGATACTCTTTCTATTAAAATGATGTTGTTTATATTGATTCAGCTATCTATTACTAATTACTCATGTAATTTTTATAGAATAGGGGGCTCTCAAGCAATTGGTTTGGAAACTGGGAGTGGAAATCGCTTCTAATGAGGAAAGGTCACCTTAAGTGTGTATGAAAAAATACTGCCAGATGTTCTTTCAGAACAATAGGGAACAATCCATCACTTCTATTTTAAAGTTGCTTATATGCCCTTATTTTAGTGTTTATCTCATGCAAACAATCATCTAAAAATTCTTCTGCTTGTCTCATTGACATAAACACCTTCAACAACACATTGAAAGTGACTTCTACGGCTGTTTGCCTTGTAACTTATTAATAAGCACACACTGTTTAATGCATACTTTTTTAAAAAATTTTTTTTTAAATTAAGAATTTATGCTTGAGATTTTTTTTCAGAGAAGTGAGAAAATACCTTTGAGTTTGATTTTTTTCCCTTTGTTTCTGCTGTAGATACCTATATTTTCTGTCAAGGTACCAGGTAGTGGACAAAACTTTGCAAAGGTCAGGGAAAATATCTTTTCAATACAATGAGACAGTGCAATGCTGAACAGGGAATCAAATCCTGGAAGGTCACCATTGACTGAATAATTTAAAGAGTCAAAACCAGTACCCAGATTTGCTTTATGATTTTGCATTAGAATGATGGCCTTAGCCTGCAGTCCTGTCATCCAGATTTTTCTGATGTCTGTTACCAATATTTTTTTCTTTTTCATGCTGAGATGTGGTTTCTTAGAGCTTACATTTTCACCTCCTGGATTTGTGTTTCAAGGTTACTTCCTTGTGACTTGGAGCTTTGATGAGGAAGTTACAGCCTCTTTGTTTCCAATATGCTTTCATGCATGATATACCTCCTTATATGCATGGCATATCTACTAAAGAAATTACAATTATCAAGTTGGCAAAGTCTGCATAGGGCCTGTCCAGGCACCTCGACATTTGCTGAGTATTGATTCTTCTGCACAATGTGAATTAATGGAAAATTTTAAATCCTGAAATCTGTTATCTAACCTGCTGATTTACACAGTATTGCAGAGGGAGCATTATCAAAATAGGGATCTGAGTGAGTGGCAAAGGAACTGACTGTGTGGATTCTTGGTGTATTTGCACAATTTGGGATAATTAAAGATAAGCAAGAATTGAGAAATGACTGTGAGGACGAAAATTTTACAGTTTGAAAACAGATGACTTCAGACACCATAAGGTTCCTCTCCTGTGACACTTTTCAAACAGCTCTCACAGACTTCAGCTGGTACCAGCTGATGCTATAAAGAGAGAATTCAGTCATCACTGGCCTTTTCTGGCTTTATTTCTAGGGGGAAAAAAAAGAGGTCAGAGTGGCTAAAATGCAGCCAGTATGTGTCTCAAAAATGTGAGTATTTTAAAACACATTTTATATTTCTTAGGGTAGGAACCTCTCTAGGCAAATGAAAATGAAGGTCAGAGCAAAAAATCAAGAGCTAATACTGACTCAGAATGATCTTAAGTTCAGTACAGTTCTTGAAGTTCATCATCAGGTTCTTGTAGCCTTCATGTGTGTGTTCTTTCCAGCCTGAGATCCCAGGCTGACTGACTGTTCACACAGGCTGGAAAAGCACCAGTTTTCCAAATCTCCAGCAGGTTTCCATTTGACCTTTGTGCACCTGGTTCTGACCTTACTTGTTACATTTCACCAGCTGCTGGCTGCTCCTTAGTCACAGTATCCCCAGGGTTTCTGGAGATTTTATAACTATTTAATGAATTGTGAGATAATGCATATTTGAAATTAATCAGATCAGTGAATAAAAGTTGTTTTGGGAGTTCAGAGAATGACTTACTCTGCTCCTCTCCTCAGCTACCTCTAAGGTTGCATCTGGAATAATGGCCTGCGAGTGCTTTCCAACAGCTCCACAGCTGCTAAAGCAGTGACCCAGAGCTGCACAGGGTGAGGAGAAAGAAGGCACCAACGTCACAACTTTGGGGCTGAAGTGGGTGTTGTGAGACTGAGTCAATGCTCCCAATGTTCATGAAAAGAGAAGCAGTGATGGAGAGAGTAATCCCTGCACTCCAGTGTCTTTTACTAAGCCACAATCTGCTTTGAGGGCTTATTTCTGTATGCTAATAAAATGGAATTGCCTTTCTGAAAAGTGTCAATGTCAGCACAGTATGCAGACTTGTATACAGACTTTTATTGTGGAAAAAAAGAGTTCATAACCTCTTTTACTCTAGTAATTGCTGTTCTTAATTAATAAGTCTTTGTTATCTCCAAATTGAAGTAATACTGCGATCTACTCGTGCTTCCTGCTTGGCTTTAGTTAATTGTGCAGACATTTGAGTCAGCACTGCCTAACCTGGATGCCAAGTCCATATGCTAATGTGTTCCCCTGCTCTGAGGGACTGTTAGTTAGCAAGCTGCCCATGTAATGCTGAACACGTGGGAACAGCTCTGTGCTGTGAATATGCTGGCCCAGCAGACTTGTTTCACTGCCAAAATGCCTCACAATCAGACATAATTTTTCAGTGTCACATTCCCTTTCAGGGAACTCTCCTGACACAGGCTTTTGTTTTCTTCTTTCTGAACAACCTTGAGGTGCTCAGAGATCGGGAAGTAAAACCTGCCGTGTGGCTTGGGAGGGCTTTGTCTGGTTTGCCCACTGCCTCCCTTCCCTTCCAATGCCAAGGTAGCAGTGGCCATGAAAGCAGTCACTTCTCCACTTTCTCTTCTCTTCAGCTTCACAATGCCCTCTGAACCTGTATTTTGGAGGATTATACTAGGAGATGTAGGACTGAAATATAGATAAATTCATCTGAAAAAGAAATGCAGCCTCTCCCAAATTCTTTCCTTTGGGCAGGTGGTATAATTCAGCATGCTGACAGTGCAATGCCATGAGTGTGATACCCTCACACAAAATCCAGTCCCTTGCCCTGTGACCTGTAATTCACAGTGGGGTGTAACCAAGGGCTTTCAACCTGCACATACAGCTCTCTGAGACTGTGAGTGATGGCACTGCAACGTGAGGCTGCCTCTGCTTGAGACTGTACTTTGTTACAGCTGTGGGACCAACAATATAAACACTGTGAAGTTTGCAGGTGGAGGCAATATCGCAGGGTATCAGCTGGGAGAGCTGGCACAAACTGCTCAAGAAACGGAAGCTAAAGGATGAACTCACCATTCTGATGTTGCTGTAGTAGTGAAGAAACCCAAAAGTTGTCCAGTCTTTCCAACTCTACCAGTTGGTCTAACAAGAGATGTTACCTCTACCTTTAAACTGTGCAGGCATTGCATTTTACCTGCTGGGAGCTACACAGTTAGAGGCTGTGGGCCAAGTTTACTGAATGGAATGGTACTTCCCGGCACAACGGACTCGATCCAGGCTGTCATGTTTCTGCAAACCCCTCAGGTGGGAGGACAAAAGCAGATGTATCTTCCCACCAAGGTGTCAGAGAAGCTCAGCATAGTAGAAAGACCAAATTGATGTATTTTCTATGTGCTTACCTGGTCTCTCTTCCCTCTAAGCACAGCTCACTCTTCTGGCTGCCCTGGGCAGTTCTAGGATAACAGCAGACTCCCCAGGGTCCTTGGTTATCGTTGCATAAACCCAGATCTAGACCTGTATAAAAGCAGTGAACAAATGTGACATGAAAAAGTGAAAGGTGAGAACAGAGCATTTGTTGTATTGAATCACACCACTGATCATCGCTTTTGCTCTCTTTTGTCTCCTTGGTTTTTGTGGACAGAATTTTAATTCTGTCTCTCATTGTTTCTCTAACATTGTACTCACCCACAGTTTTTTCACCTTAGTGTGGAGTTCTACCATGGTGAAGCTTTCAGGGGCTTTCCTTCCCTTTGGAATTCATACCCACGTTTTTTTGTTCCCCACTGTGGATGGAACAGCATCTACTGCTGGTGCTGTGCTCTGGTTAGGCAGAATGAGTTCTGTCAAAAAAGGAAAAACCAAAAGGAAAAAAAAAAAGGTGGAAGCATTTCTTTCCTTACTGGGGGGCTTGGCAACATTTTGAAGCTTGGGCTTTGTTAGAGCAGTGAATGGGACTTGGTATTTTGAAACTGAGTCCATAGTCCTTTCATAGTCATGGATGATTGCACATTGTGCTCTTAGCAGTTTATTAGTGTAATGTTTCACTTGCTTTCACATTTTTGAATGGTGATTTCTACATCCCCAATAGGCTGGGGAAGTCCTGGAAACAAGCTTAATATTACATATGGTTGGAAACTTCTGGGCAGATGTTTTTCTTTGGGAAAATGCTTGTTCATTGAAACTGAGTGGTGCTGGGGACATGGATTTTGATTTTTTTCACTTGTATTTTGTTGTAGATTATGCTATTATATAACTCTAATAGTTGGTACAGGATAAAAGGCAAAATAATAAAAAAGGGTGAAAACAAGAATGAATTTTTTTGATTTACTGGATTTTTAATGCTCTTTTGTGGGAAATTCCAATTTTTCAGTCCACTCTGGAATGTAACCATTTTTGCAACTTTCAGTTCACGTTTTGAAATTGGCCAGCACTGTGTGCTGATCTGCACTGCCTGTCCACCTCTTTCCAGCTGGCTGTGCTGTGCAGCTTTTGCTGTGGTCAGTGGTGTGACCCGTCAGGGAGCTCTAGAAAGGATGTCTAAGTATCAGTGGCAGCAGTGAGCAACTTCTGCTGAAGCCAGGATGCCTGGATAATGGAACGAAGATGGAGGAGCCTCACTGGCTGCAGTCCTGGCTTCGGAAAGTCTGAGGGGAGAGTTTCAATAACTATCATTTGCATGGCACTGTCCTCTGCAAAAAGGAGAGGAAACAATGAGAGTCCCAGGAAAAGAAAGCAGAAGAGGGGACAGAAAAAAGGAGGAAAAATTTGATGGGGTTTTCACCTTAAAAAAATAGTAGCAAAAGTACTGAAAAGTTTGTTAGAGGAAGAAAAGGGGAAAAAGGTGAAGGTAATGGAGCAAGAATTGACTCCATGTGTCTTAAACATGCTGAGAGAAAAGACAGGATGGCTGCGACTGAGAAGCTACAGAAACTGAAGTTATAGACAAAAGTGGGCAGAAAAAGGAAAGAAGAAAATCAAGTGAGGAAAAACCCAAGAACATGTGAAGCTCCCTTCATAGTAATTTTGTGGAAACAAACAGTGGTTCTGGGTATGAAGTGTTATTTTCTGTGTATTGAGCGAATGATAAGCACCCTGAGTTCTGGTACATTTTCCCATCTACTTCAATGTCTTGAGAGGCATGATATTGCCCTGAAGTCTGGTAACAGGAACAGGTTATGCTGTGAAATTCTATCACTTTTAATTTATCTGGCCACCATGGATGTCACAAGGAAGGAGTATCTTGCAATTACTCTTTAATTATATGATTAGTTAATAGGGTTTCATATTAAACTCCATGTAACTACGTGGAGATTACCATGTAATTACCTTTAGTAGATCCAGAGCTAATTAGCATATAACCTGTATTCTTGCCTTGTGGTTTGGAAGGCTATAATCTTGTAATGATATGGTGCTCACTGTGTTGTCAGCCTGCCACTACACGCTAATTTCCATGTAGTTAAACACACAGTAGTTTTCACACAAGTAGTATTTGTGTTCTGTTACCAATTGTCCCATAAACTTGTGCCCCTGTTGGCACTGACAATGACTTCAACCAATTACATTTCCAAATTGCCTGTGTGAAAGTCTTTTGTTATACCCTTTGCTTGCTGCTGCGCTGTAAACTCAGCTGGATGTGAACAGTAAAAGCAGTCTTGAGGCAGGAGACTTGATTAGCTTCCTTCATTTACTTCACCAAATCCAGTGCAAAATGCACATTCTGTGTTGCTGATGTTTACTGTTCATTTGTGGGAAGCAGTGGCTTCTGGGTAGGTAAAGCACCAGTTCAATAATCATAATAAAATAATGTGTGCTTTAAAGATAAGCATCCCTGCTCAAGTTTAAGTGGAAGTAAATTCTTTCTGTGTTGTTTCACTTTTAAAATTCAGCTGAACTATTGGTGGGCAAAACTCACTTGCATAATAAACAGAGGCTAGGTTTTATCTTTTACCAGACAAATAAAAATATTTTAAAAATAATGGCTCGATGATTTTGCATATATAAGAGCAAATAAACTGTGTTTATCTGCAGTGTATTATCTGCTGTTCAGTTTCTAATGAAGAGCTCCATCATATCTCTTGGCTGGGATAGGACAGGAAAAACAACCACTATAAATACAGTTTGGTTGATTTTTCCATTTTCTTTTTCTTTTCCTATCTCTTTTTCTTTCCTCAACATCTACCTTTCTGAAATGCATCCCATATGTTTTACAGATTTCCTTGAACCTAGAGTAACTTCAAATACATAAATCAACTCTGTTGTCCCCCCCCGTTCCTCCCTGGCTTTTGCTCAGAGTGCATTGCTCAGCCCTTCAAGGAGGACCTGGAAGACTCTGATGTTTGAAGTGGTGCCTAAGACATGCTAGCATGGGGGGCTGGTTGTGGTTTGGGTCTGTTTAATTCTGTTGCCCAAACAGTCCATGCCCTGTTAGAGTTCTGTCACCTGTGAGTGCAATAAATTCACATTCCCATGTTCTGCTGGGTTTGAATGTGTAGGTTTTTTTCCCAACTAATTCTGTACCCATCTTCCAATAGTTTCATCTAGACTGTATTGTCCTAGCTAGTTGTGCTAGGGAATATCATGAGAGACAGTGTCAAAAGCCTTAATAAGTCAAGATGATGTGCACTTATTCTTTCCTATTGCCATGTCTGCTTCTTTGACAAAGAAGGAAATTACAATACCTTGACATGACTTGTTCTTGGCGAATCCATTATTGGCTTTTAGTCATCTCTCTCTCTTTCTGTCCCTCTCCCTCTTCTAAGATCTTTGAAGTAGTTTGTTTATTTGCTATTTTCCTGACTGCTTTAAAAAGGTTTCCTCCTGAAACCTTCTCTGGGATTTTGTTACCTATTACGTCATTTATCTTTATAAAATTCATTACATCTTGCTATCAACCCTTTCTGGTGTGTATCTCTGCAGTGTCTAAGCTACAAAACTCTGCTGCTGCTACAGTATTTACACAGATTGGTCTAAAATTCCCTAGCCCCTCCATTCAACTCTTTTAAGTAAGAGCATGATACTGCTCTTTTTGCCTTTTCCTAGACCTCATCATTTGATATTCATGAACTCTGAGAGAGAAGAACTGCTAATGCTTGTGACACTGTTTCACCTACTCTTTCAAAGATCCCATGATGAAATCAGCCTGACCAGCTGAACTGAAAACATCTAGCTACTCTCTGATGTCTCTTTTGCTTTTCCAGGCAGCTAAGTTAACCCATCTCTTATTGGTACTACTAATGTTAGCAAACTGATTACATTAATTCAGTTCTTTGGTCTCTTATATGTCTACTGACAGCTTTGCCCCAATGAGCAGCAAACCAACTTGTTTTGGTCTTCTTTTTACTAATAACCTATTTATAGAAACACACTCTTCTTGCCTGGGATGTTTCTTCCTAATTGTATCTCATCCAGCTCTTTTCTGATTTTGCCCCACCTTTATTTTAGATCCATTCTTCTGTGCCCTAAGTTTACACTTTCGAGTATGTTTCATCCTTCTCTTGAGAAGAGTGAAGAGCTTATGATTCAGAGAGATGAGGAGGTAAGCACCACTTTATATTTAAGTATTTTGAATAGATAGATGAAATCACAGGTGTGTGAGATGTGTAAATATATGACTACACAGGAATTTGGACACACAAATGGACACAGGTTTGGCAGAACCAGAGCTAGAGAAAATTTTCCTGAGCTCTGTGTGATCTCTACAGTGGACTGGTCTTTTTTGTGCAGCAGTTAAGGTCCAGCTTTGCTGCATGTTGTTCCTTGGGACTGATGATGTGATTTATCATTTCAAAGGAGATTTCTAGGAGCTGAGATCAGGCAGCAATACTACAGAAGACACTGTGCAGGAAAGCTGCAGGATAAACTTGGAGGCATCTTTTATCTTCCAGATTGTTTTTATCAGTCTTCATTTTTCTCTGTCATTCTTCTCACATTTCACTTTTCTCGTTTATCTTGAGATGTCAGAAAACTGTGAAATTCCACGTGGAAACAGGGAAAGCCCAGCATGTCCAGGCAGAGATAGAAAATGTCAGGAAGTCAGCAGGTGCTCTCAGCTGTGGTGTCTGTTGGTAGGCTGAGAGTGAGCCACTGCCTACGAGCTTATTGTGGTGGCACTGGAGTCGTTGGTGGAACTGGGATTCTTATTACCAGAGGGCTGGAAGCTGCACTAGTGATGAGGTCAGCTGTGAGGTCCTGCTTGGCATTTTGTGTGCTACCAGGAGCACAGCAGGACTATCATGTAGCACCTGAATCTTGTAATGCCTGTAGTAATTTTAGGGACTCAAATGAGGAGAGGAGCTTTGGCAGCTCAGTTGTTTCTGTTTACTTGAAATCTCTGAAGGTTACAAACCTGTGGTCTCTTTACCAACACAGCAGAAAGAATCAGAATTTCTTTACCTGTGGATATACTTATGCTGCTTTGAAATAAATTATCTGTAATGAAGCTGGTTTCACCTGGGGTGTCTGAAATCTGGTGTTTGATGAGAAGGTGAGTACAGCATTGTCCATCTTTGTCTATTCTCTCGTCTGTGATGTACTAAATAACTTTGGGTACATGTTGTGCAGCTTGTGCTGGCTCTGAACCTGAAGCAGCTTCGTGTGTTTGCTAATGAGATCAATGCCATTGGGGGCAGACTCAGTGCTCACTCTCAAGTTTAGTGCATGATGTTTTGTGCTGTCTGCCAATAAAAGATTTCTGCAGTACTCCAAGTCTGGCTGCCTGGAACCTTTTTTATTTTTTTTTATTGTTAATTTCTCTCCTGTTATGGAAAAATCCTAGTGATTTAAGAGGATACTCTTCTGGGTGATGAGTATGTACTTAGTTGTCTAGACTCTTAAATGCAGGAAAGGGACAAATCTGTGGGATATTTTAAGTTCAGATCTGGGAACAGGTGCATTACTTTCTGAGGTAGTAATGAGGATATTAAAAGAATAATATCCTAAAATTGACAGAAGTTTAGTAACTGACAGTAAGAACAGGTGGAGTTCACTTTTCAGAAGCATGTGAAATGTATCCGTGGCATTCAAAGTTGGATTTCTTTAAACTTCCTGTCCTCACAAGAGCTCTGGTACTTTTACCTGTTCTGAATGGAGCTGGAGAGAACATCCTGAAAGAGTCATAGCACTCGTGTTTTACCGAGGTCTTGATTAGAGCTGTGCAATGCCCTGCTGACCCTGCACTGGTGCTGAGCTGAGTCCTGGGTCTTGGTTCTCCTTCCCAACCTAAAGGCAGAGTCATTTGGCCCTGTGAGTCACAGACTGGTTCCTGTGGTGACAGATACACTGAGGGCAGACTCTATACTCCCAGCTTTTATTAGTTCTGCTCCCAGATCTCAGGCTTCCATATGGGACTGGATACCTTGGCTTACCCCCTTCTGAACGGGGTGCTGTGACCTGGATGACACAGCAGTGGTGTGTTTTGAAAATTGTTTTTGACTTCCCAAAGAAAAAGTTATTTAACAAGTTTTAATTTAATTTGGACTTGTTTAGTCATCTATAGTAAGCTTTTCCTCCTCTCTTTTATAAAATGTAGATTTTAAGAGTACATTTTTTCCATCCATTTTTCTGAGTCTCAATTGACAGCAAAATACAGTTACCCATCAGCAGCTGTGCATGAAGAAGTTTTCTGTGGAGTCAGTCTGCTGTTTTCCAAACATTTTCCTATTTTCTTTCTGTTACAGTGACTCAGTAGACACAAAATCACCCCAAGCACTGTGGTGTATTTAAACTCTATGGTTACCTTTCTGCAGTTGGAATAAACAAGCATCATTTGTTTAGAAACTTCTATTACCCTCTACTGTTCCCTATAGTAACTCACTGGAAATATTTCCTCTGCAGATGTTAAAAAGGTAGGTGTCAAAATTATCTGCTTGTGCTCCAGCCCCATTATTTAAGTGTTACTAAATTGTGTCATACTTATTTACAAAGCTACATGATTTAAGTGAAAATAAGTCTTTAAACTGTAAATATTTTACCTCTCAAAATACTGCTGAAATAACTTCTGGGGAGGAAAAAAAAAAGCTGAGTCATAACAAAAAAGAAAGGCTGAAAAGATTCCAGATATATAAGATGGTATTTGTGCTTTTCAAACCAAAACTGATAGGAGACTGTTATGAAATGTACTCTGACCATCACATAGCTATTCATGGACAATGTAAGACGTGGCAATGGAAAAGGCCCTGCCTGTGCACGATTCATGTTTTGTATTCACAGGGCATTACCTCAGTCTGCTCTTGTACAAAGCCATGCTCAAACAAATAATCGCTAGAACCATTATTACATTTTAACATATTTGGCACAATGTTTGAAGGTGTACAGGCATGATATAATGTATTTTTCTAGGCTGTAATGGGTTGAACATGTGTCTTACCAGCCAGATATTTCACAGACTGAGTATCCCAAAACCATTACAGTGTCTCAGATACTGAGACAATTGTTTCTCTTTTTTGAGGAAAAGAAATTTAAGTCTTCATTCAACTTGCTGGTTACATGAAGCTGCTTAAGTACCATAATTTCTGTCTCTAGGTTTTTGCTTTTAAGTCTTCCAAGGGCCCTGTCCTTAGGCTAAGCTCACAGTCATAAAAAATTGATGATGAATCTGTTCCTCAATAAATTTTAATTAATTTCTGAATCTTTATGGTTTCTATAATGTGCATTTGATAGAAACAAAGATAGTGCCCTACTTGCCCATATTAGAGATTCAATTTCAAGATGAGACTCAGACTATTTCCACTTCTGAATCTGCTACATTATATGGCAAGGCAGGACAAATGTGCTCTGTATGGATGATATCCCTTGCATAACAAAATTAAGAAAACTGGCCAAAATTGTATTCATGCTATCCCAAAGATCACTAAATAGAGATCACATTCACAAGAGAGCACAGATGAAAGGGAAAAAAAGTGGTAAAATAACAGATGAAAACAAATACTTTTTCACCAAGGTGCAAGGTGATTTTAGGACTCTTAACCAAAAGTGCAGAATTAGGCAAAAAATAATTAAGAAGCAGAATACATTGCTTGATGATGATGACTGACAGAGCATTATGGTAACAGAGCACTATATATAAAACCAAATATTTGTGCTCCTGTACTTGACCTGAGTTTTAACAGCTTGAACGAAAATCGTGTCCTTTTCCTTTACCTCTCAAAAAGCTGTGTATTTAATCTAAGCTAATCTTTTAAACATTGTGTGTAGTGTCACGGGAGAAGGAGAGACAAGGAGCTGTTTCCTTAGCATTTTAAAGCTTTGGTTTGGCAATGAGCTCTCTATCTGCAGCAGACAGATACATCATCAGGTGTGGACAGCAGGAGCTGTGCTGCTGATGCAGAGCCTGGGTAGCTGACACTGCCTGTGAGTGAGGATGCTGCGCTCGGACCGTGGGCCAGGACAGGGACAGACTGAAACCACACAAAGCTCCTTCAGGACTGGGACATGAATATGATCTATAGTGATTACTCTTCTAATATCATCTGTGTCTAGACAGATGAGTATACTCTTGTTAGCTGATGAGTTGTGTTAATGGCATTGGTAGCAATGTGTCTTCAGACAACCATTTACTTCCTCTGAGAACTGCATTTATGATGTACCACGAGGACTGTACACAATTCAATAGATGTTGAAGAGCCTCTGAATGTTTTTTTCACAGTCTTGATGTTTTATTTTAAATAGCATGTCATTTGCAAGGCTCCCCAAGACAGATAGCTTTCCCTGCTAGCTCGCAGTCACTCTGCAATTATATGGAGCAGACGTTGAAATGATGATGGTGGCGTCTCACTGCTACATTTTGCTGCTGCTGTGATCTAATGTATTTCAGCAACAAGCTATTCCCCCTGCATTTTGTATTCGTCAGATGTCGACATTAACACGCTGTCACTTCTACCAGCTATATTCTGTTTTTTTCCAACTTGTAAAATGTTTTCTAATCTAGAAAAAGTGTCACCATATAGCTGTAACTGTAAAGGTGAAAATTGTCCAATGCAAAAGTAGAATGATGCCTTACCTTTTAAGATCTTATTCTGAGTCTTAAGATCCTTGTAATGGCCTTTATGGAGTTAAGTGTATGGGGCCAAGTTTCTCATGCTGTAAGCTTGACTTACATTGTCCTCTGTAAGCATCTACTTTTGACAAAAACTGATGTGATGTGCACACTGACATTTGTAGCTATCGTTTTACTTTGGTTTCTTGATAATGGTCTAAAAACACATGTTGAGGTCCTGTTCATCCTTGATCAAAAGATAAAAAGCAGAGGAATAAACTATTGTATACACCAAATTTCGCTCACAAATAGCATCACACTCATGCTACTGAAAAATTCTCTGTGAGATTCCAGCCTTTCCTAAGTATACTGCACCTCCCTGGGGGACCTGTGGTTGTTTACTTCACAAAGGTATCACCTATCCTTAGAGAAGTTCACAGTTCACACAGTACATTCTGTATCTCATTTTTTATCTCTGTGATATAAAAGTCTGTCAGGTTGGTTTTTATAATGGAACAAGACAAGGAGTTCTAGAAAACAAAGGAAAAGTATTTGTTTGGTTTTCATCCCCATGGCTGTAAATCAAGAGATCAAAGAAGTATTGAAAGCACAGAATACTGAAACAGTGAGTAGAGAAAATTTCCTCAGTGTGAGCTGGATATTAATATATGTGGAAGAGTCTGAAAAAAACATGAACATTTTTCTTTACCTCTTATCTATTTATTTCTCCCTACACATTTGGTTTACAAACACATATTGCAATGAAAGTTCTTTTCACACATCCTGCTGGTTGAAGATTTAATTTCTTGTACACATCTAAAAATACATAGAAAGATTAAAAAAAGTCTGCCTGTAGCAACTTCCCACCATGAGAGGACTTCCTCTACATATGCTCAGTTCTTAAAAACTGCATCAGCAACAAAAAACTGCACACACAGCCTTTACTACTGACCTGCACTAACTCTTCACTCACCAGGCAAAACTCCCCACTGGAATTTTTTCCCTCTGCTAGTTTGTGCCAAGGCTGCACCTTTGTGCACTGTACACAGCTGAAGAATCTTCAAGATCAAAGCCTCATGCCTGAGCATAATCTTGTTTCTGACATGTCATGCCAGGCCCTTTTCACTGTGAGCGCTTTGATGCAGCAGCAGTCAGGAAAAATAACAAACCAAGAACAAACTGAGGGAGGAAGGAGGCATTGCAACGTGTTCTCATGGCTCTAGGCTTCTGCATTAAAGCTAATATGTGCAAACCCCTGGTTTGGATAGGTTTATCTTCACTACTGTTTTTTTTCTCAGTTTTTGTTTCCACTGTCATGTCTGGAGACTTCATTCTCATGTTCTTGTAAGGTGAAAACACCAAGGATCCAGGAGAAGAACAAGAGACTATTTCCAGCCATTCCCAGTGTAGAAGGAATGGTGCACACCCCTTGGTTCACTCAAACCTGCACCTGGCCATCAGTAAATGGAAATGTAGAGCCTGATATTATGCAGTATCACCAACCTGGGAGGTTTGCAACAAGCTTGAAAGCTCTGTATTTCCCTTCTTTGCTCAGGAGTGGCTGTTCTCAGTGACTGATGCTGAGTCCTCAGTCTCCTAAGGGACCCTCACCATACTTTGTTCTGCCAGAAGAGGCCAGGACACAGGGCTGAGAGTGGACATCAGAGATGTGGAAACTCAGGAGAACCTCTAGGACTTCTGAAAATATAAGGAGGGTTCCCAAACAGAAAATTACTGAGTGCACAGAGTAAAAAAAACCCTTTGTGAGCCCTACTTGAATATTACAAAATTTCAGTAATGCCAGGCAATGGGGGGAAAAAGAGCCACCTTGGAAGTCAATGAGAAGCAATACAGAAAAGTACAATTCTGGTATAGTTACTATTTCAAACACGACTTCTGGAGGGAGCCAGAAAAAAGCTTTCTTCTTTTTCCTTCTGGTAGAATGGGCTGCAAGCACCATGGGTAGCAGTTACACTGCAATACCCTGCTCCCACTGGCAGTCTTCTCACCTGAAGAAGGTGGCAGTTCTGTGCAGGAGGCCTCTTTGGTTTTGCCCCTGTAGAGAGGGCAGACAGAAACAGTTGCAAAGAGAAGAAGGTTTTTCCCTGGAGTCAGGGCATGGTCCTTCAGGTCACTGCTGGGAATCTGTTTGTGCAGCTGCAGCCAGAGCAGCTCAGGAGGTACCACAGTACAGCAGAGGACAATTGCTCACCTTCACAGTAGCTCTGCAGCTCCTGCCCAGGGCCCAGCTGTGCCCTGAGTTGTTGTGAGGTGTGTGTTGGCAGGCTTTCAGCTGCAGACACCTGAGCCCCAAGGAACAGTACAGGAGTTTTGTGTCTGTGGTGTTAGGCACCTTTCTTTATCCAGCTTCTGCAGGTGTATGGACATTCAATTGAAGCCAGAAGAAAAATTGCTTGATATTAAGCAGATACAGGATCTCTTTGTGCCTTCAGCCTTTACCTAGGGGAAAGCTCTATTAAATCCAGTAAAAATTTGCATAAGTTGAGATTTTAGGCATGAATAAGAATATGGATTAGAATTTCTTTTCTGTGATTATTTATGGCAGCACTTTTTATATACTAGACAAGCTACAAACCCGTAGAGATGATAATGAGAGGTTCACTTGATGAAAAAAATCACTGGATTGGATTTAGAGAGACATGCAATAACCTAAACAACTACTCCACTTCAAAGTTGTCATCTGTACTTGCTCCTCCTGGCCTGAGTGTAAGGATCTGCTGACCCATAAGCAGCAAGCTGAGAGCCAGAAGGAAATACTGAGATTTTATTCCTCATTGGAATTGATGCTTTCTTTACCTTATCATGAATTACTGTCAATAGCTGATTTTACAGTTTGCCAAGGCTCACAGCTGCTGTATGTTCTTACAGCTCCCCTTGTATCTTGTATGTCTTTAGGTTGATTGCTGTGATTGCTCAAACTATCTGCTTTTAATTAGCTGTCTATGAGCAGATGTTTTAAGGTGCCTATGAGTAGATTTCACGTATTCTTGGTTTTTACATAATGCAGGAACTACTATGTGGTAGGGGTTGTTTCTCTGGCACAGTTGCACTACTTCCCCTTTACTACCATCTTCACTTTTATCAATAAAAATTCTTTTGATTATTTGCCAGATAAGAAGAAAAATCCCCTTCTGAGCCACGGATGATATTACTGGATATGGACAATGCCAAGCTTCCACTTTTGCTTTCATTATTTTAATAAGAGATTTTCCTTTCTCATGTCAACAGGAATAAGTGTTGATAACAGATAAATAGAGCATGGGTTAAATTCCACAAGTGACATGAATGTTTGTACTTTTACAAATGTTGCCTGTAGTAATTGCACTTAAACTCCCTATCTGCTTTCCACCTTCAATCATTAGGCGATGTCACCCGTGTTCTAAGACTGGAATTCACTAAAATAACATGGCATGAATCCGAGTGCCCTTCATCTGTTGTTCTCTCATTTGCAATTTCTCTCTCCCTGGACATACCAATTCTTCAAACACTGGCCCAATTGCAGGACTTAGAACCTGCATCAGCAATTAAAAAACAAATGCAAAACCCAAAGGAAACAACCCCATAATGTGCTGCCATTAGAAGATCTAAATGAGAAAGCTGCTACACACACACTATTCTTAATGAGATGTTTGCATCATGTGATTTTTTAAGCATTATATTCGCAGTGTTAACCATTAGTTGGTCACTGGAAAAAGCTGGCATCCTTCAAGATGTCACATCATCCTAGTGGATATCCTATCCTAAAAACCTATGAGTATGTAGTTCTGACTGGAAAATGTGCTAACGAATTGATTCAAACCAACCAAATGAGTCCATTTCAGACTCCTGGAGACTTCTGAATAGAGATCTAACACCCACGCAATGTGGATCATCCTCAAAAGTCTTCATTCTGTGCCATGAAAATTCAAGGAAGTTTTCTCTGCTGTCTCTCATGGAAACAGGCTCAAACATGTTATCCTGCCCACAGTGACGGCAGCATCAAAACTGGCAGACTTTATGTTCATTGCAAGAACGTAACTGTCAACCATTTGATAGCTGAGAAAGCTGAGTGGAGAATGTTCTCCATTGTTATACATAATAAAAAGTAGTAAACAAATATTATTTTTTCATAGACTGAATAAAAAAATATTCAAACCTTTTAATTCAGATGTAGCTTGACTAAAGATTAGAAATACGTAGTAAAAGTAGTTGTTTAAAGGTCAGTTCATTTGCCCAGTATATATTCTCATAATTGTTTTTCTAACTTGAAGCAGATGTAACTTGTATAAATGTGAAATGATTTGTGGAATGAACACAAGACTGTTTTCCTACAGACAATGATTGTAGATGCCACTGAATAGAAAAGACTCAAGTTATTTTTCTTTGTAGATATCATCCTGCTTATAAAAATACTTACATTCTGGTTTAAACTTTTTGTTTTATAGTAGTATGTAATGAAAGAATTGTATATAATAATGAAGCAGTCACAGAGCTAACAGAGACTTTCCTTAATCTTCAGAACCATCTCCTAGATAAAACCTTGTCTTTAAGTTAAGGGCAAAGTTAAGGAAGTTAAACCAAACCTCTAACCTAGGTTGCCTCTGGAACAAAGCTTTACATGCCCCTTTTCCTTTTTGCATTCTTGTACTGCAGGCAAGGGAAAGAACAATGTGAAATATTACAGCCTGTGACTGGGTAAATGTGTGCACGTGTTCTGTGTCCAGTCATATTTCAATTACAACAGGATTGCAACAGTCGTGGTGCCAAAGCATTGACTGTACACATCACAGCAAGGTTATGTTAACTTCATTGATCTGATTTGATGAGCTGCATTAACATGACAAGCTTTTGGACCTCATTTGCATTAGATGTAACAGGGAGAGCAAAAAGTCACAGTAAGAAACATTTTTCACTATAAGGGAGTGAGTATGTGAGCAGACAAATCCGTAGGGCCTCTGGGAACTGCCTTTCTGGGGAATTTTGGCCATCTACTTCAGAAGTGATCAGAGTCAAATAAATAACAAAAGTGATGAGGCACAAAGGCTTCGTGCAAATAATATCCATTTCCCTAATGAATTGCCCACTATCAGTCCTGGAATGTGTTAACTGCACAAGCTGTAACAGAAACAAGAGAAACTTCTTTTTTCAGTGATGTGCAGAGCTGCCAAACTTATTACCATATCACAGACATTCCCCATGAGTTGTGTATATCCTGCATGCTTGTGCTTTCTTATCACTGAACATTAGAGTCTATATTGCACTACATATTGCTCAGCTGCTTCCCTTTCATGGAGGCTCATTTATCATGTATTTTGGCTTGTGCAAGGATGAGATTAACGGCCTTCTAGTTGCTGCCTGATTCACTCCTACTTTTCATAACTTCTCAGTATAGGCAGCTGTATTTGTTCTTAATGGGTGTATTAATTATACTTAATCACCTTGTTTAGCTGGGAGAAATACTGGATTCCCTGGCCATACATCTTTGATCACTGCTCTCCATGAAAGCCAAACACTATCAGAAAAAGATCCCCACTCCCTGTCTTCAGTGATACTATCCCATTTCTCCTGTCCCATCCTTTCCCAAAGCTGAAAATCTTTAAATTTTCCTTAGTGTGTTTTCTGTATGCAGTTGGGTTTTGGTCACTGCTTTGTCAGGCACATACCTCTCTCTTTCTAAGCTTCACCTTCTATCCTTCCCTTGTTTTCCTGATGCAGCCTGAGTAAGTCAGCTAATACTTACTTGACCCACTGCTGCAGGCTGTGGTAATACTGAGGTAGGAATGAGCATATAGGGTGTATTCACTCTATGCATATCTTAAATCCACTTGAGCAAAATGTAGAACACTGTTTGTTCCTGTAATATGTTGACGAGGAACAAACTCAGACAACAGGGGTAAAATTTCTCTGAAATAGTTACTTTGTCCAGAGGTTTGCCTTTTCTCAATGGATTTAAATACTGCACTGTAGTTATGTTGCTGCCAAATACATGACTTTGCATCAAAGTTGAAAGAGAAATATTCCAAGGTGGAATCCAAGTTTCCCCTTCCTTTTTATGTATGTTGTTTTATCTATTGCTATTTCTCTGAGAGAGCAGCCAAGGGATAAAATGAAGAACATGCAAAAAGCGTGTATTTCAGCAATAGAGGTCTCTCTCCTGGCAGGCATTGCCTAGAGCTTTACTCTCCTGGTGCACTTTGTTTTGCTTTCTATTCTTATGCTCTATCAGGTTCTTCCCTGGAACCAGTGCCTCAAGATGCTTCCCTTCTGGACACTGCTTCTGCCCTCCCCCACTCTAACTGCATGTTGAACTCTGCCAGTTCCTGTTTTAAGAATGCAATGTTCCTGAGAGCTGACAAAAATATAATTTGCAGTGGCATTTCATTGAGTTACTCGGCTTTCCAAGGGTCAGGGTAACAGCCTGCAACAATGTGGCCTGCAAAAAAAAAGTCAATAAGTTGCTTTTCAAAACCAGTAATGCACAAATAGCATGTCACGCTCCTCTGCCTTGCTTCTGCTCCGTCTCTAAAACTTTGAGTTCCCATCTGTCAGTATTTTCTCTGGGACATCTTGTGTCTCAATGTAATCTTCTGTGCCATTTTCTCTGACAACATTCACCAGAAGTGCCTTCAGCAATTAAGGCAACTTGAGGTGAACAAGATCTCCTCTATTTTATTCACACTCCATGTTCTTTGAAGAAATTTCTGGTTGTCTCTTTTCATAAGAAAAAACATATGCAGCAAACAGCAGATAGCCATAAGCTGACTTCAGTCATGTCCATATTTTGCCTGGATGTCAGATAATTAGTTTAATAAAGCCCAAGATGTTAACTTCAATAAAATTTAAATGCCTAAACCCAATATGTTTCTTTTAAAAGCCTAACCTTCAGTTGTAATATATTTTAACCTTGTAGGCTGATTAATCACATGGATTAGAGTCTTTAAAAGACATTAATCTGGAACACCTAAAGACATTATTATATCTATAGGTATGGGATTAGGGGTGTGGCATAGTGAGTTTTTTAATGCCCTGCATCCATTCCTATCATCCTTTGAAACACATTTTCTGAGCAACATATGGGTAAAAGAACAATCCAAGTCAGGGCCACGCTTCTGTTTCAAAATCTTCGGGGCATATTGTATAGACTGCAGCTACCTTGCAGCTGTGTCCTTGGACTCTCAGCTACTGGTTCCTGGCCTTCAGCTGAGGAGCATTTTGGGTTGACTGGATTAGTCCTCCTGGCCTCTTTCTATGCCAAGTCAGATAGATTAGGTTAAGTCCCTTTGGTAATGGTTAAACTTAGTAGTGAAATATATTTAAGTGTTTTCCTGCATTCATCTTCTGCTTCTCATCACTTTGAAACACTAGGAATTTACTGTCTGGAGCAGCTGTGACATATTTTCTTCTTGAACTGCTACAGCTGTTTCCCAAGCAAACTGAGGAGCTTGGCACTGACACCCCGGTACTTTTCCATGCATACTGCCTTTGAAGAGAAGGTCAGATTCTCTTAATAAGGGCCTCTAGCCCTCTGAGGGCTGAGAGACTTCCTTGCCCATTGGAGAAAAGGCATCCTGGCTTAGCTGCATGGCTGAACAACAGGTGTAGTGTTGTGAGGATCTGGTCTCAGTCCTGGGTCCTAAAGACCAATGTGCAGACCAGAGTCACTTCTGACTTAAGTCATTTGACATTACCTCTTCTTGCCCTATCATTATGATAAAATTCAAGCAACTTCTTTGGTAGAACCAGCTCTGGGAAATAGTCACAGTCTGTGCAAGTACCAGGAAATTATGGACCTGGCCCCAGAACAACTGGGACCATTGTTGTGACCTGAGGGATTGCGGCTGTAACCTTGTACAGGTCTGCTCATACACCAGAGGTGGTTGGGAGTGGGTGTATAGCACTAGAAACTGAGTTTTATACCTGGGATCTGTACTTGGTTTGCACAGAAGATTTTTGTCAGTAGCTGCCTGAAAACTCCCCAGGAAAGTGCTCAGGAAATGGGGCAGTGCAATGATGGCCAGGAGGGCATGGGTAACATTGGCACAACAGCCCTGGATGCACTGCAGAGGAGTATCTGAGTCTGCCACAGCCTTCTCATGTGTATAATTGACTCTCTCTGTCACCCCTTCTAACCCAGTAGAAGCAAAAAAAGCCAGAGGAGACTAACATTACTGAGCATTTTTCAAAAATAAAAGATGGTGGCTAACAATTACCTCAGTCTCAGCTTGGGAGTAAAATAACAGTAATCAAATGAGCTGGGGACAGAATTAAGCCCTGTGCCTAAAAAGCAACAATCTGAAAAGAGTAACAAGGCCTTTATATCACCATCATAATCGAGCTGAATGAATGCACATTAGCCATCACGTTGATGTTAATAAGAAGTGAATTCTTTTTTTCTGGCTGTAGATTAACAAGTAGTGGAAATACTTTGTCTAAACCAAAGAAAATCAGAAACTGTTCTCTAGCACCCTTCCTCATGAAGAAACTCAGCTGCAAAGATTTTTCAACCAGCATGAGGCAAGGCTGCATGTAGGGCAGATCCCAGCATTATGCAGCCCTCCAGCAGCACTTGCAGACTGACACAGCAGCCAGCTGCCTGTCCAGCTCTCCCAAGGCTTGGCAAGGCTTGCAAAAAAACCCGGTCACTTGGAAAGTGCCGCTTACAGTAGCAGGGGATGGTAGAGCTCTGCAAGAGAAGTTACAAGTATTTCATCCCACAGGGGTGTAAATCTCTCTCCTCAGTGGCTGCTCTAAGTGCTTTGGGACAGCAGCCAGCTGGATATTGCATAGCTGCACTCCTGTCAGGGCCTGGGTGCTAGGCCTCTTTCCAAAGCCTGGCAATTAAACCAGAAAAACATTCAATTGAGGGTTAATTTAAAGCCTTAACTGTAGTGCTAACCAGAACAGGAAATTCCATCCTTTAGCAAGAGTGGTAATGGTTCTTTGCCCTACAACGAAAGGAGAAGCATGGAACAAAATCTTACACTGTGAATAAATCTTTGCCCCTCTGGTGAATCAAGATTCACCTTTGTAGGTATTTTACTGGATAATTTCCACCCAGCCCTAAAGAAAGAACAAAGAAACCTTTTTTGTGCCCCCGCAGAAATGGCTGCTCATCTGCTGAGCACTGTGGGCTCTCACTGAGCTGTACTGCAGGATGCTGCTCACCAGCACTCGGGGTGTGACAGTCCCCTGCTAGCTGTCCCAGCAAGGCACTGTGCTGCTCAGAGCAAGGACTGTGCCAGAACAAGGGTTTCCTTGGAAAACAACCCCTGTCATGACAGGACGGCCTGTGGGTGCAGCCGGGATGAGCTGTTCTCACTGCAGGGAAAAGCTCCAAAGGGATTGCTAACACATATTGGACATCCCTGACAGGGTTTCCGTGCAATCTTGCACCACGTGGAAAACTTGAAGATGTTGCTTAATCTGTTCATTAATTTTTGTGGTTTCTTTTGGCTTGTGAAGAGGCACGGAGTGAATGTGAATTGTCTGTATGTCTGTAGTCCAAGACAGACCTGTTGAACTTTCCTTTGAACATTGCTTTTCTACATATAAATATCCCTACTGGAGGAGAAACTGAAGCGTATTTTTTCCCAGGATGTCTTTACTAAGGCTATTAGTCTGTTTTTTTAAGCTCTTTGTCCCACTGAACATTTAAGTGCTTTATCCAGACTATTTCATTCAATCTCCTCTAGCAGCAGGAAAGAGTTTTGCTAAACAGCCAGGGAAGGCTTTGAGAAGGAAGAAGGTAGGTAGTGTAGGTAGTAGTAAAAAGGTAGGTAGAAACTACTCCTATTTTCTAATTTTTTTTTCATCTGCTCTTTGTTCCCTTCTCAGTCTACTGTTTGGGCAGAGCTTGATATAAAGAGTGTGTGGTGGAGGGAAGAGGGAAAAGAAAGGGCCCTTGCCCTTGCCCTGGTTTCTCCTTCTGGGATGCTGACTGCTCACATGAGCTCAGCCAAACTGTGAAATATCAGAAGGCCTGACCAGTTTTATGCTGTGTTTTGCAAGACAGAGTGATGTGACATGGATGCTGATGTCTAGAAGAGGATCTAAATGTGAATCTTTGTGGCAGCTTAGAAAGCTCATGAGCACTCAAACTCTCAGGCTCCAGCCTTTGCAGTGTTTCTTGCTGGAAAGCTGAGGTTGTTGCTTGGACTGTCAGCTCATGTCTGTAAATTCTATTCTTTAATGCTTATTTTTCTCTATGAAACATGAAACAGTGGGCTGAGGACCAGGAATCTCTAGGCAGCAGGATGGTTAAGATGTTGAACCCAATTCACCTGTAGAAATTAAACGCATATTTATTTCCTCTGTACGGCACTGTTTGCAATCTGGCAAGTGCAATCAGCTCTTGTCTCAGTCTCTATAGATACATAATGGTTTTTGTTTACTTAAATCCTTCTACAAGGGCTTGTGTGTTTGAGGACTCATCAATAAATCTGGCAGGGTGACTGCTGCATGTTTCTAATCCTTTAACCATTTATTTACAAACAACAGTTAGGTGTCTATGCTGTGAAAATTAGTCAATAAGAGGAGAATTTAGCAAAGGGCAAATCAAAGAGGATTCAATTTTAATTGTTTTTCAATTTCTAAGAAAATACACATAGATACCCATTTTTGCGGAATTTACATCCCTTAGAATTTATTACCAAGTTCTTAATTTTCCTTTCTGAGATACTTGCTCTGTGTAGCTGTCAGAGTCCAAGTCTAAAGGTGGGGTGAGACAAAAATATCTGTTCCATACTTGGGGATATCTTGAGTGAAAAAACTTCACTAATTCAATTTAACATCAGTAACACAATTCCAGTTCTAAAGCACTTCATTTCTATGGAAGGTTTTCATCAGCACACTCTCATCCATGCACCTCAGTGAGCATGCCTAGTTAAACCTCACCCTATTTTGCATGGGAAATGGGAGCACAGATCTGAGTGCCTTCTGCTGTACAGCAGGCACACCTGCAAATCTGTACAAAGTCAGGACCCCCACCACCCAACAGATACTGAACTACACTGTTCGGTGTTACTGTTGTATATATTGTTCTTAAATGAAATTCAATTAAAACATCATGTATATGCAAGCTCTTCTGTCATATCTTAGAGGTAACTACCAATTTGTTATTAAAATTAGTTTAAATATACTTGTACATAAAAGTAATCTTATCCTGAAGAAAAAAAATACTAGACACAATTGGTTTTCACAAATGGCTTGATTTTGGTTGATAGCAGTTTGGGGTACCAGGCTTTAATGGATATGGGCATGGATTCTGTGAAAAGATGCTTCAGTGTATTTCAAAAAGTGCAGGTTTCAGAAAACTCAAACAATAGTAACTTGATAATAATAGCCTATAATATTCTGTAGTAGAATTCTGTAATTGCTACATGCTTTTGGGCTATTTTTTCTAGAATGCTGTGGTGTTTTTGTAAGATTGTTTAGACAGATGTTCTTCCTTTTCTGTATAAGAGCTATTTGCTCTTCTGGGGCTCAGAGATGTTCCTTCTGATGTTGAACTGACATCTGGTCTCTCTCTGGCAGGATGTCTGCAGGTAGAATTGCCGTAGAAATACATCTGTTAGATAATTTAGGTATACTAAGTTTTAAAGTTGTGGCAGACAAAAGATTTATAAGCTCACAAATCCTGACTGGTATTAAATGTGCATCCTACTGACTGTGAGAATTTAGGGACTTTTCAGGTCAACTTTTTCTCTTAAGATGTTTCTGCTGTATCTTGAAAGTACAAGGACAGATTAATCTAATCATTGATACAACATTGAGTTCTTGAGAATCTGAACAGTTTTTCCAGGAGATTCAAGTCAAAGGCAAAATGGAGAACTCCCGAGCCAGAGGGAGCAGTATTAGAGGTACTTACAATTGCCTGGCTGTGAGACAACTTGCTCCAGGGCTGTTGGTGATTTTGTAGGGGTGGATGAGCATGGGAAAGGTCACAACAGTGCTTATCCTCACTGCCCTGTCCTACTAGGATGACACGGTGAGATAATGGGATGAACTTCCATTAGTTCAGAGACTGCTTTTGTCTTTGAATCAGAGAGTATCAACAGATACTGATCTGGTTATCTTTGGTTTCTGCATACCATTGGAGTATTTTTCACTTTTCCAGATATTACAAGTTTCACCCTACAGCTTCTTTCCAAAATGTGGGGCTTTCATATTTCTGTCCAGGATTTCAACAAGGAAAACATTTGTACAATATGTCATTCATGTGCCATGAATCCAACTTCTGGATATGTCAGACTTACTGTGCATACATGTAGAGTAATTTAGAGTCAACCTGATCATGTATAGTTCTTATCTGCTCCAACCAGGATACCAGATATCCAGAAAAATAGCCTAAGTTCTCCTCTTACATCCAAACATGTCCAGAGAAACTCAGACATACTTCAGCCAGACAAAGACTTAGACTGTAGTTCACTCTGTGAAAGGAACAATGTGGTTTCCTCATGCTTTTTGCACCTCTTTACATGGACTTGCTGCAGTCAGAGATGGGAAAAAATGCCATGTTTTTCTGTATGGACTGATGCTGCTACCTTTTCAAAGCAAACAGAGCTACTGTATCCCACATTCCAGCAAAAGAAGTAATCTCCCTAACTGGTATGGAAGGGCTTGCTCCTCTGTAGCCTCAGTCCTCTGGGTCATGCACTCCCACTCCAGCCAGGCCAGGTATGAAGCTGCCTCAGTCCCTTTCAGATGGTTATTTGCTCAAAACATGAAGCCTGTTGCAATCATTTGTCCTTCCATTTTGCAACTACAAGTTTCTGTTCAAGCTGTGTCATTTTAGGAAAAAGTAAAAAAGATGGGAATGAAATCTAGATGCCAGTAGAAAAGGAGAAAGGAAATACAGCATTGAAATAATGGGAAATGCTGTTGGAAAAATAAGGTGCTTGTCTGTCACAACCTAAGAGTCTGCCTCATCCGGAGTAGGATGTTTGATAAGCAGCTCTCTGTTTACAGTTCTGCTGTCACAGCCAAATTACCTATTCATGCTGCTGGGACTACCTTCAATGGGATAGCTCCCTACAGAATTCCTGTGCTTACTAGGTTTGCTGGTGTTTGTAATTCTAAATTTGAATGTACAACTGGGTAGAAAGCTGTCTTCCTACCCTGAAACACTGAATGCTAATTAAACATGAAGCTACTTGCAAATCAGTTCTGTATTCATTGGCCAGTTTTCACTGTGGTACCTCATTATTTCAAGCTATATAGTTGTCCTCTAAATGGAATTCTCATACTGCATCTTTTTTCCTTCATGTGAATTTCCATAGGTGCACCATTTTAAAGCACCACTTCAGCTTTTGCAAGACATTGCAAATGACATAGTGCTATTTAAAGGCAATGCTTCTCAAGGACAGAAAATCCTTTATTTTGAATCATCCCTAGTCAATCAGCTAAAAGCATCAGATTTGTCCTAATCCAATAGTGGTTCCAAAGAGTTAAATACATTCCTCTGGAGCAATGCCACTGAGACAAATTAGATATTCCAAGCAGAACCAGGTTCATTGTGTAGTTTGCACATGTGAGACAGTGCTATTCATGGAGTTTTTATCAAGAAAAGATACTGAACTTGTCAGAAAATAGCATGTATTGGCCTAAATTGTGCAATTCTCATTCATGCTTGTGAACATTTGTACGAATAGACCCATTGACTTCATGATGAAAGTGTTTCATTATGATCATCCCTATTTCAGTGATCTTTATGTGATTTGAAATAATAAAGCACCACAGGCCCATTGACTTCACTGATACTACTTGGTCCACCAACATGAGTAAGGGCTGTGCAATGTAGTTAAAAGGATCTTAATAACAAAACCTCTGTTATCAAGCTAAATATAATCCCCACCACAACCCTGGCATAGAATAGTCACAAAACTGCATGGCCACAAGCTCCCCCATCCCCGCTCATGCACTCACATCCCCCTCCAGTTTTTCTTTCGGAACAAAACCAGCTGTAACTAGAGTCTGAGTTTTGCAAATTGAAAGGAGCTTGCAGCAAAAAGAACAAAAGTGCTAGTGTACAGAAGCCACCCTGCAAAGAATGTTGGCAGGAGAGGAAGCCAGGCCCTTCCACTGCTGTAACCTTAAACTATCATTTGTTGATGTTGATATATTTCTAATAAGAGAGGAAACAAGAACACAAGAAAAAGGGAGATGGAGAACTTGAGACCTTTTGGAGACTAGGCTTTTCACATTTTTCTGGTAAGGCAGAAGGAACTCTTTATTGAGTGATAATAGCATACACTGCACAATTTACGCGTACACTTATGTGAGTGGGATAGTGCCACAATCTTCAGGCTTTTCATTTTACAGGAGTAAAACCAGTAAAGAAAAAATGCTTTGTTGCTCAAGTCTGAAGTGCAGACAGATATGGGATTGTGGCTCCAGTTTCAGAGAGAGGTGATGTTTCTCCACTGAGCAAGCTATTTAGCGACCAGATCAAGTGGTGTGATCTGGAGCACAGCAGTGCATTGCTCCAGTGTGAAAACACTATGAAGTTTAGTGTCTCCATGTACACTGGGAAGGAGTCTTGGTTAAGAAAAGCACCATTTTAGTAGCAGGGCTACTGCTTAAGGAGCTGCAATTATGGATTAATCTGTAGTTTTGGACTGAAGGGCAGTTTTTACTTATAGAAGAAAATAACCACTTTAAGCATCTTCTATTACGTAAAGAAAATAAACCATAAACAAAAACTAAAGAACGAAAAGAAACGTAAAGAAAACTGTCCATAAACAGTCACCTTCTATCTGAGGATCTGTAAGCACCTCAGAAGTAGGCAGTGCTCTTACACCCATTTGACAAATTGTGACCAACAGAAGTTGTGGCAAGGCCATGTCCAGCACCCACATGTGGTTCGCTCTCTCTGACCCCAGAACATGCCAGTAACAGGAGTTTTCTATGTCACTTTTACAGCTGCCTTTGACTTGGAGTGGTTGAGGTTGAAATCACAGTTGCTGAGAAGTCAACAGCAATTTTTTCCCTCAATGCACTGTCCCAGTTAAGCAGTAGATATTGTAATAAAAATATTTCATAATCATCAACCTTATATGAATTATCAGCAGCTGTCAGTTTTTATACTGAAAAATATAGGTCAATAAAAGACATGGTATCTTTGAAAGTTATAATGCTGTAAGGATGAAAAATCTAGTCTATTCCAAGGGTTAAACCCAAGCTTCTTCTCTAAAGTTTCTATGGCAACTAGATGCAATCTATAGTGATATTGTAGCTAATGAAATGTTTCTTCCAGACCAACAGGGCAACATGTAGCATTCAGTAATGAGGAATGTCTTTGGGGAAAGAACAGTGGCATAAAAGATGCCTTCTAGCAAACTATATTGGATGATGAAAGCCTGCAGTAAAGTGTGTCCTGAAGTCTAAATTCCCTTCTGTTTATTCACAGTGCTTCCTTCATATCTGCTCTGATAATAAGAAACACTGGTAATAAGAACAGTACTTGAGAAGGAAGAGAGTAAGGAAAGAAAATATATTTGATCACTTCTTCAGCTGAATCATAAAAAAGAAAGAAAAAAAAACTTGTAAAGAAGATCCTTTGTGTGTTTGAAAGAGGTTTACTTTTCTTTATGAGTGGAATATCTAAATGATGACATTTGGTGTCAGCATGCTATATCATATCTGTATGTGCTTGTGTATGAATTGTGTGGGTACAGATTAAATCTCTCTCCTCGTCTTGACTTCTCAGAAGCTGAAATCTGTATCAGCCTCAATGCAAACCCCAAACCACACGTTTTTCAGCTGTATTCAACCCATCTCATAAAAGACAAATCAGATGAAAGACATGAAAGCCATGTGTGTGTATCTGAGAGCTGGAGGCAGCAACTCAGACACAACACTCGGGCACCTGAGCGGTGACACAAACTGCCCTTGTGCCCTCTGGTCCCTTATGGCAGGCCTGGCCATGCTGCCACCTCCGCTTCTGGGAAGCAGCTCCTTCCCTGTGCACAGGGGCAGAGCTCCTCCCTTGCTGAGGAGGGAGGAAAGGCAGGTCAGGGCAGGGTGTAGGAGCTGCCTTGTGGCTTTGTGGTCTGCATGGGTCTGCAGCGAGGCTTTGCAGGCTGCTTAGACACTTGTGCAAGGCTGCAGCTTTGTCCTTGCAGGCCCTCCAAACTCACAAGGAATCCCACAAACCTGTAAATAAATATGACCACACGTACCTGATTTTAGTTGTTCAGGTTTCTGAGTCTCTATAGATACTTTCCTACACACTGGCCTGGAAGAACTGTATGAATATTGTTATTGAATATAATTAGTATTATTGGGAGGTATCTAGACCTAATGGATGCCTCTCAGACTGCCTCCTTTCAGTGCAGTGAGTTGTTCTATGTGTGTGCTACGTTTATGTTGCACATGATATATCTGCTCTGCTGTAGTAATGCTGCTGTTGTAGCTGTGGCAGTCTAAGAACACAAAGAAAGCAAACAGGGCCTCCAATACAGAAATCCTTCTTCAGGGTTTGGAAAATAGCTTAGATGCTAAACTGCCTTCTGCTTCTTCCAGTGCTGTAAATGGATTCAGTAAGGAGAATACTTTTTCTTTCCACTTGCCTGGCCTTGCTTAAGACACATACACAGAAGAAGAGAATAAAATGGGTTACATGCAACACAAATTCTTACCCTGGACAGAGAAATGGGTGCTATTTTAGCAGGGGAGTTTCAGAAACGCCCTGAATATGGAAGTGAGAAGCAGTTTGTGCTCAACACCAGCACACTGGCTGAGGGGCTGCAGGACACAGTGCTGTGGTTTCTTAGCCACAAGGTAGGGCTTTGTTATGCCCTGGGTTTTTGGGGTTTTTTGCAGAGCACTGCTGAACAGTGAGAAGGGTATGTCCTTTTAGCTGCACCTGTCAAGGATCTTCATGTCCATGTGACATTGGGTGTTTTCATTTACATATCTGCATTTGAAGACTTCTAGCAAATCTAGTTTTAAATGTATAAACTGGTTTTAAAAAACCTTCGCAGATGTATTCCTGACTATGAACTATTAAAATACAATAGAAAAGACTAAACTTATCTCTAGCGGTTTGCTGGATAAAAACCAGTGTTTCCTCAGACAAAATTACCAAGAATTTTTTTTTTTTCACTTTCTGGTTCTTGAAGTGGCATTTACAACCACAGGAAATAAAGAACAAGGTACCTTAAAACATCCTTGTAAACTTTATACAGTCATTTAAAGTGAAGCACAGTAGTAATTTATTTCAAAAGGTTGAACTTTGTAAAAATTTTTGTCACTCAGGGAAGCTCTCTCTCTCCTTAGCCAGGTTACATTAAAATGTATAATGCCTCTTCTCTGAAAAGCCTCGTGCCCTCTGTCTCTCCTCTTTTCTCCACTCATACCAAATACTTTCATGGTTAAAGTATTGGTAGTTAAAGCAGTGTTAGGTCCAGAAACTTTGTCTTCAAGTGCAGGGATGATATTTGCCATTGTTTTAGCAGCTGCCTAAAAAAAGTCCTACAGTATTAAACAGAAGCACTCTGTTTTCAGCTTTCTCCTTATTTTGGAAACTGTTTGGATCACTAACATGAAAACAAAACTGCAGGCAGGAATTTATAAGCCTGAGAGAAGGATTCTAAAGCCTCATTTTTACAGCCTTCAGTTTTGTGAAATATAACATCTTACTACAGATCTTTTGCTGTTATCTATCTGAGGTTCAGAATAGAATTTCTGTTTTAGGTTTTACCTCTGTGAAAAACAAAACAATCAACACAGTCCATCAGGATCACAATAAAATCTTGTGTCATCAAAATTCAATGAACCGTTCAGAGGCAGTGAGAGCGCTTTAGTAGGACAGACAGTCATTTTGGTGGTCAGGGTATTGCACGTGTCAGCATGGCAGCTGCTGTGCTATGAAAAGATCTCTGTGCATAGAGCTGAGGCACAAACAAAGCTGGCCAGGAAACATGGTAAGTTTGCTATGGCCAAAGAAATTAGATTCTTCTGCAAAAGTAAGTCAGCTTTCTGATGAGTATATTTTGCATTTTTATTAATTTCATGTGAGCTTCATTAGACAACCAGCTCACAAATACACTCACTTTTTGAGAACAGTCTCAGAATAATTGATGAGTATGAGCACTGATCAGTTATCTGATGAACTGTGTATTGCAACAACTGAGAAAAATTTCTTTGAGATGGATTATGACTTTGGCTTACCAAGTGTTAGGAAACTGAAGATACTGAATAAGTCCATCCAGAGCAATAGACTGAACTTGCTGAGACCTTGTTCTCACTTCCAACCCTGTGTTTGTCCTGGTGCTCATGTGAACAAATTGTTCCAGAGAAGTGATGAAAACTCATCCTACAGGAAAAGTCATTAGTTCATGGTTAGATCAGCTTTCTGGTCAAGCAAGGCTAGGAACATACAAACAGGAACAAGGAGGAAAGACTTAGGTGGATTTAAGTTATCCTTAAGGTGCTCTCTGGAGTTGCTTTTGCATTCCATCGGTAAAATTCCTGAGAAGGGTGTTGGAGGACCAAACCTGTTGGTGTATATTCAGGGAAGTTTGTTCTTTTCAAGAGGAAGGGGCCTGGAAAGCCCTGATATGAGGAGGCTTCTTCACCTTTGCCCACTAGGGAGATCAAGGTAAGCAAATCTGCATGCATAGTTTTCACTTGCCTTGCTCACAGTAATTTGGCTGATATAGAGCTAAAACAATTCTTAGGATGAGTGGATTTAATTCCTTCTTGATTTCTACAGTGTGAAAGGTAGAAAACACAAAACTCCTTCCCGAATGTCCGCCCTTCCCAGTTTTTCACGAGTAATTTTTGTTCCATACCTAAAGAAAATGTGGTCTCACACTCACTGAACCAGTACAAACCAGTACACACAGGATCCCTGCCCCTCTATACCACGGCAGAAGCCCTGCATTCTGATTGCAGTTTGTGAAGTCCCACACTGCTGCTGCAAGTGACCTGTCCTTGCTCTTTCATTATTGATGCGTCTCCTCACTGTACTGAAAGATTCTTGACTCACAGAGTTTTTCAGCACATGACTCTCATCCCAGTGAATCAAACACTGCAATATAAAGCTCATCATTTATCAAAGAGGCGCGGGGCTGAATCCAGATCCAGTGTAATGGCTATATAAAGATTGCTGTACGTGCGGTTTTTCTGGGTCACTCTGATTGTTTTGTGGCAGTATAATGCTTCATATGAGCTGGGCTGATTGTGGTTGGCGTGACAGCTCCAGCAATGTGAGATATTAGTGTATGCTGTTTTACCACCACACCTACAAACTCAGTGTGCAGCAGCTTTGATGAATGTGATGGTATAAATCCTGAGGTGTCTATAAAAGCATTGCAAGCATTACAATTGGGAAGGGTTTTCCCCAAAGCACTGGCAGGGGTGTATGTACAGGAAAATAGATTTGGATCCTGAACTAGTTCCCCAACTCAGAAAAGCTTGTGTGAGTTTTACACAGAGAACATTGGTCTTTTAGCAAGAATGCTGAGCTTTTGGAGTCAGAGGTGCAGGACAAGGAACACCAAACATAACTATTCTTCTCAAACACAGGGAATGTTTGAGTCTGGAAGCAAGGATTATTAAAAAGAATACACTGCACTCGGGGAGCAGGCCTCCTCTTCTTTAAACCCTGCTCAGTCATTGTGGATACGAAGGTCAAGGCTCATCAGTATTCCCCCATCTGGAGTCAGTGTCATAGATAACAGTTTGTTATTCTTTATGATGAAGTCTTTGCTTCCCCAAACAAACCAAACTGTCTCTATCAGGTTTGTCTATTGAAAAAAAGATGTGCAGGTTTGCACAGCTCCTGACTCCACAGGAAGCTCTAAAGCTGAGAGTGGAGCTGGATGAAAACCTGGAGAGTGAAGTGACAGAAGCAAGTGTATTCTTACTGCTGTCTCAATGTCTGCTCACAGTTTGGCTCGTTCCTCTCACCAGGTAAAGCACCCGGGGCAGCACGAAGGGGTTTCCAGGCTCTGATAGGGCCCGAAGGTCAGCGGGGCGCTGTCTATCCAGCAGCAGGGAGCCGGGCAGCTGGCGGCAGAAAGCTGCAGGGAGGAGGAGCCTCCCTGGGAGCCGCAGGCCACGGCCGCCCCGGGGCAGCGAACCCGGCCAGGTGCGCCCGGCGCGGAGCCGCCCCGGGGCAGCGCCCGCAGCCGGGAACCGCGGCCCCGCTCGGCTCCAACTCCAGCCGCTGCCCATTCCTGTGCCCAGCCTGGCATTGCACGGCGTGAAGCTGTACTACTCGGTGTGCACCGGCATAAACTTCTTTTCCTGAATATTCTTCTAGCACCGGTAATGTCACTAGGTGACCTAAATCCTTCATTCACTCACATTTATTTTTAGTGAATGTCAGATAAAATAAGAGCATCACTGTGCAGGGAAGAAAAAACCGACTGTATGAACTTTTTTTCCTAGAGGTGAACAGTCTGTGGGGAAATTAATGTCAATTTTTAATCACAAAATCACAGTAATGTTAGACTGCCACTAAAGCCTTTTCATTTCAAATGCAGGGGAAGAACTATAGTCTACTCTTAAATGAATTAAGTAAATAAATACAAAGGTATACAAAACTACTTTTGAAATGTGTAAGTTAAGTGTAAGATAGCTGAAAACAAAGCTGCTATTCACTTATAGATGAGAAAAGAGAGACATTAATTATAATTAGGCAGTTAATTGTCATAAATGTTATTTAAAGATTCTAATCATAATCATGCATATCTAAGTAAAAACTTGGAGACTATTTAGCATTCATAAACTTATTTATTCTAATATATTTATGTATTCTAATACATATACATTATATGAGCATATAAATATATATAGCTTTATACACACAGCACATCCATTAACATAAAGTAATCTATTGTAGCTTTGCAGATATTGCAGATTGTTCTATAAGTCTCCTTTTCTTTCTCTCTCATATGTACCAGGTGTGGCAGAAGACCTCATTGCAAATGAAAGCTAATGTTGTTGTTTAAAAATAACATCCCATTCAGTCATTTTACATGTAGAACAGAAGTTATGTATGTGTATGTAGACATGCATATTTATGATTACAGTGTTCATAATGGTAGTGTGAAAAGGCTGAATGTCTGCCTGAATGTAGCAGAAAAAGCTGTGCTGAAGGGGTAAGTGAAAGCTGGCCTCAAGTACTCCCTGTATGCAAACTTCTTGCTGGTAGAATTTAATCAGTGTAAACATTTTTTCATTTTGAATGGAGCAAAAAAAAATGGGTCACTAATAATAGCTAATGAAGTAGAAAGATAAAGTACTTGAAATGAAATAATGGATTAGAAAATGGATGAAAATAGATTTCTTTCTTTCTATCAGGAATATCACCATTAATACCAGACAACAATATTCACTGTGTCAGTTCCAGGTTTCCTGTAAGTTCCTGTCTGCAGCAATCACCATTTAATCAATGACGCAACAAAAAGACTTTCTAGATGGTAAAGGCTGGGCTTTGCTTTACAGAAGGAACAGCCTCTGTGCTCCAGTTTAACAGCATGTCTGAGCCCCTGGCTCTGTGAAACTGCTGCCCCAGAGCCTTGCAGAGCTCACATCCAGGCCTGGACTCCATGGCATTGGTCTGTCAGCCTGGGCAGAGCTTTTACTGACCAAATAACAGGCTCTGATTCCCCTTACTGTGTTTGCTACACATGTTCCAGTGAGGCCAGACACAGGACTTGTCAGGGAGAGCAGATCAACTTCACCAAGGTTGTATATGGTGAAATCAATTTACAGACAGGAACAATACTTTGTGAATTGGATTAGTTGTAGAAAAATGTTTCAACTTACCTAACAGATTTTTGGGGGCATTATGTAGAATTTCCTGTGCAACACCTAGCATTGCTCATGGGTAAAACAAACTCATGCCCAAAAGAGAGCCATGCATAAAAATGGTCTTAAGAGTACTTGTTTGTTGAAGCCTGCTTGGACTCCATTAATTTGGTGTCGCTTGCCATCTGCCAGTCCTCAATTAGCCCATCCCCCGGGAGCGGGGCTGCACGGCTCCCCCCGGCTGGCACGGGTGTATTCCCATGGCTGGTCCTCACTGCTCTCTGGAAGTGCTGGATGCTGCACGAGCTGCCCACTCCAGCTCTTAGTGGCTCTCCAGAGGGACAGAGTGGATGGACTGTGTTCAAAGTGTTTGGCAGGAGCCATTGCTCAGTGGAGGCAGCACCTGAGCCAGAGATCCCTGGGGTGTGACAGAGCAGAGAGGCTGGGTGTCCCTGCGCCGGAACATCCAACAGGAGCTGGGGCAGAACTGCATATGCTGTTACTCTTCACTCATTTGCCACTCCTAAGGGCTTTTATGCCACTGTTATATGCCAGAGAAGCTCCTTTGTGACTTTAATGTCACAGTCTCATAAGCCTAAATCAAGGGCATTGTCTTAATCACTTCATCTGCTGCTCAGCTGAGTGGAATTTGGACAAAGACAGTAACTGAAACTTTTCCTTTATGAGAAAACAGTATCCTAAAGCACTGCTAGAAATATTGTCTAGAAATAGTCCTTTGGAAAACCTCTCAGTGCCTGTCCAGTTCAAGAAGTGCCTTTGTGGATAGAGAGATGGAAATGTTGCCATTAAAGGAGTGCTGTCCTGCTGTCATTTGGTTGACTTTGTCCTTCAAATGTTGCTTTTGAAAACCAGACTATCATTGCAGCAGCCTACTAGAGATTCCTCATGCTGGAACAATTTCTTAAGCAATAATTTGCAGCTAAAATAACCAGACAAAGTTTAAAAACATGATCCTGAATTTTAGGAAGACGAATGAAGTTTTCCTGCTTTTTGGAATAGCAGTATAGTTTATCATTGCCTGCAGTCCTTATGGTGAGGATAACATGGCCATGCTCATAGGAAGTAACTGAGGAAGTGACCATTTATGCTGTCGCTGCCCAAAAGTCTACAGCATGTGGTTATTTATTTATCCACTGCAACAATTGCTCTATAAACACAGAGTACATTCTTTGAGAGAAACGAGTCAGGATCTCTCAGCAGGGAAGAGGGAGCCCACTTGTGTGTCCCACCCAGCAGAGGCAGCCAGCCATTGTTCGGGGCTGTGCTCAGTTATCGCACGGGGGATCTCAGCCTGGGCTAAACACAGCTCACAAAGCCATTCCTGTGCCAAAATCAGCCTCCTCCCAGTCCAGATGAGACACTTGAACTGAGGCAGGTGAAGCTGTCCACAAGGAAGTGTCCCATTTTCGTACCGCTGTCCATGTTAAATGAAGAGTGTGAGGAATTAAGCATAGAAAATGATTCTGAAGTAAAATGGTTACTAAAAGGATGCAAATTCCATTAAGCACCAGTTCAGTAAATAGAAAGGTCATCTTTCTGTCTCTGTCTCATTCCCAACTGCAGCATGACTCAGAAGAACAAACAATTGAATAGGTTTTGTTAGATGCGTGCATGCATTCTGGGGTTTTTATTACTTGAAATGCATTCGGTTCCTTGATTGTACCACAATCCAAAAAATAAATACTTTAAAAAATCAGTTTTAAACCAAATAATTTTTGCATGTGTTTAACAATCAAGTGTCCTGATTTCAGAAAGATTTCAGCTACAGATAATTTTATTACATGTCTCTATTTTAAGACAAAAAGGGAAGGGAGAAGTGAGAAGAAAAGCCTCTTCGATCTGGGAGGTTGGAAGTGCATATACAGCAGGTGTGCATGTGCTTTACAGATAACCATATCTATGGTAATGGTTGTCATAATCTGAAGTGAAGAGGAATAAAAGGAGAGTTGGACACCACCAAAACTTCACTTAAACTACCAGATTTGGGTTGCCTCTTCCTGCAGGGCAGGCTTCTTTCCAAATATTTTCTGCCCTCTAAGACGGGCAGATAAATCTAATCCTTGTGACCTTTTTTTAAAAAGAAGCATAAGTAATGTTTGCAGCAGGGTATTTGTATGCAGGGATTAGCTCTTGATTTCTTTGCTTGGTACCTTAGGGTATATTTTTAAAGTACTACACAGAATTTCGGTCTCACTCGTCAACTTCTATTGACTTTAAACCTCATGAGTCACTTTGACAATATATCCCAGAGGCTTTCTGTCTTCCACTGGCTTTAATTTAAATTCCCCTGCTTTTGGGGCGTTATGTCTGAATTTAGGGTTAGCTCACACAGGAAGTTGGCTTTTCAGGAGATTTTTCCTATCTTAGAGGTGTTCTGCTTCCAGGTTTTCACAGTATTATTTTATGTTCTGGTTTTCTTTGGGGAAAAAAAAGACATTTTTATTAGTATCTGCAATTTCTTTTACTTATTTGGTTTATTCATGCCAACAATGGCTGTATTACCTCAATGTCAGTATGCACAGCCCCCTTGTGAGTGCTATTGTAACTTATGTGTAACTGTAAAAGTATGTACTTGGTAAGATTCATAGTACAACAAAGGCTAAACCCCGTAAGTAAAACCCAGAAAATCATTTATACATTATTTTCTTTGCAGAATGGCTATTTTCTTCTCTCTTAAGAAAAAAAAATCCCAGCTGATTTTCCGTATCAAAAATTCCAGTGAGTCATGTGATGCCATAAAGCTCCATGGAAGGGATGTGCTGCTCCATGGCAGCTGGAGACACATCGAATCCTCTGCCTGATAATCTGTTAAGGTGCCCACACTGGTGGATTGGTCATTATTTGTGGCTCTCACATAGAAGTAATGTCAAACAGAGACACATACAGGGGTGAGAGAGACATTTTGCCAGTCCCTAGAAGGGTTTTCTCACAGTTCACTCCATTACTCTTCCAAAATGGTAAATTAAAAAATGACATTTAGAAAGGGACCTGTGAGAGACAGGTCTGTGTTCTGCTAAGTATGGATGGCAGCCCGAGTTGCCCTGAACTCCTCTCACTGACTGGTGGCACCAGGTGGGCCAAAAGGCATGGCAAAGAGACAGCTGCCTCAGCTGGGGAAATCCTGGGCAGTGTCAGCCACCTTTGCCAGCCTGTGCCACCATGTACATCTAGGTAGAGCATCAAACAAGTGTGTTAACAAAAGGGTAAGTACTTGCCCTGAAGTGTTTGACTGAAAATAAACAGCTGGAGCAGCTGGCAGTAAATTCTAGTTTCCTCAATAGCATTCTGGTAACAATGGGAAGAGGAAGGATAAGCCAAATAAACAGTACCTCTGTTATAATTGGCACAATAACCTGGTTTCTCCTCTTATGTCTTATGTGGTCATATACAAGTATGCAAACAGCAACAAATACTGCCTTTACTCAAGACAACTGCTCTCTGTCTGGGAATTCAGGTAGCAAGATGGTGAAAATACAGGCTGAGCATTGCTTTCAAAATAATTTTCTACTTTGCCATGAAATATGGGCTGATCTTCCATTTTCTCAATGTCTTTCTCTTCTAATGGACAAAACATTGCTCCAGGATTGGTAAGCATATTGAAAACATTAAATAATATCAATGAAATTCTTATTATTTTTTGGGCAGAGAAAATAAACTCTCAGTCTTCCCTTAGTTCTTGCCAGGATAATAACTATGGCATACATGACATTGCTGCTGCACATCATTATCAACAGTACTAGTTTCATTAAAAGAAACATTTTCTCTAGCACCACTAGCCATTTATCTTTTGAATTTTTGAATCAAATGCTTTACTGACCTCTAATCAGCATAGGTGTACTGCTTTACCTTTGGCTAGAGAGTTGGTTGTCTTGGGAAAGGGAGATAAGATTTTGTTAGTATTTAACTATTAAGTAAGCTCTTGTTATATTCCATTCCATTTTCATTGTACCTTCAGGTGTTATTGTTTTCCCCTTCAAAACTCTTTCTACAGCTTTGTGTTTTGTTTGGGTCAATCTAAAGGGCCTGTCATGGTCCCAACCACTCCTTGTTCTCCTTCCCTGCTACTTCACATAGACCTATCACGTACATGATTTTCTGGTTACTTAGCAGCATTCAATTGAATAAATATATTTCTAATATTTGGTATCAGATCTGGAATTTTCTGTGTCCTGCCTTTTGAAATTCAATTAAAGAGATGACTGAGCCCTTCACATGTGGACATTGGCTTCCAAGACAAGTTCCATATTCTTTTTTTCTGACCTGCTCTTGCTTAATTTTAGGAATGTACCTATGTGTCCTTTAATAACTCTCCCTTCATGTATAATCAGCTTAATTTTCTCTTTCACTTTTTTTCAGTTTTATGACTAAAGGGCATTGTTTTAATTTCCTTTGAGTATTGAATATATTGACTTTATTCTTACACCTCCTGACCAGCAATGTCTGTCCTTGGCTGACTGGTGGGTTTTTTTTTTGTTATTTCCTTATCTTCAGTAATGTTTTCGAGATTTTCCCTGCAAACCTCTGCCTTAGAATATAAATTCCAGATAAGATTGGCACCTTTGACTTAATGACACTCCCGCCTTCCTGAAGATAGAGGTGAGCTGTTTTGCCTGACTGACTTCACCAGTCCCCTCACTTCCTTAAAGTTTGTCCTTCTAAGCCTGGAGCTTTCACTGAGTACTGCAACCCTTGCAGTAATAACAGTGTAGTGTAAACATCCGTGGCAGCTTTGATTTAGGATACTCTTGCACTGCTCTAACTGCAGCAGTTAGTTTTGCTTAGACTAACTTACTCAATTTCTTAGGTAGGTTTTGCAGCCTGCCCTGAGATCCAGGGTGCTTTATTTCAACCTCTGCTAATGCCCCAGTTTATTACAGATTACTGAGTTACAGCCCATGCTTCTTGTTTGTTCTTCCATCCTATTTAAATGGCATCAGCTTCAGATCATTCAATTCATGGGTTCCTGTGACAAAATTCTTTTATGAATGTCCTCACTACTGAAAAAACCAAGCTTAAAATAGAATTCTGTCCAGTTGTTTTAACAGTTATTTGGTAAAAGTATCATTGGGGAATAGCAGGCCTCTGCATTATTAATGGCATTTGTCTCAATCTTTTTGCTTGGAAAGCTAACGTCACTCACAATTTGTCTTCTTCCAAAGCCACGAATTTCTCTTTATGTACACAGAATTTCCTCTAAATAATTCTTGGTCAGAGGAAAAGTGGCTTTGACTAGATCTCATTTTGTCACTTGTTCCTTAGCAATAGTCTCTGTTTTGGCTGCTGTTTTTTCTGCCATCTGAGTAATTGGATATGTTTGCTCTGAAATATCTTCATTTCTCCTGTGGTGGAAGTTACATCACTTGTTCCAGATCCAAAAGAAAACAATAGATGGCAATTTCTTTGATGGACTTTTCTGCTGCAGTTTGGTAGCCTACCATTATCTTTGTGTAGCATCAACCCTGACCCTAATGAGCAAATTTCCTTTTGTATCCTCCTAACTGGCAACAAGTCTTTGCAACACTTCTCTGTGTATCTGGCAGAGATTCTGGCTGTGGCAGCATCTACAGGCAAGTGAGGAGTAATTGTTTTTGAGTTGTAGTAGAGAGGCGTTTCAGGGATGTGCTTTAAGTACTGCTGAGTTGAAGTGTAACAAAGAAAAGTCAGGGTGAATTCTCTCAAGGTCACAGAATAAACCACATTCTTGTTCCTATGCACTTCTTCTCTACTGACATCCCTTCAATGAAAATCTGATAGAAAAATGAGTATCTTGAGCAAGTCATGCTTTATTTATGGAATTTGGTTTGCTATTCATTTATTTATTTATTTATTTATTTATTTATTTTTCTAAAATTTCTGCTGAAAGGGTGCAAAATTGGTGCCTGGAAGCAAAACTGGAGAAAATTCAAAGCACAAACATGGAAATTCTCCTTGCATATTCATATAGAATAAATATTCCACATTTTGCCACTCTGTTCAGGGTATTTTCTGCCTAAATTCACAGACAGTTTGTGGGTAAGTTTTAGAAAAGATGGTGGATCCCCAGTCACTCTGTTTAAATAAACTTCATAGTATTAAAAGATAACTGAGTCTATTAACTGTACAACACAAGGATTTATGTTCATATTAATTTTATTTCAATGTCTGTGAGAAGTTTAGTACTTTTTATTACTCTTTTTGAAAGAAGCTAAAAATTACAGTTCAACATTCACCCTAATGCATTTTCATTATAAATCAAGGTTTGATTACAAATTCCAATGGAAAAATATCCATTCAGAAAATCTAAATCTCCATAACACTGTTTATTTTTGAGCAGTATTCTTCAAAGTTAATACAAGCTATTTACATGCATGCTTGGGCATTTATCTACATATCCAGATTTTTTATTCCTTTTTCCACTTCATGTGTATACAAGGAAAGGCAAAAGAAAAGAGAAGGAGAAATGGGAGACAGAAAGTTGAGCAATCTCTGCTTTGATTGCTGACAAAATATTTTCTACAGAAGTCACTAGTGCTCAATGAGCTTGTAGAGAGGTTTAACCACCACCATCAATAAAATACTTCAATGGTTTATAATCTCAAAGAGTGAGATCCTTTCAAATTTGTTGCCTCTTTCTGTTACAAAATCTGCAGCTGGCTCTTCAGCGTGCTTTGCCTGATATATTATGTTAATCAGCTCCCTTATTTTTGCTAGGCAGCAACCACTCCTTCAAAAACCCCACCTAATTGAGAGCTCTATTTTGGGGTGTTTTGTCTTGCAGCTGGGAAGCCACATTTTTTTGTTAGTAATTTGTAGTCTCTGCTTATGAATGAAACAACTTTGTAGCTTCCTCAAGCTGAGTTTTTGGAAGCTGTTTGTCAAAGCATTTTTCATAGTTCAAGGCAGAAGCCTCCACTGCGGAAGTAATGAAAAACATTTGGCAACCAGCGGAATTTGTTGATACTGTTTTTTCTGGTTTTAATCATAGAGGTGGTCTCCTGCTGGGAGTTTCCCCTGTTATATAAATCTTCTGTAGAGAAGACATTTCATGTCTCTTTCTGGTAAGACATTTTGGATTCTCCAGATTCTTCCTGAAAGAAAAATTCTTTCTTCTCCTCTTTCTTCTCCTGTGGCCTGCTTTTAAAATTAGTTTATTTTCTTTTCCTATGAAAACTATACATATTCAACAATACTTTTAAAAGTTTTAAATATTTCCTCTTGGTTTTTTTGTCTTCTTCAAGGCTTTAATTTTTTTGGAATTTAACAATCTGTGTTATTAAGCTTTAGGTCTTAGATTTCCCTGCACTTTCACCTTTATAAGAGCAGTCTTCTGGTTCCTAGTGTTTCACAGTGCTGGAGAGGTTGCCAAAATATTGACATGCTCTTTTCTCTCTCTGAAAAACTGCCCGAGACAGATTTCTCTCAAGCCTATTCCATTTCCAATTTAGTCAAGCCACTAGGCTGCACCAGTAACTCCTCCTCAGTTAAGATTGTTTAAAGCAAAGACTATATTTTCCTATTAAAGGACCTCCCTATTTCCCTCTAGAGAAGCACTACTAGAGACTGCAGGGCTGGCTGCACAGCATTGTGAGGTATCAATTTTTCTCTCACCAGCCGTGAATAACCCCATTCACAGCCTTCAATCTGATTATGAGTTTTCAGATGAAGGTTGGCTGAGGGTGGTGGAACTGTATAAAACCTGGGTATTTGTGTGCACAGATACCAATGACAGTGGGAAGTGTAGTGTTTCTCTCTAAGGAATGACCATTTCAAGTCTTTTGTTGGCACTCTCTGCTGCTTTGGCAGACGGGCACAGGGTGAGCAGGCATTCTCCTGCCTGAGGGATGGGGTCAGAATCCCCAGGGATCATCTCCATTGCAGGAGAAATCCCACCTAAGAGCTCTGCCACAAAGTGCCAAAGGCAGGAAGCAGGATGCAATAGCCAACCATTGCCAAATGTAGCAGGATGGGATTTGGTGCAAATCAAATGGTTAGGAATTCAGTAGACTGAAATCTGAAGGTGGTAGAGCTCTAACCAGGGGCAGCAAACTCTAATTATTTTCTCCTTATGTCTTCCATGTATCTCATCAAAATGTGAAATTTTCAAGGGAAATATCGACCTCTTCCCACTCTGAGAGCATGGTGCTTGCTGCAATGCTGTGGTCACAGGAGGCAGACAGTTACCTTCTAGGTTGCCTTCTATTTAGACGTTTGTTTATCTCCTACCAATAAATAATAGTCTAAGAAATTACACTTGTGATATTTACAGCCTCTTCTGTAGAACTGAAAGGTATCTTTTCTATTAAAAAGTGAATGTAGAGCACTTCCAAAGGCTCTTGACTTTGGTAAAAAGACCCTTTACCCAGGAGATGGCCTAATCTTTTAAACTTCCTTCCCATGAGCCTGTTTTTTAGATAATCCATCTTTGCCTCCTAGCATACTACTCTTGATAATGAGCCTGTCGTGACATCAGGTTAAAATGTATCACTACAATTAATTTCTGTAAAATATATTGTTCAGAAGATAATGAGAACTAAGTCCTATTTCAGAGCTGATCAGGCGGTGCAAGACAAGAATCTAATTCTTTTAATGAAAACCGACAGACTTTTACTTCAAAACCAACTATACTTCATTAAAACTGTGATAAAAGCCTGCAGAGTAGGACTAAAATATTGCAGCTGGGATTTCTTCAAAGTAAGAGAAGAGTTCTTATGTTGTTTCATATGACATAATGTCCATGTGATGGATTAACTCTATTTCCAGACACATTTGCACCTGAAGTTTTGATTTTCTTCCTTCCTGTTCATATAATTAAAGAAATTTGGAGCCAGACTCAAAAAAGGACTTCTAGGCACTTCAGGTGGAATTTAGATGCCTATATCCAACATTTTAGTGCTTAAAACCTCTGCTTGATTTGCCAGCTGATCTTGAAGATACCAGAATTTTTATCTTTTGCTCTAAAGCTTTCCAGGCTTTTTTGTGGTACAAGCTCCAAACTGTCTCAGTTCTGTGATCAGATGTAATCAAAATCACAAACAGTAGAGTAGACATTTTCCTTCTCAAGGGCTTGAGGCTGTAGGTATTTCTGGAATGCATTTAATGCTACTGACCCCTCTAAAAATAAATTTGTGGTAGCCACTGTCTTCTTGTAAGGCATAAGAAGAAGCACATGTCATTTCTTCTAGCCTGGGGCCCTGAGGTGTCATAAGAGAACCTGGATTGGACCCTTCCTTTCGGCCATGTGAGGAAATCAGATAGTGTTCTCAATGTATGGTATTCTGCATGGGGAGAACCAAAGAGGAGCAGAAAGAGATTAAATATTTCACTGAGTTAAGGAGGAAGAACACTGAAGGTGGTAGGACTTTGTGACTAGGAACTTATGGTAAACCTCACAGATGCTAGGGAGGTAAATTCTGCTTCCACACATCTTTTTCAATGTTTAGTGTAAAGCACGATTTCATATCATCTAGTATTTTTTTTTCCAAATAAACTAATTTAAGGTGAAATGATTTTTGATTTGGTATTAATTGTATAATGATGCCTTCTCCCGCTAGAATGCTTTTTTTTTTTTTAATAATTTAATGGCAAGGATAAAACAAAAATACAAACCAATACAGGAGGGGTAAAATGAGTACAGAATGATGAGGTGTATTTCTTATTTCTCACATGTTTGTAGCTTGCTACTTGCAGCAGTATTTTGCCAGTCAAACTGTTTAGGAAAAGCAATGGCACCAGAAATATGATGACCTCATCTGTATGTCATGGAAATAATTTGTGATTCAGATGATAGCTGAAACCCACTATCCTTTCTATGAATAAGCAGTTCAAACACATTGAAGTTTTAGGGATATAATTTTTAAGTATAAAGTTAGAGTATGATTTCTTATTGTTTAAAATATCAAAATTTAAAATTCTCAGTGAGTAATAATTTCCTGTCTGTAAGAGGAATCATCCTAAGAGATGTCACTGGCACAGCATGTCATGAGAAGCTCTGGGTGGGCACTCAGAGACAGCCATCACATGGCATTTTGGAAAGACATGGGTTGGAAACAGTTCCATATGTAATTCTGGTGATATTCCTATCAACTCATACAGTGAAACCAACCCATCAGACATGGAGGGGGTCACTACAGGGGAAGATATTACAGTTGGGAAGCAAGATGATGTTATGTGGCTTTTCTTCACCAGAAATGCAGGTGCTGTGGTGACGGTGAGGACTTGGATGCTGGATGCCAACACAGACTGCTAAAAGACATCTCAGGGACAGAATCACAGTGCCACAGGAGAATACTTTGAAATATTTGATGGGTTCTCTGTGAAAACAACACTGTAAAGAGAATTTAATGACATTTAGGAGAGGGGTTGAGAGCAAAGCAAAAACAATTATTATAGCACTTTGTGGGCCTGTAATATTCCCACATCGTGATTATTGCCTTAAGTTTGGTGATTTCATCTCTAAATGAATACAGAAGAATTAGAAAAGAAGAACTGAACAGGACCATATATTTTGCATACCTTCTGGTGAGGCTAGAGTAGGACAACTTCTGGGAGAGGATAGATGCCCACAATTTCATAAATTATATGGGAAAAGAAAATGGGAAATACTTAGTGAATATCAGTGTCAGTATAAAGGGGATCCTGATGAAATAAGGTTTTAAAACAAATCAGAGGATTTTGCACAATTTGCAATTGTGCAAGTGCAGCTGTAGAACTGAAAGTGTTGTCCAATCCAGGAAAAGGTAGGAATAATCTATGAAAAATAAGGAATCTTCTTAACATGATTATGTAAATCCAACATCTAATTTAGGAACTCCTTTTAGTCCTGACCTAGGTAAAGCTTATTCAACCTGACTTTACTCTGACCTGATATGGATTTCTCAGGTGGAGGGAAGGCTGGCAATATGAAAACTGTAGTTGCTGGAAGAACCATGCTAACAATGCTCATGAACATAAAATATTGCTCTAACTGTCTTAGAAAAAACTGAAAATTAAAATAGAGAGCATCTACAATCTTTCTCACCAGCCCAACTGAAATGTGTGAAAACTTTTAAAGTCCTAAATCTAAAAAAAGCAGAACTCTCCATTTCCAGAGATGCTATCTGTAGCTGGTTTAGTTACTTATGATTGCAAAGCCTGCTACAATACTTCAGGAGTGCTGTGACACAGCCTGCAAACTAAGTAGTTGTGAGCATTTTGTAGAAAAAGAGTACAGAAGTTGTGGGGAGAGTAACTTCCTTACTGGTCCACAGTGAGAATTTTGATAACATCTTTTCTACTTAATTGTAAAGGCAGAGACTTTTTTGTACAGTATTGAGAAGAAATGTTGATTTTCAGAAATAAATTAGTTCCTTACAGTATATTTTTTCTAAGTACTGAGAAACATAGCAACCATTGAAAATGCCACTCCCGGTGCTACAATGTGTCTGTTTTCCCCCGAATACCAGGATTTTTGTACAGGTCTAATCAGGATTAGACCATCCTCTGAGGCTGGGACTTTAATGATTGGTTTGTGAAAGGATATTAAAAATCATTGAAAATATTACTGAGCTCATTGCCTGATCTGCCAGTAGGCAGGATCTGAACAAAAGCGTTATTTCCCCTTGTGAATCATGAGTACTATTGATTGTCTTTCTAGTAAATGTGTAGAGCTATAGAAAGAATATTATAACTTGTCTCTGTAAGTCATATTCTGAGTGAATGAGCTTTTAGAAATGGAAGTTCTGGTGATTTATATTTACGGCAGCCAAGTTTGAATTTCAGGAGGATGCTTGGTAAAATTGAATGAGGACAGAGTATGGATGGCTTAGCTTGTGCTCAAGGAGTCACAGGATATAAAAAAATTATTATTATTATTATGGTTGCTGCTAATAATGAATAGAGCTTCTTTACCTCTCTTTCTGTAAATCTTGAGGCTGAAAACATGCAGCTTGCCTCACATGCTGTGTGAGAAGAAACAAATTTTATTTACTGCTAAGAAAGGTATATTTGTACTGGTAAGAAATTTTCGTACTTCATGAAAGCCTGGTGCTGCAACCTGCTAAGCAGTCTTGACATACCTTTAAGGCAGCTGCTCATAATTTTTTATTAGTCAACTGGCATATTTGAGTTCTTCAAAATCTTTTGAGCTTTTGGTAATCCTAAAGTAGTGCTGATGCACAAGACCTACATTGTCTTTCATGAAATTTTAGCAGTACAGGAATTATTGGAAAATATGCTGAATCACTGACCTGCTGAATAATATCTATCCAGGTTCCACTGCACCCAACAGGAACTCACCTGTTGACTTTAGTGAAATGGGAAATGATTTCAGATGAAGCACTAATCATATCACTATAAAATTCACCTTAATTATTCTGCCTTCAGAATTGCTTATTTGGAATGACAACTGTACAGATCCATTGCCATGCTCATTTGGGTATTTTCAGCTCACTTACATCTATGTATATAGTAATACAATGTAGAAAATCAGCAGAATGCTATCCTGGGGAGCATTCAAGGTCAGCTTGGATGGAGTTCTGAGCAACCTGACCTAGCTGAAGACCTTTCTGCTCTCTGCAGAGGGGAGGGACTTGATGATCTTTAAAGGTCCCTTCCAACCCAACCCATTCTATGATTCTAATGAAGCTGAATCATTGCTATCCCAATGATCACGAAAAGCACAATTGTGTTTTTGGGAAGCACAAGAAAGTGGGTGGACTAATGTAGCTGATAGGACACAGCCAATATTTTGGGTTAACCTGACCCCTCTCTTCCTCCTCTACAGACACTTGCTTAAGAGCAGAGAAGGAGGATAACAATGCTACTTTTTAAAATATCCATGTTGAATTATTCATTGTATTTTAACAGAGAATAATCACATGCAACAGGTGTTTTTCCTCTGGCTTGTTGAATTTCAGTAGAACTAGCCTCCAGTTATTGGCCTCAGGGAAAGAAGCAGTAGAACAAATCAGCCTTATTTTAAAATAATTACTGCAATCCTACAGTGCCTGTCAGTTGTTATTTTCCTGCTTTATGTCAGTGTACAGTAGATGTACAAATAGGACTCTGAAACAGGGAGAAAAAAATGCAACCTATTAAATAAAATTGAGAAAATGACTGGTGGATTTAGTAAATATGATTTTAGTAGAAGTGAGGGACCCTTTCTATATGTTGTATTAAAATCCTTTTGAGCAAAGCAATAACGAATTGCTAGCATGATGATAAAAGGAATAAGGATTATTATAATTTTGCTCCAAATAATTACTATGATATAAAAATGCATTTAGGGGCTTCTTTTGTGACTTTTACATCAGCATTTAAACAAGATTTATTTAATTTAAGCAGGATTAAGTAAAATTTCAAAAGGGATAGAAAGTATATTTCACTAGTCTGCTTCTTTTACATTTCAAAAATACAATGGCTGTTAATAAGATATTAGTGAGGACTGCATACCTATTTAATTTGACTGATGCAGCAAGGCCTTCTGTTGGATCCTGGGTACTCGAGAAGGCAAAATCCAGCTCATTCTCTACTCCTACGCTTTTGCATTTGAAACTCTGCAGAAAGTCTACAGGTCAAGCAAGAGCTTGGAAATTAAAAAAACCTCTGAATCTGGGCCTCTCTGACATCTACAGAAAACTCATGTACTGGATGGGCATTTTGGAAGAGGGTATGGTGATCCGAGACCTGCATGTGCATGTCCTTCTCTTCACCTGATGGCTGCTGTTAGAGCCCTTGTCCCACTCACTGGTCAGACTCCAGCTCTGAATGACCTCTGCCTGATGCCCCTTCCTGGGACAGGACACTGACTCCGCACAGTTCTTGCAGCAGGTGTAGATGCACTTAGTGGGTGCAGGTTTTGGTACCAAGGAATGACTTCCTGAAGGTCACTGAAGGCTGAACATGACGCCCTTTGAACAACACACTGCAGCTCTTTGCATGACATTAGCTCAGGGGGTTACAAGGTGTGGTCTTTTCAGAGGGGGTAAATTACTCAGAAAAGGATTAGGATACCCAGAACTGAAAAGCTGCTGTATTTCTCATAATTTTTTTCAGTCTCTCCCTGGCTAACATATTAGCAGGACTGGGAGATGTGGACTTCTGATGAACTGCAATGTACTGCCGTAAGATGCTGCTCAAGCATGCAGCCTTCATGGAGCTCAGAATATGAAAAATTTATTTCACTGTCTTCAGATCTACCTATTGCAATGTAAAGACAAATGAAGAAGTTTAAGTTTAAATTGGACGTTATTAAACTTATGTAAATGGGTAGACTGCTAAGAGGACTTTTGCAACCATAAAAAGAATATAAATATTTTTGTTGCGCCTTATTCTTGTAAGTTGGTAATTTTTTAATAACCTTTATCTCAGTGCTAGAAACCCTTGTGCTTCTGGATGAGGCAGAGAATATTTTGCTTCTACTTTAACAATTAAAGATGCTCTCATATCTCTAGATATAGACATAAATTTTGGTACCTTTTAAATAGCAAGATTTTAATAATTTTTTTAAAATAATAAAAGCATTCCTGTCAGCTTTTTACACAGAGAACATTAAAATAAGAAAAAAATTTAGTCCTCTCTGCATTTATCCAGAAATAATAAAAATTATGCATTTAAAATATTAATGAAAGCTGGTGAGTAATTAAATAATTCTGTACATTTATTCTTCAAATTCTTCACTAGCCTGTATTAGTGAAATACATAGATAATGACAATTAGAAAATGGCCTTCACTAGTCAATTAACGATAAAACAAGAGACACTTTCATGGTTTTCCTTTCTATTTCTATCTTGTGTCTCTCTGTCTCAGTTTCCAAGGGAGGCAGAAAGTCAAGGAGTTGCTGCACTAAAATAAAGACACTTCCACAGGTGCATTCCCATTTCTCCCTCTTAGTGCCATGCAAACATTCATTCCCCTTTCCTTCGGCCAGCAAGGAGACACACTGCGTGTCTGATTCTCGATCCAGAGGAACTCTCCATGCCCTTCAGTGAAGTTATTGTGGACTTACCTCAACCTAATTGAACAGCCACTAAAATCAGAATCCAGCTCTGCATCTCTGACAAGCGATGGAACAGCTGAACAAGAGTAGGCCCTTCCTCTTTTCCTCCTTTGGCATCTTCACAATGCCTTCTGAAAGCTGGAGACACAGGAGGTGGGAATCCTGCTTTTACTCCAAACTGAGGATTCAACAGGGGAAAACAACGATTTTGCAACAAATTTGAGAGACACGCAGCTTAGATCTTGACATCTTATTTCCTCTGAGATATATTAATAAAAGTGCATATTTTTTTCCTATCAAGGAAGATATGGAGCAAGATTATGTAATAATTATAGAAGAGATTTTAGTACTATTTTGTTTTGAAACAGGAGGAAAGTATTAAATGTTTCTTACCTTTCAAGTATTTTTTCATATGTCATATATTGTTCTAGTTATGAATGGTTAAAACTTACTTAGATAAAATACCAGGCTAAGTGAAGTTAGCTATGGTGAATCTTTCAGTTGCAGATCAAGATTTGTCGCAACTAGGCTGCGTTTTCTTTGCACACTTTAAAAGACATCAATTCCAGAACTCTTTCATCTAAGAATGCACACATGTACAGACTAAAATATCTTCTTTGGAGGGCTTTTCCTCTGTTAGAAATGGTGCAGTTGTGGTCCTTTTGGAAATCTGGACCCTAGTGGGATACTTAAAAATGCTCAACAGATGTAGATAGTTAGAAACTCAGTAGTAGGTGCCTTCATGGATCTTCAGTTATGTTGAAACAGTTTTTAAACATCTGAGAGCTGTAAATTCAGCTCTGAGTCAATTTTCAGATGTTTTCATAAAGTTTTACTCTGCAGCCACTTTTCATGGTTTGTATGTGTTTCTTCTATCTGTTAGAAATTATTTTAATGAACACATTGAAACATAAATTAGTTTAAACTCAGAATAAACGTCTTACATCCTACAAACACTGGTTCTTATATCATCTGTACATGGGTTTTATTCTCTTTTACAAGGTGCAGTAGAAGAAGCAAGCAAACAAAATGTACAGTTATTCAGACAGATATCCACACAATCCTCTTCTTTTTTCTTTTTTTTTTTTCCTTTTTGATATTTGAAGCAGGCAGTGACACAATACCTCAACTGAGTGCATCACTACAGAGGAAGTTGTTTGGGAGTGTGTCCGTCACCATTGTCACCAGCAGTAATTAACAGCATGTTAAGAACTATAAGCAACCTGAGAACCTTGATGGCATCAACATCGAGGAAAGGACAGCTAATGATTTTTTTAAATAAGAAAAATTACCAACGGTCAACCAAAGAAATAGCTTTAGATACGGTCCTCGGTTCTGTAGGTTCAATAAAAATCCTACCTAAGTAGTGGAGGTGATTTGGCACAAATCATTATAAGAGATAAATAAAATAAATCAAGTGAATCACTGATAGGATTAATTTGAACATTTATGGTTTGATCTGATCATGCTCAGTGTTTCTGGTTCATTGTGATTATAGGATCTGATTTCCCAGCTTTACACTCTTGATTTATGCCAAAGAATGAGGCAAACCGTTGATTTCAGACTTCCTGTTTCAAAGTAATGCTAAATTGTGGGTTGCATCTCGTTACATTTCCGATTCCCAAAATTAAAAGTGTACTTGAGAAGCAGAGTAGGGGGGAGAGAAAGTGCAAAGGAGGGAGCAGTATGATGAGCTGCCCAGCTGTCTCTAGCAGGAGCTCTGTCTAATGCTGGGAAGCAATACAGTACACCAGTGTTCCTACTTCTCTTTTTCATTTGTGGATGTTTGCCAGAGATTACTATCACACTACTTCTCATCAGGGCGGGAGTTCTAGTTTATCAAAGTGTCAGTATGAAGACTAACACTAGGGAAAATTCACTGCAATATGGCTGGAATATGAGCCCTAGTCTGACAGCTACAACACAGGACCAAACCCATCTCTGTAGCTAAAAGGTTTCCTAAAAATCAATGGGCAGGAAGGGACATATTTTACAGGTACTTAAGCCTTAAATAGTTTACTGTGGCATGTACTATTATAGTTTTTAAAGCATTTGCATGTCTGGTACTGTTATTTCACTGGGAAGCAGGCATACAGGCATTTTGTAAAACCATAGTGATTTTTATTTCCTGTGCTACTGCACATCTAACACTACAAAGTGTGTGCAGTTTTTCAGTCGTGGGGGTTTCACAGGACAGGAGGTGCCACACCTCTCAGGAGGCTCCAAACTTTGTCCTTAGAGCCTGTACTCACAGTCACAAGGGAAGTGCCATCTGGGCTTATGATAGTCCCCCACCCCCGTTCTGTTTTTCAATGGTTCTAATCATCAAGGAATTTCTCACAAATATTATAGATTTTAAAATTATGGGGCATATAGCAAACATGAGTGTGCATAGTCACTCTTTTTAGAAATGGAACTCATTTAACAATTTAGTCTGCACCAATAAACTGAGTATTCCTCACCCAAATCTTAATTAATTTTGAGCCGTAAAAAGCTCTCAGACTATTTGCAATCTTTTATATGTTTAGTGTATTCATGAATACAAAAATGCAAAACTCATGGCTCAAACAGAGTAGGGGACAAAAGGGAGGCAGTAAGATGAGGGCTGGAAATACCAAAGAACTGACATTCATCCTGTATCAATGGTAGCACATAGCTGTATGGACACCTGCAGTGAACTGTTTGGCAGCCTAACCCCAAACCAGGACAACGTAGGGCTGTCACAGAAAGTCTGCAATGCTTTCTTACACACCCCAAGTCTCATTAAGCAGTTCTGAAACACGGTATCATTTCCACTCACATCACCTGGCCTTGCAGAATAAAGATGAAGAGTTTGGGACTGTAATTCCCAAAAGCACACTAATGCACTCATGCACTTCTCCTGGGATCAAATCTTCCCCAAAGTCATAATCCCTTGCTGCATGCTCTGGTGACTAACTAAAACTTTATCTATGCCTATAAATTGATCCTTTATGTCAGCAAAGTTTTTACTGTACACAATTTTTCTTCAAGATGTGTTTGGTTAGTGGAACTAGAGTAAATATTTCATAGGATGATAGTAGTAAAACTGAATGGCAAGCAAATACCTTTATTGATCTTGGACTTGCTGACTAGACATCATAATGAAAGCCACACTGAGAACTCGTGAATGGAAGACTGGTCACTGTTCACTGTGAAGCATGATACTGGTACTCAAATCCTGGGCCAGAAGTGCCTATGCAGATAAAACACTGTCCACTAGAAATCTGTGGGACATTTGCCCAGGTAAAAGTTGATGGAATGGCCCCAAAGAGCAGCCGTCTACAGGGCAACACATGGGTGAAGGTCACCTCTGACCTTCTGTGGGAGATGAGTCAAGGACCTTCTGCCAAGAGTGCTTTCCTGGGTCTAGTGACTCAGGCTCTAGTGTTGTTGACAATCTTAGTGGGCAGCCACTGTGGTGAAAAATCACAAGGACTTGTTTGAAGGGGTGTAATTTTTGGGATCCAAAGATTTCTTTGCTTAGAAATAAAAGGCAAACCACACATGTTTAAGAAAGTTTCTTTATCCTGCCACAGAAGGGATGTAAACATGAATTGAAGTAATGTTTTTGTTTGTTTTTCTGTGACTCTGAAGCTTGTATCAAATCTCTAGTTACTTATTTTTATTTTGTTTTAGAAGTATCTCAAAATATTCAGTGTTCATGGAATATTTTCTCCAGAACAAAGACTGCTCTGAAGGGTAATATCAAATGCTAAAAGGTTGCATGATCCAAATTTGTCAGTTTTAGAAGAAAGGCACTTCCTTCTTTTTTGAAATACTCTGAATTATTATGAGCTCCTTTCTGCAACAACTCCTTGCTTCTACAAGAAATATTCTGAATAACCAAAAAGTAGGAAAAAAAAAAAAAGCAGCTAGACAACAACTTCTACCAGGTCTGTTTTTAAGATTGACCTTTGCTTTCTTCTCCAGGGCTATGACCATAATTTTATTGCTAAACTGAGGTGTTTCATCAAAAGTCTGAGTAATATGGTGGGATACATGTGACCCAAAAGTGTGTATTGGGGATTGAAAGCTTACCTATGGAATCAAGGACCCTGAGACAGGAGTGCCTTGCACTATGAGTGCCATGTGTAGGTGATGCCATGGTGAAAGAACCTGTACTCATACATGCCATTTGTTGCTATTTTTTGTTATTCCTTTTTAAATTGATTCACAGATGAAAGAATGAGGGAAAAATATGGTTTGTGTAAATAAATATATATCTCCATGCAAATTCACTGGTTCAGTCTCAAAGTTGCAAGAGATTGTGAAAATTTCAGCATAGTAGGAAGATGCTGTTTACCAGATTATTTATTAGGTCTACTTCAGCTTTGTTCAAGGGTGAGAATTTGGCTTTAAATACACTTCATTTATTTAATAAAAGCATCTGTTGAATTATTCTGATTCTGCTTTTGTTGCTGTGTAAATACATTTCAGTTATTTTTCAACCTAATAGCTTTTCTAATTTTCTGCCATTTCCCTTCTGATCAGTTTGAACTTAGAGGATTTCGTTTTGGGGGGGATGAGGTTTTGTAGAACTGTGCTTTGAACACATGCTGCACGCAGTTGGCTCACGGCCCCCTTCAGTGTGCAGTGCTGCTGCCTGTTGCATACCAGGCAGTTCACCTACAGTCAGATACTAGAAACAACAGCCCTGTTTTGTCTCCCTGATCCATATGTTTCCACTCCATCCTTCATATGAAATCTAGGCTGAAAAGTGACTTAATTCAATTCACTGGTTTGCCAGTACTTTGGCTGTTTTGTACTTAGGTCTTGCTTTAATTGAGTCAGACATCTGTTAAAGCAGTAAGCCGGCCCAAGTCACCCTGCAGCTGCTGAGCTGGTAGGCTGAATGTAAGTAATGAGGGACAGACCATACAGATAAGGTGTGACACAAAGTAAGTACTTGCAGTGACTGTTCTTTACTCTTGATACTGGCTGTGTCTGAGCCAAAGTCCACTGCTCCATGGTGCTTGTGCCAGCTGCATCCACACTGCCTGTAGCAGCAGGTGTGTGCTGCACTGGTTTTAAGCTCAGAATCTTCCCTGCCTGTGCCTGAGTTGTCCTCCTTGGCAAGCCAGGATGGGAGCAGTAAGAGTGCTTTGGCTTCAGCCTGTGTGTGATATTGTCATGGTCTGAATTCCAGAATCTGCAGCCACTTCTGTGAGGCCAGATCACCCAGCTGTATCACTACTGGGGGCTGGCCAGCACAGGTGGCCGAGCACGGCGCTGTCACGCAGCCCATGGTGGGGCACCCTTGGCAGCAAGGGAGGGAATGTCCTTCCCACCAGAGATCCAAGCTCTGGGCATCTGTCCTGTCTGTAGTGTGCTGACAGAAACAAACTGTACTAGTTTGTGTTTTCTTTCTGTGAAAGAAAATGTGTAAAATAGGATTGAAGAGATACATACAATTTCGCAGACCTTTATTTTAACTGAGGAATTTAATCCTATGTAAATAGATTGCATTTGAGTAAAACAATGCAAATATATATTAATGTAATTAGAAGACACTTATCTGCCTGAAGGACCTTTTAATGATTTTAGTGTTATATTTTTTTTCCCCTGGAAAGAAGAAAAGTTTATTTGAATAGAATCCTCTGAAGTCTCTGGGATATGTATTCAATGTATCTTCTGCATGTAAATTTACATATATTTGGGTACGTAAATACAGTGGCACTCTATATGGGGGGGCATCAGAATCTAATAAAAACTACAGTAACAAAGAGAGTTCATATGAATAAAAGAAGTGTTGTGGTTATAGAGTAAAGAGTGAAAATATATATTAAATTAGGTAACTGGAAATATGCATAATTTTTATCATCTCTAGAAAAATATCTGGTGGAAGTAAGTGGGGGTAGTTGGTTACCATAATCATTAGTCTGAGTATTATCAAAAGAGACAGGTGACTAGAAATAAAATATGGCAAATATTTTTAGAAGAAAACAGCAAATCACTGTGCAGTTGCTTCTTTATCATTCAGAGCATGAGATTCATATTAGTCATAATAAGTGTTGTGCTGGGGAGAAGATGCTTTAAAAGCTTTCTTCCTCTTCTGGAAACATCTTGAATGAAGAGCTTAGAAAGAAATCCCTAGAAGAGAATAAACTATCCTGTTTATTAAGAACAACCTATTGATGGATTATTTGGAAGGGCACTAAAAATTTCCCAAGGGAAATACCTATGAATTTCACAGTCAACACTCAGAGCAAATTTTTTTTTATAATGTCATAGAAATTAATTTAAACCAAAAATACTTTGTATCAACTTTCTAATATGACCAAGGATTAAAACCCAAGCAGTAACAGTGAACACGATGATAAAATTAAGCGTGTGGTAGAGAAAAAAATATCCTGTACAGATAGTATGGCTCTAAGTTCAACATTGCTTTAATACTTAAATTTGTGACAGTTTATTTCAGAAGAAAAGAATCAAATGCTGCATCTGAAAAACAAAATGCTTTGCTTAGAAGAAAGAAAATTAATGCCCTGAATCTACAGCACCCTGTCCAAACAGTAGGTCTCTCCTCTGCATTTCATTTTCATGCCACCTTTTATTGCAACAAAAGTACTGCAAATGCAACCAGAACCATGTTACTAAGGAAGAGTCTGCAAGCAGAAGCTAAGGGTTATTTCTGTCTTTGCAATAGAAAACATAGGAAAACTCAGGATCCTTTCAGGGAAAAGGCAGGAATCAAGCAGAGGAGCAGGTCAGTGAATCCAGCATTTAACTTTTCTGGAGGATTCCTGCACCAACCATCACTCATCTTTCATTTACTTTCTGATCTTTAGCCCCTCTCTGAACCCTCTTTTTCTGTAAATTTTTTTTCTCTCTGATAGAGCCAACTTCAAGGAAATTTCAAGATCATCTTCAAGAGCTTACTGTGTCAATTGCCAGCTATTTAGAGCTAGCCTACAAAAAGTACTGTTATAAATATGTTACCTGATTATAGCAGTATCCAAAGAACAAGCCCCCCCACCCCCCAACCATAACCATTACTAACTGGAATGTCATACAGCTGAGCCATATCAGTTTTTGGAATGTCCAGAAAATTATTCATAAGTTTTTTTAACAGAAGTTTGGCAAAAATCAGTAATGATGAACCTGAAAAAGGTACAATTTTGTTCCATACTTCAAAGCCATATTTGTAAGACATGTTACAGGTTTGTTTCCAGTATCTTTACAGTGGCCCTATCTTATGCACATATTATGAGCTCACAAGCCTGAAAAGCAAAATTCAGTTTATAAATTCAGTATGCTCTACCTGTCTGCTAGTGAATAAATAGAAAGGAATATTCAATTCAGCAATACATTAGATATATCCTTTTTACTCATCCCAGGGAGGATATATATAATATAAAAGATTTATATGGATTGGTTTCACAAAATACCATGATTTTCTTGGTGTTGTGTTTTTGATACCTTGTGTATCTAACATGAGCAGAGACTAGAAATTTGTTTTTATCTGGAGCTCTGCTACAGCTCTGCCTATCATGTAGACAAGAAATTAACACGGCTTTCTTGAAACAAAACACAGTTATTCTGAAGGTCTTTCTGGTTTCAATTGTGATTGAACATCATTCCGCTATAGGTTCCTACGTTATTTCACTTCAAGGTAACATTTCATTACCTTTGCCAGCTCTTTCTGGGAAATACAAATCATTCTCATGATGAGGAATGAGAGCAGAAGAGCAAAATAATCTGTCCTTTCTCTGCATCAGATGTGCTCTCTTCCTACTGTCCAGCTAACATGGAGAACCTAAAGCCCAGTTTGAACAGGTATCAGCAGGCACACAGCCAGTGAGAGACAAGTCTGACCTGAAGTTCGTGGTCAGACTTTTTTTTCTAATCATGGTGCTACATTTTTAGCAGCAATATTTTTTCATTTTTTCAAATGAAATGGTGCTCCTTGTATGCTCCCTCTCTAGACTCTGCCATTTTTGTAGCCTGCATTTTATCCTATCTTATCTAATGTCCTTCTTATACTGTGCCACCCAAAACTGGACACAATATTCAAGGTGAGGCTGCCTCAGTGCAGAGCACAGCAGGACAATCCCTTCCCTTGCCCATCTGGGGATGCTGTGCAACCAGAACAGGGTTGGCCCTCCTGGTTGCCAAGGCACTGCTGGCTCAGATTCAACTTGCCATTGACCAGAACCCCCAGGTCCCTTTCCAGCCTCTCATTTCCCAGTCTGTTTGTACTTCCAGGATTGCCCCATTCCAGGTGCAGAATCCAGAGGTTGCCCTTGTTAAATTTCATATGGTTGGTGATTGCCCAGCCCTGTGATTTGTTTAGATCTCACTGCAGAGACCCTCCGCCTTTGAGGGAATCAACAGCTCCTCCTAACTTCGTATCATCAGCAAACCAAGCATACCTTTGAGTCCTGTGTCCAGTTAGTTTATGAAGACAGTGTTGGAAGGCATTTATTTCTCAAGGGACACTAACCTTCCCAGGCATCTGCAAGTAACTTGTACACACAACCTTTCTTCCCCTTTCTATACCAGCCTGGATTAGCTGCCATGGCAGCATGTTCAAGTTGTTCTTTGCAGCTGCTGAAAGCAAATACACCATTGAGATTGGTAAACAATTACCTGGCAGGACTATGTTATGATTACATGGTGTGATCTGGTTCTGATCAGGCCCTCCCCACCCTAAGCAGACAATCTGTCAGGCACTTCCCCCTTCTGGCTTTGGCTCGACTCATGGGCTTGTTGAGGCACAAGTCACTATCATTCCCCCTGACGATTTTCTACTCATGATTTTTGTCACATTCTGGTCACTTCTCCTCTGCATTGACAGCTTGATAGTTAAAGTATGGCTCTGTACAATATCAAATAACTCTAGGAAGGAAAAAGGGTTTTCCTGCCACCCGTTGGGACAGCGGGACAAACTGGCAACTGCTGTATTCTTTCTGTGGAAGGGATCTCAGGCAAAGGGACAACAGCAGGGTTATGTGCCAGGCTTAGATAAGGGCTATGTCCCACCCACTTTTCTCCTAGCTCCTCATGCTACCAGGCCCTTGGTAAAGCACTCCATTAGTACACAAATGTGTATTCTCTGAGTAAAAGGAAGTTTTGGAAGACAGTGTTGTTGGTAACTTGGTGTGTGGACCCTGACTGACTAGTTAGGGTCATATGGTCCATAGTCCAAGAATGGTACTATCTGCAGGGCAGGCAGGTGACTTGGAGGCAGGAATGTCTCTCTGCTGTCATGAAAGGAGTGCCACCTTATGTGTGGTGAAAAGGAGCAGAACACCTTGACAGGAGAAGCTGAACTTGATTAGTATAGCTGCTCATGGCACTTCAACCACTTGAAAGTGAGAAAACCCTGAAGCACCCTGTGCAGACATCCTATACTGGCTTGCTAACTTGGCTGTAGGTGTACCTTTTAAAGTGGTAAAATGTCAAAGCGTGTTCCTCAGTTTTTTTGGGAGAGAGGAAGCTTAACCTTTGTCCAGGCTCGGCACTAGCTAACAAAGACTTCTGGTTGTGGAGCCTGAAGGACAGCAAAAAAACCAGATCTAGATTATATAAAGCACACTGGGGTGATAACAGGACGTATCTGTTGGGAAAATACCAAACAACGAAGTTTGGCAAGAAGGAGTGCATGTATTAGCTATAGTTTGCCAGGGACAAACTGTCTGCCCACCTTAGGAGAAGGAACACTGAAGGAGCTTGGTGTACCACTCTGAAAGAGGCAAAAAATAAAGGGTGGATCAGCTTGGAGGTGTTGTAGTCATACTCTGTTTAAAACAATTCAGGTAATGGCATCAAAGGAATGACCAAGCGCTGAAATTTGCTTCAATAACACAAAACTACACATTACTTCTCTTGCCCTGCATATGCTAACGTAGTAAAAACTTGTACATGCTTTTTATGTGTGACTAAAGTCACTAAAATTCCACCTGAACATGAAATGACATAAATTGCAACTTTACATTTTCTCCTCCCTCAAAACAAGATAACTACAGCTTCAGTGGAGAAGGGGATCAGAGGGGGCTTTGTATCCTGGGACTGTCAATGGGTTGTATCTATCTCCTTTCCCCTAGGGACATATATGCCCATTGGACAGGACCTGAACACTTTGCTATACTGACTGCTTCTTCAGGTAATCCAGAAAGCAATCTTGTGTTTGTGGTCAAACTTGCAGTACTATATAGTCATCTTGCAATTTAATGTGTTTGTTACTGGCTGTATTATTTATGTTTAACGTATTCATGCCTGCTTCTGAGGACACAGTATCACCAGCAATACAGTAAGAACCTGCATTTCTGTTGCTCAATAACCTGCACTATTTTGCACCTGGCCATAAGAGATATTGAATGTGACTGGACTTCTAGTCCAGCTGTGAGAGTTCTTAGGGTGTGACCAGGCTTAGAGTATGTTGCATTATTTGTGAATCCATAATCGTGGTAGTCCTTAGTGAACATGACCAGACTTACAGTGCTGCACTGGCTCTGCATTTCTGTTGCTTAGTGTTGAATTGGCTATCACTCAGAACCTAAGCCCAGTGACCCTCCAGCCACTCTAACATGTGAGGACCAGCTGGAATGTGAGGAGATTTATTTTCTATCAAATCTTCTTCCTCTTAACACAAAAGAGAAGTTATCCTTACTCTTAACACAACAGTCTCTGGGGCAGTGGAGTTTACTGAACCTTGCACAGTATACAAGCTTCTGTTTGTACATTGCAAAGACCTGTGGGATAGTTCCCAGTGCTCCTTCCAAAGCATGAGATGGACATCATCATGGACTTTGCCAAGGCCAGGGCACTGGACTGGCTCTGGCAAATTATATGTGCATCTGTTAAAAGAGATAGAATGGGCATAGCTAGAGCAATCAGTTTAATTAAATGCTTTGTATCTATAATTTGTCTGATTTTAGAGCATATTAAATTGAAATTAAACTTCCAATACATTATTACAGGAACATATTCTCTTTCCTTTATGTCCCATTATAGCTGTGATTAATATATTCAAAAGTATACATTACACTGTCACAATAATGAACAAAGCTAAATGAATATAAATATCTGCAGTAAAATACAATGAAGTCCTGTGGTGCAACGGTAATGTTAGTCATTTTTGCATGAATAAATTGAAGTAGAGTATGAAATTCCATAACTCTGCTGTGAAGCAAAGTCTCCAGCTGGCATGGACTATCAAGTCTTTGTAGGACTAGTGTGCTGTAAATATTTATTGCCACTAATTTAATGCTTAGTCACAAAATAAACCTTTTATTCTTCTGGGTGATGTCCTATCTGCACTGTGTTCCATTTTTGTTCTTTTCTGAAAAGGAAAGGTCGAGATATGATTCTGACAGGGTGAACTTTGAATGTAAAAATCAACAGAGAAACACTTGCTCTAGTCTCTTGCAACAACTGATTCAGCACTTGTGGCTGGTTGCTGAGAATCTTTTCATGTTGAATTGTATTGGCCAGATTAATTGACTTTTTAAGACCAGAGAACAGTATTATTTGGTTTCAGCTCCTTTCATAGCACAGACGCCACATCAAATAAATTGATTACTAAAATAAAAACATCAGCAACCTGTAATCACTATTCTCTTGATTACTTGAGAATTCTCTTAATTACTAGACTAAGGGGTCCTTTACTATGCAAATCTTCTCCAGTGCAAACAAATAGAGAGAATAAAAAAGACAGCTTTTATTCTGATGGACAAGTAAAAAGTATAAGGGCAAGACAGGCTTTTCAAACTTCTGTCCAAGCTTGCAATGCATTTCCAAAGCCTTTCTGATTTAAAATGCAAATTCTGACAGGTATATATATATATAGATTTTCTAGTACTTTCATTACAAACATGAGTTCAGATGTGCTAGCAATCAGTTATTATACTGATGTACATTTGTAAAATTGGAGAATCATGCAGTCTGGAAGGGAAGTCTAGACCTTGTCTGGAACAATATCCTGCTTAAAACAGGGTCAGCTAGAGTGAATAATTGAGGTTAGATCCCTGCCTGTACAAAGATTACCTTAAACCACTGCACTGACACTTCATTCAGATGTTATTTGCCACGAACCTTGATCTTTTTCTAAGTCACCTCTTGCCAGGTAAGGAAGTCCTGACTTAAAAAGAATGGTTTAGGTCTGTTGACCTTTCAGATGCAATCTCCACATCTTCCTCACGCACTCCCAGTGCATGCTAAAATGGCATAAATTATGTCCAGTGCATTTCTAAATGTGCTATTCAGGGTACCTTTAGCATGAAGGAATCCTGAGGTGCCCCAAAGGCAACTTTGTACCTCTCTTTGCCATCTCTGCCACGGGGACTTGTCAAGATTATTTTGGAGATGGATGAGTAAACCAGGAATGTCACTGACTCCATGATCAGTTACAAGATCTGCAATATTACTGCTTTTGTGGAAGAATTGTAGCTTGTGCAGAAGCTTGCTTTGATGTCAGGTAGCTTCTGGAAGAAGGGGAAGCCATGGATTGCTGCCTTCCAGGGAGTGCCTGGAATAAGGCCAGAAAGTCTCCTTAGCCCAGTCAATTGTGCACCTTGAGATCCCCTTCAATCCAGGCTTAGTAGACTGAAGAATTCAACATGACAAATATTGCTGTGACAGTAGGTCATGGACAGAGCCCTACTGCCAGGCCATGGGGCTGCACAAACAAATTCTTTGAACTTAAAAATACCCAATTGCCTGAATCCCAGGTGAAATGCTCTCCAAAGCAACATCTGAGCATTTTGTACTGCTAGGAGGCTTTAACTATTCTTGGATAAAAACCGTAAGTAGGAGCAAAAAAGGTCACATTTCTACATCATGGCTGCAAAGTCCTCATACAAAAGGAATATGCACATTCTTCTAGGAATCTGAAGACAGTAGAAAATGTTTCTTACTATTTACCTGGCAGATTGTCAGGAGGAGATAGTAAGTTCCTGTGTTAACCACTTTTTTGACAAATAAAAGGACATTGTCCTACTTAGAGTTCAAATAAAGTTTCAGTTAAGTGTTTTGCTCTTTTCTGTGTACTTCTGTGCTGCCGTCTTTGGCAGGTTATGCTTGAGCCAGTTTTTTTTTTCTTTTTTGAGACATTCACTATTTCTATTTTTGAAAATAAAGTTGTGAAAACTATGTCAATGTCAAATACTGGGTAAAACCTGCTAAAAGTGACGGTATCAGAATGTGGTTTTACAGGCTTGTATAATTTTTGGAGGTGATAAAAACCAGAATAAAAATTACTTTTGTGATATGTTTATTCTTTATAAAGATAGGTTTTCTTTGTTCTGCATAGATCCTTGAAGGACTTCAGCAATCCCACTAGAAACCTGATTTTATTAGCATTTTAGAAGAAATACTTGCTGAAAAATCGTTAAAATTTGTTTGGAGAACTTCAAAACATAGCTTGGCTTTACTCATCCACAGTAATGTCTGATCTTTTAAAATGAAATGATAATTTAGCCAAAATTGACTAAATGTTATTACAGGAATGGTCTTGTGGTCATTTGCAAACTGATGACTGATGGTACTGTTAAAATACTTAACATGCAGCTTTAAGTCATTGTTCCTTTGTAATATATGGATTGATCCATGAATTTAATCGTTCTGGTCCTAAGATCTGGATTTGACAATCAGAGGGCTTTGGTCTATGTTGTGATCAGTGAAACTACTGTTTCCATTTTCAAGAAAATGGAATTTCAATTTACAGTAAAAACAGGTTTCTTTACATTACTTTGTGCTGGCTTTCCCTAGTACCACTTCTGCAGTTACTGCTGACTTTGCCAGCATATTAAAAGGCAAGAGCAGTAAGCAATCAGAGGACCCTCAATGTATAAGGATGAACTGAGGAAACCTTTACAGACAAAGAGCTCTTCAGGATTGTATTTCTGTTACCTGTCCATTAATTTATTTCCAAAATGCACCATATAGAAAAACAAAAACCTTACTATTTTCGTGGTATATCGGAAGTGACATCAACTCACTTAAAAATCTTAATTGTGGGGAGAAGCAAGAGATTTTGAAAAGCTGAACTACCTCACTTTAAAGTCCCAGAAAGAGGGAATATTCTTATAAATTAATGCCTCGTCTTATCTCTGTATAATTTGCAATGTTACTTATGATAGGGTTACCTATCAGAATTATGCACCATTTTGAGTCCTGAGGAAGTGCTAGTGAGTTTTTGCAGCAATTCCCGGGGTGGCTGTGTCTAGATCTGGGCTTACACTTTTTAATGCCAGGCCTGGACCTAATTATTCAGTCTCAGGGAGTATGTCTTGGAGAATTTTAATTAGAAAATAGGGAAGAGAGTTAAAATGCTTCTGTTTCAAAGAAATAAAATGAAGATTGGATATCTGTATCAAGGTAGTGCTCTATTTGGAGTATGAAGAGTCAAGGAATCTGAATGAGAAGAAATGGAGTGAAATGCTGTTAGATCATAGTATAAAAATAAAAAATTGTCTGAACTGAACTAAACTACAGATATTTAAATTAAAATGTAAAAGACTATGAGAACAATATACACCTTACTTAAATACCCTAAGATCATTGTGCTTCAAAACACACTACAGATTTACATTCTTCTCAAAGATTTATTAAAAATGCATTTTTAAAAGAAGGATTAAGAAGATGACTATGGTATTTTTGAAAACTAACAAGAATCAAGGAGAAACCTTACCTGACACAGGAGAACATGCAGCAAACACTTCACAGAATCACAGAATATGCAGGGTTGGAAGGGACTCACAAGGATCAAGTCCAGCTCTTAGCCCTGCACAAGACACCTCAAGAGTCACGCCCTGTGCCTGAGAGCATTGTCCTAACACTTCTTGAACCCTGTCAGGTTGTGCTGTGACCACTTCCCTGGGGAGCCTGTTCCAGTGCCCAACCACCCTCTGGGTGAAGAATCTTTTATTTATATCCAACCTAAACCTCTCCTGACACAACTTCAGGCCATTCCCTCGAGTCCTGTCACCGGTCACCACAGATGAGAGATCAGTGCCTGCCCCTCCTCTTCCCCTCATTAGGAAATTGTAGACTGCAATGAAGTCTCCCCTCAGCCTTCTCTTCTCCAGGCTTGAAGAGACTAAGTGACCTCAGCCACTCCTCATACAGCTTCCCCTCCAGGCCCTTCACCATCTTCACTGCTCTCCTTTGGAGACTCTCTAACAGCTTAATGTCTTTCTTATATTGCAGTGACCAAAACTGCACACAGTATTCAAAGTGATCAGACCAGAAAGAATACTGACCAATGGAGGAAAATGTTTCCATTGAAGCTGTGCCACTGGGCAGAATAGAAGATAAGATCCATGTGATTACTAAGAGAGTAAAGAAGAGCCTGACATTGTAGGTGGAACTGGAGGATGCAGAAACACCGGTCTTCCTATCCATCCTATGGTAGAGAACTGCTAGAGAAAAATAAAAGGACTAAAATAGTTTATAGCACCAGAACAGGGGGCCAGGATTCCTTACTCCTAAGGAAATTCCCTGGCCAATACAACACAGAGTGATCTGACAACAGTGGGCTGGGAGGGGTTTTCTGCATATGTTTGTGTCCTGCTTTGTATATGTACTCGTATTTTTTGAATCTGGCCTTAAGCAATTTGTTGATTCCACAAAGCAATTTAACAGCAAAACTAACACATGCTTCCACTCCATAGCCAGAAACTGTAACTCCTGCAGAGCACTCTTGGAAGGAATTTTAAAAGCCTGAGGCAGATTCAGCAATTTATGTGATATACAAAGGTGCAAATGCCAGAGAATCTAGTTACCTCTCCTAGCAGAGAAAGGGTTTTTGACAGCGGAAAAAGAGTTGTTTTCTTCCTTTGTTGGCCACAATGGGTTGCACACCCCCATGTAAGGTGGGGAAACCCTGTGAGTACCTGGGAAAGAGTTCTTCTTCTATCTGTGTTCTAGATGTAGGTTTGGCTCAGCTCTGCTGGGGATTATTTGCCACACACTGCTTGCATCTTATTATATTAATGAATCATATATGTGCATCATGGGAGAAATTTGGATCCTAGTGGAGATATTGGCAAACATCCCACTGACTAAACAGCAGACTTGGTTGAACCCAGTTGAGATTAAGGACACTAATGGATTCCTGTAGGGTATTTCTCAGCAAAAATGGCCTGCCCTGTTTCTGGCACACTTCTGAAACAAGGAAACCATTAGCTGTACCACCAACTCTTTAAGTCCTTCAGGTAATGAATTTAACTTGAAATAGAAATTTACTGTTACTTTTATTTTTCAGACAAAGCTAAAATGATATTTCTAGAAAAGTGAGAATAAATGTTCTTTTTTAAAGCAAAGAGCAAAACCAACCAGTCAGTTTTCTGAATGCAATCTGTGTGATTAATGTGTCTCGAAATACAGACATTTCTATAAAATATTAATCACTTCACTTCTGGACTGTATTAAATTACATTTAGCAATTTTGAAATTCCTTCCATATATTTTATGAGCAAATAACATTTATTAAAATTTTTCATCCTGTAAACCACTTCCTGCATAATTTTACTCTTTTTGTTAAAAAATCTGATTTGTTTGCCAGGTAAAATAGAAGTCCAACGAACATCCTAGGAGAAGAGATGACTTTTATGAGGAGGAATTCAAGGAATGCACTTATTTTTCCTTATAGCTATAATGCACAAAATTTCAGACACGTGAATGTTGAAGAGTAACTGATTTTTTAAAAAAACATTTTGCTTTTTTAAAAGGATATAATCATCACAGCTTCTCCAATTTAAATTATTTACATCGGTGAGTCTATATCACTGTTATGAATACAGTTTAAATACTCGATGTCTCCCATAGTACCCAGAATGATTGAAATGTGTTTAATTTTCTGTTTTACTAAAAAGAAAATTTCCCCTAATTGCAAAAGTAACGTGGTGCCATATTAGTTGTTTGATGTAATAAAGTGTATAGTTGACAAATTTATCTATCACTTGACATGATTATTTTCCTTTCAGTCTTATTAAGACGAAACTTGGTAAAGAAGGATTAGATTATAAGAAACAGAATGGCAATAATGATACCTAGTGTTTAATAAACACCGTATTTTCTCTTATTCATGTGTTCAAAGATAGAGAGGAGTGCCATACCTCTTTCATGTGCACAACAGATTCACTGTCAGACAAGGAAGAAGTTGGCAGGCTCATGAATACGCTGAAGGAGGAGAGCAGCTGTTTAGCAACAAAACCTTCCTAGCAGAGCCTTTCAGCCAGTTGCTGGACCATTTGACGTGGTGCTTGTGAGTGTGTGCATGTGAATGTAACTGGAAAGGCAGGAATGCAGGGAAAAAGCTTACAGTGGAAGCACTGATTGTCATGTTAGCTAGGTAAAGATGTAACTTTTTACGTATGAAAGAACTACTTTCATGTTTTCAGACACCAAATGAGAAAAATGTCTGTGTTGTTGTTTATTGGGACAGTTCCCATAAATGTATACGGTCTTAAGTTGTTTCTACTCTGTAGAGTAGTTGTCTTGACTGCAGTGTGTAAAATCTACAGATGAAGAATTGGAAGAACAGGCCTGTTATCCTGAATTGATACCAAAAGAGGGCAAAAGGAGAGAACTGCATATCTATTCAAGGCAATTATCATCTATTATGAAGACATGGCTGTTCTGCATTCTTCACACAGGCTAAAGAGCCATGTACACTTTCGGTGAAAAAATAGAACACATGTGCAAGAACAATAGGTTTCTAGAGGATATATTCCATAGTTGTATTTCTTTGCTGTTGTCCAGGACTCCAAAGCACATTCTTCACACCAAGGATTTAAATCCAAAGGTTTTGCATTTTTTTCTTCGAAATGTGGGCTGGAATTACCTTAAAAAAGAGATGTGTACACTACAATGTCAAAAATCCTATTTCATGAATAAATTTTGATTTGCATTTAAATGTGATCATATGAATTCATTAGCTCATCTTAGAGTGACAACAAAAGATCTTTTTGCTGTTTATTGTAGGTGGATAATAACTCGGGCTTTTATTTGGCAACACCTTTTAAGAATGTTTGCTCAACTGACTATTTTCATGCATATGTGTTTTAATGTAGGATGTAAAGTATTTGTCATAGGCATATAGAACCCATTTCAGAGTCAGAATCCAAGCTTTAGAAGTAAATGTTTACTGTTTTATCAACTTACTATGAGCTCAGCCTGAACTCTCCTAATGTAGTCCCACCTGACCAAATACTGGATTCATTACACTGGGCAAAAAAATACATCTGTATCTATTGAAGGCAATTAGCACCTATTAGAAAAATAATGGCTGTTGTGTGTTCTTCACACTAAAAAAAAAAAAAAAAAAAATATATATATATATATATATATATAGAAGAGCTACTGCAATTTTGGTGAAAAAAACAGAACACATCTGCACAAACAGTAGATTTCCAGAAGAGATATTTGTTTGCCTTTGCCCAGGATTCTGATACATATACAAAAGAAAAGCCTATAATGTCTCTCCAACCTTTAAGGCAAGATTCAGCTGCTCTTTCCAGCATACTTTTTTGCTAGCTCTCCCTTTACATCTGGGGAGGGAAGACACAAGCACATACAGTCCTATAATTGTAACTTGTCTTGGAACTATTGCAGCTTGGTAGTTGGTGACTATTCTTTCTGTGTATTAGATTAGCTATTTAAGATAATTTCTATGTAAGTAAAATACCTTTACAAGGGTAGTTGCAATAGAAGTCCGTATGATCAATGGAGTGATCACTTTGTAATTGTAATCTCTTGCTAAAATGAACACCTTCTCTGCTCCTTCCCCTGGCATTGGTTGCCTTTAAGTCTCCTCCGATGTTTGCAATTTGGAGGAATCTTCTCTTCTTGTGATACTAAAAAAAAGATAGTCTCTGACTACATTTTATTAGAGAAGGAAAGGTGTTTGCCCTATAAGAAAGACTGCTTTAAAACACAATGCTTAGTACTGTTTCTTTAGAAATGTAATATTTTAGCATATTTTTCTCGTAACATCTAAACTGTTACTATATGATAGCACAATAACTTGGTTATTGAAATCACCTTGTTATGTTCAGAATTGGACCAGAAATATTGTAGTCAAATGAAGCAATGTATTATTCATGCTTAGTTAGGTCAGCTGAACACATTTCAGCCTCACCGTGTTTGCAATCATCTTGACTAGTGTCATAATATTTTCCATCACCTCTCCCGAGGCACATTTAGCACCTTTTTTTCCCCCCCTTTTTAGAAAAAGAAATTCTCAATTATAGCTGTAAAGCAAACAGGCAACTGAAATCCACCCATTTCCTAAAGCTCTATTATCCCTGAGGCATCTGAAACAAAAACATATCAATACTAATTACTTAGCAGAAAGCAATCAAGAAAACCTTGTCACTCTCAAATCTATCTTCTCCCTGTACTCCTATAAGCAATGTGCCTCTAAACAAAAAAGCCTGAGCTGTCTGAAAGCACACAGGGAGACACGGTGATAGCAAAAGCAAGCCTTCTTTATGACCTTGACCCCACGAGCCTTTTCTGGTATCTTCTTCTCACAGCCCTCTCCTGGTTCACCTGTGATAAGTGTAATCTCCTCTCAGCAGCTCCCAGTGCTTCAACTCACTGATTTCAACAAGCAAGCAAGCAACAGAAGAGGTGTTGTTCATACAAATCTATCCCTTCCCTTCATCAGACTGATGGCTGTACTGAAATGAGGTATCATCAGTATGTCCATAGGAGCTGGCACACACGCCTGTGCAGGACCGGCACCCAACCTCACAGCAGTATCCTCTGTGGGTTTGAGAGGGGCTTGGGACAGCAGTTAAAAGTGCCTCATTGTAAGTAAAATAACAAACTGAAGCAGTCCTCTATTTCCTTCTCTATGCTCTCTACGTTGAGCTAGGCAGTCACTCCTCAGTGTTTAGGTTTCTTTAGTACATACATATATATATATGCAAGTATGTAATATATATACCTACTCTGGAAGGAGTTTTTTCCTTTCTTTTTCTGAGCTAATAAATACATGTAAGGTGTCTGGCTAATTTTCTTTTCCAGTTAATTTTTAAAAGAAGAATTATGGATTCTGTATTTTTTCTGAATCTCCCTCTCATGCTCTGTTAGATCTTTCTGCACTCATTTAGGATTTTCCAGTTCCTGGGAGTCATGGAGTTTATACCAGCAGAGTGGAACATGGCAAGGCTTAGAGAAAGGCAGGCTTTCATAGCACAAAATGCTGAATGTGTGAATTAAGTGAATGCTTGATTTTGCATAAGCCAGGTTCATTGCAATCATTGATCCTGCTCTTGATGTTTCTTTAGAAATGGTAGATGATCCAAATTAATCAAAAATGGTGATCAAAGTAGTATTTAATTTAAAAAAATGAATAAAATATTTGTTTAAAAAAACACAACCCCAAAACCTCAACCCCCAAACTAGAACAAGGGTGGAGTAGGAAAAAGGTAAAGAAAGGTGAATTTTCTACCTGTTCTTTGTTTTGTCAGGTGCACAGGTGATCAGAAAACCAGTAATGCTGGTGAGCTTTCCCCTCAATGCCATGGAATTATGCAGTGATGTGGGTCTCTTAGTAAGTAAATGCATTTATCTAGATCATTCCTATTAGAGACCAAACAGGCTTTCCTTAATAATTTGATATGATGGTGTGAGTATTTTTGCTTCTGTTTTGCCCTCTCTTCCTGTATACAAATGTTTTTACATGGAGCACAATGAATTAACATGAGCATAAATAGTAGAGTAATTTCAAAGTGTGTGAAGATTTTCTCACAAAGAAGGTGCTGTAACATTGATTCTTAAACTTTATGCAAAACAGTGCCTTTCCCTTGAAGTGAAACAGACCTGGCAGTTCTCCTGTTTAATGAGGGATGATGGGGAAGGAGGTCTGAAAAGCAGCTTGTAGTAAAATAATAAGTGCAGATTTCATGTTCTGCAACCACCAACAGCACATTGATTTTTGGTTCAGTACACTGGTAAGACTGCTTGTTTTGCACTTCCAAGTGCTGCAATGAAAGCAGTGATGGAGGAGCGCGGGCAATTAAGAAAATGCTGTACCCATGAGAAGTATGTACATTGCTCATCTGATTTGTGGTTTGAATCCACCAGTTCCAGAAGCATGAGGAGATATGCACTTGCCTCTCATCTGGCTTCAGACCACCAGAATCAGAAGAAATTGATGTACCAAGTGCTTACTTTATTTGTGTTTATAATCAGCCCTTGAAGTATAAGGATATTTCTAAGGGGAAATCTGCGACAGGGAAAGGCTCAAATAACAATAGTCATTATAAATAACAAATGTTGCAAATCATTAATGACTTTCTCTGAGTTTCTCAAGGTTTACTAAAACGTTTCTTTGAACTGCCTTTCTGTATAATTTACAAAACACTAACCTACCTAAACTATTAATAGTTTTTCATAATATAGTTTATTTTTATGCTTTCTCTGAGTTACTGTGCTCCCTGTATTCTACTCAGTCAATGAAAGGGCTTTTCGAAAGATTTCTTCTGACAAAAATTCACAAATATTTCTGAACAATTGTAATAAAATTTTATATTAAAATACCTTGGTGGAGTTGCTTTCATTTATCTTACTACTTCACTAGTGACATAAAATCTTTAAGTAGCCCTAGAAATCTAAATATTATGTTCTCATAAGGGCATAAAACTACCTGTTTTCTCATGGATTTGCAATTTTCTCACCACTTTCCCTTTGAAGCCTTATAAACCTTGCATGTCTTTTTAATATGCATCTGAAACGGTCTGTGGGTACAACTCTACCCAATAGTTAACATTAAACTGCAAAGTTACAGATTTCATAGAGTCTAGGAAAAACACTGTGTCACTAATCTGCTTAGAACCCTGCTTGTTGGTTCATTGGACATAATTACTGACTTTTTGTAGCGTTCTGCAAAATCAAGGGGTTTAATAAGCTGTGCAATACCATAGTAAGACGCCTACTGCAGCCTGACAGAACTTTTGCATGCTTCCTGGAAGGCCACAAGTTTCTGCACTCCAGTTTCCTCTGATTCTGGTGATCTGGTGTGAGGAAATCTATTTGAAAATCAATTTCTGGCTTTACAGTCTTCCTGTGTTATATTAATTTTTGAAGGACTATTTAGGATCAGAGGAAGAAGAATTAGCTGATCTAATTCTGCCTGAAAACCTGTTTTTTTCTTTCAACAAGGATTGCTTTTGGAGCTGATGGTGTGTCTTAACATCACAGGGCAATATCACAGGAAACCACTGGTGCCTGTTGCCTTTCGTGTGGCTGCTGTGCATCCTTGTGAAGAGGGTCCCTCCACACTCCCTGCAGCCAATGGTGCTGCCAGCTGTTTCCAGCTGAGGCACTCCTTGCTGGCCTTGCACGCTTCAGGGTTGAGCTTGGGAAAAATTTCCTGCTATTCCCAAGTCTATCCACCTTGCTGAGTTGTTTTTTATTTTTTTAACTAAGATCAGGATCAAAGTAATTTATACAATCAATTGCTACATGAGAGGTCTCCAGTATGATGGAGCTTTAGGAAAATTCTCTAATATTAACTGTTTATGGTAATTAATACCTAAGCAGAGTTTCAGAAGGACACAGATTTCCTTTAAATACGTGTTAAGCTCAGAAATCTCAAAAGATTTTCTTTTGTCATATTAATATAAGCTTTTGATTCTAGCAATGTGAAATGGGACTTTAATACTCCAAGATATCTATTTTCAACACCCCCTCTCCAATAAAACCCCAAAAACTTCAAAATCAGGTAATTAAAATGAAGATTAAGGTCTGGTTTTATGCTTGTTTAGCTTGCCTTTTTTTCCTTTCCTTATTTATTTATTTTTTAAACTAGGATGTGACTGCAAAAACTCTTGAGCAAATGCTGCGATTACAATGTCAAATAACATTTCATTAATGTGGACCTACTTAAGATGAGTATTTCTACAAATATTCCCATGCAAGGCAGTGTCCATGCTAGGCTGTTCAGTCAAATTTAATACAAAAAGGCTTAGCTACTTAGAATTTTCTCAAAAATTCAAGTTTACAGGCAGTGAGTCTTTATAAAGGATCTGATGTTGTAAATCTTTTAATTTCCTAATTTTCAGATGTAAAACTTTAAGATGTGCATACAGTATGTAAAATTGCACAGAATGAACCATATTGTTATTAAATATTATGATTACAAATATAACAGTCAAAACTCGGACTGTGCCAAGAATGAGGTTGCTAGTAAAATACTAATTTGTTCCTTTGTATGCATACATATAGATGGCTTTTAGTAATAAAAGGTGCATAGAATACGCATTTCTGTGTGCACAGAAATAAGGTGTATGTGCATGATGACCACAGATGTCCTGCTCCCTGTGGCGCATAGAATAGATTAGCAACTACTTACTAGCTCTTTAATAGGTGCCATGCCTCACCTGCCACTGCCTGAGAAAACGCAGCTTGAGAGGCAGGAGCACGAAGCTCCTCAACCCCATTCCTGTGGGGTTGGGGTTTATGTACAACCCTGGAGGGCTCTGAGTGTAGGAGGGGGATTTCACGTCCTGCAAGCCATGTGGGGACCCTTCCGAGTGCCTGGGCTGCTTAACCTGGCTGCCAGGCTGTGCAGCGCCTGGTGTGCCCAGTGAAGGAATGGCCTGCAGTGACTCCCAGGCTGCCCAGTGCCTGGAGTGCCCTGGAAAGTAATGTCCTATGCATTGTCCCACAGAGACGGCGTCACACCTGCCGGCTGCGAGCGGCCCCACTGCAGTGCTTTCTCTTTTTAATGATTAACGAACGGAGGAAGAGCTGTGTTACACCGCCTAAGCCCAGGAAATGTTGTGAAAAGTTATAGGCGGCCGGGCAGGAGAGGAGCTGGGGGCACAGGATTGACGAAAGCAGCATTTTGGCATCTTTCAATTCCATCCCAGTCAACCGACAATTTGCTCCCTTGAAGGCATCGCTGCTGGCTGCAGGCTTAGGGCAGGCCCCAGCTTAGGCTGGCCCCGACCCGACAGAGCCGGTGGCCCGGGATCGAGTCCGTGGCCGCCCGCACACCTCGGAGCCGCCCTCACGCTGGGGCTCCGCGGCGTCCCGGCCTGCGCCGCTGCCGGAGGCGGGACTCGAACCCTCGTCCCTGATACTCCCGGCTCCCCGCGCTACCCGCGCGGCCACCAGGGCACGAGCGGGTGCGCGCCACGCGCGCCCCCGCACGGGCCGGGGAGGAGGGGGGAGGCGGGGCGGCGCGCGTGCGCGCGCAGCTGGGTGCCGGCCGCGCGCGTCCTCCCAGGCTTCCCAGGGAATCCAGCGGCAGCAGGAAGGGGCTCCTTCCCGCGCACGCGCAGCTGGCCGGGCGGGCGCGCGCTGAGCCGCGGCGGCGGGAGGGAGGGGGGAGGGGAGGGAAGCTGCTGAGGTAAAGTTAGGGGGAGAGAGAGACTCCGTCAGCGAAGCGAGAGCCGGGGAGGCTCGGCGGCCGCCATTACTGAGCGCCGGGGAGAGAGCGGAGAGGCGGGACGGGGCTGCGGCGGCCGGGAGCGCTCGGGAGCTGCGGGCCGGAGAGCGGAGAGAGCCCCGCGGGGAGGAGAAGCCGCCGGGGGCGCCGGCGTGGAGAGAGCGTCCCGGGAATGCTGCCGCTCCCGCCGCCGCCGAGGAGCCGGATCCCGACGGCGCGAGGTGAGGGGAGGAATGCGGTCCCGTGGGAGCCGGCCCGGCCTGGAGCGGGGCGGCCAGCCCGGCAGGCGGAAGGGGAGCGGGGGGAGGAGGCGGCTGCAGCCCGGCAAGCCGGCGCGGCGGCCGCTGGCTGTAACCAGTTCGGAGGGTTGGGGCCGCGTGGGGAGCGGGCACCGGCCCCGCGCCCCCCGCCCGGCCCCTCGGCCCCGCCGCGCCGCCGAGGGCAGCGGGAAGGGCAGGGAGCGGAGTGCCTGGTCCCAGACAGGTGATGAAGGCCTGAGCAATGGGAGGGTCTGAGCCTGCTGTACGAGGCTGCCAGCTGGTCACGGCTCTCTAGGGAGGGAGGAAGGCAGGAAGGGGAGCTTCCCTGCTCCTCTCTTCTTCCTTCCTCGTTCCCTTCTTCTGCCTACTCCTTTAGCTTCCTCCCTTCTTCCATTCCTACTGCCTCACCCGCCTTTTCTCTGTTCTCTGTACTTATTTTCCTCCTCATTACCCCTTAATACTCATTCACGCCTTCTCTGTTCTTTTCCTTCTCTACTAAATTTGAACAGTTGTCCATTCCCTTCCTCCTTCCTTTCACCTTCAAATATTGCTCGATATTAAATTTCAGAAAACTTCACTCTGCTAATGATGTGTGTGCATTTCTGTTTTTCCACCAGGTGGATTTTAAGGCTTTGGAATAGGGTAGCCAGTTGCAGTGTTGCAGCTTTCAAGCATTTTGAATCCCTTCAACTAGCATAACCTTTAGACTCTCTCCACCCAAGGGAATCACCAGAGACATACAGATGTAATGCTAGCTGTTGTAGCTGTAAGACATTGGGAGTATGAAATACTGCTTTAATTAAAAAAAGAAGCAGGACTATATAGTTATGAAAGGAAGACATACTTGTCACCTTCTCCCCATAATACACCCCACCCCTCTGTACTCCCCTCTTTTGCTCTCTCCAGTATCACTTTTGATATCAGCATGGAATATTTCCTTAATAAGTAGGAGGGGAACATTTTTAACCTAGACCAAAATAGGCCTGTGGGGGTATGTGTGTATTCTTTAGTTTAGTGTCATGCAGATAAACTGGAGGATTTTTTTTTCTTTATAAAGACCCTAGACAAATTTGAAAACTCCACTGCGGAGTAAAAGCAATAAAGAGAGAACAGCGTTAGCTGGTCAATTGGACGTCCATTTTAAACCTGTGCATTGAAGCCAGTTGCAGCACTGATGCTTGTACACTTATTTCATAAAGAATGAGGAGTTAATAGGTGGCTTTTTTGTCAGTTGTGCTGTCTTACCTTCTGTAGGGGCTTCCGCATGACAGTTGTTTTCAGCAGTGACATCAGCGACCTGAGTTAACTGCCTTCTGATAAAACCCCTGCTTATTTATGGTACAGATCTGAAGTAGGGGTATTACAAATGTTCATCCAGGTGCATTATTGTAAGGGTTTACTTTCATTTTTGTGCTGCGTTGAAATTTTTGTTTTAAGAAGTGCTGAAATTCTTAAAATTCTATTTATAGTACTCTACTAAAACTCAGTGTTACTAGAGCTTAGGAAGTATGGTGCAAATGTAGGGATTTTTTAAAAGTCTGTAGTATTTAAAGTATGGGAAACTGTGTTGGCATTTGTTGCATTATCACTAACTTGTTTTAGTATAAGTTGCTTTTAAGCATGGAAATAGCATTTTTCCCCTCTGAAGGATCCCTATCTAAAGCAGCTGCCATTGTTGTAAAATTGTAAATAATTGCAACCAAATGCCTACCACTCCCTGGGATTGGACTTTACTTTAGCTAAGGTGTTGCATGTGTAACATAATCCAATTAAATACTTTGAGCTCAGACTAAATTGTTTTAAAATGCTATATTTAGCACTAACAGAACCAAATGCTCCACATGTTTTTCAAGCTATGTGCTTTCCTAAAGCTGTAGGTGTTTTTTCCATGTGCAGACTTTGTAGAAAAGAAAAGCAGTGTTCATAATAATAGATTGTTCTGTGTAAGTTTCCCTGTTGGGACTTGTTATTTTGAGTAGATGGTGCAAAAATAATTCCATTTAATAAAGATATTAAAAGGATGCTGACGTTATCTTAAGGCTTCCAAAAGTATTTTCTTGACGCAAGATAAATCCTATGTATAGGATTTATCCTTCAGGAATATTTTGCATAAAACTTCACAAAGCACTCCACATCACTGGGTTTAGTGGCCTGCTCCGCGGTGCTCCATAGGATTATGTGCAGAAGGCGTTCTCGGGGGGTGACACTCCCTGACCTTCCCCGAGAGAGGGGCAGCTTGGAAGCCAAGCACCCATGGCTGGGTTCTGCTGGCACGGTTCCGCCGGGCGAGCTGAAAGCAGCCCCATTCGTGGCCATGACGTAGCTGTGCGAGCGAGCCCGTGGCGCATTCCTGCTCGGTGATAAGGCAGGAATGCTCTCCGGAGGGGCTGCGTCCCGCGGCCGGGCCGGCTCTGCCGCCAGGGGGCTTTGGCCGCCCGCCCCCATGTCCGCACGGCCCCGCAGCGCCCGGCGGGGAGCACTGCGCCGTTCGAGGGCTCCCGCTCACACCGGGAGTTCCGGATTAGCGCTCCCGGGCCTCTTTCCTCCCCTGGATCTGTGTTACGTCTCTCCTAATGGGCACACAAAATACTTAATCACTCTTTAATCACTCTTTGTTTGCTTGTTTGGTTCTTTTTCTTTTCTTTTTTACTCTGAGAATTTTTAGCCTAAAGGTCAGTGTAAGTGAGCTGGAAGAGTATATTGCATTTCAGAGATTATTGTTTGAATCATCTCATCACTTCCATATATTTACAGATTTGGTGAAATATTCAAAGAAAAGCGAGTTCATAATTCTTCGCAAGAAAATCGGAAACAATCGTGAGGTTATTTTCAATTTGCATGTTAACTGTGTTTTTCTAGTCGCATCTCTTGGAAAACAAAGCAATTAATGTGTGGCTAGTTCTGCACATTACATTTTGTGGTAAATAAGAGTTGTTTCTTTGGCTTTGAGTTAAAATTCCCACGCATTTTTGCAGTTCTGCATCAGTTGACATTCAAACATGACAGAAGAATGTTTACATTTAAAAAAGCAAAACCAATACCTGCATACATAATTTTTAGAAAAGTGTATATTGTTGCATTTTGGCATTTATTTAAGTTGGCTAATTTTTATGCAGAATATTATTTGCTGCTTATATATGCCATTTCCCTTTCTCATTTAGTAATTTTAAAAAGGGGATAACTAGTGTTGTTTTACACAGGTAGAAATGACTTGTACAAGGTCAAACAACAAACTAAGCTTTATGGTGTTGAGTCCTGGCTTCTATACTGCAGTTGCTCATGAAGCAAAATAATATGAAATGATCCAGATCTGTGGATCAGTGATATTGAAAGTTGTAGTTGCTCATACAAGGATGTAAATCTTCCCAGTTTTTTTCTTCCAGGAAATGCATTTCAGCCCTTTTTCTGTCCTTACTTTGATCCCTCCTTCTTTGTCTGCTTTTTCTTTCTTCTATTTTTATAAGTTTTTTGATGGTTCCCCTTTGTAGAATTTCTCCATTAGTTCTTTCGTGTTCTTCCTGAGTACCTCCATAAATAAGCCTGGTCAGGAGACTTGCCCTGAGAAACTTCTCTGACCACTCTGCATGTTTTTGATTGGAGCTTATCTTATGCAAAAAGAATTAAGAATTTATTATTTCTGTAAACTTGCACTTTCCTTCCCTGTTAAAATACAGGCTTTGCAACTATAGTGAATGCTTTCAGATATTTAAAAATCTGAAGATAAGTAACTTGAGAGGCCTAACTTCAGAATACTGCTGTGCTGGTAATTTGAACCTTTGCAGTTTACCTGTTTATTGTACCTTGATTTAATTTATGTAGGTTGGTTTGTTTTTTCTTGTGTTTGTTTGGGGTTTTTTTGTGGAGAGCAATAATGATAATAGTTGCTCTGGGACTGTTAGATTCCACCTAAAGAATGATGTTTTGTTTTGAATTCAGAAATAATATTTAGGCTCTGATTTAATTTTGAGTAATGCACAGGCAGTCTTCAGTGTATTATTATTAATAGAAGACATTTATTCAACTTAGCAGGAACTAAGAGCTTTGAACTTCTGTTTTTAAACAGAGTTTTTCATTGCTTTATAATGTGAAGTTGGGCAGTTGGGATTTCTCCCTCTGTTTTTTTTTTTTTATACATTGATTACTTTGCTTTTGTATGAAGAGAATTATCTAGGCTACAGAACTCCTTTAGGGGTGGTAGTTGGCCGTCACAGTAACCAAATCTGAAATGAGCAGTGGTTGGAGTCGTCCTTTCTCATCCTTCATTTGCCTAGCACAATTAATCAGCATCCCACTTCAGCTGTATTCCTTTTCAGCCAGAGGATCACTGGTGAGGGCAAGTTGCAAGATACTGTCCTTTAGTATCTTGCTGTTGCTTGGTTGAGCTTACTTTCTGATAAGCAATCTGGATAATGTTTTTTTCTCATGTTGGCTGATACTTGGTGAATTGTTGTATTTACTATTATTTATAAATGAGATTTCAAGTATGGGTAATTAAGATTACCAGCACTTGTGAAGGCAAGAACATTGGTGTGTTTGTAAAGTGGACAGGACACATTAAGTGTCAGGACCTCAACAGACTTTAGTGATTTGAAGTTGGTGAGAAGGTGTACTCTGGTATACCTTATTGTATACATTGGTATACTCTGGTTTCATTTCTAAAAAGGATTTTCACTTGAATGGAAGATTTCTTATGCTTGCTTGATTGAAAAAGATAACTCTTGGTAAATACTGAATGAGAAATGACAGCATTATCTTAAGGTACATCAACATTTTTTTTTGCTGGTTGTAGAAGTGAAAACAGTTGAATTCTTATTCTGTTTTGGGTAGGACTGTAGTTACTGTTGTGCCGATAGATCTTGGGCATTGGATATTGTTATAAATGTTTTCCAGTGCCAAGTTTTGGTTCTCAAAAGGTATGAAGTGAGGAATGACTTGGTATAAAAACTTGGTGTCAGTAGTAACTTGAATCCAGTGCTGTAACTTTCTTGGAGTCATGGTCCGTGTATTTTGAGTGCACAACACTTTCAAACTCATCCTCCAAACTGTTTCAGTGGTACCTGATGTGCTTGAGTTTACTTTGGGATCTACTGTAGAGATTATAATAAATTTCTCTTGGTGTATTCTTATACCTTGTAAAGCAAACTAGGCTGTGATGGGCCTTCTATTCACACGTGCTTCTCTTTGCTTGGCCAGGTAATTTACAAGCACCGTTGCCAGACTATGCTGATGGCAACTAAACCCAGAAAATACTAATCCATAAACTGTTGTATCTAGACAACACTACAGAGTGAGTAAAGGACTTGGGGAAAAAACTTTATTTTCCCTCTTGGCAGCTGCTTAAAGAGTCAATGGTCATAAGCAATTCTGTGGACTCTTTCAGACAACATTTTTGCTTCAGCCATGTTAGGTCTAAAACATTTTTAGGTTCAGAAAGCAATTTTGGGAGGTATTGAGAAGTACTCAAGGAGATCTATCTGTGAGTGATTTTCTTGACTGTGGACTCAGCTACAAGTTCCTGTACAGCCACAATTACTTAATAATGATAGGTGATTAACTCTTCAGGTATTTATTACTTGCTAATAATATGGCATTCTATTTTAGTGTTTGAAATTCAGCTCAGAAGACTTTGGGAAACGTGTTTGTAAATAGGGCTTTCTCTGGCCTCTTAATGTTTCTGACTGATGTTGTGGGGGGCTGGTCTTTGAGATTTCTCTTGTGGCAGTGTCCCTCAAGCCTCAGATGCATTCTTCAAGCAGAGACACTTTTCTTTCAGGTCTGCCTGCTCTTCCACATACTCTGAGTTCTTCAGAGTCCCATTGTCTTTTTCCTCATGAGCAAGTATCTGCTCTGCTTAGCTAGCTGTGGATGTAGAGGAGTGCCACAGCTTGGAGGTAAGGGCAGGGAACAGGACTTGCTGCCTGTCTTCCCTTTCAAGTGATAGAATTTAGCACTGAAGCTCAGCCAGGCTTAATGCAGGACTGATAGACTGCTGCCTATTGATTTTGGTGTTGTTTGGTACCACAAGAGCAGTTACTGCTGTGATATTGATATATTGTTTATCAGTAATGCCAAACCATTTTTGTCCAAAAGAAAATTTACTAGTGTTTAGACGCTTTCAGTTACCCATATTATTCCCAAAGCAAAGTGAAGTTACTAAGAATATAATTGTAAATGGCAGAACAAGAAAAAGCTCTGCTGTTTTGATGTAGTATTTAGCACATACACAGCATGGTGCTGCATCTTACTTAACAATGACACCTTTCTATAGTTAAAAATGGCTTACATAATATTCCAGTGCAAGTGCCTCAAGTTCCTTTCCTGTTCTGCATTGCATTGTATAGATCACTGGCCTGGCAAAGTCTGGGTTTTGTGTGGATGCAAAGGGAAGGACCATGGAAGAGAGTTCTGTTTTTGGTTACTTTATAGTAGCATTCCTGCAGTGAGATCAACACTTAAGAGGGTTATATTAGCAATTTGTACCCTAGTTGAGAATTCAAAATCTTCAAATATAATTATATGTTCAGTTTCTAATTTGTCACAGTTTGTGAGGCCTTTTAATTTAGAAGTGGTGTACTACAGGTAAAAAGGGTTTTGAGGTAGACTGTACTTTTTTCCTAGTAATAAAATATATGTACATAGACATACATTTGTTTCATATATTTTGTACTTAGGACTATACCAACTTAATCTTACAAAGCTATGTTCTAAATACTTTAGAATTCCAAATTATTCTACAAGTGATTAGTGATTTTTATAGCCCATATTTTCTATACTATCTGAGAAACTACATTAATTTTTTTCAGAATAAGCTTCTGCAGCCTAGGTATTGTTGAAGTATCAAGTTGAAATTCAAATCACAATCATTTAAGAACTCTGCTGTCTCTCAGGTATTAATAGGTGTGCTTACAGGATTTAAACCCCCCAAATTTCGGCGAAGACCACCTTGAGCTCTTGAGTTTTGTTTATGTGTTTAAAGTAAGGAAAACAATCCTCATGCATAGGTGAAGTGTACCTTTTCTGATTGCTGCTTCTTCCCTCATAAACTTGAAACTTTTAATGGTTCTTATTTTTTGTTTTCAGATCCCTCAGGGAAGGACTTACTGAAGGGCACTGTTTAAATGTGTGACATTACTGCAGGAAGATCACAGCAGGATAGTCATCTTGCTTTGCACCTCTTTTTCCTAAGGGTAAGTTTGGGCTTTAGGCCTTTATAATGTATTTAAGGGGGAAGGTGGGTAAATAAGTATAAGCTGCTACCTTATTTTCTTTATAACTACACTTGGAAATCTAAAAATCTGTAGAGACAAGATCCTACAGTGCATCTGTAGATGGTTAGAGATTTTTCGTGCAGTGATGTCAGACACTGTGTATCTTCTGAGTGCCTCAAAATTTTCTGTTTAATCATAGGTGTATTATTTTCAATCCTAAGATTGAAATTAGTTGGGGAAATCAGACAACCCCTCCTTTGAATCTGTAACAAAGTTGGGGGGGAGAGTTAGATGAATCGTAGTGTTTGCGATTTGTTATAATAGAATTAGTCAGATTGAACTAAGATAATGGAACTGACTTCAAATGAATTTCCAGTGTGCATGCTCTAAAACAGTACAAAACGATAAAGTGTCTTTACATTAGTGGTATAATGAAATGAAAAATCTTCCATTTGGAGAACAGTTTAATGATGATTACATATTAAATGTGAAGCCATTATAATGTCAGATTTTTACCAGTTTTATTACTTAATTAACATAGATTTCGTTCTGTGACTTTGTACAATCAGTGCGAAGTAGGAACTGTATTTAAAAAAAACCAAAACAAACCCACGCTGGTTTTAAATATCTTCAGTGATTCAGCTTCTACTATGGTTAAAATCTTTCATGTCAGAACTTTAATCAGAGACTGATGTGTTTGTTCTCCCTTTCTCAGTGTCCCCTTTCACCTTACTCTTTGTACTTACTTGCTTAAAAATGTATTGATTTAACAAAACATTTTATAGATGGAGGAGGAACAACCTTTGCTACTGAGGATGTAGAGTATCTGAAAGTATTGATTGTTTCTTATAAACTAATTGCAAATTGACAGTGTCTTCCTGATGAAGTGAAGTAATCCTGTGGATGAAGATTTTTGTGTTCTAGTTTAGTCCACATGAAATCTGTATTGTGCTGTGGCAAACAGAAAACATTTTATAGTGAAAGTGCTGACTAAATTTCTCATTCTAACAGTTTGAATGATGCTACTATGATAAGCTTTGCTTTAGAAAGAAAACAGTGGGTTTATTTGTAGTAATATAAATACTGCTTGTAAAGGATGTTATTTTTGCAAAGTATTTTCATTCCTGGAGTCATTTTCTGTTAGCTCCAAATTCTGTGTTTTAAGAATATAATAAACACAGTGGAAACAGTGAAAAGCAGAATCTAAAATAGGAGTTATCTTTCTGAATGGGTCTTTGAGTAATCTGATTTAACCAAAAAAGAATTCTAAAATCTGACATAAAACTTTCAGTTTTTACAATCTAAAAGCTCTCAAATATAAAAATTAGGTGTTGCTCTTCATTTTGTAATGAAGTTGATACTTTTCTGTGGTTCCTATGGCTATGTGCTGGTTTTATGTATGTAGTTTATATTTTATATTTTGGTTAGTTGATTGTTGCTAAGAAGGACAAAGTATGTAACACTAAAATTTCAGTATTTACACTTATTATACTTTTATTCTTATAAGGGCTATTTATAGGTTTGTTTAAGTACATTTGTGTTGTTACTTTGAACTCTACAAATGTAGAAGCAAATGTTAAATACAGTAGTTTCTACCTTTCATTTATAGTGCCATGTAATAGTTGTCTTTTTACCAAGAAAATGATAAGTATTTTTATCCAAATATTTTCACAGGCGATAGAACAGTGTAGGTTGGAAGAGACCTCTGAATGACAGCTTGTCCAGCCTCAAGCAGTGTCACCCAGATGTCTTTTGAATATCTTTAGTGCAGGAGCTTTTACAACTTCTCTGGGCAAACCAGACCAGTGCTCAGTCGCCCTCACAATAAAAAAAGTGCTTCCTGATGTTCCTATGGCGTCTTCTTATTTTAGTCTGTGCCCATTGCCTGCTGTCCTGTCCCTGGGCACCACTGAAAAGAGTCTGGCTCTGCTTTCTTTGCACATTTCCTCCAAATATTTGTACTCATTGATGAGATCTTCCCTGAGTCTTCTCTTTGCCAGGCTGAACAGTCCTAGTTCTCCTAGCCTTTCCTTAAATGAGAGATGCTGTGGTGCTTTAACCCCTTGCTGCATTCTCCAGTAGTTCTGTATCTCTCCTGTGTTGTGGAACTGGACACAGTGCATCAGGTGTGGCCTTAGCAGTGCTGCAAAGGGAAAGGTTCACCTGCCTTGACCTGCTGGCAGTACTTTGTCTAATGCTGCCCAGGGTACTCTTAGCCTTGTTTGCCACAGGTGCACACAGATGGGTCGTGTTCATGTCCACAGGGATCCCCAGGTCCCCTTCCGGACAGCTGCTCTTCAGGCAGCTGGCTACCAGCATGTACGGGTACATGGAGTTATTCCTCCCTGCGTACAGGACTCTATCATTTGCTCCTCCTAATTTTCATCAGCAAACTTGCTGAGGATACATTCTCCTCCATCATCCAAGTTATTAATGAAGCTATTGAACAGTATTGAACTGCTGGTTACTGGCCCCAAACTAGATTTCATGCCGCTTGTCACAATCTGCTGGGACCAGTCATTTGGGTATTCAATTTTTTCTGTCTTCCTCATAATGTAATTGATTCAAAACCAGCAAACACGTTTCCATTTGCAGTATGCATGCAAACAAAGTCTTCCAATTAATAACTGAGAGGTAGTGGTAATTGTTATACTTGATGGCAGCTTCAGTAAAGCCACTGGAACCTTGTAGTAATTCAGTGAAAGTCTGAATGTAGATTTAGAAGTTTTTGTTTCCAGTTAATAAAAGTTTTTTTTTTTCATAGAGACAGAAGGAATTAAACAACATTGTAGTCTTAAAAATCTATACATAAGTCCTACTCTTAGTATTTGTATGATGTTTGTGTTTTTCTGTAGAATTCAGGTTCGAAACGTCTCCTTAAAAGCAGTTTGCTGTTAATATACAAATCAAGTAGTCTGTTTTGCAGATAGGTAGCAGGTGAGGCATGTGGCCAACTGCCTGCTTTTATAGCTACTTACTTTGAAATTTTCTTAACTGCAACCTAAGCTCAAACCTACAAATGCACATTAAAGTAGTGTTATTTGTGCAGATGAGCATGATCCCTAGTGAAAATGTGAGTGTTAGTAGAAGTGCATGAATATTGGGTTGGGTTTAGAGTTTTTATGTTGTATTTTTGCTTTTTAGCGCCCAGTATTCATCAACTAAAGAGGAAAACAGTAATTTGGGGGTTTGGGTGTGGGTTTTCTTTATTTTAGAAGTATGCTGATCAGCTATCGAAGCAGCTGACAAACTGCTACTAAACTGTACCTAAAATCTGTTTATTTCAAAATTTGTAGTTTAAATAGCATTAGCATTACTGAACTATGATTTTAAGATCTCATTCAAAGTAGTTGTAGGATTTTCATATAAACAGAAAATCAGGATGATCAAGCAGAAGTGCTTCTTAAAATACCTTTTCCCTCATGAATATTATAAAGAAATACCTACAATCTTGAAATCTTTTTTTTCTCTGTATTTTTAGGAAGATGATGCTCCCTCATGAATATTATAAAGAAATACCTACAATCTTGAAATCTTTTTTTTCTCTGTATTTTTAGGAAGATGATGCTCCTTGTCCAGGTGATCTGAGGTTCTCTTAATCACAAGCTGAAGCAGGAACAACTGAAGGCGATTTCTGGAACCCTGGATGTACAATTCAAATTTGTAGGAAACTTTTCCAGAATGAAAACCACATACAGTTACCTTGATAATTGCAAAAGGATGAGAGGAAAGTTATGATGGCAAAAAACAAAGAGCCACGCCCCCCATCTTATGCTGTTAGTGTTGTTGGACTGTCTGGAACTGAAAAGGATAAAGGTAACTGTGGAGTTGGAAAGTCATGTTTGTGCAATAGATTCGTTCGTTCAAAAGCAGATGAATATTATCCTGAGCATACCTCTGTGCTTAGCACCATTGACTTTGGAGGAAGAGTTGTTAACAATGATCACTTTTTGTACTGGGGTGACGTAACACAAAGTGGTGAGGATGGAATTGAGTGCAGAATTCATGTAATTGAACAGACTGAGTTCATTGATGATCAGACTTTCTTGCCTCATCGGAGTACGAATTTACAACCGTACATAAAACGTGCAGCTGCCTCCAAACTGCAGTCCGCAGAAAAACTAATGTACATTTGCACAGATCAGCTAGGCTTGGAGCAAGACTTTGAGCAAAAACAAATGCCTGAAGGGAAACTAAACATAGATGGGTTTTTATTGTGCATTGATGTAAGCCAAGGATGCAACAGGAAGTTTGATGATCAACTTAAATTTGTGAATAATCTTTATATCCAGCTCTCAAAATCTAAAAAACCCATAATAATAGCGGCAACAAAATGTGATGAATGTGTGGATCATTATCTGCGAGAGGTTCAGGCCTTTGCTTCAAATAAGAAAAACCTTGTGGTTGTGGAAACATCGGCAAGATTCAATGTCAATGTTGAAACATGTTTTACTGCACTGGTACAAATGATGGATAAAACTCGTGGTAAACCTAAAATAATCCCCTATCTGGATGCCTATAAAACTCAAAGACAGTTGGTCGTTACGGCAACAGATAAGTTTGAAAAGCTTGTCCAAACTGTGAGAGACTATCATGCAACTTGGAAAACCGTTAGTAACAAACTGAAAAACCATCCTGATTATGAAGAGTACATAAATTTAGAAGGAACAAAAAAGGCCAAAAATACATTTTCAAAACACATAGAGCAACTTAAACAAGAACATATTAGAAAAAGAAAAGAAGAATACATTAATGCATTGCCAAGAGCTCTTAATACTCTTCTATCAAACCTTGATGAGATTGAACTTTTGAGCTGGTCAGAAGCCTTGAAGATAATGGAGAAAAGACCTGACTTCCAGTCCTGTTTTGTAGTGCTTGAAAAAACACCCTGGGATGAAACTGACCACATAGATAAGGTGAATGACAGGAGGATTCCATTTGACCTTCTCACTACCCTAGAGGCAGAAAAAGTTTATCAAAACCATGTGCAGCATCTCATATCTGAAAAAAGGAGGGTTGAAATGAAAGAGAAATTCAAAAAAACTCTTGAAAAAATCCAGTTCATTTCACCTGGACAGCCATGGGAAGAAGTTATATGTTTTGTGGTGGAGGATGAAGCATTCAAATACATCACTGATGCAGATAGTAAGGAAGTGTATGCTAGGCATCAGAGAGAGATTGTTGAAAAAGCCAAAGAGGAGTTTCAGGAAATGCTTTTTGAACATTCAGAGCTGTTTTATGATCTGGATCTTAATGCAACACCAAGTACAGATAAAATGAGTGAAATACATGCAGTTCTGAGTGAAGAACCTAGATACAAAGCTTTACAGAAACTTGCACCTGATAGAGAATCTCTTCTGCTCAAACACATAGGATTTGTTTATCATCCAACTAAAGAAACCTGTCTCAGTGGCCAAAACTGCATGGACATAAAAGTAGAAGAGTTGCTTGCCAACAGTCTTTTGCAACTGGACCATGGACGCTCAAATTTATACCATGATAGTGCCAACATTGATAAAATCAATCTTTTCATTTTGGGCAAAGATGGCCTTGCACAAGAATTGGCAAATGAAATTCGGACACAATCCACTGATGATGAATATGCATTAGATGGAAAAATATATGAACTAGATCTTAGGCCAGTTGATGCCAAATCCCCATACTTGCTGACTCAGCTATGGACCTCTGCCTTCAAACCACATGGTTGTTTCTGTGTGTTTAACTCTATTGAATCACTGACTTTTATTGGGGAGTGTATTGCAAAAATAAGGGCTGAAGCATCTCAGATAAGGAGAGACAAGTATATGGCTAATCTTTCATTTACATTAATATTGGCTAACCAGAGGGACAGTGTTAGCAAGAATCTACCTATTCTGAGACATCAGGGACAGCAATTGGCTAACAAGTTACAGTGTCCTTTTGTAGATGTGCCTGCTGGTACATACCCACGCAAATTTAATGAGGCCCAAATAAAACAAGCTCTAAGGGGAGTATTAGAAGCAGTTAAACACAATTTTGATGTTGTAAGTCCAGTTCCCACCATTAAAGATCTGTCAGAAGCTGACTTAAGGATTGTCATGTGTGCCATGTGTGGTGATCCATTCAGTGTGGATCTTATTCTTTCACCTTTCCTTGATTCTCACTCCTGTAGTGCTGCTCAGGCTGGCCAGAATAATTCTTTGATGCTTGATAAAATAATAGGTGAGAAGAGACGTCGAATACAGATAACTATATTATCATATCATTCTTCAATTGGTGTAAGGAAAGATGAACTTGTTCATGGATATATACTGGTCTATTCTGCGAAGCGAAAGGCATCCATGGGAATGCTTCGGGCATTTCTTTCTGAAGTTCAGGATACGATTCCTGTCCAGTTGGTGGCTGTTACTGATAGCCAGGCAGACTTCTTTGAGAATGAAGCAATCAAGGAACTCATGACTGAAGGAGAACACATAGCAACAGAAATTACTGCTAAGTTTACAGCTTTATATTCATTGTCTCAATATCATCGCCAAACGGAGGTTTTCACATTGTTCTTCAGTGATGTATTAGAGAAGAAAACCATGATTGAAAGTTCCTACATGTCAGACAGCACAAGGGAATCAACGCATGCAAGTGAAGATGTTTTTCCAAGATCTCCAAGAGGAGGTTCCCTTGACTATAATTACCCGGATTCAGAGGATGATGCTGAAGGACCACCGCCTTACAGTCCAATTGGTGATGATGTAAGGTTACTCCCAGCACCTAGTGATCGTTCAAAGTACCGACTGGATTTGGAAGGAAATGAGTATCCTGCTCACAGTACACCAATCAATTGTCATGACCACGAACGCAACCATAAAGTGCCTCCTCCGATAAAACCGAAACCACTTGTTCCAAGAACAAATGTGAAAAAACTGGATCCTAACCTCCTGAAAACAATTGAGGCAGGTATTGGCAAAAACCCCAGGAAACAGCCTTCTCGAGTGCCTGCAGCACCACCAGAAGATACAGACCAATCTGACAACTATGCTGAACCTATTGACACAATTTACAAACATAAAGGCTTTGCAGATGATATCTATGCGGTTCCAGAGGATAGTCAGAATCGTATTATTAAAGTTCGAAACTCAATTGTTATAAATACCCAAGGCGAGGAAGAAAATGGGTTTTCTGATAGAATGTCCAAAAGTCATGGGGAAAGAAGGCCTTCAAAATACAAGTACAAGTCTAAGACACTGTTCAGCAAAGCCAAGTCTTACTATAGGAGAACACACTCGGATGCAAGTGATGATGAGGCTTTTACCACCTCTAAAACTAAAAGAAAAGGAAGACACCGTGGAAGTGAAGAAGACCCACTTCTTTCACCTGTTGAAACGTGGAAGGGTGGCATAGATAATCCTGCTATTACATCGGATCAAGAATTGGATGACAAAAAAATGAAAAAGAAGCCCCACAAAGTAAAAGAAGATAAGAAGGTAAGTCAGTTAATTTAAGTTTTATTTGCAACTTCTGGTGCATTGTAAAAAGGGAAGGACAAAATATGCAAGACTTACACCCTTTTTTGAAACAGGTGCTTTAAAATTTTCCAACTGTATTTGTTTGATTTTTTTGTCATCAAGGTCCTATTAAGTTTCTTGGAGCTAGCAAACCTTAGGGAATGATATTTTTTGTCTACCTTATTAGGCTTCCTTCCATTTGAGTAAGGTGATGTGTTTTTTTTTTAAGGAAAAATCTGCATTATGAGTTCTTGAGTAGAACTGGTTCTTTCAGTTCTTGCAATTTTTGCCGTTGGAATGAGGTTTAGGGCTGGTGAATGAAAGGAGTGATTTCTTTTTAGTTCTTAGTTGTCTGCCTTTGTTTAGTAGTTCTACTGAATGCTGCATGTTCCTAGTGTGGGCAAACAGGTAATGAAGTCGAAAGTTGTACTACCTGTATGGTTCTCTATTCAAGCAGAATAAAGGGAACAAAATAGGGAAATAAAGGGAAAATAATAATGTTGCAGTTTACTTGAAAAATGTTTAATTTTCATCTTTATGCCTGAGAGTTACTAATTTTTTGACTGGCTGGCTGAAAAGTTATATCAAGGTAGTGTTGTGGTGTGGGTTCTAGATGTACATTCTTTATAGTTTAGATTTTAATTTTAGGCCAGCAATCATTGTGTTTGGTATAGTTTTGACATGAAATAAGGAGTGTTCCTGATCAGTTACATATTTTCTCTCTTGTCTCAAAATAAGATGACCTTTTTAATATTATCATTTTTAGCATTTTCAAAATGTCACTTTTTTAGCTTAAATCTGATGGCACTTGAAGTTAGAAATAAGTTTTGTTAAAGTAGAGCATAGTTAAATTTAACGAGTAGATAACATTCTTCCTGGTATGCAGCTGTGATTTGAATTACACATGACTGATTTAAAGGGCACTAAATTTTCTTTAGGCTTACTCATAAGCATGGATAATGATGTCTTGTGGGTATAAAATCATATGGTTGAAAATACTTTGAAGCTGTTCTTTTAGAGAAACTTAGATTTTTAAAAAAACAATCATTTATTTACTTTTCATAGAATCATTGAATATCCTGAGTTGAAAGAAACCCACAAAGATCATTGGATCCAGCTTCTCGATTCCTTTTGCTTGAAATAGTCTTGCTACATAGGAATTGGAATGTAGTTTCATAGTCTTCCTACTGTCCCAGCTGTGTTGAATTGAAAAGAAAGTTACTCTGAGTTGAATATTTATGTTTTAAACTCAGTAGATCTAGTATAGTGGGGCCTTCTCTTCCTGTAATTGTGTCAGGAAACTCCCTGATGCCTCTAGCAAAGCCTCCACTTTTGGATTTGGCCTGTTGAGAAGAAGCCCGAGTTGAAAGTTTCAGGCTGTTTTAATTTTTGTAGTGGATAAGTTTTCTTAAAGAGTAAAATTGTTTTAAGTTTTAGTTGGTTGATTTTGCTTTGGTTTGTGATTTTCTGGTTATGTGGGTGGTTTTTTTGGGAGAGGCTTGTATGTGTTTTTTTTTTTAACTCGTAAGTAGCAATGCTGCTGCTGTTAAATTGAAGAAAATTTTTAACTATCATGGAAATTATTGTAATGATTGAGAAAATAAATTTGGCTTGATAGCTCAAATGTTTGGAAGTTTTCACAGTATCTTGAGTTGTATCTTGAGTGCTTAGTGCTTTTGATATGTAGTGACTTCTCTGTGTGGAGTGAGGTTGAAGTGAGAGTAGTTCTAGTTCAAGTGAATCATTCTAGTTCATCGTTTGTTCCTTCGGGTTTTTTAATAGTTGATTTTATTTCAGAAGTGCAGTTTTATTAGTTTCGGAACTTTTTCCTCATGTGTTCCTGTTTTGTTTTGGATGAGCAACTAGCAGTCTTATAACAGAAATATAAAAATTATTCAAATTATGTTTTCCTTGTCAAGTGTTGCTTGGTCCATGCGAGAGATGTTAGTTCACCACTATTTACAGATTACTTACTGGAGTTTTTTAGAATTTCAACCCTTTGAATGTGAAAGAGGTAAATAGAACTTGTGTACTTCTATTTCTGAAATCTGTTACTGATACTTTTTCTGAATCGTTCATCTCTGTGTAAAGGGAACATAAGATACATGTGTAACTATTCTTGCTTTAGTTATAGTGATTCTGAAATACAGAAATCTTACGAACATAATGAAACTTTTTGGAAAAGCTCGAATTTTGAAATATGAGCTCCTAATTGTCTTTTTCAAAGACTGTTTTGGGTTTTTTTACGCCCAAGTAGGATGTAACATTTTTGATACTCCTTGTGTTTTTGCTGGCTTGCAATGTGATGTTTCTGGGTGGGTTTCTTGTAAGGTGTCGGAGGAGGGACATGACTGTGCTGAAGGATGCTCATTCTGTCCTGATGCTTTCACGTCCGCAGTCTCCCAACTCAGGATAAAATCACATAAAAATGCGGGCACTAGAACAGATATAGGGGAGGCAGACAATGGATGTAGAGTGATTGTGGGGTTCAGGTAAAAAAACTGAAGGGAAAAAGGCAAAGAGTTGGGTGAGTAGGAAGGAGGAAGCAAGATTTGACAAACAGTAGAGTAGGAGAATGAACAGTTTTAGTTTGGCTAACACGTATCAAACTTTAAAAATCTATTGTGGGCATTTTATTAAAGGCAGAAGTAAATACTCAGAATTGTGCTACGTGTTGCTATTTGGAAGCATAAATTAAAATGTTTTACTGTGGAAAGTACAGCAATGACAAACCTGTGGCAAGAAGGTAACGTTACTTGCAAGGTCATGGAACATTTCTTATTACCAAAAGAAACCGTTTAAAACTCAGACCCATTAAACAAGTGTGTTTGGGTTGAATTATTTGCCCATTATTTTTGTCCATAACACTGTGCTAGTGTTCTTAGATCTTATTTCAGTGTACTGGTAGTCAGAACTAGAAGAGAAGCATCCTTGAGGCCTTCTTTCAATTACCACAGAAATAATTCCTCTGAAAACTTTTAATCCCCTCATCCTCACTACTCTGAAAAACTCATCCTGAGCTTCTATTTCCTCTGTATAGGTGAAGAATCTTGCAATTCCTAGTTTCCACCCTTTCTTACAGTAACCTTTCTCCTGAAATGTTTCTTTTTCTGACTGGTAGTCTCCAAACTGGTGAAGAGAAAATGGCTAATTCTTGACCTGAGTTTTAGAAGATCTAAAAAAAAGGAATTTTCCTCTGAACCTCTGTTTTTGGATGAGAGTGATTGAAACTGTGCATAAAATTGCAAGGAGTGTCATAGCAGTGCATCATGTAATCTTAATGTTTGCTGATGTCTAGTAGAAATTACTGCCCGACACAATTGTGTGATTGCACCCAACTTTTGCTTAGCTGTAGTTGCTGTCACTTCAGGTACCTTTGACCTGCTCTTGTCCTTGGTAATTTCCAGGTAATGACTTCCTACTGCATAGTACAGGTGGTTTATTGTACATGCACACATGTATGGTATCTGTACATTAGAGCACATGCTACAGGCACGTTACAATGCATAACTTTTGTTAGTTGTGCATTACAGTGCATGATTTTTTCATTGCTCTACGACTTTGTCCTTTTTGTGGTTGAATATCATCTTTTTTCTGCTCCTCCAGTTGTCATTGTAGTTTCCTGTATGCCTTCACCAAGTGCCTTACTGAAGTCCAGATTGCTAAAACCAGCAGATGGTGGTTCTGTCTTATCCTCTAGAAAAGAGAAAGTGGAAAAGGCTGAGTTAGTATAGTCTAATTTGTGATACACCCACCTTTATCCTATTTCATTTTATTAGCACATGTCTAAATGTTTTGAAAAATTTATTATATGACCTTGCATATGCTAGCAACAAGTGGACTGTTGAACTTTTTCTGGTGGGGATAAATATGAAGAGAAGTAAGGAGAAGAAAGCAAGTAGACTGGCTTCAATCGCAGGACTTCTTACCACGTTCGTGTGGAGTGCGCACACTGAGCTTGAAATATTTCAAGTGCATGTTGTTCAATATTTGAAGTGTGCTAATATTTGTTAAACTGCAGTGGCTTTTTTTCTTCACCTACAGAACTTCTGTGAAGTTTCTCTTAGGAAAAAGCACCTTGTCCTTTCTGCAAAATAGCAAAAAAATGCATTTTGCAGAGTGAATTCTCCCCTCTGTTGGCATGCTTTCTATGTTTGATTATTCATTTCCTTCATGGTCACAAACTTAGAGGAACTAAGCACAGACTAAAATGTTAAAATGCAGCTTTGCCTCAGCTGTTTCTTCTTTGCCAAGTTAGACCTCTCCAGCTGAAATGTGTGCTTATTCATCTCCATGTCTTTATCAAAAATTGGAAGTGGGAATTACAAGTAAATGCTTGTCTCAATTAGAATTTTTAACATTAAGGTCTAGTGTAAACATTATTGGTGTTGGTACACATGAAAAGCAGCAGCCTTGCAAGTTGTATCATAAATAATTTTTGTCTTCAGTTTTAATGAGTTTGGAGATAAAAAAAAACATAAACTGCAGAAAATCTCAGGTCAGAAAAGGGCATGAAGATTTCTAGAGGAAATGGATCTTGCTGAAGGAAGCCTTCTGATCTCTTAGATAGGAGGAACTGCTTCAATAACCTTAAAGCTCCAGCTGATGTATTTTATGCATTAATATAAAGCCCAAACCACAGTAGTCCTTGGCTTTTCATTGTTCTCACTGTGTAAACAAGCCCAATGTAAATATTTTAAAAAACTATTTGTCAATTATTATTGATGGTTTATTATTATTGTTATTACCATTAAATAATAGCAAGTTATTTTTGACCCTTGTCATAGTTTAGTAATTCCCTCTTCAGAGGGAAGCCTGCCTGATGTGTAAACCTGTAGCTATTCAATATAGTGACAATTAATGACCTTATTATTTGCTTTTCCAATGAAATTGATGAGTTTTAAAACTTTACCCACCTACTTTAGGGCTCTTATCTTTGTGAACACTTCGAGATACGTTCAGTGTCTAATTTAAGCTGTGTATTTTTCACCTCTTATAGAATATAGTTGTTTAGGTTTTTATCCTCCACAACATATCAAGAACAGCAAATATCCGGAATTAATTTTTGCAATGGGAAAGGCAGAGCCTTATCTTGAATTTTTTAAGTACTTCTGAAAACAAATCCTAACTAGAGAGGTCTTGTAAACAATATAGTAAATTAACTGTTTAGTGATAATTCTTTGGCATGCCATTGTTGTTCTTTGGCTAGTGGTCAATAGTTTGATTATTCAAGGTCTGTGTTTTTTTTTTTTTGTCTTTGGTTTGGTTTTGTTTTGTTTTGTTTTTTGGTTTTTTTTTTGGTGAATGGAGTTTCCATCTGTCTTGTTAAATTAAATCTGAGAAACAGTATTTTTAAACATTCTGCCTGTTTTCTAACGACACTTGTTGCTTCCATAGAAGTTTGTGAATTACTTCTTTCCATTTTGCTTGAGACCACGATGATTGCAAGATGCTTTTTATTTTAAATGAATCTGAAAACTTTTCTCAGTATTTCAGCAAGAAAAATCCACTAGCATCTTGATGAATTCTCACTATTTTACTCTTTCTAGAACATGATAAAGGCAGTGTGTTTGTCATCCATTTTTCTATGCTTAAACTTGCTTGTTGCCGTTATAATTTAAAAACTATATGAAATTTTATGTTAAAACTATTATGGAAATAGTGTGAGGAACTGTAGAACCCATGTGTGTTGATCTCAGCTTTAGTAAGACTGTGGTAAACACGTGAGCAATGGGAGATCAACTTACATTTTTATTCAGCTGTTCTTGTGTAAATTCAGTGGTTAATTTAGCAAAAGCCTGTCTACTTCAGACTGGAGTGTGCAGTGAATTTTTTTTCTCCTTGGGAATATAGGAAATATCAGAATCTGTACTTTCAGATTTCATTTGTTCAAATTTTACACTCTTAATATGCATGTTCAGAGCCATATGCCTACTTGAACCTCTGTAGTTTAAAACAGTGTAACAAGCTGGAATTCTAAAAATGGCAGAAGGCAATAAAGGAAAGGAAGAGCACGTTAGGGACAATGATCTGCATTATTCATATATCATATAGTTTCTGAAGTGCTAGCTATAAATTAGAGATTACAAATATTTTATTAAGCCTATAAAATGAATGCTGTTCACGGTGCGTGATTTTATGAAGTATTTTACTAGTCCTGAAAATACTGACTTTGCCCTCCATGACCCTAGGGCTGACTGCAGATGAAGCAGGCAGAAAATTTCCTTTGCATCAAAAGTAGTAGTGAAGTCTTTTGGAGGTGGAGAAGTGGCTGAATTTCTTCTTTAGTAAATAAATTATTAATGGTAGTTCTGGTGGGATGGGAGCGAGAGGGAAAAAAAACCTGTCTTGAACAGAAGGCTTGCTAGAGTAAGCAGCCCATCCATAAAGGCGCTTGATAGGATTTTGGCAGTTTTTAGTTTTCTAGGTTAATTTTGAAAGGTTGTATTTAAGTGTGTTGTACTCTCAAGGCTCACATCTGGCTGAAGTCTCAGCCTAGTTTCTCTCTAGGTGATGAGTGCTGCTTAGATGGTTCCCTAGTACCTGCAGTCAAGAGCGTTAAGCTTGAGTGTTCTTTACATCTGTATTTTCGAAGTTAATGTTCTTTATAGAAACATTTCTGGTTTTGAAATCTGGAATTGGATACTGTGCCATGCTGAAGTATATGTTTCTGTGCTTACCTTGTCTTATGTTAAGAGGACTTTAGCTGATCTTTTGCAATATGTATTTTGGTGATTGAAGTACTGCGAAATAAAGCAATATTGCAAGTATATGCAGTGCAAGGCATGTTTGGAATTCTCCGAGTTAAAATACTTTCCTGTCAAAATATAAAAGGATCAGTTGGAGGTTTGGCATTAACCTCTGTTAGGGTATGAAGAGTTGTCTTTGGCAAGAAGCAAGTGGTGAAACCCATGCTGAAAGCTCCACATATGTGCAGCAATCAATTATACAAAGCCCCACAGATCTATATGAAAACTAAGGATTTGAGCTTTATGGTCTTGGGCTTGTGTTTTAATTACTAACATGAAAACAGTGGTATGTGAACAATGAGCTTTTTGATAGGCTTAAGTAACAAAACTTTTGTGCTGGTTCTTGTCTTCTTTAACTTGGTGCCTTTTAGTTATTTTTTATGATGATGTAGGAGAAGCATACAGAATTGGTTTTGGCTGTGACTAGATTAGTACTTGCTGCATGCAGTATTACGTGACTGCTGCATTGTGCGGCGTAGGTGTATTGGGGAGAATGACTGAACTAAAAATATCTGGGGCAAAATCATAATCTCTCTGCCAAAATCTAGGGATTTTGAAATGGTTCACCTTACTCAGGTGCTGTTTAACTAAATGTATAATTTAACGTTTAATTATTTCTTTTTATTGTTTCATTACTGATATTTTAAAAGTTAATTTTATGCAGAAAAAATTATAGTAGTCATTATCTTGACTAGCAAATCTAAAAGTTCCATTCTGTATCTGATGGATCAGAAAACATGTTGTTTTCTCATAATGGGTAACAGGGATTAAAGAAAAGCTTTCACTAAGACTTAGTTTTGTTAGAAGGAATACCCATATTTTTTTCCCTAAAGTCAGTTGGTCTTTTGGCAAAGATCAGGTCTTTAGCACAGTACACTTTTTCGTTCAGAACAAGTTCTCCCCTTAAGAAATCTAGACCAACAACTTCAGGAAAGTATGGAAGTCTAAAATCAGGAAATAGCATGTTGGTTTTTCTTAATGCCTAAAAGTTTTGTTTTTAATTTACAGAAGTATTTTTTGTAAAGATCATGTCAATAGTGTTATTTGCAGACGGATTTGATTTATGCTATCAGTGGAGAGTTTATGCACTCACATACCCCCAAAAAAATGAGAGAGATCTTTTAATATTGGACAGGAGAGATACCAAATACATAAGGTTACATAATGAGAAATAGCTGATGGACTTATTGTTGTAACTGCCTTGTGAAATTGTAATTTCATGTTTATGGAATAGTCTTGCAGTGACCATTTCTTCTACTCTGCCTTTAGATGGGTTAGCAAAGGACTTCAGGATTGAGGTTTTCCCTTTCCTTTTTTAGTTTATTCTTTTATTCTTTATGCTTCATTAAGTTCTTTAGATAAATTCTCACTTTCCAAATTGGGGATTAAACTGTTTTCAGATAAAGAGTTCATCTAAGAAACCTTTCTGCATTTTTGTGCACAGAATGTCAAACGTGATATGGCAGTCCCGTGCAACCTATCTTCTTAAAGCAGGACAATTATTAGAAAAGACCATTCTTTACTCTAGTTTTGTAGCTGTGTCTGATATTTCATACTATGTCCAGGTATTCTACACAGATAGTATTTGTAATTTTCATAAAATGTCTGTAGAGTCCTAGTTCATTATTCCATTTACCTGACTGCTTTCCAAGAGACACATGGAGCCTTTTTCTATCTTGTTGACCTTAAATACAGACTTGAGTGTTGCTTCCTTTATTCTGCAAAGGTGGAGGTGTGCACTGAGCACCTTGGGAAAAAGAAATTGCATTGTTTTTCCTTTCTTTGCTGCCTTAATATATGTATCTAAAATGATCTTTCATTTTACATTTGACAAGGATGTTTTCACTGAGTTTTTTTATACATTATTCAGCTTAAACGTGGCCCTTTCAGTTATTGCTCATCTGAACTGGATGCTGCCTAAATAAGTATTTTTGATGTAATTTATATTTTCATCAATATTCAAAGATGGATTACGGTATCTGATACAATATAATTCTTGTATTCGTCCAAGGCTGATTTAACAGTTCCACTGATAAAAGTCCTTCTCAGTGGAATAAAAAAAAAAAAACAGGAAAACTCCATATGAAACTCACCATCTTAGATTTGACTGTGTGCAAACCTCCGTTTGGCTAAAATCCTGTGCCTTTAACAAAACATTCATGCTGAATGAGTGCTTGCAACTTCAGCTTCAAGACTGATTGCTTGATAGTCATTCTCCATCATCATGTTTCTTTGATAGTTACAACATAAAAATTATTCAGTATCTTTAAATATATGCAGAAGACATCAACTTTGTTTTGGTGATATGATGCCAGAGTTTTATCCTGACAATTTCTGAAAAGGTGTGGTTCAGATGCAGTTCATGTGAACAGTGCTGAAAGACTCTAAACAAGTGGTGTCTTCTGTTCCTGTGGTCTTTCAGTTGCTGATACATCAGGTAATCCTGTTCCTAATGTAATACAAAAAGGATCAAAACTTTCAGAAGTTGAGTGCTTTTTATCTAATGTATAATTACTTTATAATTAAGTACTTTATAATTTTAAAAGTACATTTAATTTTTATTAATTTAGTTTATCATAGAGGAATTTTAGTGTCTGATAGATGTATGATCTGGTTGTGTTTACTGAATGATTGAAATATGAATTGGTTAAAATGTTGCTTGAATATTACTTAAATAACTCTGTTTTGTTGTAGCCGAAAAAGAAAACTAAGACATTCAATCCTCCAATCCGTAGAAACTGGGAAAGTAATTACTTTGGGATGCCCCTACAGGATTTGGTTACACCTGAGAAACCAATACCTCTGTTTGTTGAAAAATGTGTGCAATTCATTGAAGATACAGGTAAGATAGGAGAACTGTTAGAGGAAGGACTTTCCCATTTTGCATAATGAGTAAAGCGTCTCATTTTCTGTTTTAATGTACTTTCAGAATTTTATCCTAGAAATAAGTGATTGTGGGCTAGGCACATTTAAGAAGTAGAATGTGTTTTCTAAATTTTATGCTTAATATGTGATGGCTTTTTGACTTCATTTATACAAATACTTAATTACTTTTTGACAAATGTCTGAAGTTGAGCATGTTCCTGTAGTTCAGAAAACTTGTATCACTTTCTAGTGTCAAATGACGTTTAAACCAATTGCAGTCCAGTCTTACATGTCTCACTATTGCCACTGCTTTTTATTTCATATATTTAAAAGCTCTGAAATCCACCTTGTCCAATTATAGAAAACAGGTACTTGAAATGGTTTCTGACTTGGTATGATTAGTCAGCTTGGTTTCTTGATTTTGAAGGTAAACCTAGTTTTCCATTTTAACTTGTTACAGAGACAGAACGTTTATTTTGTAAATACTGTGTAACTCTCTATTTAAGATGTAATTTCCCAGTTTAATGTAAAATATTAACATATATGTGCTTATACTAGAGTGAAATTTCACAGTATGGTTTTCTCTCTTTCCTTTCTCCCTGGCTTCCTGGTTGTGTGTTTGTCCCTGCTTTCAGCCTATTTACTGTGTGACCATGAGGCAAGTAGGGTGATTTTGCTGGTCGAACAGAAGGGTACAGTTAGGATTGGGGATTTGTTTTGAGGTTTGGGTGTGACCTGTGGTTGGGTTTTGGGGGGATTTTTTTTGTTTGTTTTTAAAGATTCTGAGTGCTAGTTTTCAGTTAGTGTGTAGATCCTGCTTGCTCTGAAGTTTTATAAATGCTATATTGCTGTATTTGAAGTAAATGACAGTGTGACTGAACTGAAACATGTGCAGGACCATCTTTTGATGTGTGTCTGCAATGGGATGTTGTTTAGTGTAAAGTAAAACAGCATCTTTTTTCTAAATTTGCTTAGATCTCTAATACAGTTTTGGCTGTAAGATGACAGTAGCAGTTTTAGCAAGAGTAAAGCTGAAGGGTTTTCTTTCTTATAGTAAAACTCAGTTTTGCTGCCATCTGTAAGAATAGTGTTTCCTAAAGAATTACCACAAGTAGTAAGCCTAATAGCTGTTTTTGGAGACTTACTGCATTGTTGTAATAAAAAAATCAGGTGAAACCTCAGGCACTAATCTTTTTGGAGTCAGAGATATTAGTATAGATCTGTCTTTAACCTTTACTTTCTATGGATTAAAGTTAAGAGATGTATTTTCTTCTCTCTTGCTTTTGCTTTTTCCACCTCACCCAGTTAAAAATGGGAAAGGAGGAACAAGGTCAAGGCGTGATAGAGTGGCATAGGCAGTTTAGTATATGTATGTTGTGTTTGCTCTCTTCTGTAGCGAAAAAAACCCCTACCCTAAACAAAGCAGCATAATTTATGGGTGAGTCACTGTCGGAATTGATGTTCTTTAAAAGTGGCTACATACAGCTACTATGCACAGGTATATAAAACAGACATTAACTGGTATTGAAGACCAATTTCAAGAGATTGTAGAATCTAGCAATAACTTAATTTGATCTGTTTTTAAGAATTCCAACAGCAAAATTATAAATCCAGTTTTAAAATTTTTATTTGCTTAAAAGTATTGTTGTCCTTGTGGTAAACTTTCAGAAAAAAATATTTCTCCCAAAGAATTTTCACCAGCTTGTGGAGTGAGAGAGAGAACTGTAATGGTGTGGGAGCATTATTTGTTGTCTTTTTTCCCCCTCACATAAACCATGTGACCAGCCAAAAGATTTAGCACATCTGTTCTCTTCTCGTGACCTGTCTTGGGAAAATAAGATTTTGGGTTAAGCTGCTATGTGTTCAAAATGTAGGGTCTCCTCAAAAGTGGTAACTCAGAAGGCACAACTTTTCCTTTAGCTGCCTATATGTTAGTTCATCCTGAGATGCTACTGTGCAGCTGGAGAATTTTAATTCTGGCCATAAATGAAAGCTGGACAAATATCGTGCCATCTGTATAGTTTGTGACTGTGAAGACACTAGTTGTCTTGCTAGTTTTATTAGCACTTAAAACAAAACCTCTACTTTTGATCTATATTACAGTTTTATTTCTCCTGCTCTGGATTCTGTGTAAGTGGCTGTGGTGTTGTTTTTCGCTTCCATACTTGGCTGTGGGAGTTCTTTTTCTGGTGTATATTATTTTTATATTGGATTAATATGCTGTAGGTATTCGAGTTTCAGGCAGGGTTCGGATAGAATGTATTTGTTACCTTTGAGAGAAGAGAATGTTCACTTGCATTGCCTTCAAATCCTGTACTGAGATAGACTCACATCATTGACTTCGGGACTGTCTGAGCAAATTCCACAAACACAGTTTTGGAGATTATCAGTCTGCAAAAGGCAGGTCAGAACCTGTGGGCTCCAGGCTGGAGTTCAGAATGGTACCATTCCTGTATGAAAGAACTGCTTGGCCCTGGAGAGTCATTCAGTACTCATCTGTCTCTTAGCAAGTCAGCCTGCTGTCAGTGTGAGCTGCACTGAATACCAGTTTTTATTATCGTTGTCTTTTTAATCAAGAAGTGCAGTCTTTTCCAACTTGGCTAATCTGTATATTTCTCTTACAGAGGATATAATTGTTTAGCATTTTGTCTTCAGGTACTTTGATGGAGTTAAGCTCCTTCCTATGTAATTTGGATTGTGGTTGAATTTGTGAAGATGTGATTAATCTTGATTTGAGGGGCTAATCTTCTGCTCCCTCATTCTGTCTCATGAAACGATACAGGAGAGTGCTTTGTACCCACTCATCTAAATTTTGACAGATACTAGAAAGTACACAGTGTGAAAGAGTTTTCTCTATTTCAGATGCCTAGATGAGACAATAGTACCCTAAAATGTCTTTGAAGATTCTTGCTCCACCATAAACCTTAAAGAATTGAGCACATGCAGAAAGTACCATCAGATTTTTGTTTTATCATAATATCCTGGAATATCCTCACCAAAAAAAAAAAAAAAAAAAGTGTGTATCAGTAGAAGAGGGACAGTTTGGAAGAACTAAAGTAAATTCAGGAGCTTAAAAGTTCTAGCCTTTTATAAATCAAAAGATTTTTTTCTTCTGAAGAAGCCGTATGGTTCCTGTCAAGGTAAAGGGTGATATGGTAAAGATAAGGGATTGTAAGTCTGTGCCTACAGGTGAAGGTTATTGTCTCTGTCTTCTTCTTTGGTATTTTTCAACAAAAAGCTTTATTCTAAATTGGTTTAAATTAATGGAGCCAAGCAATTAGTTTTTGAAATATAATACAGAGCTTGAATCCCCTTGTAATCTTTTTGATAGTATTGGAAGCAGAAACTGGGGGGCAAAGTGGTTAATAGCTGAGTAGATCTGAAGCTGGTAAGCTGTAAATATGTGTTAGAACTTCCATTTCACAGCAGTCTGCACTGTCACTGCTATTGAGAGTATGAAGCAGCAATAGCACATAATACTTGGTCTTGTTGGAATCTATTGATTAAAAAAAACCACAATACCATATGAAAACATCTTAAATTTTATACCACTGTCATTTCTGGATAAGAAAGGAGGAAAGATTTGCTAAATATTGTAAACAAACTTTGCTTCTGTATTTCTACATTGTTCATGATTATAGGAAAGCCTTTTTTCTATCCCAAGCCTTTAATTTTTGAATTCATTGTAATTGTAGCAGGATGAGTAATATTTTGGTTGGTTGTCAGAGCTCTTTCTTGGTTCACTGAACAAGATGATCAAAAGATTTTTTTTTTCTTTCAGGTAAGTAACTTGCCAATGGTGAATTACCAAGTTTTCCACTAAATATCTTGGTATAAATGTATAATGTTTTTAAGAAAACTGATTTTTTGGTAAAGATATTGTGATCTTATCTGTAACCTTTTACAGACTATAGGAACACTTATCTGTCAGTAATGACATGTATGATATTTGTATGCTTTTACCTCTGTCACCTCCTTTACAAATCAGTTTGTAACTTGCCCATGAGGGCAGCTATTTCAATTGACTCTTTGTCATTGGTCTCCTGATGGACTAAAGAGAACTTCATTTTGTTGCATCATTTGAAATAAACTTTTTAAGTGTATTGGTTTTGTGTAAACTGGGTTTATGGATTTAGCAGGGAAACTAGAGTTTTGATTTTTAAGAAAATTGGTAGTGGCTGATTTTGTATGGTAGTAATGGTGTTGTGCTAAGACATGCTAGAGAAAAGATTACCTGCTATTTTTAAAGAAAAAATCCAATGTAGACCATTACCTTTTTTAGTGCAATCCATTTTTTCAAAATATAGGAAGCAGAATTGAGATACTTTTTGAAACTAAACTGCTTAGCTGTATGAATTGCATGAATTCTGTTTCTCTAAGAATTATCATGGAGAGAATAAGGTAGATATTGTGACACTCTGATAATTCTGTTTGAGAGAGAGGAACAGATTTCTGAAGGCTAATGTCTCCAACAAAATGCTGATATAGTTTGAATTTTGTATTGCAATATAATAGAAAAATATATATTGAATGTCCAATTGTAAGTGTAAAAAGTGTACATGTTTATGCCAACTTTGTAGCTTGAGTGTTTCGTTAGTAACATTTTTATGCTGTTATATTTTTTTATATTTAATTTAGTGATGAACTATTCCATGGACTGTTTCTGTACTATTCAACACCTACTGTTGCTGATTTTTAAGTTTTCCTAAATTTAAAATAATTCAGGCAAGATGACTTATGTGAACTGATACTATTAGCATATGAGGGTTTTTTTAATATTCCAGGGCTTTTTTGGGTTTACTTTTCGCGTTCGTTCATGCATTGGTGGAAAGATTGGTATAGATTACATTTCAATTTATTTACCAAGGAAGGAGGCATCAAATTAACATTACAAATGCTAGCAGTTTTGCCATTGAGTACATATAGCTCTTAATGGTATTCAACTTTAGTATCAATATTTTAATGTTTTTTTCTCTGAGCTTTCAAATGTTTTTAATTTTTTTATAGAGTATTGTTGTCCAGACCATAAAAGATCTGTTGACCAGATCATAAATTTTAGATTCCATACTTCATAGAAAACCGGTAACATTAATAGAGCGTTAATTGTACATGGAATAATTTAGCAGAAAGAAGCTTATTAGAATAATTTGTGTTTTAATAGTTTAGTTACTCAGTTTATGTGAGACAAGGAATGGAATAAAGATGGAAAAAGGAATTTGACAGGGCTAAATGTCACTATCTCACATCGTTCCTATGGAGAGCTATAAGAGAAATTAAAAATTGTGTACTGGGTATATGTACAATAATTACTGCTTTTGATGTTGAGACCAGTTTTTAATGCTGCTAAATTTACAGATGTGGAGGCAATTCAAGTAAAAGAATATTACCGCCTTCAAATTTCCTTCAAACCTGGCTTACACCATGGGATTTTATGCTGAATCTGTTGTGAGGCTAGATTTTTACACTGACAGTATAGATAAGGCCAAGTTTGACTGCAGAGAATGAGATTTGGTAGAAATAGGCAAAGAAAATGAGTCAGCAGTGCTTGTTGTGGTAAAAAAGTCAGGTAAATCATTGAAATACATTCCTAGTGGCTGGAAAATCCAGAAATTCAAGATTGATTACCTCACCTGTTATTCAGTGGGCTTGGGGAGAGGGTTTTAGGAACCTGTTGTGTTGGACACAGAAAGCAGAATCAGACACCCTCTTGGCCTGGTGCATGAGAGCCAGCATCTGCAGCGTAGTTGCATAAGAAATAGTGTAATAGCCAGAAAGATTCTCTTCTGCTGTATGCTTCTGTCACTTTTCATTTTGGGCACTTGGCAGATATCTCTGAATCAGTGGAGTTCACTGTTTTGAAAAGCTGTACCAGCAAAAATGGTAGAAGTCCTGCTGTGTAGTATTGCAGCTGGTAAGTTAAGGGTCAAATACGTGCCAAAACAAGGGCAAGACAGGGAGCAGGAGCCAGAGAAGGACAGAAGTGATTGATGAAGTGGGGAGTGAGACCATTGTTTTCAGTCATATTGTCCAGTTAAGTTGACTCAACTGCCCATGAAGCTTTATGTTTAGCAAAAAACACATACAGACCGTGACTCTTACTCTTGATTCTGGATAGGTACAGTAACAATAGATTTAAGTATCTCTACAACACGTTTTATACCCTCATCAGTTTGGTGAGTGATTCTGGAGTGGGTGGTGTGGTTAATGTATTTAAGACCAGGGCTTCTGCTCAGGGGATCATATGCCTGGAAAACCACACTGCTTCACCCATTGTCACCCATTTTTAGTGAAGCAAAGAATGCACCTCCCTTTTCCTAGGCATTTTCGTAATGTTGTATTAATTGTAATCTTGTATTATTTTTTTGAAATGTACAGGCTATAAAATATGGGCTTGAGTGACACTTCATAAAATGATTGCGATGATGTTTAATAATCAATTAGTGTAAATTATAGAAATGTTAATTCAGCTTTGGAGAGCTTCCTATTATAACAATGTTTCTAAAAGTGCTGCCGATTTCCTTACACTGCTTATTGTTTATTGAACATTTCAATATGCTATAAATTATTTTATTACAAGAAGCAGTAAGACACTTTTGGGTCTGGTTTCCACTGTGTGAGTTAAATGTCATGGGTCTTTAAATGTCAGTGTTGATAAGGACACATTAAATGTGTTTTATGTAAGTAAAGTTAGTGCTAGATTCTTTTTTGGAATTTGACTTCTTTGCTCAATAATTATATACATTCTAGGTGTGCATAGAAATTACTGGTTTGGATCAGTAAATTGGTGGTTCCTTTAGTCTTGTGTTGTAGCATAGGGGTTGAAAAGAAGTACACCAGATCAATCCATGGAATAAAATTAGAGAAATATATAGATCACCAAATTTACAAAGATAAGTGTGGGAGTGAGTCTCAGCTGTTGTAGTGGAGAATGAGTCCTGAAAATTTCCATTGGCCACTGTAGAGAAAGGAACTGAACTGGGAGAGACAGACTTGCTGTGATTGTGGCATGTATTCAGAAACACAGACAGAACATGGTAGCAGAACCTGGCTCTGGATGTTGTTAGCAGACACTCTATGATTTTTCAGTAGTCTAAATGTTAGTATAGCTGTTATCACTTGGGGAAAGGCTTTGAAATCATCATAGACAGCTCTCTGAAAACTTACACTCTCTGTACTTGCTATCAAGCCAGCAAAAAAATTTGAGAGTAAGTGTTCTGGAGGAAGAAAAATCATGCTATTATATAATGCCATGCCGTACACACACTTCCGATACTGGTTGCAATTTGATTCAGCCTTTCTCAGAATAGGAAAGAATTGGAAAAGATAACACATATGGGAGTAATAGTAACTCTTGGATAAAGATGAACTGAATTGATTAGCTTAGAACATTTCTGAGGAAGAGAAATTACATAAAATTAAAAAAACTGGTGCGGTGAAAATGTAGAGAATTTACTACTTCTTGTTGAGAAAAACATCATGCAAACTTCAAGTACTGAGCATAAAGTCATTGTGCTTTCATAATGTACATTCTGGAATGACTGCATTCACCATGATGGAAAGGACCACAAGTAAATTACTTAAAGGGATTTGGGTGTATTAGTGAAGGATAAATGCCCAGGTGGCTATTACAACACCTTATGCAAAAGCCTGTGTAAGCCACCATCTGCAGAAAGCTGGGAGGCTATACCACAAGATGATTGCTGGTAGGTTTTGGTTTTCTCTCCTGCCATTTCTACACCTCTCCTCAAGCATATACTATTTAGTGAAGTGTATGGTGTGGAAAATGGATATTGTACCAGGTAGACTTTAGTCTTCTCTTGTGCTGAAGTTACTGTGTTCCATGGAGAAACCAAGAGTTGTGGAAATACGTTGTAGCCTAAGAACGGAAGTGTCGTACAGACTGATAATGCATATAGGTGCAGATCCACCTTGCTCGTTTTCTCTGAAACGCTTTGAACCCCATACGGTGAAGTTCCAGTTAGATGGGATGGAGCCCTGGTCACAAGAGAATTTATTAGGCGCTAGGAGGTACTTTGAGAAAAGAGTAGTCTAGGCAAAAGGGTTGTGCACTGTCTTGAAGTAAATATAGGTTATTGTGATGTGATGTGATGTAAGGAGGATCTAGTTATTTAAACTTAGAGGTGTTGTAAAGCTAGCAAGACAGGGAAGCAAATAAATTGTATGATTCTGACATTATGATATTACAGCAGCAATTGTGTTTGGTAAGGATATGTTGAAAATTACAACTGGACCAGAATGCAAGCAGAGTAAGAGCATAGAAAAAAATTCTGAAAAATCAAGAGGCTTGCAGATGAAGGAACAAAATTTTTAGAAAGCTATCAGAAAAAAGAAATACTGAGTGCTCTCTCTTTCTCCCTCTTTTATTATAGATATACATTATACATATGCAAGACGTTTAAAAGCTAAAATTAGTGAACTAGACTGTCTGATACTTCATGAAGATATTGGTGTAAGAAGCATTGGAGAGACCTGGTTGCATAATAGAAAGCAACAGAGAATTGGAGCATTACTTAAAAGAATGCTTTCAGACTTCTAGCTGTGTATACACACAAACAGGTTAAACTTGTCTCTTTCCATGCTTTAGAGAAAGTGTAATGACAGTTGACCAACTGTGTAGAAGCATGGCTTTCTAGAATATCCACAAGTAAGAAAAATTTTTTCCTTGAGGAATTCAGAAGACAAATTTAGTTCTCTTAATCCAGAATTGCAGCACTTCACTATTTTTGGAAGATGCCTAAATTTAGTAGGCATCTCCTTATTTAACCTGAAAATTTTCTGAAGTACTGTAAGTTGTCTGTCTTTGTTTCTTAGAGCTGTAGTGCGGATGCGACACTAGAGCATATGTCTCTGGAGCAGCCAGTTCAAGTCTTGAAGATTTATACACTCCTACTAAACAGTGACTGGGTCAGACTTCTCAGAAACTGCTATTGCAGCACATGCAGTTTCCTTTGTGCAGAAAGACATTGAATAATAATTGGATGAAGCAAAGAATATCCTGGGGCTGTAGGGTCTCCAATGGAGAGTTCTCTCATACTAGACAAAGAGAATCTAGACAAAGAGAATCTTGATTGTAGCTTGTTCTTCCTACCAGTGGTCTTTCGCATTTATTTACGGCTTCTGGAAGAGGAATGTAAAGTGTTTCTCGCTGTGATCACATGTAGCATGTTTCTGAAATTTTTTTGAAGGCAGGTTTGAAACTCCTTTCAAGATGTGAAAACCACTGAATCATTGAAACCACTTTTTGCCTCCTGCCTCCAAATTAAACCTTCTGGTGGTGTTCAAGGACATCAGTGAACAAGGCTTAGGTTTTTTGAAAGGACTGTTCGGGTGTATATTTACAAGAGGGAAGCTCTTGGCTGTGGAATTGGAAAGCTAAATGATGGACATGAATGTTTAGTGAAGAAATGCTTAATAAAATAGCCTTGATGCAGCCAGTAAAGAGACATGTTGAATTGTTGAGACGTTAAGAAGAAAATAATGTCCCTGCCTGGGCTATCCTCTGCCTGCCACAGGCCCAGCCAATGCCTACAAAGCACCTTTGCAACTGCAGAGTCATGTGAAATCATTAAAAATATCCCAGCTGTGTGAACCAGTCAAGTGCTTTCTGTACTTTGAACATTGTAATAGGATTCTTAATGTTTCTTGGTAACTTAAAAGGCACTTTTGGTGGATTGTGGTGTGACAGAGCAGTTAAGTATTGATCTGATCTAAAATGCCTTCAGTTATTGGCCTATGATGGCAAAAGACCAAGAGATTTCATAAAGCTGTGAAACCTGTGAATTTTTTAATAAACCTGTGTAGTGTTATGGATATCTAGCATATTGATAATTTTGCACCCATAAAGGTAACTTGAAGAAGTAAGGAACTATAAATTGTTTATATTCCTTAATAGGTTCTAAATTAAAAAAGAAAAATATTCTGGGTAATGGTGTGATTATCAGGATGGACTCTTTCATTCAGTGAGTAGCTGTGGGCAAAAAAGATAGGAGTGTGGTAGGAAGCATTATCACTGGAGGTGGAGTGTGCAAGTGTGTCTGTGCATAATTAAGGTGTGCTGTTCAATGTGTCCCTTGAAAGGCTGATGGAATTGTGACTCTGTAATGTGTGGTAAAGCAAACTAATAATGCGAAGCTTGGGGTACCTCTGCTTGCTAATGTCTTTCTCCTTTTCCCCCACCCCTTAAAGAAGGACTTGTAAATTATGTGATAATTTACCTTACATAAGAAGTGAGGAGAAATGGATTCAAAGGCTGTAAAATATAAATGGTAAAAGGGAAAGCATGTTGGAAGATTAAGTTCTTGTCATATGCAGTGGTATGTTACACCATGAAATTACAAGATCAGGATTCAGTTACAAATGCTTGATTTTTTTCCCCTGCACAGTATTTATAGTGTGTTGTTGCTTGCCGTAGTAAGTTGTTAAGCCCAAAATGTGAAGACAGTTTCTAAAAACATAAATGTTGTGGATACCACAGAGTGCACGTTTTTGATTATTAAAAAAACAGTGCAAATAACAACAGTCTCATAGAGATCAATAAGAGAATAATTTTGGGTCCATTATTCAACAATTATCTGCATCAGTCTTGTTATCCTACATTGTCATTTCCTCTGATTCATATTAAATGGAATAGTGGACTCAATAGACAACTGACATTTTGTTTTTTGGTAGTCCTGTATTGCTGTAATAGTTAATGTGTTAACTTCTTTGTGCACTTAAGAATTGTATTCCTCCTTTTGATTTCTGAATTAGTAGTTACAACTGATTCTGCTTTGCTTGGTAGTATATAAACTTGCTTGTTAATATTTATTTTTCCTCCTCTTCTAAGGATTATGTACTGAAGGCCTGTACCGTGTTAGTGGGAATAAAACAGATCAAGACAACATTCAAAAACAGTTTGATCAAGGTAATCAGAGATTTTATTATTTAAAGCCAAAACAGAACATGAGCTCTCCATGGATTTAACACAGTGCAGTATAAAAGGATTGCACTTTCCAAGCAGTTTCCATAGCACTGTGTCCTTAATACTTTGGTGAGTTGTATTGGTACAGTCCAGGTTATTACCAGTGAAGCTCCAAGGACAGGAGGGGAATCTTGATGCAGCTGGCTTAAGTGCTGTTAAAATATTATCTAGGTGTTACTTGAAGGTTTGAAAGAGTTTAAGTGCAGTCTTAGGTGCTCCTTGTGTCAACAGTTCATCAGTCCTAGGCATTAAGTCATTCACTTCTGCTTCTTAAGCCCTACAAACAGTAATTCTTGATACTCACTTTAGTGAAAGCTGTCTTGAGTAATACGCATCATCAATTAAGTCTGGATAATTTCTAACACAGCCTTTGTTACTGTAGAATATAATGAAATGTGATTGGTAGGTTAGGCTGTTCACTTTGATGTGTTTATATTTTAAAATGAAAACATTTATTAAAAAATCTTGGATGTTAATCATGAAGTTGAGCCTGTGAAAAATAGTAAAATATCTCTTAGATGTTAAAGAAAATAAATGTGCTGTTTCTTTATGCCTTGTTTTGCTGTTTAGCACTATTTTGGGAAATAGACTTTATAACTCCTTAGTGGGCAAAATTGATTAATCAGAAACCAGTTAATGACAAACATAGAAACATTCAGGTCTTTGTGGAGAATTAGACAACTTTATTTTTCTGATCTTCTGCTGTTTAGTAATACTGTCAGATTTTCTTATATTTGGTTTCTTGTAGGTTGGTGTGATAGCAGCTTGTCAATAGGTTCACCTTTTCATGCCTTATTTAATAATCATTTGGCAAAATTTTAGTTTTCAGTGTTTTGAATAAATTCTTGTTTTCATAAAGTATTATAAGGAATGATAACAGTAGGTTTTACTTACACTGCTATTTTTTAAATTTTGTTTTGCAGATCATAATATCAGTCTAGAATCAATGGGAGTAACAGTGAATGCTGTGGCTGGGGCTCTTAAAGCCTTTTTTGCAGATCTGCCAGATCCATTAGTTCCTTACTCTTTGCATCAAGAGTTGTTAGAAACATCAAGTAAGTAATAAACAACCTTTTATTGATTTGTGTTACTTCATTGCGCTTATTGATATTTTTTTCTTCAGTGTAAGTTGACTGGACTATCTGCACTGAATATTTTTTAAATTCCTTAGATACATGCATTTTTTAATACTGTTTAAAATAAGAAGAACTACATATGATGAGATGAATGTAATACACTTTTTCTCAAAATAAGTTTGTAGCTTATTTCTCCTTTTCCTAGAAAATTTAATTGGGAGAAATCTGGTTTGTTCCGTGTTTTGTTAAGTGATAAAAATCATGAAAGCTTTGCAGTTGTTAATGGGAAAAACCCCTTGAATTCATGAAGTCTTACATTGAAAGTAGACTTTGAAAATCAGATGCATCTATGGGATATTATGGTAATTCTCTAATTCTGTTAGATTTTTTTCGAATTCTTTTTGAACTTTTATAAGGTTATTAGTTTTGTTTGCCTTACGAACATTTTTCGGATGTTTCATAGTATTCCTGTCTTTGAAATTTGTGTCTCGTATTGGCAGCAAGCTGTTCCACAAAACGACCACCACACTTTTTTACAGAATACAACTGTAACATACAGTATTCCAAAGTATTTTTTGTTCAAAACATGGGAACACTAGTGTAAGCCTGAGGCTTGGACCTGGACTTGATGAATATATAACCCATTAGAAATTTTGTATTTTCTGATGATATCTGTAGATAACTATTTCTGGTATTTCTGCTGTACTTTTCAGGCATATTGCTTGTTTAATGTAACTACCTTGGTTTTATTTTTTCTTAAAAGTGTAACAGTTAAATTCCAGTCAAAACATAAAATAGCTTAGAGTATAAGTGGAATTACTGTTTTAAAATGCCATTAATACTGCTTTAAATGTATATTTGGGATATACTGGACTGTATTAACGTTTTTTCTATGATATTAGGGTAGATCAAAGTTCTTTTTAGCAATGCAGTCAAGTAATAGAGTGGAACTTGTATTCCTTTTTATGATGTGAATCATCATTGATTAGAAGTGCATTCTGCAGAATGTATGGATCCACAGCATTAGTTGCTGGGTCTTTTTAAATAAAACTGTTGCTTTATTTCATATTTCTTTCCTACATGTTGGTTATTTCCTCTTTGAAGCATGAATAACATCCTTTGGGCTTGTGAAAAAGCCCTGTTCTTCTTTAGGCAGCATATTTAAAATAGCTGCACCAGCCCTATTCATATTTTTTTTATTATTTGAATAACTGTGAAGTTTAAGAATATTCTAAGCTCATGTGAAGCTCCTGTCATAACATTTTGCAAGCAGAGGGAACTCTTAACAAGAAATGACCCAGTCCCATTGTTATTCTACAAGCCAACAGTAAGCTAATCAAGTAATTATTTGCTGAACACAGATAAATAATTCTGCTTAAATCCAGAAAAATGTTTTTGTGCTTAGTTAAACTCTATAATAAAAAAGTTACTATGTGGAAATAAGTATTATATTAAATATTTTTTCACTTGATATTTCTCTGTTTGTATCTTACTTGTACCCTTATACTAGGAAAAAGACTTAGCAATACTTTATTCAGTATGTCTTTCTAGATGTGTCAGAAAATGTCACTTATTTCTATAGAAATCATGGATAAGACAGAACGGCTACACGAGTTAAAAGAGATAGTGAAGAAATTCCACCCAGTGAACTATGATGTCTTCAGATACATAATAACACATCTAAACAGGTTTGGTATTTTTCAATTTTGTTTAAGTTGTAACAATTGCAAAAAAGATTGTCTACTAGATGGAATGTCTACTAGATTTGAACAGACAATGGATTGTCTACTAGAATGAAATGTGGAAAAAGAAATTAGGCGTTAGAGTTGATTAATAAAGCCTTATAGATTTGTTTCTCACATATTATTGACATATATATGCTGTACATAACAAAAGCTTGAAAGAATAACTTCACCTAATAATAACTATGCACTTAATTATATTTATTATAGACCCTCCTCCCCCCCCCCCCTCCCCAAAATAATAGCTATTAAAATTGTAGACTGGTCTAGGTTTTAAGGAATTTGAGACATTTGGTATAAACACCCTCCTCCCCCTCTTGCCTTCCCACCAAAATGGGGCTAACTTCAATCAAAATCTAGAATATAGAGCCCAAACCCTGTGCTGAATAGTAAAATGTAGAACAAAGAAGTAACAGTAAATTGGTTATACTTGCTTCTTAAATTTTGCCTCTTGCATAGAAATTTAATGTTTTTATCTTTAAAAGTTATTTCCGTATTTAATAACGTAGTATTAATTGATGTATATCACATCACAATCTAAGCCTTTGCGAGTACAATATTGTCATAAAAAAGAGAGAAAAAGACCATTTTACTTGTACTTCTTAGTCAGCTAAAATGATCCACAGAATGAGATTAACTGTATGATTGTTGAGGTTACAAGGGATCTTTGGAGACTGTTTCGTTGAACCCCATTGCTTTGACAGAGTCAATTACAACAGATTGCCGAGGATGGTGTCCAGTGAGGTTTTCAGTATCTCCAAGAAGTGAGACTCCAGTCTCTCAGAACAGCCTGTTTCAGTGCTCAGTCACCCTCACAGCAGAAAGTGATTCCTCATGCAAAGAGAATTTCCTGTGGGTGTTCGTGCCTGTTGCCTTTTCTCCTGTCATTGAACACCACGCAGGAGAGTCAATTCATCTTTACACCATCCTATCAGATATTTAATACCAATGATAAGGCTTTCCCTGAGCTTTTCCAGGCTAAACAGTCTTGACATTCTCAGCTTTTTCTCATTTGAGGGATCTTTTATCTCTTAATGATCTTCTTCCAAATGTCCCTTCATTGGGCTCACTCCAGTGTGTTCATAAGTTTGTTGTGCTGGAGAGTCCAGAGCTGGATCCCACATTGCAGATACGGCCTTTACAGTGCTGAGTAGAGGGGAGAGATCACCTCCCTAGACCTGCTGGCAGCACTCCTAATGCAGCCTAGGGTGCTGTTGGCTGCCTTTGCTACAGGATCACCTGGCTGACTCTTGCTCAGTTTGTTGTCTGTCAGGACTTTCTTGTCTCTCTCTGTAATGTCACTTTTCAGCCAGGCAGTTTTGTGTATACACATATATATGAGCTTTTCATGACATTTAATTGTTCCAGACTACTGTCTGTGTTTTTGTGTCTCTGCAGGTATTTGTGCTGATCTAACTGAGCTTGTAGTACAGGGGTAGAGATAAGAACCTTTAACTTCCCTACTTAGTCAACAGGGAGAATGTAGGTACTCTCTATTTGCACTTCTCATGGAATGAGTAAGATTTTAGAATTTAGGTGCCTACTTTTACACTTGTCTCCAACCCATATACAACTTGCTTAACCTTTATGAAGTTGTCCCTTTTCTGGGAAATGGATCAGTTTTTCCATTGTGGTCTTGTTCAATACAAATTCAGCCCTAAAACAGATAAAACCATACCAATGAACAAATACTCATATTACAGAACTTCAAGATGTGCTTGCAAGTATCTAAAGCAAAACTAAACATCTCAGACTTGACACAGTTACTAGTTACCTGAAATGTTAATTCTTAATCAAGCTGATAGAAATTTTTGTGGAAGAGTGGCAATCTTGAAACTGTCAAAAGTCTTAATCTGGTTACCCATTTGCATAGCACAGCTGAATGTGCAATGTCAAGTACCTGGATTGCTGCAAGTAAAAGAGCTAAACATAATTTTTAAAATTCCTGTGTAGGTTCTAATGCATGCATATCTGAAAACAAATGAAGCATCTTAATCATGGAATTTACTGGAGAACATAAGTGATGTACATTGGCCTTTGCTTTCTGGTCTGGTCCTGTCTCTATTAATGATGAGTGATTTACATTGCAGATTGCTTGTAAGAAAATGATCTTTTCTTATAGAAAGGCTGTCATTTTTTGTTTCATTTGCAGTGTCAGGTAGTTGCATTCCATTCAACAAGAAATCTGTTTGGATGTAAGCAATTGCATATATAGAAAGGGGTGGATACCAGCTGTGTACACAATCTTAAAGGCAACTTGTAGCTAAATTCTTGACAGTCTGTATTTATTTTTAAGAGATTAATTTGTGGTAAATTACTGCTGGTATATAATTAAAATGGAAATGTTGTTTGCCAAATGAATTGTTCATTTAATGAGGTAAAGCAGTCTTCTACGTGATGAAAGAGCTCTCATCACAAGCTAATGTTTTAGATGCTTTGTTTTTACATCCTACATCATTACAGTAATATATGTGCTATTGTTGTATAGTAGTAATGACTAGTGATTGATATTATTTTGGTAGGTCCACAAGCACAAGACCTGGTTATTTAAACAAAAAATACAAGTATTATCCATATTATATAAAAATGAGACCAGTAACCATGAGAATTTAATAAATGGCAACAGTGAGATAAATTTTTCACTAGCGTTGTGGGCAACTTTCTGAGCATTTCAGGTAATTCTGGTTGATTAACTGTAAGCAGAACTGAGCTTTTAAAACAGGGTAGTATTGGATTGACATTGGCTTTTTGATACTGGTTGTGTTTTATACACATTCTTCGGTGACAAGACCCTCGTACATAAGGACTAATATGGCATAATATGCTTCTGAAGTCTGGTAAAACAGTGTATAGCTTTTAAAGTCTGGTCAGACTGGGTTTACAGTCTGAAGTTCCTGAGACTTGGCAGGGGAAGAAGTGGGCAGGATCAAGAGAGACACTCATCATTTTTCATTTTGGGTGAACATAGAAGGTAAATGAGCATTTGCTGATAACATAGAAGAAGATTCTAGATTAGTTTGGGAAAGTTTGATAGGAGACAAGCATACAGGTTTAGTAAGGTTTTGTTTACTCTTAGAAAGTACAGAGGTACAGTTGAAGCACAGGAGGGAATGCAGTTGATTGTTCATTTTGTTTAATCTGGTTGTGAGCTATTGTTGGAGAAGAGGTGCAATGCCTTTCTTTTTTTTTCTCACCTCTAGCCATAGGTTCCCATTGCTTAATTTATTTAATCCAATGATTGTGCAGATACAGGATCTTAATAATAATGCTAAGCAAAATGTAGCTTAAATTTATTCTTTGATCTGTAAATGAATTTAAAATGTAATTTTTTTAGCAAAGAGATAATGAATCTTACTGCCACTCAGAAATAGTATCCAAATGTCCTTTGGACCAAACCTACTCATAACAGATTGAGAAGCAGTATTATTTGTATACCTTCACACTATTTCTTATGTTTTATCGTTACCATTATACATGCATTGTGAATGAGTGGAAATGTTTTCTTATAGTGTTAATTCTAGTGTTTACTATGGCTTTCACAGCTCTTGAATCTATGGACTACAGCCAGCTGTCAGAAATTCTTGTGGGCTGCTCTTGTTAATCATCAAAATTGTAACTGACAAATTTCTGAAATTTTCTGTGGTTTTCCACATGACAATTGTAGCTCTGCTACCTTTGCGATTCTACTTTAATATAGGAAATGCATGTTCCCAGCTGAATGCATATCTTAGGTGTTTGCCAGATGTATCAACATGTGATTTTTCTCTCAGTAATTACTTCTAGACAAAATTATGATGTCAGTTTAGAATGCAGAATATTTTAGAAAACAAAATATTCTGTCTCTTTCTAGCCTGTTACTGTGAAAAGCATTTTGTTTTTTCTGAGTAGGCATTTACTTGTAGAAGATAAATTTGGTAACAGAATGGTTTGTTATTCTTCGGAGGTTTTTTTCTTTTTTGTTGGTTTGGTTTTTTGGGGTTTTTTTGGTAATAGTATTGAAGTAATGAATGTAGATAATAAGTGAAGAACCTGTTTCAGTTTGTTTATTATTGTCAGTTCAAAATGCTGGTGGAATGTTGAATTTCTTTCTTGATTAAAAGCTTAATCAGATTTATGTTAGTTAACTATCCAAATCTGGAAAGGACATGGTTTCTAAATTTTCTTCTGCATAATCGCATGAAATATTCAAGGACAATTGTTTTAATGGATTGCTGTAGGAAAGGAGCAAAAATCTTGAGATTGTTTAGTAATAATGCCTACAGTTAGAGCGCTCTGAGAATATTTCTAGTTGATTGCATTCTGCTTTTAATTTACTCTGTGCATATCATTCTCATTTCAGGGTTAGTCAGCAATATAAGACCAACTTTATGACTGCTGATAACTTATCGATTTGTTTCTGGCCTACTTTGATGAGACCTGATTTTGAAAACAGAGAGTTTCTTTCTACCACCAAAATCCACCAATCAGTTATAGAGACCTTCATTCAACAATGTCAGTTTTTCTTTTACAACGGGGAGATTGTAGAAGCACCCAACCCAGTGGCTTGTCAGCCACCGCCTTCCAACCCAGTGCAGATGGTGGAGCCCATGGTACCCCTGCAGCTGCCACCGCCGCTGCAGCCTCAGCTGATCCAGTCGCAGTTACCAGCAGACCCTCTGGGTATTATATAGACAGAAGATGATTGCAGGCAGCCTGGCACTGGACAGTAGAGACAAGCTATAGACATGCATGTTTCAGGATACAGTAATGTACTTCATATTTATGAAAAATAATTCCCATCCAGCTGATTGGACATCTTTTTGTTATTATCCCGTACTGTGTTCCTCATTTGTACACGCTGCAGATAAAAACTATGTGATAAGCATGACTGGAGAGGTTTAATTTTTAAAAGCAAAAATAGCTATAAAGTACAAAGCTGCTGCTGCATGATACCTTATTGCAATCACTATATCATTCCTGTGACGGTTTGTCACAATATATTGTGAATAAAATTTTTCTATAGAAATTAAATGATTTAAAAAAATTACATTTATGAAACATTCAATGCTTACAGCCTGCTTTATGGCTGGTTTTTGTTATTTAACATGCTATTTTTGGCAATTTTCTTCACATTCGAGCATTCTGTGTAAACAACTAAAGCCCAGCTATAGTTTATTTTGTAATCTCCTGGCTACTTATGTGACTTTATGCTTAGGGTGGTTTATGGAAGAATGCAAAATGCACTGTTGAGAATTTTACGATCCCTCACCATCCATCTTTACTTATAAGTAAACCTGTGGACAGTATAAGGGTGGGTGAACTTGCTTATTATTTCTTACAGCACAATACCAAGGACATGCTTGTTGTAAAAGTGAATTTCAAATATTGTACAAAAATTTTGATGTTGCCTACTTATTTCTTTATGTTCCATTACCGAACTAAACATTTTGTAAAACTGTTAATTCTGTAAACAGCTGCATGTTTAAAAGATCATTGATGGTCTTGTAAACTTAATCTAATATATTTTAGATATTTTAATTTTTCCCACTTGGGAATACATGTAGTGTTTAGAAAATAGTTCATGACATTTTCATATAAGGTTATATAACTTTTCATACATAAACATGACTTTTGTTGTAGTAAAATTCTCTAAACCAAACAATGTTTTAATCTAGGACTTCAATTAATCTATTCTTTAAATCTATTTTTATGTGACCCTCTAAAGATATACAAAAATGCATTGCTAATACATAGCAATAAATACTTTGGGTACTGACAATTAACCTCTTTGGAGTGTGTATATATAAAATCACATAAACTTGTATTCATATTTTTTTCCTGTGGTATGTTGTACTAAAATTTCAAATGACTCTTTTTTTTCACTGTATTTTTAAATTATCTTTTTTTCATTTATTTTACTTTTATATTGGTACCAATTTTGCTGTAAAAGAATGCTGCTTAATTTAAACAAATCTTTTGGTTAAATATTTTGATAGTGGTAAAAAACTTAGAAGGTTACAAATTGTAGCAAAGGGGAGACCATAGATAAACACTACCTGTGAGACTTTTCATAGCAGCTTTTTTTCTTTCTTGCTCAAAATGTACCTTTTCAGGTCTGCAAAGAAGAAAGTTTTGGCTCATTCAGCTGCTAGAATGTTTTGTGTAGTTTAAAAAAAAGCTTTATGATGGTCACTGTTGTAATCTTCACTTATAACAAGATTTAAGATCGTCTTGTATGTATTATAGTAAATAGATGATTTTGAGACTTAAGGCTTCTATTAATAGATTGATTTGCTCCATTTTCCCAAAATAAAAATTGCCTTTCCCACTTATGTCCTAGGTATTGTACTTCTAATGACTTGGATTATCATTCTAGATTACTAAGATACCATAAACCTGGCTGCTGTTTGAAGTACATGTATATTATAAATTATCTTGATATTGTGTTATATTCTTGCAAGTAATTATCTTTTTTAAAAAAAACATAAACAAAAAAGAAAAGTCAACCCTATTCCTATTGCAAAGCACACAGGAACTAATAGTACAATAAAGTCTGTCCTGTAAATTGTAGTATTCCTAACTTGTTCTACTTTACCTGTTGTCTATATAGCTTTTATTTATAGTTTTCAGTCTAATCTTGGCATGTTTAGCGAAGAAAATGAAACTTCCAAGAGTTTTATAAACTATTTCTAGGTTGCTAAAGAATTTATTTTTCTACTGTATATGGCATAGACAAAGCATCACCTGTACAGGAAACAAGTCTATTTCTAATAGAAGTAAGCTTAAAAATAAATGCCAGTCATATCCATATTTAAAAATTCCATCTATAAAGTATCTCCAGTCTTTGTAATGTGAATTGCATTTTAAACTTTCTATAAATTCCAAGTTTTTTGCCATAATATTTAACTAATCTTTGGATACTAATTTTTAGAATAATTTACATTCCATTTCATGATGAATTTTCATGTTGAACTTCTGATCACCAGTATTTGTGGTGCCATTTCTTTGTGTATGATATTATGGCTAAATGGCTAAATCACCATTATTTTTAAGAATTTTAACACTTCCATTCAGCCAAATATGAAAGTGTTATTACATTTACAGGATAAACAGAGAAATAAGAAACCTGGCATGTGGCACCTGGTTGTCACATGGAAGAGTCCCTGCATACTGTTTGCATTATGGAAGTGTTGTATGCAGGAATGTGGATATGTGTGTATGTGTAATATATACACTTGGAGTTTTTTATCTGTTTGTGTGTTTATGCAGACATGCATGCACATACACCCACATAGTAAAGTTTTTAAAATATACTAGGAAATTAAACTGTGGTTATTAAAGATTTATAATAGAGCTTTCTCTATTACTATTTTTATTAGTGCTATAAAATGAGGAAGCATGTCATTATATCCAAATTCCTCATACTTTGGCTCATGTAGACCCTTCTAGTTTTAATGAAAATCCAAACAATAATAACTATATTTTTTAATGTGAGCATTTTTACCGTAATATCTATCTTGATAAAGATACAAATGTATATTACTTTGATTGAGCCATCTCAGTGACACTTTATGGAGTAGTTTCTTTTTTTTATGTTTTAATGGTATAGACATACTGCAGTGTATTATCTTTCACTGTTTTAGCAATTCTAAAATCCCAGACATGAGTTACAAAAGTGCCATTTTAAGTAATATTTAACAGGTTATTTCAAAATTCCTTACCCTTCATGATCTTGTGGAATTTAAACTCATATAGTGTAAATAGATCGCAGATGTCTACTTAAGTGAAAAGAAACTTTGCTGTTGTTGTATGTTTTCTCTTTTTATTTGAATCCTGGTTGCTAGGAATTTATAGGTATGTTTATTTTTAGTTGCTGGAGTTTAGCTTCCCATATTTATGATAAACATAGAAAAACTATCAATTGGAGATTAAAAAAACAGGCCATAGTTTATGTGCTTCTTTCGTTTTTTTCCAGTAATTGTGATGCTGTTTGTCAACTGCAAAAATTGCACACATTTAAAAAAATTTTCAAGTAAAAATTTTGTTCTTTGTTTATAATGTAATCTTTTATTGCTACATCAGGAGAATACTGCAGTGAATTAAATATCAGTGAAGCTTATTCTGTATAAAAGATGCAACGAATAAAATACTAAGATGCTTACTGTGTATAATGTTCAGTTTAGTTGCCTACTAAATTTTTAAAGGCAAAAGCACCCTATCTTTCACACAGAAATGAGATTTAGCAGTAAATCTTACTACAGTAAGAGTGCAGTGTGTGTTTAAGTTTTTCTTGGGTGGGAGGTTGTCTTTTGTGGGTCTCTCAAATTTGTTTTTCCTGTGGAATTTTTAAACCTGAGGTAAAAACTGGGCTTTTAAGGTCACCTTTAAGTCACCAGAGTTGTACCTTATTGGTCATAATTCTGCTAATTATGTGGGATAAATGCAGCTTTGATAGTAGTACTGGTTTTAGTTCTTATGTTTGCAATGTCCATGCTTAGTTGGTTTTTTCAGAACATCTTCAGTCATATGGCTGGTGCAGAAATAACTGCTAAACCTTCCTGACAGTCTTCAAATTCCAACACTGTTCAGGTTTTATTATATATATGTATATATAGTAACACATTCAGATACTGGAGCACTTTAATCTCAAATAGCATTCATTGTACATGTAATATACTCAGTGTGCAAATCTCAGTTATTTAGATTGCTTTATTCAAAAACAGCTCTACTGAATCTGCCTGAAGTATAATGCACTGTTGAGAGTCAAGTTGCTCATGAGTAACTGTCCCAGAGAACCGAAGTGTAACATCAGTGTTCACTTGTGTCTAATTTGGTCCTTCAACTAATTCATAGTTTCCATGGAATCAGAAAGGGATGAAGTTAATCTGTCATCATTCATGAAGTGAACACTTCCTTCCTTTCCTTCTGATGGTTTCTTTCCTGATTGTGTAGCTGGTGCATCTTCTGGCTGTTTCCCATATGTTTCTCATCTTCCTTAGAGAGTACAATGTGTGTGTGTTTGGAGCTGGTATTTTTGTTGCTGTACTGAGGGTCATTGATGCCCAGCAGACATCATAGTGCTTTTATATTGCAGAATAGGGTTTAGTATAATTGATTAGTAATAATTTGACCATTACTGGTTTTGGTTTGGTGTGATTTGGAAAACAGCAAATGAAATTGTTTCACTGAATCCCTGCAGTGCAGCAGCTGTGGTTTTTTCAGTTTTACAGTGTGGTCCTAGCCAAAGACTGTTGTTGCTTCTCCTTAGAAGCTGTTTGAGTTGAGAAAGGATAGAAAGGAAATGCTGTGGTGAGTCTGGCTTACAACTGCAAGTCAGTGCTTCAGGATTAGACGCGCTGACTTGCAGAGGACCTCTGGCTGCTTATGCATCTGACTGATTTCCGCACTGCAGTGGTAGCTTGTATTTCCCCAGAAGTATGGTATCACAGTCTATCTGTTCTTGCAGATCTTTCTGCTTCAGAACTCAAGATGTGAAGGGAGGGCAAAATGGCTGTCCTCATCAACTCCTGCAGTTCTCAGCTTTGTCACTGGTGAGAATTGTCAGGGGCTCCTAAATTGCTTTTGCAGTGTTTTACTGAAGTAGAAAATGTATGGAGTGGTAAGTTTTGAGTTAACTGACACTGAGTGCAATCTATTGATGAAGCACATAGAAAAAACCCAAGTTGCACTATTGAAGTGCAGGTGTTATGGTCTTCCCTTGAAGGCTCCACTCAGTACTTTACAGTGTGACCTCAGTTTCTGCAGTAACAGCCCTTGGTCACATGGATCCTGTCTATGCTGGAAATGAAGAAGAGATCAAGAAACCTCAAAAACCCCCGCTTTGAACAGCTGTCTCTGAAAACATTTAGATGAAATTATTAAACACAGAGTGTAACAAATAAATATGGGGAATGAAATGTCCATGGCTGATTATTGAAATATGTATGTGTATACGCTTGCTTTTTTAAACTTCGTAAAGAAGTGGATGTTGATGCAGGGGATTTAACACAGCAAAGGCGGTCAGCCTGCTACAGGTAAGTATTGCTTACAACTCCGATGTTAAGTTCTGAGAAATGAATGTCAACAGTTGTATCTAATTTTGATACTGTATCAGTGAATTTGTCTAGCACTAAGGTTAGTTTAATTTTGTTACCTTTTGGTCACACAAGCCTGATTTTATGTCCTTGAAGTAACTGTTACGAGTTGGAAAGTTTCTTTTCACAGATAACTGCTTTCCTTACTCTTCTTTTTGACTTAAATCCAAAACTTAAGGTTTTTTCAAGATCTGACAATACTCTTTTGTCCCCTTTTTTCTGCACTTTTATTTGTGCACTCATTTGCAGTTTTGGGGATGCACTTGTTAGTGTCTGGAGATTTCTGATCACTGGCAGGTAGATATATCATGGTGATCCCTTTTCATATCCTGACCTGTTTTTTGTGAAAGAGTGCTGGAAAGACCAGCTTGGAAACCATTTTAAAATGGTGAAGGATAAATATGAGCTCTCAGTACATCAGTGAGGTGAATGTGCTCATCTAAACTGGGCTTCGTTTGTGTGCTTGAAGTTTGTGTGTAGGGTGCTTTTAAACGTTCCGCTGATAGTGTAAAAGGGAGGAGGAGATAGAAAAACTCTTCCATCTATACCCTAATCTCTAACCTCAAGCGTGAATGTTATTCTTACAGAGTTTGGGGCACAAAGTTCTCCATGTCCAGTGTGGAGTTTTGGCCCCACAGAGACTGAATTAGCATGTGGCCTTCAACTAAACCTGGCACACCAAAGCAGTGGGGGCATGCACATGAGCCTTAAATTGTTGGTCGGCATGCCTGCTCCTGAAGCACCCTGCCCTGGGAGTTTTGTCAGCTTTTTGCTTTAAAATAGTTTTGAGTGGCATTACCACCATGATCTGCAGGTCCAAGTGTTCTTTAGAGGATACAAAGGTTCTCTGACCTGAAATATTTCTGAGGAAGTAGGAACCAAGCTCTGTTCTCCTTGGGATTGTGCACAGCACTATCAAGTATTATTTTGTTTTCTCTCTTCTTTGCAAAGAAAGTGGTTTCTAAGAAAAATCAGAGGGCTGAACTGTTATCTGTAAGAGGTGTGTTTTTGTAGCATGATAGTGACACTATGAGGTAAATGCCCAGGTCATTCAGTGAAGGCACTGAAGTAGTCTATGAAGATGTGAATCCTGCTGGAATCATTTTGAAGACTGACTGTGGCAGAGTAAGTGAATTGCAGAACAAATTCTCACTCATGGCTATAGTTCCTCTTTGAATGAAACTTAATACTTCATTTTGTTTGTTTCTGTTCTCCAGGAGGGGGATAAACTGGTGTGTATGTAATGTGATTGTCAAAGCTGAGCTCTGACCCCACTGGGAAATGAGCAAAAAATTTGACACCAAACACACTAAAAGGCAATGCAGACATTTATGTCCTGTTGCAGTACTCAGAGTATTGGGAGGAAATGGATGCTTCTGTTTTTCTCTAAGACCATGTGCTTTTCAGAAACTGAAAGGAAGGGTCTCTTAGCTCCCTTTGCATTTTGACTACTGCCCCATATCCATTCAAACATTTGCTGTAATAAATGTGTGTTTTAGGTACTGATCTGTAAATGGATTGAGTCTGATTTCTTGGAATGCTATCCTTTCCCACCCTACATTTTTCTTTATTTTCCTTCTCTCCCTGTATACCTCCTGCCCCTCCCCAAAGCAGCAGAGCTGCTCAGCTAGAATTCTGTCAATATGAAGAAAGGATTCTCCCAGGGCTTTATCATTTGGGAGTACTTGGCTTTAGATCTCAGCTCTCTTTCTTTACACTGTAAGAATTTGTTTGTTAACTTCTGGGCTTGCTACAGACCCTGTTTTTTTCTCCTCCTTAAAGTTGGTGAGGATGAGTGGGACAAAATGAATGTCTATAGGCACTTACTTGTTTTTGTGCAATAATTTATGGGACAGATGCCCAGAGCCCTAGGATGGCAAAATTTCTTCAGAAATGTAAAGAAAAGAATAGCTTAAAACTTGACTCTCCTTCCTTCTGATGTACTCCTTGAGAAAACCTGCAGCTATTCTTGCAGTGAATAATAGTAAAAAGTATGTTCCTGAACTCATCTGGATGATAAATATCTCTATATTCAGAATTGTCTAGCAAAAAAAAGTGTGAGTGATTGCCTTCTTGGAAACATAGTGGGTGTCCAGCTGAAGTGAAGGACTGCTAGAAAGTGTGCTAAATATGAGCAAATAGGGTTTGCAACTAGCTTGACTCATCAGAAGGAAACCAAGATAGAGTGGAGATTGTAAGAGCTGAGAAGTTTTAAACTGACTGGAAGGAAATATTTATGGTGAGTATTCTTTCTGTTCTAGGGTTTTCAGTGGTTTCTGTGTTTTTATAAGATGAGGACACGTTCTGACAGATTCCATTCCCAGCGCTGCAATGCTCTTAAGTAACATCTAGCTGTGTGCTTGATGAGGAGGTGCTGAAGGCAGTTTGCATCAGTCTTTTCCCTTTCAATGTAAAACCCAAGAGCTTTAAAAGGTTTCAGGTAGGATAAGGGAGTTTTCCACCTTGACAAAATTCTCAGGAATATTGATTGTTAGCCAAAACAACCATCCCAGCAGTTTCTATGGGCTTTTTTTATTTTTTTATTTTTTTTTTTTTTTGTAATGGTTGTCCTTTTTTAAAAAAAAATGTTTAATTGGAACCAACTTTTTCCTTCCTTTTTTTTTTTTCCCCTTCAGGTGTTGGAATTTACTATTAAAAGAAAGGATCAGAATTAACAAAGTAACCTTCTGGAAATACCAGTGAAGTATTCAAATTAAAGGCTATAGTCCTTGATTAGTTTTTCTAGTGACCTCATAATTTTCTGACTAGCAACTAGATTCTTTTTTAAGGCTTTAAGTGTGTTTTATTTGCAGGGATTTTAATGCCATTTTTAAACTACAGTTGCATGTAGTAGTTTAAAAAAATCTGTGTTGAAGTAGCTGCATAGAGGTGGCCCTGGATTATTCATTATTCTGATGTGAGTGAAAGAGATCCAGATTTCTTCCTGAGAATATAAAAAGGAGACAGCTGACATTCTTTATTATTAAAGAACAACTAGAGTGACCTTTTTTTTGCCTGGAATGGCGGAAGTTTGCTTTCAACTGCAACTGGCAATAGTGCAACTGCAGTATCTGGAGCACCCATGTACAAAGGAAAGAGAACCATTTCTGTGAATGTAACTTCCAGAGAGAGAAGCATTAGGTAGATCAGATGAAAGCAGGTCTTAATTTTTACCTTACTGGACATTTGGGTACAAGAATGACTATCATAGTCTGCTTTATAGTCTTAGGACATAATCTGGCTGAATATAAATGCCAGATGTTTATTTTCTATGGATTATGTTTATAACCCATCTCTCAAAAACACTTAGCAGACCTGTGTTCCTGCATTTATTATATTTTTATTTCTGACTGTACCCAGTTTCTTTTTTTAAAAGAGATGATGTCTACACATGCCCAAAATCATACTAACACAATGACAGTATTAGTTCAGATTAAAAGGTTTAGTGAGTGTTGTCAGAAAACAGTCTTTGGTTAACCTGATAAAGGTAGAGCAAGCTTTTGCTAAAATGCTGATCTTCACCCTAAAGATGAAGTAGAAGCTAAGTGTGGATGGAAATGTTGTACTTCTGCTTTGGTGTTGGTTCACTTGGTGAGGAGGGAATGAAAGTTTTTGTTTACTTGCAAAGCCCCCGACAGACAGCTTCGACGTGATCAGCGGAAGTCTCACGTATGAGCGTATGTGCCCGGGGGGTTATGAAAAGGGCTCTCTGACACTGCTGTTTGCTCATTAATCTAGGAACTCTGTGTCCCCAAATGTCTCAGATTCAGCTATGTATAGCACAACATGTTGAGTTTTCCAACTTGTCTTAGGAACTAAAACTCAAATGTGCTATAAATGCATAAATTTTTAGTCTCTCTGCTTCCTGAACAGCATCCATGCTTTATCAATATACATGGTATTTAAGAAGCAGAGATGAAAATAGAGGTGAATGAATTGCAGAAAAATGTGGGATTTTCTGTGTTGGGAATTTGCCCCTGCTCTCTCTCTGTGGAAGAGATCCAGTTGCATTGTTCCTACAGGCACTCAGAGGGAAGCTGAGTATTTTGTTTGTAGTCAGGGCACAGCCTCAAAGGTTGGCATTTCATATGCAGTTGTGTCCTTGAAACCTTTAGTAAATGGCTGTGTACTGTTCTCTTTAAATATTGCAGAGGAAAAGTTCTCTCCCTCTGATTTTGAAAATAAAATTTAGAAAACTTTCCTCTTGTTTCATGTCAGCAATGTGAGTCTTTGCCCTTTTCCTAAAGAGGCTTAAAGGAACACACTTCTGTTCCTCAACTGCAAACTGTCCCTCATCCTTCTGATTTTAATTGATGAAGGAGCTAAATTGTGTAAATGGAAGAAAGAAGTTCGATATGTGCATGACATCTTCATGTGCACATACTGAGCAGGAAATAATTGATGTCCTTTTCCCTTTTGACTCTGAAAAATAGTTCTTTTAAAGATGTGTGTAAAAATGCATGGGCATAAGTATGGTGGTCTTCTCAAATCTAGGGATCTGATCTCACCCTTTGGTTTATTGGAAGAGCTGCAAATGGTATTTTTAGCAAGCTTACTGCTAAAACTTCTCTGTCTCTTCCTACTTCCCCAAATGAAACAGGTAGCAAAAAGCCAAGAGTGACCTTGCCTGACTCACATCACCCCCTGTTACACTCTCTGTTGCTTTGCCCATTTATTACAGCCAGCTGTTCTCGTATTATGCTTAAATCACAAGTTTCTGGAACAAGGAACTTTTCATGCTGTGGGGTATTTGGCACCTTCTTAGGACCACACCTATGCAGTAAAAAAAGTGTAAGCGTACAATAGCTGGGATTATGCTGTGTTTTGTAAATCATCTTGGCAAAATTTAATTGGATACAATACCAATAGGATGGTAATAACTTTGTGTATGTTTTTAGAATAAGGATACAATAGGAAGTGCATTTAGAATGGAGAGGCCTTAGAATGATTTTGTCTTCACTCACTTTTTTTTTTCACCTGACCTGCTTTTTTTCTGTTTTCTCTTGCTAGGTGGTAGACCTCTATGGGCATTTGGTTGTTTCTGCTAATAGAATCCTGGAAGTTGTGGAGACTGCACAGATTATTTAAGAAATGTGTGGTTTGGGGCAGGGGGGTGGAGTTATAGAACATTTAATAATAGTTCAACATTTAGTAATAATTTTTAAAAGGCCATAAAATAGGGACCAAAACATGGAAATGCATAAGAGCTAGAGTTAAGGCAAAGGTCTTCATAGGGGAAAGAATGTAATTGTTAATAAAGGTGAAGATGTAAAAATAAGCTGCATGAAAGAGGGGAATGGTTGCATGTGTTAACATAAGGGTTCTAGCTCTACACTATGCAAATGGGTTTTTTTGACTATTCCTATGTATTTAAACAAGAATATATAAACAAGTTGTCTTGTTTAAACAATACATATACTCACTAGGTTTTTAAATTTATACTAGTATTGAGATAAAACAATTTGTGACACACCAGACACTTTTTAAAATAAGTATTATCATTGAATATAGAAATGTAGGTTGTAATTCTTCTTGTTTGGAAATTCATCTATGTTTTTCTTCTAAACTTGTGAAATAGCTTCCACAGTTTTCTCTGTGTCTTCTTTTAGTGATTGAGTAGCCTTATGGGAAGAAAGATTTTCCAGGTAGCCAAGCTAAATCTTCTTTACTGCAAGAGAAACTGAACTTTTCTGGTTCTATTGCAAATGGACATGGTGGATATTTATTACTGTCACCTTTATGGTGATCTTTAGATGCTGGAAGACTTCTGTGGCCCATTTTTCTCTCACTGCTTTCCATGACTCCCTTACTTTTGTCCACAGTCTCTTAAGCTTTTTTTTTTTGTAGTTTCATTTAAAAATATAGTGTTTTTGTTGCCTTTCTTTTAAATATATTGGTCATCAGGGCACAGTCCTGACCACTCTATGAGTACAAATGACACCCGTATGTCTTGTAAATAACAAGTAAGGCTGATTAACCCCTTGGCTAATATACTATAAGCCCTGCTTTTGTTACCAGTGTGTCCTTTTCAAGTAGTACCACTCATTCAGGGAGGTTTGTTCCTCCATTGCACAGTTCTGTGGGTGTTTTCTGTCCACTTGAGAGGCTCAGGTGCTCTGAGCCACTGCATTACAGGCGCCTCCTCGGCACGCACGTGAGTGACAGGGAGATGTGGCATGAGGCATTCTGCCTTTCAAAGAAGTGGAGAGGCAGGTGGCTTTCTTATTAATTGCTCCTGAAACACTAGCTGTTAAATCATGCTACAACTCTCTGATCTAATGCTGTCATTGAGAGGGATGATACAAAAAAACACAAATACACAGCAAGCCTGGGTGAGAGCAAAGGCAGCCTTTTAAAATGGTTACTGAATTGAGTGATGAGAATAGATGTGCCTCTTCTTAAAGCATGTAGACTTAATGCAAATACCATTATCATGGCTGCATTGCTTTAAAGAAATACAAAAATGCTTTGTTCAGTGAGGATTCAAGAATTAATGTTTGTTCTTTATTGGACGCTTCTAACATTCAAGAGAGAAATATAGTTGGTTGACATAAGTTAGATGTCTTCACACCTGAATTACTTCAATATATCCAAAATATTTAAATGCTTCCCATTTATCAGAGTACCTAATCGACATTTCATTACTCCTGGTTCTAAAAATGAAAAAATTTCTTGCAGTGTTCTTAGCTTTGTCTGCAAAGATTCGTGTGATATTTTTCAAACAATGCAAATATATTTGGCACTGCATCCCATAATAAAGATCTCATTTAGTACATGCTAATTTAAGACTCAATGTCATGTTTCCATAAGGTTTATTGACTATTAAGTTTATTGCTCCCTTCATCGGTTCCAGGGCTAGCTAAAAGCAACAGTCTCCTGAAACTTTAATTTGTGCAATAAATACCACTGTCTGAAGGTCTGTAATCTGGCCTTTTAAATGCACATCTGTCCTCCTCTCATTCTTCTCACTTTCTTTACATTCATAGGAAAGTAAATCCATAGCACTGCAGTGTGATTCCTCATTGCAATAGAGGCCATTAATCAAGTTTTGCTGGTTTTGGAACGTGGTATCAATATCACTCCCTTCAGCATTGACAATGCATTCCAAAGTCTTGAAGCAGCTGTTTCTTAAATGACAAGGCAAACAACTGTACACCTGTAAAAGGTAATAACATGAAAGGATTGCTTTAAGGAAAACATCCTATTAGGAAATGTATTTCTCGAATATTCTTCATGATGTATTTACATTCAGCAATGCACACAGGATCTGATACAGAATGCACTCTATATTGTTCTAGAAATGCAATAATTTGTGGTTTGAGTGTGAAGGTTTTATTGACAAAAGTGTGGGATAACCACAGGGCCAATTGATTGCAAAGCCACTCAGAAAGCACTAGGACAGTGTGATGGTTTAAAACCCAGCTGGAAAATTCAACCCCACTCAAGCTGCTCCCTTTCTCCCCCTGCCCCTTCCAGTAATGAAGGAACAGGAATAACGATTTACTGAAATCACAATAACCACAGCACTACCAAAAGCAAAAAGCATCTCAAAGAGAGAGGGTGCTTTACCCACAGAAGGGCATTCACTACAGGGAACAAATGAAATGCCTCCCAAAAATAGTGCTGCCCATATGGTCTCCAGACAAAAGACAAGATGGTGAGGAGAGCCCAAGGAACCAGGACCCAACAAACCCCCTGGGAGCTCAGACTATCCGCACTGTGCTGCCTGCTGGTCTCTTCAGACCCCTGTACCCCAATTATGTCACACAACCAGAACTTGTTTAATGTGTGTCTGGGAACTGAGAGGCTTTACTGGGTACTGCTCATGTCATGGAAGATCATCTGTCTTTGAGTTTGGAGTGGAAGGAGAAGATCCCCACTGAACTCAAGTGTGGTTTTTTTGCGCTGCTTTGAATAGGCACAAAAATACCATATCTATAACAGGGACATGTGAATTCTTTTAGCTAGCTAAGGCTTTGCTGTAAATGTGGTTTAGATAAGCTCTCCTTACCATTTCAGTGGGCTGGAGGATCTGATGGCTTGCTAGCTGGCTTTAGTATTATTCATTTGGCCCACAGACAGTTAATTTATTCTGAGCAGCAGCCCAGTGCTTGGGCCTGAGCAGTGGGATTTCATGTTTGGCGTGTGTTAGTGTGCTCCCTGTGAAGGCAGGATAAGGTGATGTGGCTGGGGGTTTCCAGCCATGGACCTGGTGCTGTGAATGGACCACAAGTAAGCTGCCTTCAGCTCAGCTTCAGAGCTCAGTGAATGCATTTCGTTTAACAATGAAGCAGGCAAAAGAAAGCATAGAACTAGGTAGATGAAAAACAAACACCAAAATGTTTCTGTTCTCTATGAAATACCATAATGCTTTCAGGAGCACAATAGGATTTGTGAAATATTTCCCTATACAAGCTTTCAGTAATAATTTGTTAAATTTTATTTAATTCATTTATTTAATTTAATTCATTTATTTAAAAATTAATGCCTAATTGTTTGATCTATAAAAGTTGCTTCTTTTAAAATGAATTTACCACTTTGGTTCAAGCAGGTCTGATTTTTCATTCTAAAAGAGTACTTACTTTCCTATTTTATTAAAATACTGTGGCAAGTTTTCAGGTTTCTTCTCTTCATCGTACACAACTCAATTCACACAACTTGATGTTCATCATTGGAAGCATTCACTGACAGTTTCAGGCTGAATTAAATATAGGAGTGATGCTCATGTTTTCAGTCTGAATGGCTTCCTCCTTCGTCTCCTTCTGAGGGATTCTGCTCAGCAGTGCTGATCAGTGACTCGGACAGCAAATCAAGCAGAACTCCTGCAGACCTTGTGCACACAGAAGCTGTTGAGCAACATCAGGCAAATTCCTTCTCTCTCTGCCACTTGGCTGTCACTCTGTTAAGATGATGGTTTGTATTGACTGCAGGCCTCCAGTCCCAAAATGTTTGCCAGGGGACAGGACACACCTGAGTCAATGACCCAGCAGAGAGCTGTGCATTTAGACAGCAGACAAGGTTATCATAGACAGCTAGAGGCCAGGAGGCACACAGCCCTGCCTTCCTGTGTTGTGTAGGAAGGAGGACAGGATGGCTTCCTCTGAGGTTTTGTGTCACAGCTCAGATCTCCAGGTTAACATCTGGGAGCTGGCGTGCTGCCAGCCCTGTGAGCAAAGCTCTGAGTGTGCCCCGGGAGAGCTGACCCCTGCAGAGTTCCAACACCTCTGCTCCTTTCCTCACTCTGTTCCACTTTGCCTGGGATCACATGCCTCCACTGAACGTTTGCTCATATTTTAGCACTGTGTTTTGGATTCTTTTCTCACAGATGGATTTTCTTGTATTTTTCCTGGCTAAAAATCTTTATTCTGCCGGTACTGAAACCTTTCCTTAATCTCTTCACTCAGTTCACGAGAATTTTACTGAATTTGAATCACGAGAATTTGACCAATATGCGCAGATAAATAAATATTTTCATGTTTCTAAATTACTCATTCCTCCTTGTCATTTAAAAAAAGGTTTTGTTTGAGCCTGTTCATGATCTGAAAATAAGCATGTGTAGTGGTTAGTATGTGAAACAGAACTCATGGCATTCATACAGATTTTGGTGTTGGTTGTTATTTTGAGATGTCCTTACTGTGCCTATAGTTTTCAAGTCTGTTCTTTTAAGAAAGCAGCTTTTTTCTTTATCTACCACTGTGAGATAGTCACTACTGACACTTTAAATAATTGTCTTTGTGAAAACAAACGTCAACTTGCTGTTGCTACTGTTACTTTATTTTGTCAGGAATGCAAGTGAGGCAAATCACTAAAATTTTCCTATGTTAGGTAATGACCTTACTGTAAAAACTAACTATCCCTGTTTGACAGAATACACAGGAATAATAATCCTTACTGTGGGTTGGTTTAAAAAAAATAATTTTTTTTTTTTTTGTATTTCATGCAGTAGGTTTGACCTCTAAGCTAAAAAAGGAAAAAAAAAAAGAAAAGGTCTGTGAGACCTCCATTCACATTCACTGCTGAACCTTAGAGCTCAGCAAACAGGAAAAATAAAGACTTAATGCATCAGGCCTGCATGACAGACAGACCCTGTCTATGCATCACATCTCTTTTAACCAGATGTGAGTTGTATTATAGCCAGAATAAAGGTTGTGCGTGCTAGAGGCTAATCTCTTGAATCAGAAAGCCATTTGTTTTATTATTCTTCAGGCTCTTGTACTGCAGAAACCTGCTGCAATTCAAGTGTCAGTAGACATGCTAATGCTGACAAAAGTAAATATTGCAAAAAACCTGTTTATAAATAGAATCATAAACTGATGTGTCTGAGCACATTATTTCCATTTAGAAGACTTCCAATGTTGCATCAGTGCATTTCACTACAGATAACTGAAATTAATATTATTGGGTTTTGTTTTGTTAGTGCAGACATTGTTACTATGGCTTTGTGTCTACACACGTTTACCACATGTTGAAATTATTTTAATATTTTTACTTGCAGTAAGTAAAAATAACATTTTTACTTCTTTTGTTCCTTTCTGTTCATGCTTTACTGAATGTTATGTACATAAATGTTAATTGTGGCAAAGATTCAAAGCCCAGTTTTTAAAAAGCAATTAAAGCAGCCTGCGTAGGAAAAACAATTCAAAATGTCTGAAGCAGAGAATGGATCTGGATGCAGCTCTTCTGTGAGGATGTGTTATAGGATGAAACTAAAGAACCACCACTTGGTCTCCTGGTTTTGTTTTATGAGCGATGGCTGTTGGGGACACTGAATTTCAGAAGCAGGCTCAAGACCCTGATTCCCGTGCAGACACAACCCATCAGTTTGGTCTGTTTTTTGCTTCCAGCACTGTGTTTTTTGTATATCCACTTTTTACTTATCATATCTTTCCTCACATTGTAAGAGAAGTCTAAGTCCCAGCTAAAAGCTATGTGTTGTACTAGACTCTGAAGTGCTGAAAGCGGGGTGCTCTGAAAGCCAGCTGTGGATCCAACCAGGCTAACAAACGGTATTCTCCAGCCTCTGAAAATAAGCAGGGAAGGCGTGCTCTGGGACAACTTTCACTCTAACTTCTCCAGGCTTTCTGCCCTGTTCTGTCTGTGTCCAATGATTCAGGGGCTATGTTTCGTGTTAAAATGTAGCATTTTACAGAGACCTATCTCTCATATCCGTGTGTTTTAAAGCTGTGCTGTAATACAGCCCTCTGGGAGCTGTTTCACAAAGAGTTTGCAAAGCCATGCAATGGAGTTAGAGAGATGTAACCTTGTCATGTGTCCCAAGGTAATATGTTCTGGATGGTTAATCAAATCCTTTAGTTAAAACAGGGATTGGAGTGACTGACTTCTTTTGTGTCCTTGGAGCATATTTGGAAAATTGGCGCTCAAAAGACGAGGTTGTTAAAAGATGCTCCTCTGGGGAAGGACAGCTTGCTTTGATGCAAGCTCTAGTCTGTCAAGCCAACTCAGGTCCATTAACAGCATCAGAAGTGGACTGCAGAGAAACTTCGTTTGACTGTTCAGTTGTCATCTGGTGAAAAGGGTTTGTCTTCGTGTGCATTTCGGTATGATGCTGTGGTGTGCATCTGTTATTTTTTCACAAGTCACTTTTATTGCTTTTGTCTCGATTTTGTGACATGAAACAAGCATGAAGTGGGAGATAAAGGCAGTGGCTGAGAGACAGCAATGCTTGTTTAGCTGCCTTCCTCACTACGTCCTGGTAGAGTTGTCTCTAATTCTCATTTATATTTGCTACATTGGAGTTACATTTATTCATGCTTTTTTCCTTTGTTCACCTTTATTTGTTTTTTTTTTTTTCAGGCAGTTACTTTGCTTTATTGTTCTTGTGTGCACAATTCCTCTGCAGTTATATTTATGAAAGATTTTAGCCAAACAAACTGGCTTGGCCTATGTTCCACAGGGACTCATTAAAGTTCTCATTATTCTTACTATTCATGTTAATGCTTTGAATTTTAATTACTTACACATGCAAATAAATAGTACACGTTCTTTATACTTGTAAAGCAGGTTCTATGAGTTTTGTCAAATCACTTCTGTTTCATATAGTATTTGTTTTATAAGGTTTTCAAAAGGAGCGAATTCTGAGGAGTTTGCTGGGTTAAAACTCACACTGACATCCCTGGTGATTTTTATGCATGCTGGATTTAACTTTTTATAGTGTTTTGTATGTCACTTTTTTAATGTTAAAAACATAAGCTTTTGCTATATGCATGTATCAGACCCATGTTTAGTGTCCCCACACTTTTAGAAAGTGAGTGTCACTTGTGATCCTTTTTTGAATTTTAAACACACAGGAACAAACTCTAAGAGCTTGAGCATTGATAGAGCAGACAGAACACCTCCTGAGGCAGTACACATGACACAAATAATAACACAATGATTGCGACCTAGCTAAGATCTTATTGGGCTGCAGGATCAGCAGGATGATTTCAATGGAGTTCACAGAGTGGTGAGGATGTACTGGACTGGGAAGAACAGTGCTCTCCCTAGAGAGCCTTGGGAAGCATCACCATTAGCAGTGGCTGGTTCAGAGGCAGATGAGTTCTTTGGAATGTTCTGAAAGGCAGCTCCTTCCATAGATGACATGGCTATGGGCTACCATGGTAATTGCTACAGTGCAGGTAATTCAAGTTCAGTAATGATGCTTACATCTGCCTGACTTCCTAAACCCACAGCAGGGCAGAATGAGTTGCAGTATTTTTCTGTGGGAATAGAAGGTTTCTTGACACCTAAGATAGTGAGTGCTAAGAAACCACACAATTATTTCTTAATATCACTAGCAATTTGATTGTTAAGTAAATGATTCCATGTGTAGAATAAACTACAAAACGTTTAGTTCTTGAGAGCTGCTGTTTCAAATGCCTCTATAGCTGTGGGTTAGGAAGGAGCTCTAACAGACAAAGAAGGTAAAATCCCATATTAGGAATTCAAACAAGGGTAATTTTTCATTTTCTCTTTTGATTTTCCTCTCAGAGAGAACATTTTTAGCCCTGACAAAGATTTTGAGAAGTTTAATGATGCTTGTGCTTTGTGCTTTAACTTTGATAGGCAAAACTATATATTCTCCTCTCCCTCAGCACAGGTTTATTTCAAATTGTAGCTGGTAAGGTGTTCAAAGATAAAAATAGAGATCACAGGTTTTCCTCGGGCTGCTGTAGCAAACTGTGTTTTCCTTAAAGTAATGAAATTTACTTCCACTTCCAAATTAATTTGTGCACATATTTAGTTTCTAGAATATTTACAAGAAAAAGAACACCTTAACTCCCTAATGATATAAAAACCAAAAAAAGAAGCCATTTTCATATAGTCTTGCAAAGAATCATACAAACCAGGATCTTAAAATTTTTGTAGTGTTGAAATGAAAATTTTAACTGAATTTTTTCTTGAGAGAAAAAAAAAGAGAAAACAATGCTTAGTTTTCACTGGAGGGTAGTATCCATTTTCCTTAGGTTTACAATGGACTGGTTGTGCTCAGATGAACAGTTAGTACATCATAATTCATGTAACAAGGCTAACAGGAGTTCAAGCCTTCGTTGTATTAAAACCTCTAGAGACAGGAAGGCAGCTTATATACTTTAATATTCTCTGGCTTGATGCCCTGATTTAAAATACTCCTACAGCACCTTTTACACAAACTTTGGATTGGCTGTGTGCAAAGTAATGGTATGCAGGTTGTGGTATTTAACAAAGATTTAGAATGTATGTAGTGTTTTCTATACCAAGATCCCAGAGCAGTTCAACACATAATTTCATTATAACCTTTCTGAAAATGCAGCTTAGATTTTAAATCTATATCAAGGCAGATTATAACTGTTACTAGAGAGGGTTACTGGTATTTTTTATTCTTTCTTAATTCTCTGTTACACATTTGGTTTATCTGCTTTGGAGATGGAATGTGAGAGCCAAGCAGAATTACAGCCAGGGTGAATTTGGCTGGGTACTGGCAGCCACTGTGTGTGCTATTTAAATTATTTATATACTCCTTTGGGAGACTTTCCTCACTTCTGTCAATCATAAAAGAAAAAAACCCAACAGACAATGAATAGCTTGTGGTTGTATCTTTTGGAGAAAAGATACACAGAACTCACTGTGTATTTCTTTCTTTCTCTTGGTATCTCTGACTTCCTAGAAATGTTGGTGATCAGTAAGATAAGAATTAATTTTTCAGCTATTAGGTGGTGAGGTTCAACATCCTCAGGTTTATATATGAGGATCTCTGCATAAACACTGTGTACAAAAGAAAGACAAAAAGACAAAGGTAAGTACTAGGGCAAACCTAATTTAATTGCTGCAAATCTTGGCTAGTTAGGCCAGATTTTTCAGTTTAAGTACTGGGAGCTGTGGATTTTTCCAAGTATTATATCCCTGTCTTCAGAATTTGTAGGGAAGTGAATTTGCCAAAATATTCCCTAGTTTTTTACCTACAGAAAGAGTATCCTGTATCTCCTGGAGACAAGGCGTACACTCTGACCTGTGTCCTTGCTCCTGACCACGCTGTCCAGCCCTGCTGGCCCAAGGCTGAGCAGCCAGCAGGCACAGGTGGGTGTCTGCTCTCAGCTCCTTGGTGTGTCCTTTTAGCCCAGACCAACAGTGGTGCTGCCTCGCTGACCTGCTGTGCTTCTTTCCCCTTCTTGTGCTACAGAGCCACCTCACAAGAACCCAGCAGGATGATGCCCTGCCCCAGCACCTGCAGCCCTGCCCCTGCGTGTCCCTGGCTGCAGCCACACACCCTGTGCGGGGCACTTCCCTGACAGCAGGCTCCAGGTAAACCATAACCATCTCTCTCAACCCATCCCTGCCTTTTTTTTTTTTGCTCTGGAAAGGAGGAGAGGATGGGTGGGAGATACTAAATCCTGATCCTCAGAACTTGAGACAGCATTTTGGCTGTGCTTAATGTGGAGGAGAGAGCCCAGTGCTGCAGAAGGCTGTGGGGACTGACCTCACCCTCAGGGCCGCTTTCCCCTGGACTGCTTTGGGCTTTGAATGTGTGCATGTTTGCAGGGTTTGTTTTCTTTACAGTGGTATTATTAATAACTAAAACTCTCTTTTCATCGGACTCCTGACCCTAAGTAGTGCTGGCTGTGATTTAATGCTTTCTTCCTCCCTGGCAGTCCCTGCAGTTGGCTCCTGGTATGCGGCTGTGGCAGGACTTGGAGTCCAGCAGCCTTAGTATGGGTTCCAGCTCTCTCTTGTTTGAACTGGGCAGTATCCTAATTCCAGCCTGCTTTTCCTGTGATGTATTTCATTATTGTTTTCACATTATGAGGAAGAAATGATATTCAGGCAATTTTTTTTTTTTGCACGGACAGATGGCCAATAACTGAGCCTAATGAAGAGAATAAGTTGGATCATGGTGCTAGTGTCACAGAGGGGATTACTGGAAGTCTGTCTTGTACAAGCTGAGAATGCAACAAACATAAATTGTAGCCAAACTATATTGCCATGTGGCTTTCTTATTTAATTTGTTCGCTCTTCACCAACATTTTTGCAATTGTGCTTGTTAATGAAAGGTAAATCAGTGTCATTCATGTGTAGGCATGTGGCCTTGTCAAAAAATAGCTTTAAAATCTTCTTTCTGAGCTGTGCCCATATGTGCATTTTAGTATTTCTCTTCCCAGATCTCAAATTTTCTGCCTCTTTTTCTCCAAAGTGATAGGAATTGAATAAATTTTTAATTTCCTTTTTTTATTCATGTTGTACGTGAAAAACATTTGGCAAGTGTTGCCATGCCTAAGGATTTCTCTGACTGACTGGTGAACTGAGAACACTTAATTGAACTTTGCTGTCTGTCTGCTCTTGGGAGATTATGGTTGTGCATGCGTCCCCAAGCCTGGCAGTTGGCCTAATTTAGATTTAGGACCCATTGTATCTAGAGGCATTCAGGGCTGGCATTTGGCCAGGCCTATTTTAATTGCAGCTTCTCTCAGGCTCCTTCCTGGAGTTTGGCTTTTCTCTCTCCCCTTCCCTTCAGTTGTGTGGTTGGAGAGGGTGTAGAAGAGCAAACCGCTCACAAAGACTCAAGTCTTGGAAGGCTTACACAGGCAAACCCCTTTGCTGCAGACCAGCCACCCATGAACTCTCCTCATCCAACTGGGTAAAGCCCTTGGCACTCAGTGGGTCCAATTTTTTGGACTATAGATGGTAGCAGGAGTGAGCTCAAAAACCAAGAAGGAAGATACATTTTTCACCCCATCTGTTCTATGAACAGTAATCCCTGCCCATGAAAAACATTTTTGTTTGCAAAATTATGGCCTGCAGTCAGGCTTCAGTTCCTGAGTGGGTTGTTTAAATCAGACTGTACTTTTTACTTACAATTTTCTTTGTCAGAGGTTGAATCTTGAGCCAGACTACTTACTGCTGTTTTTTGATTTGCAGTGTGGGAATGCTTCAGCAGACAACTGAAATTTAGGGGGAAAATCATTATGTTTGTAATGTCTCAAATGTTTTAAAGAAAAAGAAGGGCCTTGCTTGTTACTTCTTTGCTTTCATATTATCCTTCATAACTCACTTGCCATCTAACTATAATTTTTCTTCCATTTGCCTTTTATAGCAAGAAGGGAAAGAAACTCATGTAACTGAGCTGTAGCTTTGCAGATAGATTATCTGCTTCACTGCTGGTGTGTGGGGTGATGTGGGAGCATTTAGTACAGCAGGAAACTTGACCACCTTTTTCTCCTACCTTTGTCTTCAGCTATAAAACTGACAAATTTTGGCGGTACACTCCTGCTTTTTTGTTAACACATCTTTTCATCCATTTAGAATTGAAATGCAAAGTCGTGAATCTTGAAATTTCACATTAAAGAATATTTAATACAGGAAGATGAATTAAGTGAGTTTCAGGGGGAACATGGTGAATCCTTTTTTTCCCCATACATACATATATATATATATACACACACACACACAGAGGAAACTTGGCACCGTATTTTAGAAAAACATGCAGTAGGCTAAATGTTCTGACATTTCTCTTTTTCCTGGAAAAAAATTAATTAGCTCAAAACAATCAATCCAATATCCTATTGATGCTTAATTTGCAAGATTGGTTGCACATCTGGAACAAGGATGTAAAGAGATTTTTTTCCAAAAGGAAACAACTATTAGAGGAACGGCTCATTTTTCACCACATTTTTTCCTTCCTATCTGATGTGATCTGTTCTGCAGCACAGCACAGGTGCTCCCAAGCACCTCTTTCTTATGTAAGTATTGACTACTCTTTCCAACAATAGAAAGTGCTCTCAGAAAAAGATCGTTGGTTGATGGGAAATGATGGGGGATAGAAGCTAGGGAAAAGCCTATGATAAAGATTGCAATCAGATCTCCTACCAGTGAGAATAAAATTCACTTATGCATTGAAGTCAACAAGACTTTTTGCAGAAAAGTTGCTCAGGGAGAATAATGTTGGGAGAATGTAGCTCACAGCATCTGCTGCCACGGTACTGGAAAAGATGGTACTGGCAGAATGAGTAGCTGATATGGGTGACTTTCCTGATCACAAATCTGATTCGTGGTGATCAAATTCAACTGCATCTGATGTTGCTATTGAAATATCTGCAAAAGTTTAACACTGAAAAATGCATGAACAAAGCACATGAGCCTTAATGTTTGCCAGAAGAAACTGCTGTAATTGATCCATAAAAGAACCTTTCTTCTTGAAAGCTCTCATACCTTCCATGGTTTGTCAGCCTCTTGTAACCAGTTCTCCAGAAAACACAGCTTTGAGACAGTCTCACCCTCCTCTGAATTTTTTATTCTAAACACCTTCCATACCCTGTCTGTTCATTACATCAGAATGCAGATGAGAGTTCTGCATTTCGGCACAGGATGTTGCAGCTGAGCTTCCCGAGTCAGTTAAGCAGTGCTAATGGATGGAGCCTCTGAGCCTCACCTTGTTTGACAGTTACTGTTACACAGAGGTTTCACAAAGGCCCATGGTGTTTAAATGAAAGACACACACTTAATATTTCAAGGAAATGGAAATAGAACTGAAATATCCTGTTCTTATCTCTTGAATATGCAGGTGCTCATTTGTTTATTTTTCTTCTTTTTCTTCTTCTCCTTGTTCTTCTTCATAATAATAATAATTATAAGCATCTCCTTTTTTGCATCTTTTTTTACATCTTTCTGACACTCTGGTTTGCTTGGATTTTTTTTGTCAACTATGAGAGTTTAATTTCATCTTTTCTTTGCTGAAAATTGGCAACATTTTGTAAATTTGTGTTCTTTCGACTATCTTCAGCACCCTCATTCCAGTTTGCTCTTCTAGTAAAAATATTTTTCACAGATGATGTTTTTGTCAACTTAATCCTGAGTCAGCTACAGTATTGGCCTGCCTTCTTAACCTTTTTGTTCTGAAAAAAATTTATATATTTGGATTAATTTTTCCTTTTCACTTAATTTAAAAAGAAAACTAAAACTAAATTTCTGAGAAGTTTGACGGTTCTAATTTTCAAAAGGAAAAACTAAAATCTTTTTATTGCAACAAAGTATCTTGCCACTACTGTGTCTATTCTGGCTTTACAAGGGCTTTTTAGGTGAAAATCTTTGTACTAATTGGGGAGCAATTATGTACTATGCAGGAAATGTCATCTTGACCTTCTCGAGCCCTGGAAGTGGTTATCCTGAAATGTGGGGATTAATATTTCCTGTGTTCCCATAGTGTGTTTTACAGCTTGTTATATCACAAGCTCTCAAGCAGACATCTGAAAAATCAGATTCTTATCTAGCAGCTGTGAGTACAAATATTACTTCAGAACGACTAACAAGTGAAAAAAGAGCAGAACTTAAGGGAATGCTACTACTCATCTCTGGTAAAAAGGAGTATTCTCTTCTTTTCTGTATGAGTATGTTTGTGTTATCTCCTTTTCATAGTTTTCAGAGTACTCTTACTTTAAATTTCTCTTCATATCAAGGCACCATTTTCTCTTTATTTTCTTGTCTTTTCTGTATTAAATTTGTTCAAAGGCATGCAATAACTGACTTTCTTATCAATACATGATACAACATTGGTTTATATTTAAAAACTTGTAGTTTTACGTGGTCTATTAAAATGCTCATTAATTCCATCTGGTCACTTCAGAATTTATGTGGTTAGGCTAGTGAAAAGTAACAGAGGAAATGGTGTGTCATAGGGGAAAGGATAACAGGGTTTTTTAATGGTGAAAGTCATTTAACATCTGGTATCACAGAGATTATTCACTCTCCTTACCTGCTTGTCAGTGGCCTTGGAGAATGTGAAATCCTCAGAAATCCATAAAAAAAGCAATTTCACTAGCAGGAGAAGAGACTGTCTTTCTCCCCTGTAGCAATTGGGGAAGTCGTCATTTGTCATGCACTGGAAATCATCTGAGAATCAACTCCAATAACTGCAAATCCATATTGGGTGCCAGGTGGACACCCTTCATTTTCACTGCCAAATACTGAGAGAGATGATTTCAGTAAAAAGGATTTAACTAGTCCTTGTTTATTTGTCTGCTTTCTTAGACCCAGTGCTGAATTGGATGCTCATACCAGAGTTCTCCAAAGTTCAAACACAGGATTATTCATTTCAGACAATGAAAGGATGTCCTCTTTGATCAGAACTCCATCTTCCCAGACTGTCCATAGAAATTGGGTGCTGGGCAGCCCTCAGCTGTCTGAAAGAGAAAATCTGGAGAAGATGAGCAAAAACCTCCTTTTTTCTCTTTAATGAGAAAAAACTATAGAGAAACACAATTGTCTCAGCCAAAGGAAAGGGTGCCTAGTGTAGCTGGTAATAATGTTTAATGAATTACAAATGTTGTTTAATGAACTGACAGATGTTCACAAAAAAACCCTTATATGATAGAAGTGTGAGCCTTATTATGAACACATATACAGAGAGACAGCATTGCAGGGTGGCTAAATAACAAACTGAATTCAGGACCTAAAGCAAATGTAGAGCAGGACACAAAAGTCATATCCAGCCTGTGAAAAATCTCACTGGGATGCACTTTCCAAAAAACACCTCAATTTGAAGGTCCCTGCAAACGCATGTTTGCCTTCAGATTATGTACTGGCCAGGATCCCATCAATTTTGCTCTCTGAGCTGTACAGACAAGACATGGGAGACTGACAACTTGGCTTTCATTTTTCCCAGGCCTCTCTTTCTTTTCCAGCCTAGCAATTGTTGCTGTTTATGTAGCTGGGTCTGGTATGTTAATCCCATTAAAGATTTTTCTTTCCTTGACTCACATACAATTTATGGGAAACATGCCCATCTGATATAAAGAAATTCCATGTGTCACCTTTATTTTAAAGTCCATAAAATTGCTTGTCCAATAGGTCTAGTGAAGTATGTCCCATGTGGGCCCTACAGAAACAGAAAATTTCAAACATTAGTATTTATTAGATACTTATATATAAAAATATAAATATATATTTCTATACTTATATTCAGGGTATTGTATAAAACGAAATTTGTTTGATAAAAGATCAGTTTGTCTTGTCTTTGCTCTAATTGAAAGGAAGTGATTATTTGGTTATTAAGTCTATAAAAAACAGTCTCACCCAGAAATAAACAGGTCTTTAATGGTATTATCACAGGGTTTTTAAATGATACTTATCAACTATGAGGCAATCGCTGGTGATTATTTCTTTGAATGACTGTCAGTGCCATCTACTCACTCTGGACCCACACTGCAGTCCCTCTTTCCTCTCTCTTTCTTACCTTAGCAAGCCATTAATAAAGAATGCTATCAAACACCTTTATCTTTTCCTGCTCTTCTGGAGAACATTGAAATGGCTGTGCTGCATTCACCACTGTGTTTCTGCTTTACAGAGGGTAGCCTATTTGTGATCCTCAATAATATGTCCATTTCTTTCAACTTCTCAGGATCTTTTCATTAATATAAGAGTGCTTTGTTTTACACTGACAACGATTAATTTATTTAGTCCAGTTAAACATGGTCCTTTCACTGGACATGCCATCTGAGTAGATTACTCTTCATAATTAGAGATCCTTTCCCAAAGATCTTGGGTCTTTCCATCAGCTGTGCCAATCTCAGGGCCAAAGACTGTTTCTCCAGATCCTCTTGTAGCATCCACTCTTCAGAATAAGTGTTTTAATGCATATTTCCCCCTAGGAATTATATAAACTTTTATATCAAAAAAGTCCTAGATTCAGAAATCCTTGAGCCTTCTATTAATCCATATTATTTGTCATTGCAGTTTCCTTGTCAGAAACACTAAAATTTTGACATAACTGAACAGTGAAGAAATTTCTGTTTTCAGAAAAATGTTGGTTGATAGTACTTTCCCCCAAGTAATTACTTCCAATCTACAACCTGTCTACATGCACTTATTAATTAATTAATTAATATCTATGAATGCCCAAGTATTGACAATTAGGCTAGGATTTGTTTTCAAGCAAGTGTTGCTTAATTAGTCACTCTTAGACCGCCTTATAGGACTTTCTTTACAACCGTTGATTACTCTTTGCCTGCTAATATTAATGCGATGATTAAACATCCTGCACCATCAAGGATTATCATGCTTCATTAGTACTGTTTTTTGAACTGAATGCCAAGAAAGTGTTTGGTCACAATAGATTGTAATATCTATTTTTAGAAACATTTGAATTTGCTGCCTCGCTTACTAAAAGAATCAAGTCTGTATCTTATTAAAATACAGCTAAAGTTTAAATTATTAACAGATTTCAGATGCTTTTCCTGTGAAGGGTGAAACTGTAATGTTTGAGTTAGGACATTTTTTGTGTAATGTATTTATTTGCTTATAGTTTCTGTAGATGCCAGTAAATTAATACATCTATAGCATCAGATATCAATAATCACTATACCTTATCTACTGTATGTGCTAGGAAATTAGGACACATTTGGAAACTATTTATTAGCAATTCGAACTCCTAATTACTGTGATAACTAGCAATTATTAATAAGGTTAGAAATCCTTATATACAGGTTGTTTAGTGATGGAGAGGATAGCCATACTGTGTTCAAGGGTCTTCTAGTCTACTGAAATAGTAATGAGCAAATTTCCTTGTAAAAATGACAGCTTTGCATGTTCTGAAGCACTTTTCTGAAAGGCAAGTCTTTGAATGGTTATGAGTTATTTCAATTTCTTCTGCATTTGAAGCAATGAGCCAAGTTCTAATAGTCTTAATAAAACATCACCGGCTGTGAACAGTTCAATTTGTTTATGTGGAACAACAATACCTGTAGAAAAGGGGACAGAGTCTGAATTTTATGGAGCAGACTTGCTGCTGTCAAAGAGTCAAGTTCTGCAGTGCTTATCATTTTTGTGGCACCTGATGAATCTCTTGTGATCTGTGTCTCTCATTCACTGAGGACATGTGATTTACAAGAGTTGCCCAATGATGTGGGATGGCAAAGTGGAATTTTTTATAAAGGCAGGGTGGGTAATACTTCCCCCCTCTTTCCCTGCCAGTTACTTTGATTGCCATCTCCATTACCCCATATCAATATTTTTAAAGGGGTGCTCTAAGCAGAAGTCAGTAGTGGAGAACAGCTGTGATGTGATGGTAGTAGCCTGTGGGTTTTTTCTGTTCACCAGCTGTGTTCTAATGTAAAGGATCACCTGTGGTAGTTTTATGTCTTCCTTCTTCTGTCTTTGGCATAACTTTTCAAACAAGCAGTCAGGAGACCTTTTCTATGGGTATGGCTGTGGAATGAAACTGGTATGAATTGCACTGAAAGGTTAAATGTGTGAACAGTTACTGTGGACCAGAAAATTCATAGCAACACTTTGTCTATGTGCTTTTAACCAGAAAAAAATGTTAGGTAATTAGATTTAGCCCATTTTCATTAAAATTCATTAGTACAAGCTTCTATATAGACTAATTATCCCTGCTTATTAGTCAGACTAATACTGCACTGTCTGTCTTGTTTCTGGTACTTGAATTAGTGTTTTCAGAGGCAGCTTGGATAGCTCACCTCAGGTCTGATTTGTGTAATGTAGACATACCCCTGTTACACCATTTAATAGAGCTCTGCCAGGCCTCCCCTGCCCCATGGAGCAAAGTAGGCAGTCACAGCTCTTCCACATGCACTGGAGGCCAGGTCAGAGTTGGTCCAAACCAGCCCTAGCAAACAGCCAGGTATACCACAAAATGTAGTATGGTACGTGGGAGTTTCTAAGATGCAGCTAAAATATATTATAAGGTTTCTTCCTTCTTTGCTAAACAAAATCAAATTTTTTGCAGCTGAGATGTATATGCAGTTGTCTCTTCACGTTACTAAAAGTAGCCTTCAGCAAAATGGCTTCAAATCTTGAAAACACATTAAAGACATTAAGGTAGCGGAAAGTGTGTTTTCTTCTTTTATAGGTGTATCTTTTGGTCAGTGCTTTAATGCAATGATTGATGAAAATGTTGTCTGTGGCTGACATCTGGGATTATTAATGGATGTAGAATCAAATTTCTTTGGCATGAGAGGAAAAGGGAGATCTGTGTCTCACAAGATAAAATGTTCAAATGGGAATGGGCCTTCAGTTTAATTTTAGGTATTACACTTTAAACTCGCCAGTCTAATAAATGTTGCTTTTTGCTCCTATTACTTAGGTCTGTTTTACTTATGAAAATGTGTAACTTGGTGATGAATAAGAACAAGAGCTTTGAATGTCCTGGCTAAAACCTGAAACTTTGATATATGCAAAATTCTGATCATAGACAAGGCATAAAGTAAAGGCAAATAGGAAGTTTAGAAAGTGGCACATTACTCAATAATTGTGACATTTTGTAGCACTCCATGAGTTAAAACTAGAGCACAGCACAAGGCTCCTATTGTGAGAAGCCAACTCAAGGATTTTTAATGCTGTAAGACAAAGGGTTCCCTTAGCTAAAAATAATCTTTTCTTTCCTCCTGCTCCTAAGCTTTTTCCTCCAGGGAGCAGAATCATTATGCTGCGTGTGCGTGCTCAGTGCATTGCAGGAGTTGCTGAGATTTATGACGTCATGGCTCTAAGCTTTCCTCTTTTGCCACGAGATCTGCACGCGTAGCTGTTGCCCTTTGTGTCTTTCTAAAATGCCACTTTGATGTACTAATATGCTTTTTACCTATGTAGACTGCAGCGTTTACCGTTTTAGGTCAGTAAATTTATAAAGAGAAAGCATGGATAAAGAAAGTGGGCTTTTTTTTTGTTAGACAAAGCTTCCCCTGGATTTTTAGGGCTTGTTAATCAAACAAAACAAAACAAAACACACACCTCATCAAGATTTTACATGGTTGACTTGTCAGGCAGAAGTGTGCCTGGAATCCATTTCCCTCGGAGGTCAAAGATCAGCAGCGCTGAGGCAGCCAAGGGAATGATTCCCCTGTGACACTTTTGCTGTGTTTTGATGAAAGTGAAAGCCATGTGGTGCAGCGATGAAAAACCAAACAGACCTTTTTTTTTTTTCCTGTGGCAGTAGTGAATTTTGAAGCTAAGCACAGCAGGTAGGAAGAGTCTAATATTTGAAGAGCTCTGGTACACCGAGACGCTAAAGCACTTATCTCGTCTTTTTAACGGCTTGCTACATTTCCTACACAAATCTGTGGTTTTTAAGATTCACAGTAAATTTTTTTTCTCCTAAGAGCTCGGGTGTTTCTCTTCATTAATCCCACAGTGGCATCAGGAGAATTGTGTATGCAACACATGGGAGGTCATAATGTGGCAAATGATATGTATAATATGTTACTAGAAGGAGTATACTTCACAGAATCACAGGATATGCTGAGCTGGAAGGGACTCACAAGGAAGTGGCCATGTTAACTTAAATATGCAAGTGATATATGTTGGAGTATTACCTAAGGATGGGGTTAAAAGCCAAGGTTATAATTCATTTACTATAGCTTTTTTTACTGTGCTAGAAATAATGTATTACTCATATATTTGGTTATACAATTCTATTCTCCTGACAGAGTATTTCCTTTCAGTGGGTCACAAGCCTCTTACTTCCGACCCATTTGCCTGTTACATGGTGTTGATTCCATTGTATTGCCCCATTTTGAGGATCATTTAATGCAAATACTTCCATCTCTTACATGTAAAGGTTTTTATTATGCATTTTCCTGATGCTTGATGAATGTGGAATTTTTATAAGATAATAAATAAGGAATAATAAATACTGCCAAAGCCAGCTAGGAAAAAAATTATCAAGGGATTTTATGACTCAGGGGATCAGTAATGGAATACAGAGTTTTTCACCTCTAGGGCACTGATTCAAATATAACCTAGGTCATTAGTGAGGAAAAATCATTACCAGCAGCTGTTCAGTGACCTACAGAATGGGAAATGAGTTTATGGTCTCAATACAGTTTCTGCTAGATGTGTATACAGATAACACAGAAATCACAGTCAACGTTGGCCTCCTTGTTGGCATTCTCCCTGAAGAAACTAAAACCCAAACAGATGCATGGACTGACTAAATGGCTCTCACATTTGTGAGTATGAAAAGCATTTGGCTGATATAAGGAAGGAGAGAAATCCCATTGACAGCATGTTTAAGAAAATGTACAGCTGACAGTTATTGATTGAAAGTCCTCTCCTTTCTAATAAGGATAGATTCCCTTTCAAGAGGCTGCTGCTGTGGACATCCGAAGGTCTTGAATTAGGCTTGTGGAGATTTCATTGTCATTAACATATTATGCCGCCAACGGAGCAAAGAATGGTGGGTTGAAATAACAAAGCATTAGGATTGCCAAGAGATGAATTTCAGTTTCTAAAAGTTTAGGTGGGGATTGTGCAGCAGCACAAACAATGTGGGTGGAAAAATGTTGTGGGTGGTGGGAGGGATTTCATGGCAGCTCTTTCCACATGACTGAATTAGTTATTGGCTTATCTTCTAAACCAGTTATGTGTTCTCGCCTCAGCTGATGGATGTAGGAAGAAGATAGATTTTTTGCTTGGCCTTTTTGCTAAGAACAAATATATCCTCAGCTTACTATCTGATACATCTTCTCTGACAGCCCTTGCAGTCACATAAATTTGATGAGCCCTGTAAGTCATTTCCATCTTAAACTACAGTGCAAATAGAGCTTAACTGACTAAGGACTTGACATTGAGCAAATTTTTTCCTGTGTGATTTTTATAGAATCTGCTAAATTCTTGGTTTTGTTAAATTCTTCCTTTTTCATTTAATATTCCCAGCAAATGAATATGCAGTGTTATAAATGCTTTCGTATTTTTAGATGATTAATCAAATTTGTTACATTTTATGATAGGGTTCTATTAAAGAATTACAAACTTGATTGCACTTCAGATAAGGCTTCTTGGAATAAGAAAGATATAGCCATGCTCTTTATGCCACATTTAGTTAATTAAACAGGTTAATCTGGGATAAATCAGCTGTGAATATGCCATGAAATCAAACAGCTGCAAGAGAGGTTCTTGTCTGCACTGTTTTTAGGACTTCATACTATTTATTTAGGTGTGATACTAAATCATTCCTGCTGGGTTAGAGATGCAAAGTGCATGAAAATGTTCTCAGTTTTGCAGAGTGGGCAAAGCAGTGATGGCTGTGTGAGACCAGTGGTGTTTTAACTTGGCAACAAAGTGCCTCCCTTGTGTGTAGTGCTCCAGCAACTTATCTTTATTTTCCCTAAGCCCATTTGGTCATACCATGATATCCATGAACTACAACAAATAGCTTTGCAAAGTAGGTAATTCTTTATATAGGGAGCCCCACCCTTGTTGAAAACTGGAAAACTTTTGCAGGGTTTTCTCTGGCTCATTCTTCTGGGGAAAGAGTGGACTGTTCTTAATGAGTAACTCAGGTACTTAGCACTGAAACCAGGGAGCTTAGGAAAGCTGCAGGATCTCAGCAAAAGGAAAAGCCAGTGTGCAGCTTCATTCCTTCATTTCTGCGTGTCCCATGTTCTGGCAGTGTGAAAGCCTGAAGGCTGCCAGGCAGAGTAAGCATGCACCTGGTACAGCATGGGGATGCTTATCAAGGGGAGAATTTGCAGTATGGTCTAGGGAGGTCAGAACTGACCCTGCTTGGCTCGACCTAAAAATACAGATCCAGCATATCCTGGAGATGGCATCTTCATGGAAAAAGCACATTTGGCCTACTGTGATACACTTCCTTCTTGGCTCAGATACAAACCTTCCCAGAGATCAAGGCAAGAGAAGAAGCCCCCTCACTCAACTGCCGGTGCAGGGCCTGCCATTATTTATTTCCTCTCTCTTGTGTGGTGCCATAAGTAGTTTAAATGCAAGAATTATAATTTAGTGCAGGGCATTTTATTGATGTTTAACTTTTCAGTCTTCTTCTATTAAGTAAAAGCAAACCCTCAGCATCTCTTCCTGTTGTAAAAAGAAGACAATTTAAGTAGATCAGAGAGGCCAGATGAAGCAAATGTGACACCCTGCCTCCATCACTTCTCAGGTGAGAGCAGGGATTCAGCTCAACCGAGGCTATGTGGAGATCTGTGTGCCATTGTGGTGACAAATCCCCGCCTCCTGAATTTCAGCTGTAAGATAATCTTTTTTCCAGTTTCAGTCATGAATAAGATTGTCATCATTTTAATCTTTTTCATACATAAATTGGAAGCACTTGAAATGTGTTTTTTTCTTTGTGAGGAGAATCTTGTTACATGCCCTGGCTTCCCTTAGATTTAGGGCAATGTCTCTGTGGATGCACAGTCCCACTGGTATAAACAGAAGCTATTCTTAAACTCCTCTAAATTACTTTGGTGACTCTAGCTGCTTTAAACTGAAAATCCAAAATCCAGTAAGAGGTACAACGAAGTCCACTTGTGGCACCCCAAACACATTAATGTATTTCAGGGAATTCATTTTTCTGACTCGGGTCTGGCTCACCCCATTGTAAAAGAGAAGGAAAGGCACAAAAAAGGCCAACTAAATTCTTATAAACCTGTTTTCTTGACCTCTAGGCCTGGAGGAGGAGGGAGGGGTGACACTACTGAGGCTGCAGTCACTATGGCACTGTGGTGGGACATTGAAGCTGCCACATCCTGGCTTCCCATAGCTGTTCTGTTTGTGTGTGGGCAACATTCTCAGTCAAACGATGCACTGTCTTCCTGACAAGCAAAAGTGATTTTAAAATCCCTTTTTCTACACTTCACAAAAATTCTAATCGCTTTAAGCTGATTTTTAAATGCTTTCTTAATTTGGTTTTCTGGCTTGAACAGGCTTTGGAATGTTTTTTTCTACAAAAACATGGGCATTTTCACAAGTTGAAGCGGATGTTTGTTATCGGGACAAGGTCATGTCCAGCCTTTTTGGCACATGACTGTTCACTGCCATTGCTGCTATATATTTGGCTTTAATGCTGCTGTTCACTTTAACTGGCTTTTGCCCTGACTTCAGGTTATCTTTTGCTTCTTATTTTATTCGGAAATAACTAGAGCAGTCAGTTCTACTGAAAGATATTTCCTAAATTGTTGTTTTTTAAGCCTCTTAAAAGGCTGGTTACTCATATGGTATGCCAGGGCTGGAGCCCTTTCCAGAGCTTGTGAGGATTATTCCTAATGCTGATCCTCAAAGGGGAAATTGCAATTTATTGATTGGAGGTGTAGGACAAACTGGAGGATCTGGTACAGTGGTAGAGAGGGATTGTGATGTACATACAGCACGTCTTTTTGTCTGTTGCAAAAAAGAGAAACAGTGTCAGGTGGAGACTAAGAGAGATACTGAAAAGTACAGGGCAAAAGCTGCTTCCTCTGTGCATCTCTGTGATCAGCCAACTGAGGTGAAACCAGGAGAGGAACACAGATATAATCACTGGTTTAGAGAAGTCCCTTACACCTTTTTTGTCAGGACAGGCACACAGCAGGGCCCTGGCCAGGCAGCAGGGCTCCAGGCTCGGCTCCAGGCTCAACTCCAGGCTCATCCGTCCCTGCTGTGGAGCAGGAGGGCACCCCAGCCTGACAGACATGGAGCTCAAGAGCTGCTCCAGGCTGCAGAGTCTGTCACCATAACCCTGAGCCTGCTTCATGCCGGACTCATGTCTTGCTCCTGCCCCTGCCCTGGGTGCTGGGTCTCAAGTCCTACTAGAAGGCTCTCCTGACCAGCTGTCCAGGCAACCTTTGCCCTGCCTGCCCCCCACCTGTCCCTGCTCAGGAGAGCCCTGTGCTCCAGAGCCCATTGCTGCCCCATTCCAGTCAGTGCCAGATGCACAGCCCTGTGTGATGTGAGGCTGGGGCATTCTCCACGTGGCATGTGACCTCATTAACCATCTTGAAAGTTAGGTTTTAAAAGCCCGATCTTGAGTTTCTTTTAATAAATCTTTATTATTTGAAAGCTCATCCAACGGGAGGTTATTGCCCTCCAGGCTGGATTTGTTTGTATTATAATATGATCTTGTCCAAATTGCATCCATTTCCATTCAGATGGCCAAGGTATCACTAGTGGCATTCGTGCAAAGCCTCCATTTGCATAATAATGTTTGAGTAAGTCATGATGACTAAGCAGTTTAATCTCTCCTGTTTGTGGTCTTCTTCCTTAAACCTTTGTTATATCAGATGGATATATTGCACTGTTCCAGTTAACATAGAACTAATTCTTTAAGGATTTGTTTTGCTTGGGTGGTAGGACTTTTAAGGTGGTAATTCTGTGGCACAGCAGAGGTTGGTTAAAACCATTATTGGTCAACTGTGTGGTCTTTCTGCCACCTTGTGGGGAAGAATCACTAAACTGTTGAGATGAAATGGAAAAGAAGACATGAATATTAAAATCCAGATTTTTCATAAATGGGTCTAGAAGCTGCTATAGCAGAACAGGAATCATTGTTCTATCCAAAAGTGTTTTAAATTCATTTTAAAAAGTGCTGAGATCACCCCAGACTGCTAAAACCTAGACTACTTGCTACTATACCAAACTATTGCCACATGTTTTCTGTGCTTAGTTTTTTGTGTTTCCTACCCATACCTTCATAACCCCAGTCCTTCTGGCCTCCCCAACTCACCCATTTTGAGCAATATAGGTTCATAGAACCTGCAACTTCATGGCTTATTTTACCAGGATCACCATGACTATTCTTTATTTCAGTCATAGCACAAGTAATTAGCCTGAGAGATTCACCAGCCTCTGTTCAGTGGCTATGGTGAATGTTAGTGAGCACCAGGTGTTAAGCATTTCTGTCTTCTAATTCCTGGCTGAGCCCCCAGCATCCAGCCTGAGTATAGACACTGAAATTATGCTGTTGCCAAATGTGGAACTTTTTGCCAAGGGTAACCAAGTTATTCAGAGATGAATCTTACCTGGAAACACGATTTGTTTCACCCAGACATGTCAGAATTTGCTAAGTTACTATATTTAACCCTTTACTACATATATACAAAACTTCTGTGCTATATACTCTAAGTAGAAAGTTCAGACTGTTGCAGCTTTGTGCATTACAGGTCTTCAGTGAACCAAGAAGTAAAATCTTCTTTAAAGATTCCTGGAATTTGACAGTCAGTCACGGAGTGCAACTTCTTGATTGACTCTCAAATTTCTTTCTCTTCCTTCTCTGCTGTGTAAAGGACAGAAAATCCAGCTTTTCCTCTTCTATGTTTTGGGACTTCAAAGAAATGGAAAAGATTCATTTTGTTTACTCCCACTTCTATTTTGCATGATCAATGATTATGTGAATGCATTAAACTAGATAAAAAGCCCCTCTGATTTTAGAGTATTTTACAGAGGTGAACAATTCAAACAGATGATTTTTATCAGCTATTGTTAGAATGGTATATTCCAACCAAATCTGGGTTCCTTTTGTGCTTGGTCCCCTACACATATGTATTGCCCAGAGGGTCATGAGACACTGGAACAGGTTGCCCATAGAAACTGTGGATGCCCCATCCCTGGCAGTGTTCAAGACCCCGAGTAACCTGGTCTAGTGGGAGATGTTCCAGGGTGGGGGGGTAGGAACAAGATGATCTTTAAGGCCCCTTCCAACCAAAGCCCTTCTATGATGGTTCTGTGAAAGGTCACCCAGACACATTCTGATCTGATCAAGACAAAGGGTGGGGCAGTACAGATACATAAAGAGAAAAGTGTCATTAGCTCATTTCTTACTGTTAGATGGAACAAGATGATTGGTGCTGCAGAGAGATAATGTTTTGGAATGCTTCAACTTTTATGAAAAGAAGGGGCTATTGGCATGAGTAAGATTCATCATCTGCACAAGAACACATATGCCTCTGAAGCCTCCCAAGATCATGAAGACAGTGTGCATCAAAACTCCCAAATAAACTCAGATTTCTTCCAGTCAAATTCTGTAAACATTCATAGTCTTCCATATGAATACTTCCATGGATTAAAACAAAAAAAACCTAATCCATTTAATAACATTTATATGCCTATATATCTAGATTATAAATTATTAGTTTCTAAAATATTTTAATATTATTTCTATTTTTATTATTATTTAATTATATTTTTCAACAACAGCATTGCATTTTTCATAGAAGACAATAGAAATTTATATTTTGCAGGTTTGCCTTTCTTTGCTTCTAAGGCTCTGTAGAGAAAGAGTTTATGCATGTTTATCTTTTTTTATTTGTTGGGTTTTTTTCCCTGGTAAGGAAAAATGATAGAACATAGATATTGATGGTAGAAATATCTATATCTTGGTTTTGATTAGCTGTATAATTCCAGTCCCTATAAAGATGTCTTTCCCAGTTCCACTGTGCCAATGCCCTGACTTGTCCTTGCTCTGGATGGCAGAAATCTTCTGTAATTTCCTCCAGGATCTGTTTTTGGGAAACACATTTTCAGTTTGGCAGTTCTTCTTTCAGTTCACTTGGCTTTCTTCTTACTTTTGACTGCCAGATGTAGCAAAGAACACAGCCCTTAGCTTTTTCTTGAATTTTATCATAGTATTTAAATACAGGTTGTGAACATAATCTAGAATAGAAATGAAGTTGGTTACCAAGCTGTATCTTACTGTATTTTTGACTCAATGTAGACCAAAGGAGTACAGTGCAGGAAAGCACAATATGGGTAGGAGTAAGAGCTCTGTGTGCCACCTCATTCTGCTTTTCATAGAAGAGAGGAGGCAGATTTGTGTTGTAAGTTGCTGTGTTAAATTTTTCAAGTAGCAATTGTGGCCCTCAGCAAAAATCACATAGATTTTTCTTTCTGCTGAGAATGAGTATCACAACATGAAATGGCCTGAATTGCTGTGACTGTTAATTAATCATACTTATTTCATTGTGCTGTGGAGGATCAGTTCTGAGGTAAGTACCTGGATGTTCTTTCTATGTTAGCTCTGCCCTGGCAAGTTTGATTGCAAAGAGGTTTGGAGGGGGTTGTATGAAGGAAGAAGACATAATAGCTGAGAAGAAGGGAATTCCCACTTCCCCAGAGGGACTGGCTGTCTGGCCTGTAGCAACTTTTATGAGCTGTGGAGTATTTCTTCCTTTGAGGTATAAATACAAATGCTGAGACTCAGGTTAGTTCTGTGTAGACAGTGATATTGAGGTAGTTATCTGTGCTCAAGAAAGAAAAAAAACCCTGATTTTTACTCCTTGAATGTATAGTCAAAATTCTGCGAAGTCCCTGCCCAGGTGCCTCGAGCAAAGATAATTTTACAGAGAAGGAAACTGCCTCAACAGAGGTACACTCTTCCTCAGTGCCTGTGTCACCAGAAGAGAAATTTTGTTTTGTCTGTGTAAATAAATACAGATTATCACTGAAGAAAATGTGCTCTAGGCATCTTACGAGTCAACAAAGTTGAGTCTTAATTCAGTTCTGTGCAGAGCTCAGCCTAATACTTTAAAAAATGTTTAGCGAACTCACGAAAGGTGAGTTATTAATTATTTTCTTTTTAATCCTCCTGCTAAAAAGTTTTTACATTTCTATCTTTTAATTTAAAGAACTAATTAGAATACGTGGCTTTTAATGTGAAAAATAAATTCTGTGCTACATTTAAACACCTCCAAATAAAGAATTCCGTTCATTCAAAATTCACACTTGAGCCAACTAAAGTAATTTATTGCTCTCATATGACATATGATCTGTAAACTCTGAGAATTTTAATATACACCTTATGTAGAACAATCTAGGCAAGGCAGAAAAATATTTTTGCCCTTCAATCACCTTCTCTCTTTTCTTATTTTCAGAGGGCAAGACATTCTTCCTTGAGAGAACATACTGCAGGTTCATATATATATATATATGTATATATATATATATATATGTATATTATATATACATATATAAAAGCTGTTTCACAGTGCAACTCAGAAACACTATTCTGAAGAGTCAGATAAAGTGATAGTTGAACTATGGGTCACAATTTTAGCAGAATCTTTGATAGGTTTCAACTTCTTTTCCAAAATAAAACTCAAGTCTGAAAAATATTCAGTGCCATTTAGGATTCTAAATAGTCAAGTCAGTCTGCAGTGTAGGACCTGACAACTTAAGTTTTTTCTTGCAGATCAATTTCATGTCAATGACTGCATCATGGTGAGCTGTAGGTGAGTCATCCTATCTGTGTATGCTAAAATCTACACTCAGGCAGTCCCACAGATTCATTCAATTTGCTAACAAGATGAAAAAATTCAAAAAAATTCAACAAGAGGAAAAAGCTTCAAATTAGCTGAGGTGGATTTATTGCAGCTATTTCAATCTAGTGCCCTTAGTAAGCTTTAGCAGGTTTCACACCCCATGATGACTCTCATTCACTCTTCTGTGCAGAAGCTCAAAGCAGAGTTAAGCTGTGTTGAGATGTGCAATCTGTGGCTGACCAGTTCCATCTTGTCCCCTGTTAGCAGCATCCAGCCTTTTGCAAATGAAGCTGAGAAAAGTCTTACAGCCAGCAGGATTTTCCCTATTCCCCTGCAAAATCTGCGGAGAAGAGAATGCACATATGCTTCCCTGTCTCTGAGCCAAATGGCTTAGTGAGATGATGTTCATAGCCTTATTATCTCAGAGGTTGCACACAATGATATGATTCATGAAATGATGGGATGTCTTTTGAAAGCTCTGGAAACAGGCTGACACCTCCCATTGAAACTGTCAGAATGTGGCTGCTGGGTCTCTCTGAACCGGGAAACACTCACAGGGCTGGAGGCAGCATGAATCAGGCTGGCACTCCTGGGTCCAAGGCTCAGGCAGCAGGATCTAGGGAGACTTGATTGTCAGACTGGTTTCAAATCTAGAAAAGAAAAGAAAACAATAGAGCAGTGGACAAATATTTGAAATAGTAGTGAATTTAGACATATATATTTCCCTATTGCATTGGAATACTGCCGAAGATTTATGCTGTTAAACACCCCCTCCTTCTAGTCCTCAGTCTAGAAGATAACTTTTAAATTCACCCTAGACCACTACTGCTAAACCACTGTAGCCTAAATCTGAGTTCATTTTTTTGAGGCATTTTAGTCAAAACCCTGAATACCTATTGTAGCTCAAAGGGTCCAGAACTGGGATGCTTTCTATGCCATTGGCTGTTTTAACCCTGTCTCGTTGAGGCAGATGCTTTCAAGAATAATGGGTGGGGGGCTATGTAACTGTGTAACAAAGGGGAAGGTGCTCTTTTGTTTTCCCAGGGGCAGCTTTTCTAGAAGGGCAGAAGGGAAGTTCCACTCCTCCCTCCCACTGTTAGCTACCGTGCTGCTTCTCACTCTTCCATCAGGGCACTGGTACTTTGTGTGCTCTTTGCTGTTGTAAGTTGCTACTGCTGTTTCCTCATGCACATCAAGTCAGAGACAGACTATGACACTACCATCAGGATATGCAGCATATGTAGTGTGGGGTGTTTTTTATTGTGTTGTGTCATTTCTGTACTTTCCACTCCCATCTAGACAAAACAAACCCCAAACAAACCAGCTTCTTCACTAGGAGGGTGGAGTAGCACTGGAACGGGTTACGCAGAGACTGGGACAGCTCCATCCTTGGATGGTTTCAAGACTTGGCAGGCAAAGCTGTGGCTGACCTGATCTGGTGCTGGCAACAGCCCAACATTATTCAAGCCATGGGCTGGACCATACACCTCCTGAAGTTCATGCCAATTATCATTTTTATGACTGACCCATCGTCTGCAGCCATGAGCTGCAAAATCTTGGAGGGATATGACCGAGTGTAAAGGAAGAATTCAGTTCTCATCTTTCACAGTCGAGTTGTGTCTTCTGCAGTAATATGCATGTCTGTTCTTGCCTTGTGGTAAGATTATGCAAGCAGACTTGCTTTTATGGATTTTCTCTCTTTTTTCTTTTTCCTTTTTTTTTTTTTTTTTTTAATTTCCATTTTGTTCTCTCTGTAACAAAAGAAAAAGGAAGGTAAAACAATAGAGAAGAACATTAGTGTTGCTACTTTCAGAGATGAGTAGCTACAGAAAAGGTAGATGGAGTGGAAAGCCACACTACACCAGAATGTTCTGCAGATTCAAAGTGTTCCTGCTCCTGTGCTTATCTGTCACTTTTGTGCAAACTTGGATGGTGACTAAGCATATTTCCAAGAAGAGATGATGATGTATTGAAATGGGCATGTATTTTCATTTTCCTGGCAATCCCTGGTTAAACATACCATATCACTCATCCCAGTGGGAGAAAGCATATATACTTAATTAGCCAGGAAATAACATCAGTGATGTGCCCAAAGCTACTTCTGGAATACCTCTCTCAGAATTCTGACATAACATTTACAGGAGGATTCCTGGAATAACTCTGTCTTCTCTTTCAGCATTTCTGAAATGCCCTCTAGATAATGTTCAGTTATTTTTATACCTTAGGAAAATACAACTGGAAAATAAATTTTTGAAAGGTTGAAAGCTTCTTATTGTCATGAATTGCCCTAGGATATGGGCCTTATGGATTTCTCTTTCCATTTTGCAATCATTTTTTTCTCGTGCACTTTGCAATAAATATATAACCCTCTATTCTATGTTCCAGAGCAACCAAGTTTTATAGGAGAGTCTAGCTTATTTGAGGATTGTTCATTAAATTATGCTGCTTGATGGATGCTGAAGTTAGCTCTTTGCATTATTACTGAACATATTTAAATCTTACTGCACCAAACAAATGACTGTCTTCATTTAGGAAAACACATAATCCTTTGCCATTTTTTTCTATGTCTCTAATCAACTTCAGGATACAGAAGTTACAGCTGTTGAAGAGGCAAACATTTTGGTAGTTCTGTGTTCTGCTACTGATTCGATTAGAGATTTGAAAGAGCACCTTGTAAAATGTAGACACCTGAAAAAAAAAAATCACCAAATATCTGAGAAGTGAAATATTCTTGCAATTTTAATAACACAAACAATTAGTATTTAGGAAAAGGTAAGTGACAGATGTTTAAACAGACTGCTCTTTAATTCCGATTACACTTACATGATTGACATATATTTTTAAATAACCTCTCTAATAGGGAGAGCTTCTGAACAGACATTATAGAATACATTCAATGTTTAATTTCACTGGAGAACATGACAGTCATTTCTAGCTGCTGGGAGCCAGCAAAGGATCTTCAGTGCACTGCCAACAAAGTTATTCCCTCAGCAGGTTAAACAGGGTGGTTGGAAGAGTGTTTGAGCACATTCAAGAGGAACCATCAGTAAAGATCAGACTTGAATGAGGAAATTATAAATCACATGTGTTCTTCCTGCTTGTGGAGCAAAAGAGAAAAGTGACCAGAATTTCCAAGCCAAGGAGGAGAGATAGATGGGCTGTGGGCCCCCTTCCAGTAGGGGAGACATTGACTTTGGCTTCAATACCCTGATTAGAGTAGGGTGAGCATGTGCTGGTGCTAATCTCCCAGAAATAAGTGAAGTACTTAATTTGGTTTGGTTGGTGTTTTTATGTTTGTTCTATGTTTTTGTTTGCTTGTTTATTTTATTTCTACAGCACTGAGCTCAGATTTGCATTGAATTATTTATGAAGTTGATAAGATCTCATTCCTGACTCATAATGAACACCTCAGCACCTACCACTGTATTTGCAAGTTAGGATAATTTTTCTTAAGTAAGTTATTTCACAGTGCTACTCTGTCCATTGAAATTTATCTGCCATTTTACTGCATCACCACTTGTGTAACTTCTTTGTGTGCTTTTTCAGAGGCAGCCCAGGTCCTTACCAGATTGAATAACTTTGCATTACCAGCACACCACACCACCTCACCTACTGTCAAAAATCCTCTGGTGACCACTCTCTACAGTACAAACTCTATTCTTCTACCCTCTCTTTCATATATTTCATCTAAGAATTCCTTTTTGTTTCCAGGCTGTTTGATATTTTTGAGAGCCTATGGTGAGCCACTTTGTTGAGTATCCTTTGGAAATCCACATGGATAGTTATTTCTGATTGATGTACTTTTCCTGTGCCTATAATGTGGTAGCTTTAACTAGCCAGTCTCTAGGCCTGCCTGCCAATGTTTAGCACTTAGATTCCTCATACAGCTTCTTTTTAAGGAGCTGTCTATATAGGATCTTTCTGAAATTGATCCAGTTATGGTGGATTGTTTCCCCTGTAAGGATAGAGTTTTTATAAGTTAGAGAAAAACTCTTGATCATGATTTTTTGAAATAGGTGTCATGTGCTACTCTGAAGTTATACCAGTTTGATGTTATATTTTTATTTCATGCCACTAGCTATTCCTTCTTGTCCCATATATCATATTTATCTACTTTTCTCTTTCCTGTCAGAGAGAATCACTGCAATGCTTCTCTCCAGCACCCTTCTCTGCTCTTAACTATCAGCTCCATTTTCTTCTCCTATATTGAGCTAAGTGTTTTTTTTTTTTTTTTTTTGAAAGCTTATTTTTCTAGGTTGTGGCTATCTTTGAAATTCTTTGCTTATGTTCATAAAGAAAGACTAATTTTCCAGCTTTGTGGAGTTGGCCTAATAAAAGTATGTCCTTTTCCAACTTCACTTCTAGTACTGATTAACTTGAAGGGCTACTGGTACCTTGATACCTCTTCCTTATGACCTGCACAAAGCCTAGAAAAAAAGTAACGTAGTCTTAAGATGAGAATTCTTTGAAACTGCGAAAAAGTTCTTCAGATCTTATGAGGAGCTTTGCCAAAGAAATGAATGCTAGTAAGGTATCTGTTCTGGGAGGTTTTTGAGGACGAGGAAGTTTTATGCCTTAAACTGGTTTGGAGATGGAAATGAGAAGAGATTGGTGTGGTAGTGTTGTGTTAGGAAGAAACTGAAATTGAAGCAAATAATTTACACTTATGAGAAAGCAGAGGAATGCAGAGAGCCTTGCAGGCAAAGTGACAGTAAACAAAAAATGGCTTTAGTTTCAGTCTAAAGCCATCGAAGTCAGATGACAAAAGGTGTCAGTAACTGAATCATTAAATGATAACTAAGTGGATTAAATCTGTAGTGGATAAATCTATGGACTAGAAGCAGGGATGTGCTCCAAAGTCATAAGGCAAAGGCACTCCATAGGGTTTAAAGCCTGTGATCATTTTGCTGAGTGTTGAAGAGGGATAGAGGCATTTGTCTTCCTTTGTTAAAGTGAATTCTGGCCTTTGGAGGAACAATATACAAGTGAAATATCACTTTAGGTATTTTAGATCATTTATGTCACTTTCAGTTTTTAGATCATTATCATGAAGAGGCAAATGCAGAGAATTTGAGCTTGGGCTATCTTTTTGTTTTGGTTTTGTTTGAATTTCAAGTATTCCTATTGTAAAAATCCACATATATAACTGATTTCTATTCTTTTATATCTGGATATACTAAAGTATATATTCTTACTAACTAGAAGATTAATTTGTGACGAGAATATTAAGCAACTTAAACCAGACAGTAAACCAATTTATTTAATGGAAACTTCCAGGAGCCATGTAAGATCCAGATTTTGTTTTTAATCAAAAGTTTATAATTATCTTGCCTGGTAAATGCACATTCAGAACTGAAAGCTTTAAGTGGAAACACAAACTCTGCATAGATTTATGATTTTTAAGGTATTGAGGTAGCCAGTTATGTATTAACTAACCATGCACTATAAAAATGATGAATTGTTCCCCTTGCTGGCAGCCAGTAGTTCTATATATTATCACCTAATATTCTTCCTATGAAAATGTATTCTGATTTATTATATATTGATAATCCAAAGATTGCTAAAGAGAAGTCACTTATACTATAAATCAGTCCTCAGCTTCTTTCACAGCATCAAAGTTTAGCTTCACTTGGTGGCCAGACTGTGTCTGCTGGGTCTGCTCTTTGGCCTTGGTTTGTAGCTCCTATGCATGGACCTGCATCAAACCTACATTGTACCTAACACAGACATTTTATTTGTGGGTAAATTAGAGATAAGGATATGAATTCACCTCATGTAGAATAAAACACAAAAAATTGCACGTATTGTTCAAAAAACCTGTTTTATAGGTCTCTGTTAGGATCTGGCTGCTTGCCTTGGCTCAGATAGACAATACTAGAACTAACATTTACCAGGTCCTTTTGCGTGAATGCTTTCTAATATGGGTTGTAATTATAATGCCCATTGGTTATTTCCTCCCCTCAAAATGCCTGCATGGGAAGGATCTGTGATAAATGAGTGAAAGCAAAAATGGGCAGGAAAAGATTTTTGTAGTATCCATCATTCCTCTGTAGCAGAAGTTGAAAGCATGCGGCAAGTACAGAAAGATATTTTAAAAGCTCATAAATTAGGTCATTGAGTTCAGAATGGTTCTTACCTGTGTTTCTGCTTCTACAACAAAGCTTCTGTAGAATGCTGACCAGTTTATTTAGGCTAAATTTTATCACATTGATATTTTTTTCTTGATCCAGACTTGAAACCCAAGGAACTGGTTTGCCAAGTGCTCACGGCTGAAACTGAAATCAACAGCAGCTGGGTTTCAAATAAAACACACACTATAGGAAAACGTGATCTTGGAAAGTCATATCTTAGGTCAGATATACAATATTCATCGTACTTTTAATTTTAATCTTTGTGTGCCTTTGTTTATCCTCCTGAAAGCAGGATTAAAACCTCTCCCATTATAGGGATTTTATGAGCATGAAGTAGTTTGGTTTTGTGAAGCTTTCAGGTACCAAGTAAGAAGTATATAGAAAGCTTCACAATTTAATCATTCTGCCCCTTGAATTTATACAATGAATGATAGCCTATGGCTGTCCACTGAATGAGAATAAAGCAGGATGGAGGAACAACATGCTAAATAAAGCTGACCTACCTTACACAGAAAATGAGATGGTGTCTCTGAGTTGAACAAATATCTCTGTGAGAGCAAAATTCATCATAGTGAGGGTAGACAAGTGTTTCATAAAGCCCATGAAAAAGGCAAATCCAATAAAAGCACAGTATGAAAAGGACACAGAGGACAGGGAAATACATGCTCTGATGATATTTGGTCAATAGGAGGTATAAACTCCTGAGGTGATGGGGGAGGACAAGCACGTAAAAGGACCAATACATACAAGTGTTATGTAACTGCACTGAAGAAAATGTCAGGCTGTCTTCTGTCATCGCCAACCCTGATCCTGCATCAAGCACTCTCTGAGGAATGAACCCTGCCTCACCAAGCCCAGAAAAAACATGCCACAGAAATATGCAGTTTGGAGGGAGAGGTGGAACCATCTATCAGCACACTTTTCCTGAAGGTGGGAGTGCCGCAGATTCAACTGTGCAGCCTCAGTCAGTCAATTTATTTTACTAATTTGGCAGGATACAAACCTAGCAAAAATTGGATCATTTTGTGCTGAACTGGTGAGTTAAATGAGCTGATGAAATTATCTGACAAGTTTCATTAGTGTGAGGGAAGGTGTGGAACTGCACTGCTGAAAGTAAAGGGACTAGGAAGGAAGGATTAATATATATCTTTATTTTTTGGTGGAAAATGAACAACTGAATCAGGGCAGCTGCATTTTGTGATTCTTTTTATGGAAAACTGTGGAACCAAGTCTTGCAATAGTAAGATCTCTTTTCTATCTACCATCCAAAGCACAGATGCCTGTTCCTGGCAAGCAAAGGCCTGACTGAAGAGCTGTAGGCACTATGGAGGCATGAGGCAGCCTCAGCCCTGATACACCAAGGGCTGCTGAGGCACAAGCAGACCAAGTGAGAACACAAGTGATAAGTTCTACCAACATATGTGAATTGTGGTCTTGAGAGATTTTGAAGAGCATATGGAGGCTGAGTGATACAGGTAATTTGTTAGGGGAGGATGAAAGCAAAGAAGAGATGTGGTGAAATGGCTGTAGCATAGAGAGAGCCTGAAAGAGGAGGAGGGGAAAAGACATGATTTTGCTGTAGGAGTGCAAGGGAAAGAGGCAATGATGCAGAGTTCTACTAGGACTTATTAGATCAGGTGCTGTGTTGTGTGAATGCAGCTGTACTGTCTTCAGGGAGAAGTCAGATTTTGAGGCTATGCAGTTGCTCTAATGCAGCAGAGAGCTAATAATACTGGTTCAGAGCCAGCTGTTCCTGGAGCTGTTAACAGGGATGGTGCATGGCAGGGACCCTAGAGGGCCAGCCTGGTGACAAAACCTTGCTTCAGTGGCAGTGCTACTCCAAACAAGCCCTGCCTACTCAGTGAGAAAAGAGTTTTGGAACAAAACAGCAGGCTCTGGGGACATAAGGCCTGCACTAGAAACATTGCAGGGGGTCACTACAGACTAAACCATGTCTAGTTCCCAGGATTAAATACCTCTCAGCAGTTGGAGCACATTGGATGGGTGCACTCATGGAGTTCATCTTCTGGTTTAGATTCATGAGAAAGGAATGCTGTCAATGTCCTGGGAGACTGCTCAGTGGCTGGAATGCAAGTACAATAAATGTGGATGATTGGGAGAGTTGTTTGAAAGCAGGCTGCTGCTTTGAAACAGAAAGCTAATTTAAGCTTGTGCAGGAGGATCAACTAACCTGGATTTAGTTTGACTTTTGAAAAACAACTGTGTGGCTTGACATTTCCCTGGCATTTCTCCTGTGTCTAGGGGGACCATTGCATTCAGTGTGTCATGGAGACAGTTCTGCCTCTCGGTGCTTAGGTTCTATTGGGGTCACAATGCTGAGGCAGGATCAAGTGCTGCTGCTGAGCACTGCCAGCACACCTGGCCTTGGACGAGGCATCTGCCCAACTGCCAGTAGGCACTCTGCACCCAGGTTTTCAGATTACAACCCTGTTTCATTTAGATTTCAGTCCCTCAGTTTGTTTTAAATACATGTTCATTGGCTGATTGGCCATCTGAGAGGATGGATGAATTTGCTCTGTGGCTGAGTTTTGTCATAAGTCGATTTGTGTTCAGCCCTTGTTCCCTGGCACGGCTTTGGCCTTCTCAAAGTCCCAGCAACTTCACCACTTTGAGGGAAATTCTGGTAAAACCCAGAACATTTCCTTTGGGACAGCCCAGCCAGAACATTTCCTGTGGGTCACCAAACACTTTCTATGTGAGCACCTGCAGCCGCTCCCTAGCAGGAAGTCTGCTCAACCTATGCTCTGGGGTCAAAGTTTACATTATGAGGCGCTCTTGAAACTGCAAGAGCTGCAAGAAACTCTCTGCCTCCTGTACTGTCTTGATAAGCAGATTTAGCTCCTGTTGGTTGGGACACCACAAAGGGTGTGGGAACTGAGGGGAAGGATGGGCTGGGAGGGGCCCAGGTGTGAAAAGCTGTTTCTGTCTTGTTTTTGTTGGGATTTTTTTGTTTTGTTTTGTAATATGGACACTGGATTCATTTAGGCGGGCAAGGGAGGAGCAGATTTGGGGCTCAGTGTGCCTTCTCCATCTAAAGAACTCATTTTCAGAGCAGTGTGATCTGCAGTACACTTGTATTTACTGGGACATTAGATCTATGTGATGCTAGGGGTGGTAATGTTACATCTGCTCAAATGTTTTTATTGTCTGTACAGCCCAAAATGTTTGTATGGACTCTAACTGTAGCCAGAGCTAATTGCTTTTAGACTAAATTATGTATTACAAACATCCTCACATCAGAATGGGGTTTAATTGTCTTTTGGGTGTTGGACAAATATCCTCTGCCCATCAGAGCTGAGGCACTGCTTGTATCACTGCCTCTCTATATTCATCTTAGCAGGCACTCTCTTTGCTAGATGGTAAAAGGTGTTGGTTTTTGTTTGATACCAACAGCCAAAATGAAATAAATGAGAAGCCACAGCTTTTTAAGTTTTGTTTTTCTTTAAGATAATGTTTTGCTTCCTTCCATAATTTAGTATGTCCCAGTACCTGGGTAATTTCAGCAAAGAGGTTAATGATTGGAATGCGAAATTCTTTATTCTCCTTTTAAAATTGTCTACCACACAAACTAATTAACTTGAAGTGGTAATATGCCAAGTAGGGCTTGTAATGTGCTGGTGGACTCTGTGTTCCATTCTTAAGTTGCCTTTCTTCAGGGCTGTCAAACTGGCATAAAACATTTACTTCTTAAAAAGATAACGAGTTGTTTTCTGCCAGTGTTTCATCTCTATAGTGGGGTTTAGTGCCTTGCCTAGGAAGATCAGAAGTTTTCTGCTATTTCTTGCTGTGTTCTCCCTGCTGTGGTTTTTCTTTTTTTTTTTTTTTAACTTATAATTCTGTATTCCATTACAGTAATAGCCAGACCTTTTTGCCATCCCACTCTCCTTAAGTACTAATTTGAACTCCGCTGAATGTTGAACCATGTTTTTAAAAAGAAATTATGAAAAATTAAAGCAGCCATGTTGTAAATAGAAGCTCTTAAAATTGTTGGCTCTATCCAGACAAGAATAATTTTTTCTTTTGTTTGTTTGTTTTTGTTAAATGACTATTGCCTTAAGATCTTGGAAATAGATCCCTGCTTTAACTAGTGTGGGGAACCATGGTGTGTTAAACTTCTGTGGGTATATGTACTTATGTGACTTATCTTTAAGCTAAACTAAAGTCTTAACTTAATATTAGAATGCTCAGTTTACTTTAAACCATCCAATTCCACAGAAAATAGCTGTAAATCCAGCAGCATGAAGCCAAAATTATTGTTCAGATTTTCCTATAGAATTTTGAGTCTGTGTGTACTAAATTTATGCCATTAACCTGTTTTTCCTAAAGTGTAATACATAGTGAACATGTGAAGCAAGCAGGGAGGGGTACCACAGGTTGACTGGAGGGGGCTGAGGTGGAGGAAGCAAAATAGGATGTTTAGAGCACATTGGTGAAGAATAGCATGGAAGTCAACCAGTGATGGTAGTTGGGTTTTTGTTTTCCTACTTGTTTACAAATCAGGTTAGAACTGTGCAAAGCAATGGTAGTAGAATGTTTTATAAGTGTGAAAATAATTCTTTTTGTTTGTTTGTTTTGTTTTTTGTGGGCATTTTTCTTGTTGGCAGGAGGAAGTGGAAAATGAAGTGCTTGTAGGATGGATAGGCTGGAAAGTTACTGGCAGAGCAAAAAGCAGTCAATTCTGTAGGAACAGGAAGATGAAATTATGCAAAGTTTTCCAGAATGTTTGAAATAAAAATAGAATTAATTATGTTTAATTTAATGCTTAAGGATTTAAAGATCACTGTAAAATGAAAGCTCACTGAAAGATGAACTTGTTGGTAATATCCTGAATGGAGAAGGATAAAACTGATGTTTGGTGTTTGGAGAGAAGGATTTTGCAGTTTTCAAGACATGAAATGATCAAGTCTCAGCTTTGATTAAGACTGGTATAAGTGGAGAAGAAACATGAGAAACAAGTTCAGAAAATGTGGAAAGGTACACACAATGAGGCGTATTAGTCAACAGAGACGGCTGTAACAGAGGCAAAACCAAGACTGTGACTTCTGGTGCTGCCTGTTATACTAAAGAATGGAAAATGCAGAGATTATGCAGGCAAGATTTACCACTTGATCTGGGAAAGCTTAAGTTTTATTATTAGAAGTGAGTGAGCTTTATATTGCATACAGGTTGTATTTAAGAACATGAGGAGAAAAATCTCAAGCCAATTTTTTTCATGTAAATGTTATTTTAATAATCTGAAGACCTTGTAGGGCATTTTCTTATTGTGTTAATAATATACTTCTTGGGTGGTTGAAAGCATGAGACTGAAGAACACAAGTACACTAACATCACAATATTGTATGCCCTGGAGTGTTCTAACACAGCATAGACTAAAACACCTGGAGTTTATGTTTCTCCATCTGAAGACCTCAGCTCACTAGTGGCTGACAAAAGTGTCCCATTACACAAATCCCTGCTGTAATCTTTCAGTGTGTTGAGAATGAGGATACTGCCTAGCTTTCTGACACAATACATTGAGTCATGAAAAAATAAGGTTTATGCTGGATGGAAACATTTGTGTTCTTGATATTTTTAAAAAATAATTTTTGAACCTGTTTCTGAATAGACTGATTGTTGGATGTTAGCACTAGGTGCATGCATGTTATTGGGAAAGAAGAAGAAAAATGCACTACTAGTTACTAATTTATTAATCTTCTAAAAAATGAACAAGGCAGTCCCACTTAGGAGACTGAGCTTTCAGCCTTTTAATCTCATGCCTCCCTTGAGACCCAGATGCAGATAGGAAAACAGTGACCCAGATCCCCTTCGGGCTGTAGTAACAAGTGTGAATGTGTTCATCATGTAACCAGGGACTTCTCTACATAGTGATTTAGTACAAATGAGAGGCTCCAAACTTAAGCTGATGTATGGCTCTGACTACTGTCTTTGAGCAGCTATGGGAGCATTACTGCTTTTTCTGCTTCATATGAGGTGCAGTTTTGCACCAGAGCAGCAGCTCCCATGCTTAGTCTCCCTGTAGGAACAGAGGCTCAGATGACCTTGGTGACAGGATGGAAAATATTTCCTACCTAACAATGTAGGTAGACATAGGTGCTTAATTAATTTAGGCAAGGAAGACTGTGTATAACTGTCATGTTTGCAATGTAACATTCAGTTGATGGATTCAACACAATAGACTCAATAAGACTTAATTAATATCCCTTTCCATTCAGGGAAACAGGAAAGAGTTGACATCAGTGTGTATGCCCTACTCTTTCCTTCTGACAAAGTCAACAGTGCAATAGCAACTCAGGTATATATAGCTGCTTAATTAAGGCACTTCATGCAAAATCTGGGACATGGGTTCTTGAAGTGGATTAAAAAATCTCGAGTGAGAATCAAGGTTTCCTTTGTTGTGTCATTGCACAATGCTGATGTGCATCAGCATTCAGTAAATTGTGATTTTGTTTTAATGTGTTTTATTTTTAATTTAAAACCTGTTTCTGGCTTATTTGATGGGTGATTCAGAATATGCAATTCTCATTTCCTTTGGTCCTTCAGCACACTTGCCCTTTCTCTCTTGGCTGTTTGGGTAGGGTAGCTGGCAAACAGTAAACAATTGCTTTCCTTCATTTCAAGAGGGAAACAACACAGAAGAAAACATCTGGATTATGCAGAGAAAAGGTCTGCAATAACATTTTAATTTTTAGCTGTGTTTGTGAGTTTGCTTCTAACTCATTTTCTTGAATATAATTAAGTGGAAAGTAAATCACATTAAGGTTAGTCTCTGGCTTGTTATTGGCCATACTGAGGGGAAATAAATATTTTTAACTTTAAGGCCATGCCTACTTGAATGACAAAGACTTGCTTACCAAAAATCTTGTGGATTGTGCAAATGTTAGTTGTGCACATAAACTGACCAAGAGGGAAAACAATGGCAGTTGGTAGATGAAACACTTCTTCCTTTTCATGTGAGTATCAACCCTTTCAAAACAACTGTGGGGGTCCCAATGTGGGGAAAAGGAAAGACACAACATGTGTTGGAGAGGCAGAATGTAATTAAAATAAGAATTTAAAACTAGTAATTTATGCCTCTCATTAACCTGAGTTGCTATGATTGAAAGTAGGATAAAATATTTCTATTTTGATAGGAAGAAGTTATAGTCAAAGCCCTGTGCTTTTGGCTCGGAAACCTACTTATGATACTTCAAAATGATGAAGGTGTTTGTGTGGTAATAGGGTAGACTGGGCTCTCTCTCTGCACCTCCTGTTCCCTTAAATGTAAGGAATAGAAAGCAATTTTAAGGCTTAAATCTAGGAGAAATGTCAGTCCTGGGTTGGGTGAGTAAAAAAGGCTTGATTTTTTTCTTTCCTAATTAAAAAAAAAAAAAGATCTAAAGCAGCTAGGTGCAGCTCTCTTCCTCCAGACCTGCAGATTTAATTAGGAGATTACAAAGTTTGTGGGTGCTACCTTTTGTATTCATAAGGTAGAAATTCCTTTTAGCACCTTGTGGTTGCAGTCCTCCATGTAAAGTAACTATAGTACCCTTAGACCTGTGCAACAAATCCTTAGATTACACTCAGCCTGGGGCATTCCTGTTGTAGCTGTCTTGCACCCAATCTGACATGTGCCTTGGCTCATGAGAAGTAATTTTTGGGACAAATAAACAGACTGATATTTAAACAATACAAAAGTTCCAAAAGTCAGAAAAAACATTGATATTTTGACTTCATTTACTTATCATTTGCATATGTGAATAAACAAACTCATACAGGCTGTAGTTAGCAGTAAGTAGGCAGAAGTCTTTGTGAAAAATAGCCTGATACTCTCCCTGTTCTTGCCTGCCCTCCTTCTCTCTCCATGCCTGCTCCTCTGTGTCCATGTCAGCTGTGCTGCTGCTTCACACCTGCCAGAGAAGTTCATGTGAAGGTCCCATGCAGCCAGATGACCTCTGGAGAGCCTGGAGCAGAGTCTGGAGCAGGATCTCTGGGGCACTGCTACCCCAGCATGGTGGGGTTGGCCCAGGGTGCTCCTCCATGTGCCCACACCACCACTTTCACTTCCCAGTGTTTGGGAACCAAGGCCAAGCTGATGGGCATGAGGCATGTACCAACTAGATTATGACTCCTGGCTTGCCATAATGATGTTTCTGGATCTCCTCATTTTCCTGACAAAAATAAAAGCCTCTTTTCAATTCCATTCCCATAGTAATAAAGTTAGTAGAAACTATGTCAAGTAGTAATTAACAAAACAGAAATAGTTCCTTTAAGGAAAACTTCAGGAGCTCATGTTATTTGAACAGAATGGCAATCATCACACCATAAACTTTGCTAGTTTACAATGACATACCTTAGTTTTCATGTCAGTCCAACATAAATCATGTTTCAATTTTGCTGTCCTGTGCTAAATTGTGAATTACATCCTCAGAGACCTAAGGAAGTTTTAACCATTCAAAGATCTAGAGATATAGCTCTTTTGTAACTCTTCATTATGGACCACTAGACTGGATTTGATACTGAGTCAGTTTGAGAGCTTTATTGTATTGTTTAGAATGACATAGGATTAATATTAGAAGAGGGAAACTGTCAAAATGAGACCATACAATGTCAAGACAGCACTAATTAGAAAGTCTATGGCATTTCCTAGATTTATGGAGAGACTTTGTATTTAATCCATTAATCAAAAGGTATCAAAGTCTCTACTTTCTTTCACAGGTGGGTGGTGGCTACGACAGTGCAATTATTTCCTATGATTTCTTCTAAAATCAAGAATAAAAATTTTTACCCACAAGCTGAAGTTTAATGGAATGAAGCGTTTTAGACAGTGGCATGCACATTGGACATCATGAGACATCTTCAGGGCATTGGGGATTCTTGGTCCAAGTTGGGCTTTTGTTTTACTCTGGGCTTCAGCGTATCAAGCGTACAGGGTCCAGCCTTTTGTGTACTTTCTTTCCTACCATGTAGAAAGGGATTTTCATGGCTAGGGAAAGCAGTTTTTGCCAGAAACTTTTCTCATCCAAATAGAACTGGCAAGTGGCCAAAAATGTGCTGGTGGTTCTTTAGTTGTGAATTTTAATTTCCAGGCAGCTCCTTTTACTTGTTCACATAGCCTTTGCTTCTCTCATTACTGCTCTGAACGGAGGATGTAAGCAGGTCCCTGGTGCAGAAGGTAACATCTTACAGGCTCAGTCTCCAGCCCCAGACCTTCACTTAGGTTACAGGGAGGGGCTCTCTGCTTTGCCAGCCTTCCTGCTCTACCTGGAGGCTGGCAGCAGTGTGGCCCACTGGGCACTAGCAGCAGCTTGCCCACAGCTCTTAGAATCTTCACTCATCTCTCTGTCTGATGGGCAGATGAAAGCCAGGCTACTCAGCATGCAGAGGGCAGTGCAGTTTGTCCTACAGTTGAAAAATGATAAGGGGATTTTTACTTGGTTGGTTAGAAACTTCTTTACCCTCTCCTGAATAAAAAGACACCCCTCCCTACCATTTTTTAAAACTCATTGTCATTCCTTCAACAGTGTGAAATCTGCTCATTTTGAAGTATCAAGTGTTTTTCCCTAGCAACAAGATTTTTCTTGTAAGTGACAGATTGGATGTAGGAGAAGGGTGGGGCAGTGTGAAAATACATATTTCTTAAAATACTGTTCAATAACCACTGTCTTTAGAGCCTTAGTGTTAAAATCATGCTACCGACTGTTTATTTTAAGTAAGGTTCCCTTACATGACAACCAAATTTGAATTATAAAATTTGTTCTTAAATTGGCACACATGATATTAAGTTTTAAATATAGAAATACTTTATAGCTCATACATCTAAATTCTGTATCACCATGTAGGAATAATTTATTTAAAATATTCCTAACAACAGGCATGTACTAACATGGACTCTAAAATCTGTGGCACCATACTTTAAAAGGCTGTTTGCATTTTGTCTGTTTCTTTAAAGGGCTTCCGTATTGTCTCGGACTCCCCTGGAAATGCAGTAAGGATTCGTATCACATCTCAGTTGCCATAGCAACAGCAGTCTTTCCCATAATGAGCTGCATCATCTGAACTGATGTCACAGCATCATGCAGCAGGTCACACAAGGCACCTCCTAGTATTGCATCTTACAGATGTGCCGTAAACATCAAAAGAGGATGATTTGAACAGGACATGGTGAGTTGCAAAATATTGCGCTGTTCTTAATTGCAGGGGTTTTTTTGCCTGTTTTATAAGGGTTTCCTAATGTAAGTGTGTGGGTTTTGCCTTGTAAAAATCATTTTGAAGAAAGATGCTGCATGCCTAAATATTATTTTCAGGCAGACAGGCTAAGACAAAGGCCTACAGAAAACGCATTCAGTCTGAATGTTTAGACTTGCCTTTGCATTTGTGATAATAGCCTGAATATTTGAAGAGAATATATTTAAATTTCACAATCCAATTAAAGTAGCTACTGTCTGATTTGCTTAAATGGAAAGAATAGCTGTTTTCAATTCTAATGCCATAAACATAGCTTGTTCCTTTCCCTGTCTCTTCATTTAACTATTCCTATTATGTTTAGCTCCTCTTTGAACCTATTTTATCTCAATAGCTTGAGTATCACCTATTTACTTTCATTGGCCTTTCATAGAATGATAGCACAGAAAATACTGTGCAAAGCGGTGCTGAACAAGCAACTGGAACAGTATTGATTTTAAACATGGTTCAGTACTGTCCTATTTCTTAAAAAAGCAAAACACAGATTTAATTGTCAAACAATAATCAAATATTTTGAAAGTACAATATCTTTCAGCTCTTCTACTCTTTTACTTCCTTTGACTTTGTTTTTTAAATTGTATTATGAATTTAATGAATTTTAGATCTATCTTTTACTGGTAAGAAAACAAGTCTCTTTTTCTGCTGCAACTGCAGTAAAAGGTGTTGCCAAAGATTCAAGCTTTCTGAGGGGGTTTGCAATGAATAAAATAATAGGAATAATTAAAAAGGCTTCCACCTCTGGGAAGAAAACACCTATCTTTTATATTTAAAAAGGTGGTTAAAATAATGTCTACAGTATTCAGTAATTCTTTAAAATATCCAGTATTTGTTTATGTTGTATTAAGGTCTTGCTTCTGGAGACTAGGTTTATTTTGCTTAACTTGAAGTTAATCTTGCTGGATGGTATATAACAACATTAATTGTTTGATTTAGCACATTTGAAAGATTCAGTCTTTCAGCTGCTTGCTATTAGAAGGAAAGAAAAGACCAGACACATGTCATTTTAATTGATCAATATGTCCACTAGGAATTAGGGAGTGGTCTCTGGCTCTGTTCTCCCTGTGTAGTTTATATTTCAAAAGGGCAGCAAGAAAAAAGCAACCACTAATTCCGTGGAAATGTCTATATTTATTGTGAAGTTTAGTCCTATATATTTGATAAAGTAATGAATATAATGAGATCTGACTACTCTTCAAGGAGTGTGTGTGATGGTCTTGTCTGGAACAAGCTGTAACAGAGCTCTTATATCTTAATTAGACAGTCTGTACAGCATCATATATGCTTTTTTCAGCATGCTCTGGGTACATCTCTTGGGTTTTTTTCCCACTGCAAAACACAAAGCAAATGACTGTAAATTATGATTAGAATGATGTTGTTTTAGTTATTTGTGATGCATTTTACAGTATGAAAGTAGTGGTCCCCTGCACTTGCTATGCTCCCATCAGGCAAACTCAGAAGGGATGAGTTAGCAGGAGGATGGGGGTAGGGCAGGACAGCTGATGTCTGCCTAGTGTCAGAACAGAGGTGTGAAGAGAGATGGTGAGCAATGCCTTTAACTTGCAACTTTAGGGATCATAAAAGAACAGTTAATAAGACATGGATGTATGATATTTCTGGTTTAAATATTATGCTTTTATCATCATCATCATCAATAATAATACTAATATATTTTCTTAGATTTTTAAAGTGACTTGATTACAAAGAGAATTTCTCAGATCAATGTTAAAATTTAAGGAAAACATATTGGGTGAAAAAGAACTACTTTTGATGGTATTAATGGAGAGGTGACCTGCTATGAAACCCCCAGTGAAGATTTTTATTTTTTTTCCCCCTAATAATGAGAATACAAACCATGTTGTTTTTTAAACACTTTTAAAAATGTTCCTGTTACTCTCTATTCCTCACACTTCCCACAGCATTGTTTGCCCTGGGAAGCACCTGCTAATAATGAAGCTGTGATGACACTACTTGATTCTTGGTAATCTTGGCTAATTCTGACTCCTGCTGAATGCTTTGATTATAGACTACTTCCTGTTAATTTCTGTATGGGCCCAAGTGTTCCACTGAGATCTGTATGTGAGGATATGGAAAAGTATGGAGTGATGAAGAGGGTCTTACTATGAAGAGCAAGATTGATTGCTAGAGTCAGAGCATGACCAAATGTAGAAACACTAAAGACATAATACAATTTTGCTTGTTGTTGAGGCAGATTCATAGCTGGTACAAGTGAGACAGTATTTGACAGTGTGAAAACTGTGTTGCTTTCAGCTTTGTTCCACAGCTGGCCTTAGACCATTACTGAAGGCAATATGTTTTGTAAATACATGTATTCTTCCCTGAAGTAGCTGAATTTGGACATTTAATGTGAAGGCCAGGGTTCTTCTGTATATGCAGAATCATAGTGACGTGGAGCTGGAGGTGGGTGTGCACTAGTGAACTGAAAGGATGTTACTGTTTAATCTTTACTTTGCTCTGAAGGGTTTTATTATATCATCAGTTAAGTAGTTCTTACATAGCTTAGCACTCAGTGCAGAGGGAAACAGAAGCTTGGTTCTTCCCAAAGCAGCTGTAGGAGCTGATGACAAAACCTGACCACAGCAGTGGAAGTTGGTACGATTTTAACACTTTGTAGGGGTTTCTTTCACCATATGACAATGCAAAGCTTACCTAGAGGGGATCAGAGTGTGCCCTGAATGGAAGGAAGTTTTCTTTCTTCTCTGAAGAGGAGTTGAGGGAACCCTGAACTTTATTTTTTGTAGGTCACATTACAGTAGAACAGTGGGTGGGTGCCCTATGCCTCCCACCTCTGGCAGATCTGGAATGAAGCTGTGTTCAGGAACTCATCCCTTGAAAGTGTGGTCAAAGGAGTTCCCTATCAGAAGTTCTCAGGTATTGATTAGAATTGGTGGCATTTCCAAAATGTTGGTGAAATATTTCCTTCAAAATAATTGAGGAATTAGAAATAATTTTAAAAATTCCCACGCCTTGTCCTAATCTACTTGCACCCTTCTGTAAAATCACTGCTGCATTATGAAAGATTTATTGACAGAATTCTGGGCTTGACTTCTTTTTCTGGTCTCTGCTGAGTGCTCCTAGCTTCAGGGAGGGGCAGACTGAAATTCCAGAGTTGCTTTTAAGAGAACAAAAAATTATGTGCATTAAAAGATATCATGTTTCTCTCCTGAAATACTGTATTTGTATTTTGTATTGTAAGTATGGCCTATGTTTTATAATGAAATTTCTTTAAATTTGGTAATGAGATACTATACTGCTGTTACTGAGGCAAAATTAATGATACATGAGTGAAAAGATGACATCAAGAAATCTTCTTGCAACTGATTTATATCTGAATACTAACATTTCTGTGGACTGGACAGGATAAAGATGGCTTTTGCTTTTCCTTTTTGTTAAAAGCAGATGCTTATTAAAGCAGATTCTAGATGCAGAAAAAAAGAAAAGTTGTATATATTGCCCCTATAATGAGTCACCCAGACTGCGCCAAGTCTGTCCTGCCACAGGAAAAGAAGGAATCAATGGAAAGGCTGAGCTGGATGGAGAGCTGAAAGGAGACTGGATTAGTGAGGGAACAGGACATTCACTGGGTGGAAGTGGCAATGGATGGGCATCATATCTGACATCACTGTTATCATGCAGAATTCTGAAAAGGCAGCTCCCATCTTGGGCTTCTCAGCCTCTGGACACTTTGGCAGAGGGCAAGGCAGATATCAACTGTATTTCTTACTTTAACAAGCTGTTACTGAAGTAATTTTCTGTTTTGTCAGTGCTTGAAGGCTACCTGTACCTTGCTTTCTGTGTGGGCATGTATGCTGTTTGATCAGTGCTCTTGGACAAAGACCCGTGTAGTATTGTCTTTCTCAAATACAGTTTTATATCTTAAATTTTCTGTAGATTTAAAAATAAAAGTATCTACCTCCACTTGACATCCATCAAAAAAACCCTAAAAGCATGTAATATAAATTCTTCAACTAGTTTGGTATGGTTATATATATGTGTATATAAAATGTCAGAAGCGTCATCACAAAAATTACTCTTTGACTATCAAAATGTGCTTTCTTGAAGCAAAATTTTTCTTATTTTCAAACAGTCTTCAGAAAAGCTTTGGTTCTGAGGAAAAGAGGGAATAAATTAAAAAACAATCCAGATAGCTGTTCCTTTCCTGTTTGGTGCATGAAAGACAGGTTTCAAATATCTGGACTCCTGAGTGTCTTGAATCCCAGCAAGGCTGACTCAGCTTTTCACCCCTCCAAGGTCAAAAAATTCGGCTCTGTGTAGTTTGCAATGTCTGGCACTTTCAGACAAGATGTTTCAAGCCAGGAATACTCTCTGCTCTGCGTGAACTCTCAGTTCTCATGGCATGTGTTAGATGCAGGCTTGCCCTGGCAGACTTGGCCAAAATGCTGTTGCCTTCTGCTTGTCCCGTGTTCAGTCCCGGTGCCAGGCAAGGAGGGGCTTTCCCTCAGCTGTGTAAGGAATGTCTTCTAAGGCACCTGAGAGATAGCTTGTAAACATAAACAGAGTGTCTTCCAGCCTGGGGGTTAATCTTTGTGTCCTGAGGAGAGTATCAGCCTCAAAATTAAGGGTGGAGAATAACCACTGCGAATTGTGTTGACACTTCCGTACCTTTGCCAGCCCAGTGGCTTCTGGAACTGTTAAAGGCACCCAAGGCAAGCTGTTGGCTCTGGAGGACTGACTGTTCTGTAGGGTGAGGCAGTAGAAAGGCTCCAAGAAGGGGCAGCACCTGATCCTTGGGGCAGCAGGCACAGAAATAACTGATCCCCAGCACTGCTGGTTCCCCAGGTCCAACCTGAGAGAGCCCCCAAGTTTGCTAAGCATTTAGCTGAAATGTGCATTCTCTCTTTGGCAAAGAGGTCTTTCAAGTGATGGTGATTTCAGTGAGGAAGTAGCTCTATAAAATTCTTTTCTCAGCCTCCATGGTACACTGTCTTATGGGAGCTGACACACTTAGAAAGACAGCCTTTGTTAGCGTGAGGTTGTACTGAAAGAACTCCTAGCATTTAACTGAGGAAGCACCCAACTGCAGTAATTCTGCTTTCAGGCTTACTGTATCTCTATTACTTTTGTACATGTTTTTTGTCCTTCAAGAGTTATCCTGTACTGATCCTCTTGTAACTTCAATGTTGTCGCAGTTTCAGGATTAGGATGCAGAGAGGAAGTTGCTTCATGTGCTGTCAGATATTAATATCAATTTTTTACCAGCTTGGTGTGCGGATAAAATGAAGAATGCTTGCATCTGAATACATAAAAGTTGTTGTTTTTTTGTTTTTAAAAATTTTTTTTCCATGTGTGATTTTTGCAGCACTTTTTCTCTGGTCTAAAAGCTTACAGCTGAATCTCTACTTCAGTCTTAAAATGTAACCTCCATAACTCCTCCTTGCAGGTTATCTTAGACTTGTCTTTGTTGTTTTCAGCTCCTCTCAATCTCATCATGTGTTGATTTCCTCTGTGTCTTACTTGTTCTTTCCAGCTTTTCCTGGATGGTCTGTCTGTAATTTCTCTCTTCTACAAAATTGTCATTGTTTTCTTATTTAAATCCCTTGGAAAAATGTTGCGTTTCCTCTGGAGTTTCTAAAAGTGGTTCATGAAAGGTCAGATACAGAAAACTTGTGGGACTTGAGGGTTATTGCTATGTTTTAAAGGAGCAAAAGAGTTCAGATCTCTCTACTGAAGCTTGGATACAACTCTTACAGTGCTAGGGGCTCTAAAGACGCCTGAGAAACTTTTCTGACTAGTTTGCCTTGATTTTCAGCTTAAATTGAGGTGAATAATTGTTTTTCTCACTTTTCCTAAGTATTTCCTTATAAGGGATAAGTAATATGCCCAAGTTTCTTGGACAACCTCTGGCAGATCTGGGAGAAAAAGCTATTTTTCATGTTGTTTGTATAGAACTTACAAAAATTATAATCTTTTGTCTGCCTTTCTATTTTTCTGTTTGTGCTTCTGTATTTGTTTTCTGAGGATGATTGTTTTTCACTGTTCATGGTTTTATTGGATAAGGCCGAGCTTTTAATGGAGATCCATGAACTTCCAAGGGATTTAAGACAAAAAATGTTTGTTACCTGCTATAAATTAGGCTGCAAATTAACATGAGAAACTTGGAACATTCTAGTTTTCAAAAGAGGAGTATCTGCTTATCAAAATATTTTTGACAAACCTTGACTGAATTGATTAAAATGAAACAAAAAGCTGCACCTTTATGTGTTTAATTTGCAGCAGAAAGGAAAAAGTTCTGTGCATTTCTTGGTTTAAAAAAAACCCACAGCACAATTAAAGCCCAGATTTGTTTCATAAGTTTTAAAACAATATTTCCTTTATTGGCTAGATAAATGCTCCTCCTTTGTTTGACAGATTGCTGTGACAGAATATTCCCTGTCAATACGGTTGATACAACAAAACATGTCTGCAAAACAGATAAAAAAGGAAAACAATACACCTACCAACTGAAATATTAATCTCATTAGGTAGAAAATTTGAAAGTAAGGACAGATGCCCTTTTTGCATTACACAGTACAATATTAGATGTTGGTAACCAAGCCCACCAAAAAATGCTGTTGAACAGTCAATTATATTACATTTTTTCCCTTTCATAACATATGTATATAAATAAAAATAAGTTTTGGACAGGTATTTATTTGAGAGACTGATAGAACATGTACAATGAATACAAACCAAGAAGGAAAGAGCTTGATATTGTCAAGTCTGAGGGCTGTATAAAATTGTTTTTCAACTGATATTGCAAAACAAGCCTTAAAGAAAGTTGGACAAAATACTAGTTAGCAATGAAAAAACTAATGTAAAACTTTTCTCCACACTTAATTTTTGTCATGAAAAACTGTACTTCAGAGTTGAGTGCTATTCATGGAATAACTATGGTCTATTGAGAATGTTTTCAAATAAGGACATCTTTCAAAGCTGTTGCATGAGGCTACTCCAGGCCGCTTACAATTTTCAAGTGTGTTAGATGGTATTTAGAAACAGCTTTTCCTGCCGAAGAGGCCAGTTCCCTGGCCAAGGCTGTACTGGCTTGTGTGTGTCCTTCCTGCACTTTAAGCTGCACTGCTAGTCTCCTAAAACATACTGTATTTTGTTAGAATAATATATCAGATTTTGATTGCTAAAACCCTTCCCCTTATAACCCATAGCTCCATCTAGAAAAGCCTGCTGTCAGATTTCTGCATGTCTAGTCTGCTGCTAAGGCAATGACACAGCAGATATGTAAGTTGCCATTTTAAGGGTCAGCTGTTAAAATAGACAGGGTATTTTCTACAGATCCTTAATATGCCATCTACTCCTGTTCCTTCTCAAAATTTCATCCTAGTATTTTACTAGGTCATTAACTGCAACAAGCATTTTTTTGATGTTTTTATGCACAGATAACCTTTGAAAATAATTAGGGGATTTTGGGTTTTCTTGTATGTGGAGAAGGTGGAATCTAAATATACTCTGTACATGATGTGTAAACAGACAGTGTATCAGCAATAACAGTGATAGCTCTTTCAGAAGAAAAGAATTTTAACCCCTGAAGTGCTTTGCACCTTTTTGCAATGCAGTAGCTCTTTAAAGTAAACTTTTAAATAAATGGGGAGACTTGCTTTTGTATTGCTGTGAATTACATTGAAAACTTCTTAATTATTCCTCCTGTTCTGCTTTGTTAGGTCACTTTGAATTGGATTGGAAGTTCAGTTTCATTTGCTGGTCCCATCTATGTATCTGTTTTATTTGCTGTAACTTGTAAAGTCACTTTAATCAAGAGAGAGAAATTCCCCTCTTGTTCCTCTTCTTGTTAGGCAATAGAGAGAAATATTTGTCAGCATCTTGAGGCCCGTAATGTTGAGTTCTGTAGACAGTGGTACTAAATTAGTATTTGTTTGAGTAAATATCTGAGCTGTTCTACCTCCTGTGCTTGCCATGAAAATGTACTGAAACTAGTATAAGGAATTTCTGGGTGTAAGTTTTAGTGTAAAAGGACAGAGGATAAAAGTTGGTCAAAGTTATAAGCTACAAGAAAAGTAGTGGCCAATGATACTTGAATCAAGGAGACTGGAAGCTGCTTCTGGCTGTGGTACTAAATATGCCCCTTTCACCTTGCCCCTATGCCTGTGCCCCTTGCTCGTCACCTGAGGAATGGACAGAATGATATTGGTTCCCTTTGCAAAGCACTCTGTGCACATTCTAGGTGGCACCACTGCCAATTTAACTTCACACACAGAGATGCACATACAGGCCAGACAGCAGCAGATACCAGAGAGAATGGTGCAAGGGAGCATGGCTGAATGAGAGTGGTGCTGGAAAATGCAATGTTGAAACCTGAAGGAAGGAAACCAGCTTTGGGAGTTTTTGGTCTTAGGTAAAAGATTGCACAGTAGAACATTTACAAAATGTATCGAAAGCTCAGTGGTTTTGGCAGCACAAAATTACATTTATAAGCAGTGCATGCCAAACTGTTGAGCCTGCTGAATTGAAAGTATCAGCTTAATTCTACAATGAAGTTTGAAATGACCAGGCAAATATCTCTGTTGGCTGAGCGGAAGTGACTTCCATACAGACAGAGAGGCAGCACCACCTGGTCTGTAAAGCTTGAGGCAATATGTGCATGCCATTCTACTTAAAAAGAAGTTACTGATTTTTGTGAAAGGGATACCTGTCATGCTTTTGCATGATCTTCAAGGGCTCCTTCCCAAAATTAGAGATTGATAAGACTTGTTGAACAAGATGCTCTCTTCTCAGTCATTGCAGACTCATCAAAACACCAATTGTTGATTTTCATGAAACTTTCTTGCTTAGGTTTTGTTCAGAGAGCACACAACACAAAACAGCTAATGACAGATGGATATGCATTAAAATGAGATTTAAGATACATGAGACTAACATCTGCTCTGAATTAGGCAGTCCCCTGGGTTGTGGAGATATTGCTCTTTCCAGTCTAATAAATATTTATTTTTGAAACCAGAATAGCTGTGTCAAGTAAGCTAAGGGTGTATATTTCCAATTAATGTGCCAATAGCTCAGGGAAGAGGAATGTGATAAAGGGTAAAAGTAGCCCTCTAAAATTAAGCTCTATTGTTTTCTGACTCCCAATATAATTTAGAAAGAAACAACTTCAGTTTTTCTTACTCAGTCCTATTTACAGGCATGTAGCTCTGATTTCTATAGTCATCTTTTGAATTGTTGAAAATTGATCTAAGGATGTATTTAATATGTAAATTAAACAAGCCAGTCTGCTAAAGTAAGCACTTAAAATTAGTGATAGACAAATGTGAACTCCAACAGCACGTTTTCTTGAACTTTATTGAACAGATTATAAATTGAATTGTGCATTTCTCTGTGTTCTTATTGACTGTTAATTGTTGATGGATTTTTTTAATCTGACTAATACCTCATGGTTTTAACTAATCCTTAATAAATTCAGACTATGGACAGCCATTACTTAAGCAAAAGTATTAAGATAAAGTAACATTTTTTCATTTGTCAGATGCTTTCATTGGTATGGGAGAACCACAGGGAAGGCAGAGGTTATAGAGAACCTCAACAAATCTTCAGCCTCTGAAATGATATTTCCCCCAGCTATATCCAACCTGAAAATTATACAGTCTGAAAGTGAAATTTGATACCACTTGGAGCTAGGAAAAATGCCAGCTTGGCAAGACTCATAGGTTTTTTTTTTTAGCAATATTTTCCTAGACTGGAGGCAGCCTCAGGGATTATAATTAGCCTGTCTTGGGCTGATTAGTGTTGGGTACTTGAAGATCCTTGATCAGCAGAATAACACGTCCTGACAGCCCAGTGGAAGAAGGTCCAGCTTTTCACTTCTCCCTGCAGGCAGCTGAGAAAAGAATCATTTGGTAGAATAAATCCCTTTATGAGAAAAAATGGTGGATGTACTGAATATGTAGAGGTGTTTATCTCCTGGGCCAGGAAGCACAGTGTTTTATTCCAGCCTTTCAAATCATTTTACTGAAAGTGAGGAATTAAAATCTGTGCCATAAGACTCTATTTAAGTCCTCCTTTTCTGATTGATGGTTCACAACTGCCAGCTGGGCCACAAGCAGAAGGTAGCTTGCTTTCTTCTTCTTCTAAGAGATCTAAGACATCACAGAATCAAAGTTAGATTCAAATGGGATGAAACAGGTAATGTGATAAACCCCCAAATTCTGTGCAGAGACCCTTTAGAAAGCTGATAAAGATGTAAATAGAGGGCAGATCACCAGCCGTTTGATAAAAAAATTATGGCTCAATTAACAACTCTGTCTTGAGAATCTGGAAAGTCCAATAATGGTATCAATCACAGAGTATTACAGTTTTTGGGTGGTAACGTAATACCAATCATATCCTTTTTCAATGTGAGGAAAAACATTGTTCTTTACAGAGATTTTAGGAGCAGATGTACAATGTGGGAAAGGAGACTGATATGTAAGTATTCACTTGACACAGATGTGTGTTCACCAGGGATGTTGGCTCCAAGCAACCAATCTAGAACATATTGAAACACATCATGGAGAACTTGATTAACACTCCCCTTATCCCCCTAAAATCCAAGCTTCTGAGAGTGGCTTTTTTTTAATTTTAAAAGAAGAGTGAGGGAGCTAACCAGGCATAATGGTACTCTAATGGCTCCCAGTGAGATAATTCCTGCAGCAGTGATGGGGAGGGAGGCTGTCAGAGTTCCCCTGGGAGCTGTGCAGGGGCTGGGAGGAGCAGGGTCTGCAGCACAGCAGCAGTGAGTGGGGTTTATTACCAGGGATGATATTGCATGCTGAATAAATTATACTTTGGAGTTGCTCCAAAATATCAGCATTAGGTTATTCTTGAAGTTACCTTAGCACTTACTCCCTCTCACAATTATTTCTCTGCTGCACCACTTACAGGCATGCCACTGAATCTTGTCTCAGGAGCTGCTTAGTTCCTGGTGCAGATCTAACTCAACTCCTACTGACTTCTCATGTTTCACTTCTAATGGAAAGATAAATCTGTAGGTCTTATTCAAGACTTACTAGAATCATTAATAAGCTTCAGGCCAAATATCTTCCCATGTTGTGGAGGTTTTGGTTTTAGTTTTTTTTTCCCCTGGTTCTGTGATTTCCCCAAGGAAAGTGTCATGAAACTGAACGAAGCCAAGCTGAATTCTTGGAAGAAGTAAAAACATTAGAAATGTATGTGCCTCCTTGGAGATTGAAAGGTTTGATAAAGGGTTGTGGGACTGTAAAGATTTGGGAATAATCTTGCTCCTCAGTTTCCTGCCAAAAAATGAAAATGTTATTACTTTTGTCTGTGAAGTTCCAGTTGCTATTACAGTATGTGAAGCACTAAAGTGTTGTTTGTGTGCTGGAGAGCTGATTATGATCTGAGTACCAGTAATATGATGCAGGTAGGTTTTGAGCTAATTTTTCAAGAAGCTAGCATGAGTATTTTGCCTTCTTGAGAAATGATAAAAAACTCTTACCATGTTTTATCCTGGCTTCAATTTTTGAAATATAGCTTTAAAAGGTAAAGTAGCCAAAATCTTCAGGACTGCATCAAAAGTTTTAAAGATGTGACTTTATTTTCTAAAAGGCCAAGTAGGGTATCCGTGGCTTGAAAGCAAGATTGAAAAAAATTATTGATTTTTATGTGAAGTGGGCTATAATGGTTGATAATATCTTAGCATTTTATTGATTTTGTTTCACTCTTATTTGAAATATAAAAAATTCCCAGTACTGAATCTGAAAATAAAAGGTCTTTGTTGCATAGGAAACAAAGTTTCACACAGTGAATTCTTTGAACTAAGGCATGATGGTAAACTTAAAACATGAATTTATGGGAATTATTTATGACTGCTCTAGGGAATGAAGTCCTATTTAATGACAAAGCAGGGATAACAGTGACAAAGTAGACAGGCAGTAAGAACACTAGGGTCAAAATTCACAACTCCATCTGCTGATGTAATCCAACCTGATTTTGGAGGAGTCAACAGTAGTTACAGTTGATGCCAGTTTTTTTGGTAGATTTTAGAAACAAATAAGCCAAACACAGTAGTGTGATCCATTTTGGTATTAGTGTCATATTTTTATGCTTATTGTTATTACCAATGTTGTCAGACAGACTTGTGTGCAGAGTCATGCACAGATACACAAAAAAGCCCCAGGTGTCTCCTCCCCACCCCAAATGCCCATTGTGCCACTCTGAGTCTGAGAGCAGATCTGCAAAGTTATCTACCAGGAACATGGCAGGTATGTGAGAGGGTGTTAAAGATTTGTGACATGACCTCCTACATGACCTATAACAAACGTTTTGTTTTCTGAGAAGTGATCCTTGCTGCTAGAAATACGTGGGGACTGCTAAACAATATTGAGTGTCAATAACTGTTTAGGGTGTTTGGGCAGAGAGGGAAGGGACTTTTGAGGAAGAAAAGGATGTGCCCAGGGTGTGTTTGTGGTATCAGGGCTTCCTGCTGCATGGGGAGGTGCAGAAAGGCAGCTGGGAACAGCTTGGCTGGTGAGAGTCAGAGTCTGCAGAAAGCCTCAGAGAAGGGGCACAGAGCAGGAAGAAAGAATTTGGCCAGAACTACCCCCAGCAGAAAAGGGGAAAAGTTGGGTTTCTGGAGGCTGAATGGGTTTGCTGAGGACTACAAGAAGCTGAGGGAGAATAAAGTGACAGCTGAAATAAACAGGCCAGATCTGCTGCTTAAAGACCCCACAGGCCCCAGCTCCTATTCAGCTCCTGTCAAAATAACACGAACACTGCAAACTCCTCTGTGGCCATTTAATGGGTATGATGCACTATTTCTAATCATATTTGGAATAAGGTTAAAAGGTTAAAAAGTACAATATACAAAAAAAAAATCTACTGGCTTTATCTTGTATGGTTACAGCATGCAGAAAATGAATCAGCAGCAATTTAAGAACACAGTAATAATAAATTTAACTTCGGCAAAGCAAGCTCATTTTTTTAATCCTTGGAGACTCTGCAGGATGTTTTAATGGGTCCTTTGTGATGTGGATATTTCCTCAGTTTCAATACTGGACTAAATGGTTCCTTTTGCATAACTTAGGAAGGAGCCTTCATAGGGTAATGATTTTAGGTCACTGTTAAGCTAGACCAGATGTGGATGAATGGCTTATCTGTGAAATGCTGCATATCCCATTACAAAGCTTTTTAGGTCTGTATCCTTACCCTCTTGGCAATAAGCTTACAGCTAATAAGTAAGTCCTTAATACATAGTTATATGTCACAAGAGGCAATAATAGTTCCACCACAGTTTTTGATGACATTGGGGAGCCTCTGAAGTCAATCATTGACAGAAAAAGTTGACAGAGTCTTCTGTAATTAGGAACAACTTAATTCGTGTGTCATTGCCACCTAGAAAGATACTGTCTCCCTCTGTGTTCTAGGGGTTAACAGAGAACCACATTGAAGCCATAAACTAAACGTATTTTCTGGGTGAAAAGAAGGAAACAGTGTAATGTAATGAGTTGCTAAATACAGAATGAACTTTCTGAAATACCAGTTGTAGTCTTTTAAATATGAACAGTTTTTGTCTAAAAAGAAGACATTATACATTTGCAGAGATCAAAAAAATTATCTTTCTCTTGTCTTAAATATCAAGAATAACAAAAGATAGTTTATCAACCTTTCTACTTGTTGATATTTAATAGTGTAGAATAAAGTAGTTCAGTTGTCAGGAAACTGCAATGATCGTGTCCAATAGTGTGACTGCTTCAGGGCCAACCAGCATGCTGTCCAAATGCCTTCTAAACACTGACGGGCTTGGGACATCAAACACCAACAGCTAAGAGGGCTGTTCCAGTGTTTGACCATCCTCTCAGTAAATGCTTCCTAACGCCCAGGCTGGACCTCCCCTGGCACATCTTTGAACCATTCACCTGAACCCCCTGTTCTGTTACTGAATACTGGGGAGATGAGCTCAGCACCTCCCACCCCCCTTTCCCGCATAAGGAAGATGTAGAGATCAATGAAGTGCTGCCTCTAAGCCTCCTTTTCTCCAAACCAGACAAGCCCAAAGTCCTCAGCTCAGGATTTATATGATATTTTAATACAATAATTAAAAATAGTTAAGTTGATTAGGCTCACAAACTCAGTGTTGAAAGCTTGGCTGAGTTTGGTGCCGGTCCTATATTTGTAATTAATTCGCAGTTGTCCTTTTTTTAGTTTAGACAGGTGTTTTGGGGTCAGAACTGTTACATGAACCCTTTGAAAGTGATGGATCATGCACTAAACATTATGGAGGTGTTCAGTCAATTAACTAGTGAAGCCTTAGTGCATCTGTTTTCTTCATTGTTAATTTTGTCTATATGTCAAAGCTTTATCATAGATGAATAAAACATAATTCAAGTTAATAGAGACCAATTTAATTAAAATCTGTGTTCCTTTAGAACATCTGTCATGAAACAATAGATCTGTCCTAGGTTTACTTAAGCATCAGTCCACATAAAAAAATCTTGTGTTGAGATTTTGAAAAGAACTCTCTGTTTGTAAACAGAGTATTTTTACTGACTTTACTTTTAATATTTCAGGTACTGCAAAAAATAGGCTGCTTGCCTCTGCAAAACAACAGACAATACCAATAGTTGTGCCATTTTCTGAAAATAATAGTCATATCCTTCTAGCATGTAGCTCCATTTAATCAATGCTGACTCTGCCTTTTTTTCCCCCCATGACTATTAGATCACAATACTGAATTACGGTCTTCTTAATAAATCTAAGCATAGAAAAACATTATCTTTAAAATAGCACTGAAGGATTTAAAATTCTGGTGCAAATTCTATTCTCTCTGTCTGAAGCTAAACGAAAGCCACAGTTTCATATTTTTTTACAACTGGAGCACATAGTTTAGGCATACATTTTTCAACCAGTTTGGTAGAAAAGCTTAATAGGCAAGTGATTTTCTTTTCTCTAGGAAATAATGCATTTTCTTCAGGAGTCTGAAGATTTCTTACGGTTTTAAATGTGTTCAAAAGGACATGTACTGACCTGGTACCATAGCTGGCAAGCAGAACTATCCATAGACTGGAGTGAAACCCAGGAAATTCTTTTCAATACAATGACATGGGCCAGAATTTGAAGTTCTTTATTCCTCCCAAGGTAAAAAAAAAATCCAGGAACAAGACCGAAAAAGGCACTTTGGTTCCCACAATTCAGATTATTCTGTGGTAAGATTATCACAGCTTGTTCATTAAGAGGAATGTACCTTAACTAAATTGCCTTAGTGCATTATACAGGATTTAATTTTTTTCTTTTGAATGTAAGACAAGGGAGTGATTTTTTTTCCTTTATTTTACGTGCAATTGATGAAAACAGATGTTTCCATTAATTTTTTTTTGCCTTAATGTGTTTATTCTTTATATTTTTAAAAGAGATTTACATTCACACACATATGTATGGAAAATCACTAAAAATTATTGTATTGCAAAGCATTACAAAATTGTTGATCAAAGTAACAGGAAAATGAAAAAAAAAAGAGTAATTTCTTGTAGAGCTTTTCCTTTTTTCAAAATTTAAAAATCTTTTAGGAACATTCTAAAACTCGATCTATTTTATTCTGACAAATGTATGTACAAAGCTGATATAACATTTTGGTGGCGGTTTTTGAAGTCTTGTTTTCCAGTATGCTGACTTTAGTTAAGAATTTACAAATAAATTTTAAAGAATAAGGGAAAAGAATTTGCAAGTAAAGGGACAGTTTGTGGTGTTGATGAGAGAAATTTCTTATCAGTGTTGAAATGACAAAAAATTTTGACAAGTTCGAAATTAGTGGATTAAGGGATACTAACAACAAAAAAGGAGCAAAAACTGTAACACTGGCCATGTGTTTAGAACTCCTTCCATGTTTTCTAATCTTTCAGAGAAAAAAAATCTCCCTAATCACATTAATTCAGAATTGTATGTAGTTCTAGAATTAAAAAGTTTTCAGAATAAAGAACTTTTAGAAATAAAAATAAATGAAATTTTAATAGTAAGAATAAAGGTAATATTAAATCTGTCAGCCATTCCAATCTCTTTTGCTGGCAGTTTCCTGAAGAAAAATACATTATATGTAATAATAAAGTTAAAATCTAAGTGAGAAATTGAAATGCAGCTAAAAATAAGTAGGTTTGAAGACTGCAGCTTTAATGTACAGGAAAAGGTATTGGTCTTTTCCAGTTATTTGGTCTTCTCAAGCTATTCAGGCTTGCCGGATGGCAAAAGAAGCATTCCTGTGGCTAATATGTGGATCAGCCTGAGTGCTTGCTTGGGCCTCAAAACTATTTGTGATGTGAATTTTTGGGATGTTTTATACTACTTTGCTCTGCATTCTGAAATTGTAGAGTACTCTGGGAACACATTCTTGTGGCTTTTCTGACACGACCCAAATGAAAAATTAAATACCAGAAAAGACTGTTACACTTCTGGTGTCTGCTATCTACTGCCTGTATAACTGTAACACCATAACTTTCTTAAATCAATGAAGATAATTACCTTAGGAGAAATGGACTGGTTACCAAGCCTAAGGAAGTGTTTCTAAATTTGTGAACTCTTGTGGCTTTGATCAGACACCAGTGTTCACAGGACTTCAATTCTCCTAAAATCAAAGTAGCAGATATAATTTCGGAATGATTGGAAATTAACTTAAAGCTAAAAACTTTGTTTTTATTTTCACAACTCTTACCTTTAATTCAAAAGAGCTCTTTGTTCAATTCCTTAAATTAAGAGGTGATGGATACTGCCTAATGAATGAATGAAGTCAGGAACAAAATAAACTGCTGTCTAGAATGAAAAGCATTGGATAATTGAGTTAGTAGTCTAAAATTGTGAGTCATCTAGCACTTGATAACTTTTGTTACTGTTGGTGGGACTAACACAAATTTAGATGCATTGCTGTTTATGAAAGTTCCATAAAGGGTGAAGTTCTTTAGAGAGTTTGGAGAAACGGATCAGCAGGAAGGGACCTTTAATAATTTGTTCCTAAACTGTACAAATGCTGAGCTGGAATCCTACAAAGCTGATATGATGGCAAACCTGAAAAGGCTTACACTCAAACCTTGGCTGGTTGTTGCTTGATAGATCTATATGGAAATAAAAATCTGCTCTGTGTTTTAGCTTATTTTTAAAAGATGAACATGAGTGAATATAAGGTTATGAACAATAATGCTCCACAGCTCCAAAAAACTGTAATGCAAGTATTAAATCTCCTTTATTCTGGGATGAGAGTCCTGGGACAAGTCTGCTGCTGGCAATTCCATACTGAAGTGCACAATAGAAATCCTGAGACAACAATAGATGAACTTGATAGCTTTACACCACATAGCACAGTGGTGCAGAGAACTCTGGCCACCGAAACAGAAAGGCTGCATTAGTGGATTACTCCCTAAATAAAGACAATCAAATATATTTATATAAAAACGTAGACATATAACAAATAAATAGAAATAAATATCATAAACATATTTATCAACTTGACTTATTATTAATGGAATATGGCTCTTTTTGGAGTAATCAAATTCACAAGCTTGAGAAGCCCCTCTCTGCATCCTGCTGTATGATAGGGATGATCAACAGCAACCAACCTCAAAATTATCCATGTGCAGTGTCAACAAGAAACAAAAGTAATGATGAAAGGGGGTCTTGAAGACTGAATAATAACTTGAGATGAATATTCACTATGGAAGAATTTGCATTATCATAACATCACTGATAGATTCATATGAAACCCTAATGTACTCACATAAATGTATATCCATACTTATTAATGAGTTCTGATATACTAAAAAGCTTTCTTTTATTTCAAAATCTTTGCTTACTGAATCAGTTCGTCCTAATTTCAGGAGGTCTCTTTCCGTCTTCTCATAGATGGGTGCTGATGTTGCATTTCATTACCTCTAGTTTGGTCACTGGCAGATGGGAAATGGGTCAAACCCTCTCAGAAGCCATATGTTTGCTCCCACTGGGGAGCTGAAGGAAGAAAGGATTGATTTAATCCTTATTACTGCAAGAGCAGCCGTGTGTAAGGTGGATTTCTCTTAGGACCTTAAAATATTAATTCTAATTAAGGCAGAAAGTGAATTGGAAATACAATAGAGTAACTCTGCAGATGCATTTCTATTTCATTGTGATGGGTAGTTTCTGCTGCTGCCTGTTTGCTGCACAGCAGCTGCTTCAGCATTTCCCTGGCTTGCAGTTTGCTTAGCTGTTATCAGCACTGCCTTTCCCCTCTCCTTAGTGAGATAATGGACAGTGTAGTCTGCTGCAACCTCCTGCAGCAGCTGCTCAGCTGCAGCCCAGCCCTGGCTGTTGTGCTGCTCTAGAAGCTGGTTTGACTCGTTGGCAGCTCTCTCTGTAGCTCCTGCAGCAGCTTGTCTCTAACCACCTCTCTTTTCTTCAGGGTTTCTTGTTCCTTTTGCTGGTACACACTCACTCCTGTGGACATACCTTGTTTTGACTGGAGCAGAGATTTGTGAAAAGCAGTGTAACAGTGCTTTATTATTCTATCTGAAGGTGGAAAAGAAATTTTTCCCCTTGGTGCTGCTGATGAGTACCAGAATGGAGGAAATGCTAACTCTTTATTTGCTTGAGGTATAGGGTTAAGTTCTCTGCTCAGAAGCTGCTCCAACTAGTTTAACCACAAACTAGGGTGAGGAGTGCTAAACAGAAATTAGGAACAATTAATCCAGAAGCAGGGCAGAGACCTTGCAGTAACTATAAAGGATCCTAGCAGTAACTGAGGCATCAACTGCACTATGCTGTCACCCAAGTGTCACAATCTGCAAGTTCCAGACTGAAAGAGAAAAGAGGCTTTTCAGGCATTTTTTTTGAAGTGTTCACTATGTTCTGATTACTTATACAGAGGTTAAGCTTTAAGAAGCCTTGTGAGTAAAAGAAGCATAAAAGAAGTGCAGATGAAACTTTCTGTCATGTCCTGTCAATATTTGGTAGATTTTCAGACCTGCAATACCAGAAGATTTGAAAATTTGATTTGAATAGTGGCATAGATGATAGTGGCCTTAATACATTGGCTTTTTCTTAAAATTGCTCAGTCCTGATCTTGGTGTCAGCAACTGCACATAGTGAAATCATATCTAGACAAGTGGACCTGTATTTGTACAGTCTGCTCAGCTTGTGTTAATTGCTTCACATGGTTCTGCCAAAAAGAATCACCTGCTGTTTCTATGCTTACTTTTGCTCCCAGTCTCTCTTGAATATATGGAAGGTATGAGTGGAAAACCATAATTCTTCAAGGTTTAATGTCAACAGCAAAATGAGATTATAACAGAAGCAAGATTTGCTTTATGCTATAATTTAGCTCCTACCTGGTTCTTCCCTTGCTATTGTAATGAATGCTTTCTGATTTTTCTCTCTGTCACTGTATTCTTAAAAAACTGAGCCATGAATCTGTCAGCAGAGTGGGTGTGGACACCAACCCCACATCTTTGCCTTCACTTGTTCTTGGAGCTACTATTTCTTCACTACCTCTGCTTTCTCATCTAAATGTAGTCAGTGAGAATGGGAAAGGGTCAAACTCCTCTTAGTGGGTCCTTGTGTTTCTTTGAATTTATGAGCCATAGCTTTTCCATGTGCATTCTGAATTTTTTCAGTGTGTTTAAAAAGGCATCCTCTGATAACTATCTACTGTTGTTTGAAATTTTTGGGTGGAACTGCTACATCCTGATGCCTCTCCAAAGTCAAGAGCCCAACTGATAGTTGCTTTTTGATGTTGTCCAGAATCTTCATGCATTTTTTTTTCTTTCTGCTTGTGGGCAGCATGTCAGAGCGAGGACTTGCCAGGTCAAGCCTCTCAATTAAAATGCCCTGTAGAAATGTAGAAATATGTCTGAGTAGCCTGGGATGTAAAAATCAAGCCAATGCAAGGCATTGCTAATAAAGAAGGGCAGAAAGAGGAAACAGGACAATGTAGCTGAGCTGGAGGGAAGCCTCAGTGAATGCACTGGAGGGCTGTCAACTTCTGAATCCTTACCTTGTACTGAAGTTGACTGAAGTCAAATCTCTCTCTCAGATTTACCTAGGGCTTGGATCTGAGTGTTTTTACTGCCTAGCAGATTAGTTAGAGAGAAGAGTTGTGGAAACCATAATTAACTTTCTTTTATAGGAACATTGGTATAGACCAGTCACTAGCACTTTAATTGCTGAGATACTTATGTACAGCTTGCACTAGTCTAGAAACCAAAGTGGTGAAAATGCTGACAGCATATGTGTATTTCTAATGCTGTTTGATAGCGACATGTATAGCTACATGTATACCACGATGGCAACCCAGGATGCTTTTCCTGTGCTTAGAATATGCTTTAATTCCATAATGTTCAAACTGCAGGCTGGATCCCACCCAGAGCAATGACCTCTGACTCATCCAAAGAGCCAAGTGCTGAGAAACTACTGAAGGTGACCGTGTGTGCAGGATTCGATTTGCAGCTAGAGCTGAGAGACAGAATTGAGAAGCAGATATGTGAATATTGTGTTAGGATTGGAAGGCTTAAAAGAACACCATGACTAAGGCATTTGATCAGGGTAATTCACCACATCCAGCATCCAGAAGCATTCTAGTGACAGGAGTGTGAGGTTCACTATGTATTTAGCTGGGAATAAGGTACAGTGGGAGCCAAGGCTCAGCTAGGAACAAGGTACAGTCTGTTTCTCTTGCATCTCTGAAAACACAGACTTGAACCAGTTTTTCAACTGGAGCAAATGAGTAAAACTCTGTTAACCTAATTGGGTCTGATGCTCAGCCTCAAGGGGTTTATGTGCTTTGTTTTGAGATTCTTCCTTTTCTTCCACATTTCTTCCCTTTCCCCCCCATTTACCTGGCAGGTTTGCAAAATTTAATATAATGGCTATTTAAATTTCCTTCATCCAGTGGCTATTTTCTGACTGTGAAGAACAGGAATAAGTAGGTCACAGCAAAATACTTAGGATGTGGAAACTATTGGAGCTTTGTTCACTGCTCATTCAGGGAAAAATACAATCTATCTGGTAGGCAAGATACTGTCCTGTACAAAACCTATTCTTTTGTGTCTGGAAGGTCACATAAAGATATAAATGCATTTATATTTATATGCAGGTGGTTTTTTTTTCCTATATATCAGTGTAAAGTGGTGTGCAAGACCTTGATGAATGTGTAACATTTGACATGAAACTTTCCAGATGGGTAAATACCTCAGGCTGAATTTTTTTGGATTTCTTTTGGGAGACGGAGATATCACTTTTGCAAAATGTATGAGAAAATATAGATTTGCTAGTAATAATAATAAAAAAAGAGCAAACAAAGCATGAGAATTTCTTTAAGGTGCTTTAGTATCTTTAAAAAAAGACTTTTAAAACATGCTGTAAAATATGAACTTACTATTGGTAGGAGGCTTATCCTCATGTCTTGCATGTTTTTTTGCTTCAACAGCCAATCAGGAGATATTGTCTTGAAAAATTCTGCATAGGGATGAGATTTACAGTAGGTTGCAGTTTACTATGCATTGTTTATTTTTGTATTCAGCATGAAAATGAGAGTAGGAGCATAGTTTTCCTCTGTTTTTTGATGATTCCTTTGCAGTTTTGCAAGAACTGGAAAGATAAAGGGGATTTACAAAAGGTTCACTAAAAGTGCAAGGTTTCCCATATCACAAAATAGAAGAACACGCCTCACACTAAGGTTTCCCAGACTACCAAAGAGTGTTGTAGTTTCAGACTGCATGCATCATGAAAGAACATTAAATTATCAAAAAATGTCTGTTTCCTTTTCAACTATTAAACAGGTTCAAAATGATTTGCCAATCATAGATTAAAGCCCTTCACATGACTAGATTGATTTATTTCCCCAAAAGCACCTTAAATAGAAAGTACAGCCCAAATTAGTTTTACATGGTGTATTTCATTGTCTACCTCCAATAAATTTTCAAAAATCAGATCCATTAAATATTAGTTAAGCATACATTTGCAGATTTTCTATGCACTCCTGTGTAGCCTGAGCACTTCAGTTTCCTTGCCCATGATCTTATCCAAAATAAATGGTAGTTAATTTGGTTAATCATTCTTACAGAATTGGCCCCATTTTTCAAATTATGCTGTGCCTAGGAAAAACCGTGGGGATCCGTTCCCTCCTTTGTGCTATTGAAGTGAATCAGAGAACTGCTTTGCTTACCAACTGTTATGTACCTAATTAACATTACAATGTAGTGTTGTAGTTCCAGTATTTATTTCAGAAATCTTTCTTCCAGGACCCCAGATGAGTTCATTAGTCAGTTGTGATTGTTAGGTTACTGCTTTTAATGATGCTCATGAAAAGAGCCATCCTTATTATCGCTTTAAGTGTAAGTTACATGCATTTGGGCCTTTGGTTTCATTTGACTCTGGTTGCTGCAAGCTACTTGAACATAAATTATAAAGATAAGATGCAATTGCATCAAAGCATGCCTTATTCATGCCCGAGTGAAGCGAAACACTGTTCATTTGGGGGGTTGTTTCTCCTTTCTTTGGTGTGTTTACCGTGTGCTATTTGTGGCAAATTGTCCTCTCTCATTTGATAGGAGTGCAGTTCAAAGGAAGACAGCTGGGACTTCTAAGACATCACATGGTTTTTACAGCATGGTGTGCCCAAAAATTACCAGCTATGCAAAGCCTTGTATGTTTTCTCCTAAAGATTTACTGCAAACACAGACCAGTGTGTGTGCTGCCTTTCTGTGCATTCCTGTGCACTTACCAAAAGTTTTGTCAGAACTATGTGAGTCAGTCTGCTGCTAATCTAAACAAACAGATTTGTGTATTTACTTGGAACAAACAAATTTGGCATCTTTTAATGTGTTTTATGCTTTCAACAAGCATTAAGTTAATGCATGCAAAATGCATAGATGGCTCCCTTCTCTTTTCCTTTCTTTGCATTGCTTCCATCAGTTGTGCAATCTTGCAGCAGCAAGATGCACTGCTCCATTCTGATGCACTGTGGTCTCATACTCAGCCTGTATTTCAGTTTCTTCCTTTAATAAAAAAAAAAAGGAGAGATACATATTTATGTATATTTATATATGTGTGTACATATATGTATATGTATCTATGCATATTTTTAAGATAACGTCTGTAAATGAAGAAATATAAGGAATACAAAAATCCTTAACTGGTCTTCACAGCTGGGTCATGAGACTGAGGACCCACACCACATGTTACTACTTCAGAGAATTGCACTTGCAGGAAACAACTTCCAGCCATTTCCTCCCTGCAGACCCTGGCTGAGGCAGGCTGTCCCTGAGTTAGTGAGGGTCATGGCAGAGCAGTTAAACTGCTCTCTATGTGATTGGGATCTCTTTTCCTTCCCCAAGAAATCATGATCTCTCCCAAACAATGGCTCCTATGGTTCTCTATCTTCAGCTTGAGATCATTGACAGCTGGGCTTTATCCTTACAGTAAAGGAGTTTTCTGCCTCATGTCCTGTTTCCAGGGTCCATACTATTACTATTTCCTTTACAGATTTTCTGCAACAAACACCACCGCTTCTTCCATTATGCTCTAGACTGTAAGAGTATCTTGAATGCACTTACTCTCATGGGGCAGCAATTTACCTGCTGTAGGTTAGAGGTGAAGCTATAGGGCAATCTAGAGATGTAGCAAGCCAGGCAGCTGTTGAATTTTCTTATTTTCAGATGTAAAGGAGCTAAATTATTTTGTCTTGATCCTCCTAGAAACTTCAGTATCTTTGAGTAACTGATACAAACTTTTAAGATCAGGTGAGCTTTTTTCGCCCATGTTTCTGTTTAGGGGGCCATAGTTATTCTATTCAGAGAGTAAGATATTTTATTCCACTGAAAAAAACATCCATAGGGTACGCTAGCTTCTGTTGAGCCTTTCAGTTCTTGCATTTTTACTGGTGTCTATGAAAGGATAAAAAAAGGGGTATTCATAAAAAAAAAATAATCTGAGACGGTATTAGCAGACAGCCTATACTGGTGGATATTCCTCTTGTAAACAAGAAGGCAATGATTTTAAAACAGTCCATTCCCCAGTCAATGCATGGTACTTATTCAGGATTAACAAGCAGTTAAACAAGAAACCCCAGGTGAGTAAAGGTTATAAACCAGACCCTTTTAGAGTGTCAGAGAACAGCTCAAAGAGGGCAGTGCTTCAGTTCAGGAAGGCTGCTGTGACTTGAACAGGTCACCTGTCTGGGTTACATTTTCTGGGCACTGAAGATGCCTTCCAGTATAAGGACTTAGAAAAATGCAAAGATACTCTAAAGGAGCTTTTTAATTTTTGGTCCTCCTGAGCTGTGACTTCCTTTGTTTGTCTTGAGGTAGCTGATCACCATACAGCTCCATGAAGGCAGAAAGAAAATGGTTCTGGGTGGTATTATTGTAGTTCTTCAGATGTACCTAAAGTGCTATCTTTGGAGCACTAGCTTGCCTCACATTGTGCTTCTATTGATTTTCAATCTTTTGTTTTAAAAAAGCAACCACCCTTCACCTGCACGTGCATAAATCCTGTACAAGTCATTTTTGTAGATGTAGGTGTATATTAAATATGAAGAGCAGAAGTAAAAGATCACAAACTCCAAACAGCCTCTCACCAGATCATATCTCTATCATGGTATGGATTTTGTTTCTGCAAGCAACCTGGGAAAAATTCTAGGCCTAACTGCTTGAAAACAACCTGATGAGTGTCAGTGAAATCTTTAAAAGGAGCAAGAGATTCTTTGGAAGGCACATAGACGGAGAAATAGGCTACAGCTCCAGCTTTGGGAAAGGTGTGTCAGGATTTTTATTTTTCCTTGCTGTGGACTAATAAATATTCATTCCTTAAGATCTTGTGAAATGTGCAATTCTTCCCTTAGCAGCATGCTCCTAATTAGGCTTGTCATCTGATCATATGAAGTTTCTCAGTCACATTCACACTTGTCATAAGTTATTAAAAGATGCTTCTGACTTGTGTCCTTGTCCGCCTGTGTTTAAGAAATATTCTCTCATTTTATCTGTTTCACAGAAAACCCTGAACTTCTTTTTGTCCCCATGCAAACCATGGTAAGTGGTATAAACAGAGAAATTACTGGTTTAGTCCACACTTATGACCTGAAAGTATAAAGAAAAGTATCAGATTCTAGCTTTGGAGAATTTGATTAAATACTAATGGCTGACTCTGGCCTTAAAAAGACATTTTAAATTTGTATTTTTCACCCTCCAATTTTCCCATTTGGTGCAAGACCTGGTAATGCTTATTCACGATCATGCGGGTACAAGCATGGCTGAGCATAACATTAAGGGGGTTTTGAAAAAGAAAAAAATGTATCTGCTTTTGTGAAAAGGTTAATAGCAAAACTATCTGGCATGTAACAGCATTATCAAGAACCAAAAAATGAACAGGGCGGTATTGCTCAAGTTCAAGATGTAACTTCTAAAGGCTTCCTACCCTGTAGAATTAATAACATCAAAAAAACCACCAGCTACATGGAGGAATAACATGTATTTGATGTAGTTCAACATATTAAACAGGGACCTTTTTAAACTCAAAACCCCCCGAACCTCCAAAACAAAACCAGCATGACATAAAGTTAAAATTTAAACATGACCTCACATTCCTTCCCCCAGCTCAAATACCTCTCTCCTCAGACACTTGTGGCTTTGCATTCAGCCAATTACTTTTTCTGCCTTGGAATAAGAGATGATGACTTCATACCATGTACAGATAGTCTTAGAGGAGAAATAGTTGGAGTCATCTTGCAAGAAAATGTACTAAGCATGGGGTGGACTAAAAAATGTCATGCTGCAATCTAGTCCCTTTTGTTTAAGATACCAATTTTACATTGGGAATGAGATACAAATCTTCAGTCTTCTGTATGAGTTGTTCAAACCTCTAGCTGGGGAGCAGTTCTTGTGCATTGTATGGTTCAGTGTGTATTTAATAATTGCAGCCAGGTGAAACAGCTTAAAAGAGGAGTTCGGACTGCAAGCCCAGTAACTTAGAGAATAAGCTATCTCTTGGGAAATTAGAGATTTGCCTTCAAATGCCTTCTTCACAATGGGAATTTATATCTGTCTCACTTTCCAAGAAAACAACTTTGATCGTGTTTTCTAAACCCAGGCTTTTAGAAGAGCACTCCATTCCTTCTCTGAAAGTGACATATATTGACCACATCCACTGGAGCAGGTTCTTATGGAAGTCATTGGGGAATTTATGGATTCTGTTGGGGTCTTTCTATGAGATGACCAGTGACTACTGAACAGATTTAAGTGGCTGAATACATACTCCAGAATGGGACTGTAGCTCCTCAGAGATGTTACTGGATGCTATGGACTTCACACTTGTCTCGGTCTGAGTTAGCTTTCATGATGCAAATTAGCATCTAGATCTTAGACTTGGACACCTGAATAAACATCCAACTCTAAACTCATGTAAGCCAAGTACTTTGCTCTGAATATCACTAACTTCCTAGGGATCTGAAATAGTTTTGGATGATGTTAATGTTTGGGTGGCCTTCCTATAATTTTGCAGTGTCAGACAATCTACAAACTACCCATCAAAATGCTATCACAGCCAGAAGCAAGTACAATAATCTCATTTTATTGGTCTATTGATGTCTACTTTCTTGTCTACTTAGGTGATAGCTGACCACTGCTTATTTCTGCCCGAGGATGCAAACTCTTTAAGGACCTAGTATACATAATGTGCTATCAGTGTTAAAGTAAGATTGTGCTGATATTTTATCTAGTACTACAGCATGACAGCTTAGAATATATTGACTTCCTTAAACTTACTGATGACACTGTGCACTTTACATCCATTGTATTCATGAGTGAGCATTTAAATATGCAGTGGCACATTGATCCTGAGCCTTTTAATGTAGGGGTAGCTGGCCTGAAAATCAAAAATTGAAAGGAAACTGTCAAAAGAGCAGGAGGTTTAAATAAAAACAAGAAGAAGGCAATACTATATAAACATTTACATCTGATTTGCCACAATAGAAATTCCTTAGTCTGTTTCTAAAAAATAAATAAAAAATACCAACTGCCCTGCCCACCATCCCTTTGCTCATGAGTTTACTTTATATTGCAACACAAATTTTAATCTTCGAGTAGACATGGGTGTTGAGGTAAGCCACAAGAACAACGTATGAGTGATGGAATTGGTAGCTGACACAATTTGCTTGTGAATATGAGTTTAATCTGACCTCTTCTTTTCTAATATAGCATGTAATATTATTATAACGTGTATATTTAATAACATGTATATTTCTAATATAACATGTTGTAAAGAAACTGATAAAGAATTTTTCCCCCCATTTTTGTTTATGGTGCAGAATGCCAGTGAACTTTTGAATGAAAATGAAATTGTTTCTCATTACTACCCTTACTTGCTTTACTCAGATTGTAGTATATCTACATAAATTTTTTTGAAACAAAACAACATGGAGGAGGGAAAGCAGTGATTTATATGTTTGAGGCCTTAAGGGCAGTTTTTAGTTAAGCATAGTAAAAGTGGTTGTATTGTGCTAAAGAGGTATCATACATCATGAACTTTAAAATGGGCAAAGGAGGTGATAAAGAGAACTTGTGGTAATGGTCCATAACATAATGATCCAATAAAAGTGATAACTGAACAGCTGACACCTGTAGTTATAAAGGGCTGTAGAAAAACTGAGCCAATCTGTTATGACTCTTCAAAATAGTGTGGTAAAATGACAGATTTAGGGGTTTGTTAGCAGAGTCTGCAGTAGGCATGCAGTCTCAACTACCAGGACCTGCACAGCTGGAAGAGTGAAGGGGTCAGGAAGGCCTCTGGAGTTAGGGAAGCAGGGTACAGGGCAGTACTAGGGTCACATAGCCTGTAACATTGTAGCTTGGGGTTTCACTTTATGCACAGTAAGGCCAGACTGCAAACCACTCACAGTGCCATTGACGGGCCACATTTGTGTGGCACATCACGTACACAAATGATTAATTTTTCCTAATTTGGACTGGGGAAGAGTTTTGTGAAGTGCAGTGCAACAATACTTGATTGTTCTGTCTGGAGTAGAGGAGAAACTTCCCCCCTTTTTGTTTCTGTGTCCTAGAGGAAATGCTGTAGCAGGGTTTCCAGCAGGTGAGCAGCTGTGGTCATCTGCCCTCTGTCTCCTTCCCTCTTAAAAGGACCTTGGACATGGGGGCACAGATTTTATCACTTACACAAGCAACTGTCAGCATGGGCGTCAAGAGTCCCTCAGGCATAAAGATCAGCTCTCAAGATTGTGAGGGATGCGTGTGCAGCCATCTGTGTCACTGGCAGCAGCTCAATTACATGGCAGCACACACGTCTGCACAGCCAGGTATGCAGCAGGGCTGCCTGGGGGAGGCTGCAGCTCTGCTGTGAACAGCTACTGACAACAGGAGATGCAAAACTTATGAGCTTGGAATGCAAAATCCAACAGGACTATTTATACCTACCGTGAAAAGCTAGCCACTGACAGCTCCATATTTCATATTGTACAAACAAAAGCTGTGGTAATGGCAGCTGATATAGATTCTTACTGTTTAGTCATGCCAGCCTTCTCTTGCGTGGCGTCAGCTCAGATGCTGTAGAGATTGCGTGTACTTTTTCCCCAAGAGAGGGCCATGTTTTTTTCAAGGCTGTGAGTCATGCAATGCTATTCTTTTACTTTGAAGCTTAACAGAAAAGATCTGATGTGCAGAGTACAAGTGAGGTTATAAATCCCTCATTCTGGACAGGGTTAGACTGAGTCTGTAATGTATGTGGCGGTTGTGGTTTGACAACAATCACATGGCATGTCACAGCAGTTTTACAGGAATTGCAGACAGACTTGCTGTTCATAGAGCCATAGTTACATAAACAATTCTGCAGCTCCCCAAAGATGGAGCAGTTCTGTGAGTCAGTGAATTTTCAATTGCTTACATGTTAAATGAAAAAAATATCTATCAGGATGAAACCTTGAGTAACAGAGACTGAAGATTGTGGAAATTACAAGAATATATTGCAATGTGTTTGAAACAGTTATGAATGTGAGTACAGAATATTCAGATTCTGCTTGGGGATGTCATAAATTAAACAGAATCATTCCATGAAATAAGTGAAAAGTAATGCAAGAATAGCTCTATTTTCCTTCTGTCAGGCTGTTTTTTCAGGGGCTGCAATATACAGACTAACTATTCCTGACACTCTGACTGTGCACTTTTGGAAGCAGATTCGTTCTTTGTCACTTACAATAAACACCTCTTTTTGAAACTTATTTTCAGTGTCAGAAAGTTCTATTACTAGCAGACTGAATCAAACCAGTATGATGCATTGAGTTAAATAACCTAAAGGAAGGCACCCGGAATAGGCTTCCTGCTTTATCTGTCATGTTACTTCAGCTCTGCTTCAGGAAACATTTATTTAAAGACTGTCCTGAAGATGATGCTTTCATTGTCTATTTTCTGAAAATCTAGAAAAAAGTTAGTGGCTGAAAGTTTATTGGAATAATTTATTTAATGGATTAAAGAAAAAATCCTTAATCCAAATTTGTTGGTTTTTAAATTGGTCACACTATATTTACTATGTGAAATATAGAATATAGAAATATATTTCCTATAGAAATATAGAAAGATGTGGAGTAAGAAAAAATAACCTCCATGAATATTAAAAAGTGTTTTTAATGTAAAGCTTCTTTAACTTCAGTCTCTTTTTTCCTTCAAAAGTGTTTTGAAATAAATTTTTCCTTTTGTCACAACAGAAAAGTTATTAAAAATGCTAACAGATGGTAAAATTCGTTATTGACAAAATAACATCTTTTTACTAATGAATATCTTCATTTGGTGGCAAGACAGAGGTTAAAGCAGTAAAATAGTGTTAGATAGTCAGAACAATAATGACAACAAACCAATAATTCTTTACAGCATGATCAGAAGGAGTCAGATCCTTGTTTTCCTGGTCATTCAGCATTCTTTACTGTAGTGTTGTGAAATGTAGTATGGCCCAAGGGCCTGAATTCTGACTGCAGAAATCCTCATTTATGTTCCAGCAACTTTTCTGACATTTTAATTTCCTGAATAGTCTCTAGCTTTTAAAATTGTTGAATTTTTGTGTATATTTGTGCCAAGTGACTTTGATTTGGCTAACTGTTATCTTTCTTTCTTGATGAGCAACAGGCAGAGAATCCACCCTTTTTTCCCCCCAGTAATTTGATTATCATGATTAATTGCCCTTATTGCTGGAGACTTTTTCCATAATTTGCAATTGTCTGGCTTCAGCTTTCATACATGACTTTTTCACTGCTTTTAAACATCTCTCTTTTTATTTCAACGACTTTTGTCATGCACATTCCAGTTTTTCAACAATTTTTTTAGAATGTGTATCCCACACCTCCACACAGCATTCCATTCTCACTATTATATTCAGAGGCAGTGCTAGTTTTTTTCTCCTGTTCCCAGGATTCTTCCATATGTTTGGTATTGATTGCATTCCTTGATCATTGATGTCCAACTCTACATTTGTTCGGATTAAAATGCATTTTATTTTTCTAGTTTTCAAAAAGCATGACCTTAGCCATGAGTGGGACCCCTCTGAAATGCAGGGCAGGTTCTTGCTGTAGCTGGGCTGTTCATTCCTCAGCTTTCCACCAGTCTGTCTATCTGCAAGAATTATGAGCAGTGCTTTAATATTTGCCTCCAGATCACTGGTGTAAATGTCAGATAGCATGGGGCCTTGCTAATCCCTGTGGGATCTCACTCAAAACAGCCTTGTTTGATTCCCCACCAAATGCTTCTTCCCACGATCCCTTAGCTAGCCAGCCACATCTTTGTTCCTTTTGGGTGTATGCTTTATTTCTATTGAAAAACCACTCATGATTTATTAGTGTTTACCTCTCCTCACTGTAAGGATGACTTCGGGGTTAACAGGCCCTCACTCTTGCCACAGGAAACCCTGCCTATGTGCCTGAATAGAGGCAATCAGCTCAGAAAGTGGATAGGCTGTTAGAGAAAACTTGCGTTGTTTCAGCTTGTTTCTTCTCCCCTCCCTGGAGAAGTGCATCTCCTGCCTCCAGAAGGAGATTCAGGGCAGCAGAGGGATGGCAAAGACTCACTACAAACTACTCTAAAGGGTTACTGTTTCAATTTACTTTAAAAATTAATGTTCAATACTGGCCTCTATCTCTGTTCTCTGGTTGGCAAGAAGCTGGTTCCTATTCTCACTAAAACTTCTAACCAGGTAAAACAGGACCATAAATGTTACAGAAGAGAATGGCAATTACTATCATGCTATGTTAACCCAAAAGGATGCTTTCAAAAACAAAGATGTTTGAAACAACACATGCATTAGAACTCCCACAAGGAGCAACATCAAATGCCAGAGTTCACTTCTTGCTTTACGTAACACTGTTGTATTGTCCTCATTGTGAAAATCTCTTTATATTTAAAGAATGAAATTTAGGTGAAGTTCATAATGCAGTTACTGCTCGTGCAGATACTTTTACACACTAAAGACATTTTACTAGTTCATTATGTATTTCTATTTCATCTGTATGTTTGTGTTGCATAAACTATCTGAGTACATTTTTCCAGATTTCAGAATATTCAGATAGAATATTCACTCAAAAAGAATTGCATGACTTGGCATTTAGAACTACTTTTTGATGTGTGGGATGAAAGTTTCTTACTGATGAAGTAGGAAGCTGAAACCTGGGGTGCTTTTGTAGAGTAGCTATTCAGCTGCATCCAGTTAATTTTCATGAATGAAGAGGCAGCACGATTCTGGTGAGTTGTGCAAGGCTTGTTGCTGGCATTCATTGACTCATACTTGGTGTGAGAAGGGAAATGTATTTCTAACACAGATTGTAAAGGTCTGGTGGAAGACTAGATTTGCACTATCTTAGAGTATTATGCCTGGCCTAGGGATTGAAGATCACAGTTTTCCTGTAGCTCTATGTCATAGCTAATATCCTAGATATTGAAAAGGTGTGGCCTGGGAGATGGTGAATGAAAAATCAGCTCATTTGAACAAATGACTTGAGTTCTCCCATATCTAGTGGGTAAATACTGGTAGGGAAAATGATTGCCATTAAAAATTACTGGGTTGTTTTGAGATTTTTTGTAGATGATTTTTAAAAGAACCTAACCTAATTTTAAGAATGAAAAGTTAATTCAATCAGAAAGGAGCATCACAAGAGAAGGAGTAAAAAGCTGTTTAGTCATAGATGTTTAATGAGACTGCAGTCTAATCAAATTGTGGATGTCACTGCTGCCTAAGCTCACATGAAATCACATGGAGAATTTTCAAAATAATTAGAAACCAATTTTAAACTGTGTATGCAGCTATGAAAAGTCCATCAAATAAAAGCATCTTTTTGAAGTGAATATTAGGGCTGCTTCTGAAAGTCACCCATGTTTTTGCTCCTTTTCTCATGCTCCCATGACTGAACTTTTTTCCAATTATTTATTGTCTTACTCCTACAGACCTCCTCTTTACTTAGTAAGCAACTGCTAAGAACCATTTCACATTGCAGAGTTACTGAATAATAGACTATAATGATTTTTTAATTATGTACATTTTTATGGCTTGTATAAAGGGATGTTAAACAAACTAGCATGCAATACTATTATTTACCTGCATTGTAGTATCAAGTATGATCCTCTCTCAAGGAGGAGATCATAATGTTATGCTCTTCAGAGGAACAAAGAAAGATAAGCATGGAGAATCATGGAATGGCTGAAAATGACAGAGCAGTAAACATGAGTGCGTTACAGTATCAAGCAAATCTAGAAATGATTTTGCAGTTCTGGTACTTTTTTGGGACTACAGAGAAGGAAACACCTAAATTTGCTTGTAACAAACTTGCAAAAGGCCTCTGTGCTGCATAAGAGTTGTATATCCACAGTGTCTGTTACTTTGCTTTTCCCTTCCCTTCATTGTAAGTTACTGTTTACAACCTTTAATACTTAAAATTCCCAGATGTCAATTTAGCTGTACTTTGTTGCCTCTGGTGTGTACTGAAAAGAGTTATTGGCCTGAGGAATTTTCTCATCAAAGAATAGGAACAGAGGTATAGGGAGGTGATTTATTTATTCCACAAATGCAGAATGAGCAGTAGAGCAAAGGTGCCTGACATGGTTTGTTCTTCATCTACGTTATAGAGATCATGAAGGACAGCACTAGAGCAGGAAAATATTTTCCATGAAACTGTCTTCCTATGATATGTTCCATCTCATAATATGATTTTGTTCCTCCTAAAAATGTTTATCAGTGTATGAAGAACAAGCTTGGGAAGGACAATTATCTTATTACATTGTCCTATATAAATTACAATTCTAAGCTCCAAGGAGTTTTTAAGCTGCCATAGTTTTCATTCCACAAGAAGTATTTGTAATCCTTGCAAAATCAATTCTTTTCAACATAAAAGACCGACAGATCCACTTGTCCATGGTTCTGTTTCCCTTTTGCTTTGCAAAATAACTTTAAGACAGAAGCATCTGTTTCTGTTTAAAACATTCAAGGGGTGTAGTTACCAATTAGAAGAGTAAAGCAGAAAATATCCATGTCATCCTAACTGTGTCAGATTTTGGCAACTGCAGAGGAAATTACCTTCCCAGCAAACAGTTCATCTCTCCCTCTCTCCTTCCCTCCATCTTAGCTTTTCACAGATTTCAAGATTTTTCTGGAAAAATTGTAATCATTTGTGGCAGTCCCTGTAAATAACATTTAATTCCACAGCTGCTGGGAACACAGACATTTCTAGCATTTTCCACTGTTTCTCCTGATAGCTTTCTGACAGCTGGAATATCCCAGTCCATCAATTCAGGCACTAGGCTCTAGAATAACTGAAGCTCATCAAGGTCTTCTCTGAGTTTATGAGCTTTTTTTTTTAAACTTATTTTTCAGATTGTTTCCTTACTACTTGCTCAAGTAGCAAACCAGTGTTTGATGTCTCATTTTTCCTGCTTGAAGGGAACATAGTCCTAAACCTGAAATTACCAACTTCAAGCTGTTTTTATCAAAACAGTCTTAAAAAGAATCATAGAATAGCCTGCGTTAGAAGGGACAACTATATGTCATCTAGTTCCATCCCACAGACAGAGACACCTTCTACTAGGTCAGGCTGCTCAGAGCCCTGCCCAACCTGGCCTTGAACGCTTCCAGGGATGAGGCATCCAAAGCTTCTCTGGGCAACCTGTTCCAGTGCCTCACCACCCTCACAGAAAAGAATTTCTTCCTAATATCTAGTTTAACTTCTTCTCTTTCAGTTTGATGCCATTCCCTTTTGGATCACTGCACGGCCTTGTAAAAAAGTCCCTCTCCATTCTGTAGCTCCCCTCAGGTACTGGAAGGTCGCAATTAGCCCACGCTGATGCCATCTCTTCTCCTGGCTGAACAACCCAGACTGCCTCAACTTTTCCTCACAGGAGAGGTGCTCCACCCCTCTAACCATCTTGTGGCCCTCCTCTGGACTCACTCCAGCAGGCCCATGTCCTTCCTGTGCTCAGGATCCCAGAGCTGGATGCAGTGCTGCAGTTGTTCCAGTTTAATTCTACTTTTTGTAAACTTCTTTTAATGCAATTGTTGGAATAGAGGTCTGAGCATTCCCAAGTGGTTATCCTGAAATTTCAGGTAGCTGTAGGTCCCATAAAATCATGTTTGTTTTTCCATGTCTCTGAACAAAAACTTGAGTTTTCAGGCAGAAAATCAGTATTTTAACTTATGCTGAAAACTCATATTTGTTTTATTACTGTAGTCATCACAGTTGCATGGTTTAGCGCACCATAAGTTGGCAACAGCAAGTAACTAAACTGAAACTCTCCAAGATCTATTTCAGAATAACCTTGAGAAAAAAGTTTAACATGTTTTCAACTTTTTAGTGGGTTTTTAAGCCTTTTATGCTCCTCCAAATTCCTTGGTTTAGTGGAGGAACAAATAAGTGTCATGGAAGAAATTCTATTTTGTGAACATTTCAAACTTAAAAAGCACTAACATCTGGTGAGAGGAAGTCTCATGGAATTTCAATTCCAGTTTCCAGACTTAAAGCTACATAGAACATAAACAGATGCATAGTATTTTCAATACAGAATTTGCTATTTAAGGTAAGGAAAGCACATAGAGAGCTACATGACTTTTTATAAATTTAATAATTTAATGCTTAAAAAATTATTATTGAAATTGCATCTGAGATTGCAATTGTTATCATATATCTGCATGTAGAGTGTACATAGTCCTAAAATGACTGTGCATTATTTTTCTATATTTTAGTATTTTTCTATAATAGCATTTTTTTTCTGGAAGAATAAAATATACAGCTCATGACACAGTCCATAGCTGTATGTTTATACATGCATTTGAACAAATTTTGCCTACTTAACTTCCTTTTCCTGAGTAAAAACTATAATTAAAAAAATACCCCATAAATTGGAGACATATGATTGACTTGTAGCAGTATGTTCAAAAAAGTGATAGAAATGTATTTTTTGAACTAGATGCTGCTCCATCATAATGGACAAATTTTTTTTATGTACAGAATTTGAACGTCAAACAGAACGAAAATATATAGAATAAAACCGTGAAGAATAACATGGGCAAAAATTGCTATTACTTCTGGATAAGTGAATATTTCTCCATTTATAGTCTTCCTTTTTCATGCACTTTGCACATAATTGGTAGTAGGATGGAAAAGTTGCTGAACTGGGAAGATATATATATATATACTGACTTGAAATGTAACCAAATGAAAATACCAGTTCATATAATTATTTCAGTTTTTCAGAGAGTGTTCAGATCCTACTGGTTTTGTAGGTACTTGATATAAAATGTAATTTGCATAGCAAATTAATGGACCTCCCGTGGACTGGTTTATGGCATCCCTGTTAATTCATTCATATTATTAACTTGTTCAGTATAATTCTGAAAATAATAAGAAAATTATGCGAGTTCTACAGATTGTCTAAAAGTGTACACCATATATATGTGGAGAAAGGGGAGTTTGCAGCTTGTTTATTCATAAAATGTGCTGGTGTAAACATCACCTGCTGGTGGCAGCAGACAGGATGAGATCTGTCATTCTCGAGCTGCTCATATGAAGAAAGTGGTATCTTAAGATCCTATTTGCCTTGTATAATTATTTCTGGTCCTGGAAAATTTAACATAAATCTCGTCACAATCCTAGGAGAATGTTCTGTGCCTGAAAGCATTCAGAGAAGTCTCAGAACATGATGCTATATATACTTTTTATATCAGGACAAAAAAATAATAAACCAAAATGGTCAAGCATAGCTGTCTGTGCATTCTCATTGTACAGAAGGACATTGTGTAGGCCAGTTATAATGAGGCAGAAACAAAGGCAATGCTTTCTGAGTTACAGGGATTCGAGGATCTCAATCAGAAATATCCAAGCCTGCTTATTCTCACATCCAAGTAGCTTCTGTAGCTGTAGACTGACATTTTTCTCTTCTGAGCCAGCCCACAGATGACTATAAAAATCAAGTTGCAACCTATTGTGCAGGTGGTCAGGTTCTGTGATATCTGTTCTTATAGTGCAGTTTGGTCAGGACCCATTGTGCAAAGTCATCTTTGAGATGGTTTTTAAGCATTGTAAGGTGATCTCTTCACCATCTTGTCTGTTTGGTCTCACAAAGAAGTTTCTGTGTTTGGTTGGCTCTCCTATCCTTCTTAAAAATTTGTAGTTGCAGGTATAGTTCATTTTAAACCAAAATTTTTACTTTTACCGGTTTGCAGTTTGGGGATTGCATAAGTACCTCACTACTTGGCCACGTGGGACTTTGAGAAGGATGTATTGCAAGATTAAAAGAGGAATATTTTTCTCCCAGAGAAGTTCTGATTGGCAGAAAGAATGAATATGTTGCTTTTCATGAACAATGGCAAGTGGCTGAGAGTTTTCCTTTGCTATAGCAAGGATGGATTGTTCATGGTAGGAAACATCAGTAGACCATTGGAGGCATATATGTGAAAACACCTGCCTATCCATTTCTTGTTTGGTTATATTCTGTTCTTAGTGGTTTGCTCTGAAGTCTGGATATTTTGTCACGTGGATGCTGAATAAGAGAGCACCATCAGGCACGAGATGGAACTTTTGTATTTTCCTAAGCCTTCATTCCAATGTTGGCCTCTTGCTGATTTTTTCCAGTAGTATGGTTTTTCTCCAGCGTCTTCCTTCAGTCATTCTGTTGCTGTTGACCGCAGTTTCAGACACCCTCAGCCCCTTCAGATCACTGGGGCAAAGTGCCTCCAAAGAAATTCTAGCATGCCTTGGCACACCATTCCAGTGCTGTGCTTCCATGTGCTTAAGGTGGTGCAAGCTGTAATGTTGATACAGATAAAACTTACAGAGTAAGTGCAGAGCAGTGATACACTAGTTCATGCTGATCAGCAGTGGTCTTTGTTCTTAAGCTGCCAGAAACTTTTTTCTTTCTAGAACTGACATAATAATAATAAATCACCTCTCATTCCTGCATGCATATTTTCCTTTTTTCCCCCCCACAACAGCTAAGATGTATTTACAATTCAATTCCTATTACTCTGATTCCTGGCTTTTTCAATCTGTTTCCTAGCATCTGTTTGTCTCGCACCCATATTTAAGCTTCTTGTTTTCTTGTAGCTCCTGCTGATCTTTCATTTCTTTTTTTCCTCCAGTCTGTAGTCCTTGGACTTTGCTTCATCTGCTTCTTTTCGCAGCACTGGTGAAACGCTTAGCTCGTGGAATACAAAAGTCACATTGAAGTCAGGTTTGTGTTCCTTTATCCCCAGTCCGTCAAAGATACATGCATTCTACAGAGACTGAGCCTCCTTGGAAGAATCTTGTGCAAGAATCTCTGGTTTTCCTATGAAACTTTTCAGTCACTTCTATAGCATCTTCAAGACAAAATCTATCCAGATTGGAAAAAAACTTACCAGATGTACTTTTGTTCATGAGTGCAGTCAGACTGCAAGGGCTTGGGCTTGCCCTTAACATTACAAATAGTTTAAGTATTGATATCTACCTACATTAAGGGATAAAGGGCCAGGCCTGCTTGCTTCTGCTTCCTTCCTTTTATCCTTCTTCCCTCCTTCTTCCTTTCTTTCTCTCTCTTTTTCTCTCTTTTTCTTCTTTTCTTTTTTTCTTTGTTCTTTCATTCATTCTTTCATTCTTTCATTCATTCTTTCATTCATTTGTTTTTTCTATTGTTCATTCTTTCTTGCTGTTGATCTTTCTTTGTTCTTTCATCTTTCTTTCTTTCTTTCTTTCTTTCTTTCTTTCTTTCTTTCTTTCCTTCCTTCCTTCCTTCCTTCCTTCCTTCCTTCCTTCCTTCCTTCCTTCCTTCCTTCCTTCCTTCCTTCCTTCCTTCCTTCCTTCCTTCCTTCCTTCCTTCCTTCCTTCCTTCCTTCCTTCTTTCCTTCCTTCTTTCCTTCTTTCTTTCCTTCTTTCTTTTCTTTCATCATTCTTTCATCATTCTTTCTGTCATTCTTTATCATTCTGTCATTCTTCTGTTGTAAAATATTGTCCTAGGTGAACAAAGATGCTTCCTTTTTTTCCCCTCGGGGGCTGTGCTTTGAACAATGTGTATCAGAAGTATAGTTTGTCTCTGGAGCATGTATTATATCTAAGATTTGTACAGAGCTACCACAAGCATCAGTGTTACTTCTCAACTACTAAGATTATAAATATTATGTTAACATCTTTTACCTAATTAAGCTTTGAAGAGATAATTTTATACCATGAATTTTCAGAACTATCAAAATTTTTATTTCTCTTTTATCTTAAATCAACTTTGGTGTACCTGATCAAGTTTATGGCAAAAGAAAGCAGTATTATATATATGAGAATCAGTTTAAAGGGTAAAAACATTTGTGCCTTAATTTTATGTGTTGGTGTCAATTGACTGATTACACAACAGGGCTGGATATCTATTTTTAGGTGACCAGTAAATCAACATCAAGTGGCAGGATTTTATCCACATTGTGATTGAGGAGGAAAGAATTTGTAAAATAGTTACTGAAGACATAGTTCAACTTTGTAGTACACCAAGCATCTATTTTAATGTATATTAAAAATTAATCTCAGAATAAAGAAACCATTTTACAATGTATTATTACTGTGATACCTGAATGTCTGAAACAACTGAATGCACACATTTGATAGTGTATTACTGACATGAGACACTACCACAAACCAAAACAGTATAGCAGAAGCTTTCATGAGCATGACTCAGTACAAAAAACCAGCTTGTGCTCCAAAGAACCTGATTTCTGTGAATCCCCAAATTGAGGAAAAAAGTGATTGCTGTGGTGTTCTTCCAAAGAAGACCTGAGAAAATATTATACTTAACAGCTAAATTATGTATAGGTAAACTTTACATGATAGTGAGAATTTACAGGGCCAGCTAATCATAGACTGTGGTGTCTCATATAACACACAATACTGATTTTCATAAGGGCTGTCTGGGCTCAGCAGCTGCATTGGGAATCATTCCAAGAAGTAGCAGTTTCTTCAGAAGTCTGTCTTTATTATCATAAAATTTAGTGTAATAAAACTAAAAAGTTTTAGAAATGACAGTGGCTATTTTGATCTGCTTTATCATTAGGATTGGGGTTGGGACAATTTAAATGCCTCAAGTTGCACTGTTGGGTCTGACATACTAATATTGTGCCCTGAAGAATTCTGCAGGTAGATTGATGTTAGTTTGGGGTTTTATAAAATAACATTTAAACTGATTGATGGAACAGCTAGTATTGCACTACCATTTAAGAAAGAAGCTGAAATGATAGTCTTTCTGCTAGAGAAAGAAGTAAGACTTGCATGGTAGGGAGACACTGGCTGTGACTGACATACTTTGTACCACACATGTGAGAAAGTTCTTCTTATCTGATCTATTATGAGGTCATGTTGCTCCTTGATGCAAGTAAGTCATTTCTTATAATCAGCTTCCATAATAAAAAGGAATAAGCTCATTTAGCCCCTGGGAAATTTTCCCACAAACAATGTTAAGATTTCTACTAAGTGATTAGCATTTATTTGCAATGAAACTAGAGTGTGAAATTGAAGAGGAACATTATTTTTATTTGCCCTAACTTAGAGCTAAGAGTTGCACCAGTTTCTTTCATTCTGCTGTGATAGGAAGAATCCTGAAAATACTGGTTTTGAGGTAAACCTGGGAAAAAGAACAGGACTGGTTGGAAATTTTCAGTGAAATTTGTTTGCATCAAAAACACTGTGGTTTTAAACTGCCATTATTTCCTGGAAGGATTTTTTTGTTATTTTCTGTTTCGGAGGAGGAAATGAAGATAAAAAAAATAAGGTCAGAAAAAACAAACTAAAATTACAACTGGCAACAAGTAAAAACCAAGAAAAATCTCACCTTTTGATTCTATGAAAAATTTTAAAAGCTGTGTAGTTGATCTAAAAATTCAAAGAGGTTATTTGGAGGAAATTTTTGATATGAGGATTTTTTTAGCTCAAATTTACAATTGCAGATCAGTTCTTGCAGAATCAATTAACCTTCACTTAAAACTATCGTATTCCCAGCCACCAGGTAAATATGTAATTAGAGAAGCCAACTTGAACTTGGGATCTGTGAGTGATTTGATAACAGGTTTTCAGGTAGCTGAAACTAAATAAGGTGTTTTTTTATATTACTAGACGTTGAGTTTTTTCAGAATATTGAAACAAGGAAGTTCCCTTACATGCACAACTGGAATAAAATTTAGTGTTGCAAAACCAGTGGACTTTCATGTTTTGCAGCAGCAGCTCCTAGAGAGCTACCAAACCAGCTGTGTCTAAAGAGGATTAAGAGTAGTCTTGCTTGGGGTAAGAAAAGGTTATTACTAACTTCCTGCACCATTTGCTTGTTGGATCCCTGGTACATGTTAGTGGATGAGCACTTCAAGAAAGTGACACACACAGATATGAAAGGAAATACAGTGTTAGTGAGTTGTTTCTTTTACGTTGTGGAAATTATCTGTCTGGTATTTTGATGGTGGATGACTTTTCAGAAGAATTTCTTGGTGACAAAAGTGTTTAAGATTATATACATACAAATGCACACAAACAGTTGTGGATCTTTCTGCTCTCCTACCTGCCTGGGTATGGGTCAGATTTGGTAGGCAGTGAAGGTCCCTCTGGTGTGTACACTCAAGGGAATAATCAGATCCTCTTTTGAAACAGATTAGAATGTTCTCACTTATATCTCACTGTCTCTGTCTGTACCGAAAGACCATTTAAATCCAGATTAGTATTCAGCCAAACCTAATCTTGATTTCCAATTTAACAGATGTTTCACACTATCTCTTTGGAGAAAAATTTTGGAGCAAGACACCATCTTCTTGCTAGAACAGTCACCATCTGACTTTTGTAGCTGAAGGGAAAAATTATTTTATGTTTGCAAATATTTTGCTCACTCTTAGCCACTAGAATGACAAAAATGACTTTATCCAGAAAAGCTAAAACAACCTCCCCAAATGCACAAATCAAAAAAACCAATAAAAACTCACTCATGTGTGTGCTGAAAAATCAGCATATAAAAGTTGCCAGTATATACTGTTGGCTTTCTTGAGTGAAAATTAGGACAACAAAAACCTAAGGTGATGTAGAGGAGTTAGCTAATAAAGGATGCTAAAGTAATGATGAGTTAATTTGAAGCAGCTAATTTGTCTTTGTCCATTTTAATGCTAATCTCTTTGCACCACTCATCTCCCAGGCACTGTTACTCGCTGCAGGCAAACCTGTGCTGAGTTACAAAGGAGCAGGAAACACAACTGCTCATCACAATATGATTGACTCTCTGAATACATTCCTCTGTCTGGCACCACACAATTGTTTTCAATGTCTGTACATGTTGTAGTGTAGAATTTTTTTCTGACTTACCTCTAATGGGATCATTTCCAGGTAGTCTCCCTGTCTTTTTATAAGTGAGAACATAAAATTATATGAGCTAGGAGCATATAAATTTAATGCACTGTTTCAGGGAACACTTTATTTTTTTTGTGGTTGGATTGCCGGGATTTTTGGTATATATAACTTAATATTTGTCTATATTAAGTTTAATCTTATATGTTATCTCTCCGTTTTTTTGCCTTGAGAGATCTTTCACTTACTCAGAGTTTATATTTGTCCCAAGTATTTCAATACCCTCTGCAGACCTTTCCCGCTTGATTTTTCACCCATTTTTCAGGTCATTGATCAGTTTATCGAGAAGCAGAGTGCTTAGCAGAGATTTCTGTGAAACTCTGCTTGTGATCTGCATTTGTTCTTCATTCCACTGTTTACTGTTTCCATTATTTGTCCATTCAAGGACCTTCCTTCTTATGCCATGGCTCTTTAGATTCATTTAGCCTTCGGCATTGGATCTTGTGAGAAGCATTTTGTTGGAAAACATCAACTGTGTGCTTTTCAAAAGCAGCAGGGTGTCTTCCTCGAAAAAAATGTTGTTGCCTCATTCTGCTACAGTTCATACTAGTTTTCATGACATAGACCTCATGTGAAAGGATCTGCAGAACCTTTCTTTACAATCTGATATCCTAAGAACCAAAGAAATTCCAAGTGGAAGATCATGCACATCACAACCAGCACCTATTTCACCCATGGCTTCTTGGAGGTTGCCTGCATATATAATGCCTAGACTTTATGGGCTGTTGGTTTGTTTCATAGTCTTTCCTGCTAGGCCATCAGTTTCAGACAGATCCTTTGTTATATCCTCCAGTAGAATTTCCACTTTCCCTGATTTGCCGCAATAATTTCTAGTTTCTGGCTGAACACTTGCCTTTTAAGTTTCATATTTTCCTTCACCTTGTATTAGAAAAAGAAACTGTAGATAATGAAGATTATGTTGGGCCATTGCAGTGTCTTAAATTCTGATTTATTTGCATAATCAGGAAATCAAATGTCCGTGGTTGGATTTCCACAGTTAAAAATTGATGGTCTGGCTTTGCTGCCATTAAAGCCTCGGGGGGCAGACTTTATAGTGCACTTTAAATCAGTCACTTTAAAAACTGTAATCACAATTCTTGTTAATGTTCAGGTTTACTATAGGAATTACTGAGCAAGTCTTTTTGTTCTATATCCTGAAAGAATAGAGGCATCGTCTTCTTCCCTATCAGATATACTTTCTAAGAGTCTCATATCTGAAATAGGAAGCCAAGCAGTCCTAAATGAAAAATTGTCCAATTTGTTCAGACTTTTAAATATAATAATAAAATAATTGCAAAGGAGGTATTTTGGATTGCATTTATGGGGAGTGATATGAAGAGAAAAACCTAAACTAGGTCCATTAGAATTCAGTTATTTCAAAGCTTTTTGAAATAGTTTTATTTCTTAAATCATATAGGGAATAAGCAACAGGATCATTATAGTGTGGATAGGCTTTGATATTATATTCAACTTGCTCTATATGTTACTGACATGATATATTTCAGGTTTTTTGTGCACTGACATGGTTTGTCTTTGTAGTTGATACAGTTAATTACATTTTCAAGTAAAAGTATAATGAGCCATCTGACTTGGCAGAGAATTCCTGAGACTACTGAAATGGAAAAGATGTTATAATGTAACTTGTCTGTGGGGGACATTCATTTTTACTGTATCTATTCAAGAAAATTCAGCATCAATGAGCTCATTAAATCTGATGTTAAAATTTACATCATCAGATTTCAAAGTCAGCAAGCAGGCAAAATTATTTAGTGATGGAGCTTCTCTGGGTTTTTTTGTGGCATTTTTGAGATTGAAATAAATTATTTACTTGACAGACAGGTGGCTGTATAATGATTGTGGCTGATTTTAACAATATGTGACAGTAAGGGAAATTAGAGCTCATTAACATTCATTCGCCCCAGTGTCTGCACCACTGATCAATGACTGGACTACTCTATGGCTTCAAATGCTTAATGATTCTTTGTTTGACAGGAACTAACTTCTATTGGAGGAAAATGTGGATGATCTGATAGCTGGCAGAGTGAATGTGAACTTTATAAATAAGGGAAATGTGAACAACAGGGGAGCAGAATGAGTGCAAGAAGCCTTTCAAGGCTGGTGGTGATTGATAAACTCTATTATGGTTGACACAGACGTTCTGTGTTTTGCATAAGAGTGTTAGCATCTGAGTGAGCAGAAAAGCAGGGGAAAGTGAGATTGTCTGTGTGATTAGTGGAAGGTAATCAGCCATCTGTTAGGCATAATGCACTTACTGAAGATAAAGATAGAAAGCATATGTGTGCATGGGCTTACACAGGATCTCTCACCTTTTATACAAGTATCCATGACAATGTAAGATTGTATATGAAAAATTAACACAAGGCAAAAAAATATGCTTGTTTCGTGTATTTTTTTTCTCCCACCAGAAGGAATCCAAGCTGGTAGCTCTGTTGTATAGTTCTTAAATATGTCCTTCATCAGACTGAAACAGTAGCTTTTGAAGTGGCAGAAATAAATAATTGGAGGAGTATTTTTTAGAAATTATGGTATCATAACTCTCAGTCTGATTGCGACAATGAAAATATGGTTATGCCCTACAAATGTTGAAAGATGAACTTTTTATTGATCAGGACATTTAACATTGCATTTTCATCTATTCACCTGCAAATTTAAAATCAGCTGGTTTGTACAATTATTCTGAGTACAAAAACGGTTTGGTTTAGAAAAAAATTGGAATGTGATTTAGTACGGCTTGACCACCTAAAACTGTCACTGATGCTATCAGGATTTTGTGATATAGAAAAGGAGACTGAGCTTTTAAGTTTTATACAAAAATTTTGGCAGTGATAGGGGTCCTTCTTAGAAGTTAAAAAAAAATCCCTTCTTTACCTCATTTCAAAAATTATTTTTGTAAGGTATAAAGGGCACCTCTAAAATTTTTTTTTTCAGTTCTGATACGTGTTGTAACACTTATTGTAGTGGTTTACAACTCACAGCTTGCATATCTCACAAAATCTGGAAAAACAAAACACTCCAGAAATATAAAAAAATTTAAGGCGAGCATTTAAATCGCTCACTTAAAATATTAATATATGACCCCAAAGTATTATTTAACTTGATCATCCCTTCTTATCCCTTTTTTTTAGCAGAACCCACTTCTAATCAAGAAGTTTTCTGACCCCGAAATTGCATAAAATAGCTATGTCTGTGAGGCTGGCTGCTGCTGCTGGGCCTTGTTGTTTGCTGTTTCGGACTTCAACATTAGAATTTCGTAAGAACACCTCTGCACGGGGGATTTTCCTATTTCCCGTCCGTGCGCGGGGCGTGCCGGTGTCTGCAGGATGCCCTTTCCTGCCAGGCAGCGCGGGCGGGGCGGGGCAGAGCTGTCCCTGCTCCCGGGCCGGGGCTGACGCGGGGCTTTCGCTTTCTCCGGGGATTTCGGGAGCTCAAGCACTCCTTCGGTGCCAGTGCTCCTGGAGAGCGCAGGAGAACCTTTCAGTTGTCCTTTCTCGCAGCATAGCTGGATGATGATGCCTTTTTATTCTGCCAAGAATCAATTCAGAGAGATCTGTGTCCTAGTGCTTGGATTCAGTCTTTTCTAGCTGCAAGCTTCTCCTTTCAAGCATTTGTGAGCTTTTTAAAGCTTTCACAGACCTCGCTAATTAGTATCCGCAGTGTATTTTATTTCGTAGAACTTTAATTTTTTTTTCTTTTTAGAATTACTTATTTTACAATTTCTTCACATAGTCTTAATTTGAAGTGTTGCGACTTCTTGCGGTCTGGCAGAAAGGAAAGGATGTGAAGGACTTGCCTGTAAGAGCTGCTAGGATTAAGGAGGCATTAGCTGTAATGCTGGAGAGCCACTCTTACAGAGTCAAGCACATCGTAACAAAAAGCAGGTCAGCAGGTTCCTAATGGTTGCTAATTGCACACTCAGTGCCTGAGAGCTGGAAGTGCGCTCTGCATGCAGCATGGGCCAGCTTTTGTTTGCTTCTGCAGGAGCATGTTTTCATTTCTGTCTGCTAATTGCTTTAATGTCCTTATTAGAGCTGAGTCATACTGAAAAACCCTGTAAGAGTGCCAGGGGTTATTTTTTGTGGAAAAACTATGAAGCAAGCGCTGCTCTTCCTGTGCTTTGGTATCATTTAGTGATTCACAACCAGCTGTTTCACTGATAGCATGTTTAACAATAAACATGCAGAAATAAGGACCACCTGTGCTTCACCAGTATTTCACTTTCTGGAGGAAATAATGTAAAGAATATGTTTAAAATATTGAGATAGTTTTGGCTATTAGAATAGGTGAATTCTATGCTTTAGAACTGGGCCTATGATTAGCAATGTCTAAGACAAGAATGTTATTACACTGATTTTTCTAACAATATATATTGAGTATTTATAGCAACAGAGTTGAAGCTGAAAATAGACAATGTAAAGAGATGAACTTAAAAATACTCAGCATCCTGAAATGTTAATTTCATCCAGCATTGCTGCAGAACTTTTTATTTAACACCATTTAATTCAGAATTTTTCAAAATTTGAGCTAAAAGAGTTGGAAATTATATAACAGGCACTGAGAATATTTGGATTCTTCTTTCATTCCATTTACTTGACTGCATTGATATAAAATTTTTTTCTGAAGTGCCAAATTTATATTTAGTATTAATATTTAGTATAACTTTAATAAATTCTTTTGAGAGCATGATACATGTGCAAACATTAACTTACTAAGTAGTGGCAGGGTAGAAAATATAATCAAATTAACATAAAATATAATTTTTTTTGTCCTTCCTGGCTATGATAAGTGAAATTGTGACTGGATACTTCTTTGATACTCTCACTGTCTGCAGGAGTAGTCTTTGAATGCTGAGACTCCACATGAAATATTTAGGAATATAACTCAGTAGTTTAGATATATATATATTTATATATATATATATGTGTGTGTGTGTGTGTGTAAAACACTTTAGTTGATTTAACAGTGAAAGGTCTGTTTTTTTCTACAATGTTACAGCTTTTGTGTTAAGTAAATAAAGATGTTTGGGTTTTTTTTTGGATTTGTTTGTTTTGGGTTTTTTGGGGTTTTTTTATGTATAGGGTTTATGGCAGCCTTCTGCATGTGTAGTACACATGTAACTAGAACACACAGAGGAAGACGTACAAAGTAAAATGTTTTACTTATTTCCTTTTTCCAGTAGACCTTCTGAGTGTATATTGATGACACAGCATTTGGGCTTTCATAAAGCCACTTTGTAAAATGGTGTTTTAATTTTAGGTACATATTTTAACATTTGGAATTATTATATCTTTGTTTTGCTACTATTATTGTTTATTGCAGCAGTTCTTAATCTAACAAAACTACTAGGATTTAAAGTTCAAAACTAAAATCAATAAATCAACCAAGTGCCCTCAATAATTGTTTCAAGTTTGCCCACAATTTTTTTGTTGTACATGATCAATAGTCAAGTGGACAATTGGGAAATTTGAATAAATCTTGAAACATTCTGTGTTTAGTCTTAAATTTCAGCCCAAGGAATATGTTCCAATATGTACTAGTTTATGAATACTAGTCTTGTATTAACTTGTGGAGTTCAGTAAAGTTCTGATGACTTTGTCAATGTTTATTTATGTTGCAGTTGTAAAAAATCAGAACATATTTTTCATTAATGAAAAGTATAATTTCCAAGGTGATTGGAAATTAGGTGAAAAATTACAATTGGAAATTACAGTGAGAGAAATACAGTGTTTAATATTTTTCTCAGACAAAGATCTTGTTCAAATCAACAAAGTTATTTTGAAAAAAATCTATTTAGACTTGAACTTCCAGTGTAGATTTTTAGGGTGAAGAACTTATTTAGGTATGCAATACCTCTCAGACATTATCATTTACTCCTTGTCTTCGAACATTTTGTTGCTAAATTTAGTCTTAAAACAGCAGCGTGTTTTCTTTTTATCTTTGCAGCTATTTTTGAAAGAAGTATGGTTTAGACTTCCACACGTTGGCCATGGATGTCGCGCTTTCCCCCATGAGAACGCAGGAACTGGACCCGCTGCCATCTGATGCCTCTCCCATGCTCATCAACACGACTCCTACAGTGGAACAGGAGGGGGAAGGGGATGCCATGAAGGACCTTGACTCTGGCCAGCAGTATGAAAAGCCTCCTCCTCTACACACCGGGGCTGATTGGAAGATTGTTCTCCACTTGCCAGAGATTGAGACCTGGCTTCGGATGACGTCTGAAAGGGTCCGGGATCTGACCTACTCCGTGCAGCAGGACTCGGACAGCAAGCACGTGGATGTGCATCTGGTGCAGCTCAAGGTATGAGCAATTTTATGTTACAGACTTCTCATTCAACTCTGCTGCTAGTAAAACAAATTAAAGGGCTTCTCCTAACTGCTGAAACTTGTCTGACAGCCTGTGCTAAAAAGTGAATAAATCCTTTTGAGGAAGGTAATAGAAACCACTTAATTGTCAGATTTTTTGCAACGTTATTTGCTCAGCACTTAATTCAACAGTCATAGCTGTATTCAAGAACACGTTCACACTCCAAAATCAGGTAATGAAACATTAGCAGTTTGAAATGTGACTGGACATCTCACAGGTGCCCAGAAATATTCCCACTGATTTTAATGGACTTCTGTACCTAAAACTCCCAAATAAAATTCCAATAAAATTCCTAACATTCCAGTAAAAGGGGCTACTCATTTGAAAACAATTCAAATTTCAGAGGTAGTAGGATACATATCTCATCCCATGTCTGGCCTTTCAGTTATGGAAGGACTACACTGAAGACTGAATTCAGGTGGAAGTACATACAAAATTTTAAATACTGAAAAGCTTTTCTGAGATCTTCTTTTTCAGATCAGAGACTTGGTGAGAATTATGAAGTGATGAGACTTGAACAGTCAAAACCAGTAAATCAACATTTTTTCCCTTCTTTCCTTTCTTTTTCCATCAAGAAAATGCATTAGCAAGGCTGAAATTTGTCTCCCAAAGACATGTGCTTTGTTTAAGCTTTAAGTGCAATAAACTCCTTCCAACCTGACAATTGAACTCAAGTTTCTTTAAACAATTATCTCTATTGTGGTCCCAGATCTGATTTTTGTTGCTAAATCTTTAAAGTCATTAAGGAAATTCAAAGCAAAACTTGGGACTGTAAGTGTATGTTCATTTGCATGGCCTGGTTTGCTGCAGCAGATGAAGCATGCTTTTGAAGGTGACAATCTCCAAAAATAGCACAAATGTTATCTCCTCAGCCTGAGCTGTCTTCAGAGTTGCATTCTGAGGCCTGTTGATGTGAACATAGTCTTCCTTCATACTCAGTGCAATGGTATTTTATTTGTGTTTATTTTAGGACTGGAGCTGTAAGCTGTCTTAAAATACACCCCTGTATACTAACACTAACCAGAGCGATTGTGCTGTAATCAGCCCAAACCAAATAGAGAGCTGATCTTGATTTTTTAATGGTCCCACCATTTTTCTAAAATATTTAGGATAGGCACTGCCAGTTTTTGACAAGAAAAAAGGACTAAATGCTCAATGTGCAGTAAGTTTTTAGCAGATAGTGTGAAAAGGTATTTCTGCAGGCAGACATGGGAAAGCTTGCTGGAGTTGGTGCTGGTTCTGGTTTGGAATTGCTTGTGGCTGTACTAATGCAGTGCTGAGCTGAAACTGGAGGTCTGTGGAGCTTGTGGGTGGTGTTTGCACACAGCTTTGGGCTGGTGCAGAGCACAAGCAGAGCTGATTCGTGCCTGCTTATGGAATGAGAATATCCTGTACATGCAGCTCACCCTCATACATCCACTAATACATTTTATTTATAAATGGAAGTCAGTGAATGAATAGCATTCCTCATGGTTTTTCTTCTTTTTAGAGTTTATTTGTGAAGTCACAAGAGTCAATGCAACTTCATAAAAAACTTTCCTAAGGGTTTTATCTATGTAAACAAATGAAGCAAAGTTTTAACACATTAGGAATACAGAACTTCTGTAACCTGCTGACCTTTAAATCTGTATACAGACAAAAAGAAATGTGACTGTAGAAACAAGTGTTGTGAGATTATTTTATATAGTACAATATAGACTTTAGATATATTTTGAATAGTTTATCTACTACATGACTAATGAAAACAAAACAAAAGCCAAAACAAAACAAAAAAATCCAAACCAAACAAAAACCCAACTATAACTTCGTATAGATTTTTTTTTTTCTTCTGTCCTCTGATAATATTCCTGAGGGGCTACTTCCAAATGATGTGTGTCCTTCTGGAACTGTTGTGCCCAGACTTGACTGTGGGCTCAGTGTGAAGTTTGACCATTGTTGAGTAGATTGGAAAAAGTGTTTCACATATCCCTCAAGCAATACATACCAGTTTAGTATTTTCTTTTTTTCCAAAACAGCAGGAGATGGTTGATTCAAGTTCAGCTTGTAATTCTCTGTAATTCCAAATCTCCTTTCCAACAATATGTTTTTTTCACCTCTCTCTTACCCATTTTGTCTGTGAAATTTTGCATGTAGCATTTTACATTTGTCCGTTATTAAACTTTTTATCTCATTCCACAAGTATCTCTTCCAAGCACACTCATTGCTTTCACCTGCAAATTTAAGAAGTCTTCTTTCTGCTCCTTTGTCCAAATCATAATGAGAAAAATGAATTACACAGACTCTGGATAAAGGTCTATAACATAGTGTTTTCTGAATATAATTTTCAAAATACAAATATAGCAGCAAGACAAACAATTTTTCATTTTCTCATTGTTTGTTTTCCTCAGCCAGGAGATGTCTGATTCCATTTTCATGAAGCTTTCTGTTTACTTTGGATGCTTAGAGTTGATTTTCTTCCTCTGGCTGTCAGTTGGCTTGTGGTGATAAGACTGGTTTGAGGATCCAGGACATGGCAGACTGTGCTGTTCCTTGGAAAAATTGCTCAGCACACAGATCATCTCTTTCTCTTGTGAAAATTTTCTCAGTATCTCAGTTGCAGATCTGTCTGTGCTTCTGCTCTTTCTGTAATCAAGAGCATTTCTTCTTTATTCTGGCTTGTTCCCCAGGGGTTTTGGTGTTTGCTGCTGGTCTCTTTTCATGCTACATGACTTAGGGCTTTACTAACCACCACTAATCCTTTGAAAATGCTTGTTTGTCTCACTTTTGCAATGCCCTTTCTCAGAACTAGCCACATAGCATGAGTGGGAGGTTTTTCTTCTATTGTCCCATGGGAAATTTCCTGGAAAGCTCAGCTTCACATGAGTGCTTCAGGGAGATAGTTGGATGAACTGTAACTCTTCAGATTCCAGAGTGCCCTATTTCAGTCATTCCTCTGGCATCACTCTTAACTCAAGCTGTTCTATGATACTTCTACATCTCTCTAACCCTGTCAGTGTAGCTGTTACCAATTGCAGTTATTGTAAAAGAATTTTAAAAAGTGATGGTTTTGCTACAAGCAAATACAGAAGTGCTCTCTTTGTCCTTGTATTGTCTTAAACTGCTGAGATGATTTCACGATCCATTTAGTTTTTTATATTTTTAATAAAATATATTGGCCTTTACAGCAAAATCTTTCTTGGGGTCCTTCTGAGGTATAACTTGGATTTAGGTCCTGTCCTTCTGCTTTACTTTATATCCCTTAATTCTTACAAGGAAGGGTCTGCTGTTTCAAATTATTAATAGCTGCTTTCTATCTTACTGGGAAAAAAAGTAATTTGGGAGAATCTAGTATAATCTTCTGTATCTGAGATGTCTGTTAATTTCTAACTTACTTTGTAGTAAAGCACTCCACCCTGCTTAGTGACTTAAATATCTGAATTATATATTATATTTTGACATAGAAACAAATACAATTTATGCTATAATGGGATCTTTTTTGCTGACACTGGTTTTGTCCTTCTTTCGAAGTAGAGAGACTTCAGTCATCTTTTTCCAGGATACCTGAGTCAGTCTCAAACATCTTTTGACTGGATCTTTCATCTTTCCTCGTGACTCCTACCACAAAATTTTCATGAACTTTGGATAGAGATCAAATATCATGTAACAATTATCCTTTCACTACCTCTGTTTCTACTTTTTTAAGGGACAAAGATTTTTAGTTGCTCTTTTTCCTTGAATTTAAATCCTGGCTAAGAGGAGAGTATGAGAAACTATCAAAACAAGATATTAAAGATATTAAAGGGTATTACAGTGTAATATATCTGCAGTTAGAGACAAGCTATTCCTTTCTCCATTACATTATGAGCATTTTGAAAAAATGTAAAACCCAGGTTCTCATCTCCTCCTCTTTAATTAGCTTTTAAAAATTTTCTGAGTAGCTTAGTGGGCCTACATTTTAAAAATTTTCAGTTTTCCCCTGTGGTCTAAGCATACTCCTTGATTCAGAAAAAAAGTCAAAATGGAAATCAAGGAATATCAGAAATAAATCTGTATTTCTCAAATTGTATCTGGTCAAACAATCTCATTGCTTAGAAACCTTCAAACTTGTCTGGCAATTCTGCAGTCTTTCTCAGACTGAAGTTTCAATGAAAAAAGATGTGACCTGCGTACCACATCTTGATGTGCTTTATTACAATAATAACACACCTGTAAAAGTCATCTTGGTTTTGCAGCTCATAGGCTAAATTTTCTTCTGCCTAAGAGAAGCAAACCCACTTTTTCCACATCCCTCAAAAATTGTGCTGGTTATAAAAAAATAAGAGGCAAAAAGAATTGGGAGTGAATGAAAGTAGAAAAAATTGAGAAACAATAAGAGATTCCTATCTGTTTCTGGGCAGAGAAGTGAGCACTACTTGGTTAGTCTGCTGTTATCTATGTATCAAGGGAATAAAAATAGCTAAGAGCTGGAGAAGACTTAACTGGTAACCCCAGTGATAATGGAAGATCTGGCTTGCATAATTTATCAGGATAAATGAATAATTAATAAATGTTGCAGACAGCATTCTGCACCCTTTTATGCTTAGAATTTCTTTCTGAAGAGCCAGGAAAGGTGACCAATGTAAATTGCTGGAATTAGTGTTCTTGGGACAAAGGGATTTGAATATTCCTTGGAGTGGTAGGATATCAGCACTGGATATTCCTTCTGGGTTTGGGCACAACAGATTTAAAAAAAACTAAAGAAAAGGCATATGTTACATGATAGACTCACTTGAGGTGCATAGACACGGCCTTTGGAGAGAAATTTTGAATAATGTGTGGAGTATCTAAGCCCTCCCCTTAAAATAAGGAAAATATGAACAGCTCCTTGAATCAGCTTGAGTTTCTACAGAGAAAATGCCTAACAACACACTGAGCAAAAATTCTGCAACCTGTGGTATTTCTTCCAAGGATAGAGATGCATTCATTAGTTCTGAGTGACGTATTTGGACATAGGTGATGTGTAATTCAGGGAGTTTGTAGATATAAGTACAGTAGCATCTGCAATGCTGTGGAGGTCTTAAGGTTGTCCTAAAATAGACATTTAGATTGTTCAGCAGTCAGGAGACTCAGAAGAAGAAAGATGAACATTTGCCTGTGATGAGGAAAAAAGTGGGTCTTCTACCACTTGCTATTTCTTCTAGTTCTAAAATAAAAACTCTGCAAAATCTCATTTTCATTTGGATATTTACACTTTTGAAATACATATTTACTCCAAAATTTCTGGTTTAGGTGTCAGCAGTACATGAGTGCATGTAAGTGCACTTTGAACCAATACAATTATTTCTTCCTCTCCTCACTCCATATTGCTACTACATTAAAATATGTTAATACAGGCTGTAGAAAATGAGCTAATGTGTCCTACCAATGGTCTCTGGAGAAATATTAAAGTAACCATCAGATTCCAGCACAGATGTTACCTATTACAGTCTCCTCTAGCTTATATCCTAGTCTGACTCAAATACAAATATTTACTGGATACAGTGCTGTAATGATATGGACAGTTTTTATTATGATGAAAAAATGTTGCATCTCAAGTCATTGTGCAAATTCATTAACAAAAACATTTGCTGAGAGAATGTATTGTGCTGTTTAGTATTTGTGTATGTGATGATAATAACACATACAGATGTTCAGATTTCCTGGGAAGCTGTAAATCAGTACTATTTCAATGGTGTGAGTAAGATTTAGTACTGTCAAATTCTAAAATGAGAGGTCATTGACATTATATAATTATTTTTATTCAAAAGTAAGGATGCCAATGGCAATTTGTTATGATAGCTGTGACTTTGTTGCAAGAATTTTTTTGTGAATATCTATGCAAATATAGATGTGTGTGTAAGCAAAAGCAGACACACAAAAGCAGTGCCACATAAATCCTAGTGGTGGTTTTTTTCTTGATGATTTGTGTGAGCCTGTGTTACAAGGCAGAATAATATGATTTATTATAACAGTCATCTATTTCTGATCTGCATTGTGAACTATGATGTTCATAGGTGTTTTCCTGCTTTATATGTTTCAGTAGTCTTTGTGGATTAGTCATTATAGTGGCTGGGTTTTTTACTTTTTAAATTTATAATTACGTGGCACTTATAATAGATATCAAAAAACTCTAATATGGCATAAGGGAGCAGTCACAGGCACAGAAAATTGCACAAAATGTAAGGAATTTTTTAGTTTAGTTGTTTTAGTTTACATTAAGGTTAAAATTTACTTATGGGCCTTTATTATGGGCAAGTTAACAAGAAATTTCAGGTTATAGGATGATTGCTGTCTGAATGCTAAAAATGCAACATGATTATCTCAATAATATAACAAACTTGCATTTTAGTAAGAACAGGTTCTGATAGTTGGTGATTTTTAAACATCCTTGGCTATTTACCTCTTGCATTATATGAATTATTCCTCAGAATGAAATCCCTTTTTCTATAGTTAACCGTTAAGAACCCTGCTGTGAATTGATATGATTCCTTTGTAAATCAGCAAAGCAAACAAATTCTATGTATTTTCCTGTGGAGAAGGCAAGAGGAGAACTTATACCTGCCAGTTTCTCCCTGTAAATGATTCTCTGGAGAAAGACAGTAGTTTTCATGTAGTCAGTTATGATTCTATGTCTTGCACTTCAAAAGATGGAACACTTTTTTTTTTGGAAGTATTTCCATCTCTTTTTGGAAAATACATGTAATCCAAAAGGCATAAAGCAGCAGTGCATTACAGCACTACTACTACAGCAATCACAGCACTCCAAAGGTCTGACAGAACATTTATAAGTTTTCACAAAATATAAAATTTTACTGAATGTAGTAGTACATTGCAATTTCTCTTTCCCACTGAGCAGCACACTTCCTTTTCATAATCTGTGTTAGCTGAGAAAAGGTTTCAGATAAATGTCTGGATCCTTTTATTCTCCTCAGTTGGCTCTGGAGCCATACACGTCCTTCTCTGTGGTTCCATACTTCAAAAGGGACTTGAAGCAAGCTTCAAGATACAGTCTTCTCTTTTGGTGTGGCCTTTCATCTCTTTGCATTGAGATGAATACATTTGCTTCTGATAAAAAACAATGCAGATAATCCACAGGCAAGAAAGCGAGTTTCTTCAGAATAGGTTCTGTACATTTAATCATCATTTATCTGCTAATTTATAGGGAAAAGATGATTTTATATGTACATTTCCAGTGTGATTGTAATCTGAGATTATGAAACGTGTTATTTTTATAACTGACATACATATGCGGGCATACATATGTGTATGTTTGTACCATAACAGAAATACAGTGCCACTACTACCTCAGCATTTGCATATGCACTTATTGCTTATGCATTTCTGTTTTTCTCAAAAATTCTTCTGAATTACCTGTCCTATAATATTAGAGCAACCATGCCTCAGTTCACTGTAGTGCACCATTAATGTGTGCGAGTGTAAGACTTCTGTGTTTGCAGTTCACCTTGTGCTTCATAGATACTGAGGGGTTACTCTATGTCTATATGTCTATTTATACACTGACAGAATAAAATCTTCTGATGTGGCAGAGTACAGTTCCCTTTGGGAAAAAGAAATTATAGTCAAGCAGAGATGTTATATTTTAAATGGTCCCAAGTGTCTGTACATTTGGGTACAGTAAAGTATCCAAAAGGCCCCACAAAATGAAGAACTAGAATTGCATTTTAAGACCATTAGCTGTGTGGGATGAGCAAAGTGGTTTATACACCACATAATCACCTGGTATGAAAGGTATGGCTGACACTTGTTCTACATCTCAGCACTGTCCAGCAGCCGAGCAGACAAAATCATCAAATGGAATTCTGCACAATCATTAGGCAACTATGCTCTAACATCATAGAGCTGAGATACTAAACTGAACATTCTTACCTGCTCTCCCACAGTTATTTTGAGGAAGCAAGCAATAGAATACTTCAGATAGACAGAATACTTTAAATTAAATCCAGGATTTTTAGGCAATAAATGAATTTCACAATCTGGACATTTAAGAATATTATCAGATATTATAAGACTCATGGTAAAACAAAGGGAAGAGGGATATTTCCAAGTGCAATCCAGTAGGATTTGTACAGACATGGTACCGCCGAAACTAGTCTAGAATGTTTTCTTTGCAAAGGTCATCTGCACTTCTTTCATACAGTATTTATGGAGACTTCCTGGAAGTTCAGATGCCTGGTTTAACAGTGAAGACAAAACAGTTTGTTACACATTTGTTTGTTGTCAGGTACAGGATCCCTTTTTCACATGGGATTAGGATCTTAACTTAAAATAGATAATTTTGATACATTAGATTAAAATACCAAATTTTACACAGTGCATCACCAGTAAATGTGAGTAACCTCATATGTATTATTACAAATGTAACCTTCTCTTCAAAGAGTAGTTCAAGTATCCACCTTGTTTATGAATCTAGACCAGCAATTCAATATGAGGGATTAAAACAGAGGTAAATAGAAGAATACACGGGAAGGGAACCACTCTCTTTTCTCCAAAGGAACATAGCATTTCAGGTTACAAATAGGATTTTTTGCTTTCAAAACCTTGCAAAATACTGAATGCTGTATTACTTTCTAACTTCAGGTAGAATAAGGAGTGATGAAGACTTTTTTTTTACCACTTTAAAATTTAAGTAATATGCTCTTGATTTTCAGCTGAAATCTGGAAGAATAACTTCCCTGTCTCCAATCTGTTCAAGGTTCATTTTTGATCCTAATTATTAATGAAATATTTATAGTATCTCTCAAGGTCTGTTTTATATACCTTTTTTTAAAGTTAATCGCCAAACTAACCATTTGAGCAGCAAAGACTTCATGGTGATCTCCACTGCAATTTACATTACTGTGCTCAGGTTTGTAGTTACAGTATTTGGGTGTGACTTTGTGAATTTTGACCAATTCTCAATTATGAGATGGATTTTTTTTGCAAGTGGGTTATTTTATATAGGAGACAGCAAATCAGAATGAAGGAGCCACACCCATAAGTTATTAAAGAGGTTGCTTGAAAATTACCAAGAAAAAACCCATGTTATATGGGTACCCTACAAACTTCTGAAAAAGACATTTTCCTTTATTCACAAGAATACACGTTGGTGCAGATCGGCTTGGGGCTTCTATTTGTTAGGTTGCAAATCATGTTCTAGCTGTTGGTTGCTAGCTTTATTTTCTGGCCTCTCTCCCCTGTTTTATTTCCCTTTCAGCTATTTTCAGGTTCTCTCTCTCAAAGTTTTGTCTTTCAAAACTCCCATCTGATTCCTGTCCTTTCTAATTTTCTTCTCCCTGACTGTCCTTTGCTGAAGCACAATGCCGAGTCATCTGCTGCCATCGCTACTTCAAAAAGCTGGGCTTTGTTTCTTAACCTGGACCAATGCCACATTCTGTGCAGAGAGCAGGAGCCTGACAGAGCACATGTTTAAGAATACTTACTGCATTAAAAATGAAGGAGGGAAATAGATGACAGTACTACACATGGGCCTTACTACTGTGTAGGGCATTTGTTTTTGAAATCTGGTCTTGTGTAATGTCTATGGCCATAAAAGAGTAAAAAAAAATCAGTTTAAGTGTTTAATACCTTTTCTAGTATGCTCATATCAATGAATGCATAGGTTATTAGGGTGCAGGACTTGCTTTTGCTTCAGAGAGCTCTCAGTATGGTCCTGGTATGTTCCTGGAGCAATCCAGGTAGTCAGCAGCTGGCTTTGTGTTGACACAGTCCTGCATTACTAGAATCTGATCTTACTGATTTTATTGGAGGTTTTATGCTTTATTTTGTTTGTTACCTTATTAAAGGTGAAGATTCAGTTGTTATAATTGAATGAATAATGATTTTGTTGCCTTGATGATTGAATAATTTGTCCTTGAAGGAGAAATCCAGCTTTTAGAATTTATAGCAAGGAGGTGATTTAATTTTGGTAGTGAAATACTGCAACTGAGGAGGAGCTATAAATTAGACAATTACAATAATTTCTAAGAATTCTCCATTAAACAGCAATTATTAAATGCTTCAAGTCTTCTTTGAAGGCCTCACTTCATCAAACTGCTCCTGGCAAGTGGACTTTGCTGTCTTGCAGAACAAGTTGCAATTGGCAAATTACCCAGTGTATAGGAGTCTACTTATCAGGGCCAACTGAACATAAGAAATTAATAATAATAATAATAATAATAACAATAATAATACATACATACACAAAGTCAAATTATTTGCATTTAGTAATATAAAGAAAGCCAGGAAACTAATGGACATTTAAGATACAGTTTTGCAAATGTGCACATAGGCAACTTTATACTTCTGGGAAGCTGTTAAACTGTATGGAACTACAGAAATGGGAAGTTTAATAGCACATTTGAATGACTTTTTAATGTGTAAAATTTATAATGTTGTACTTTGTTTAGTTACTTCTGTATTTATTTCATTGTCTTTCTATTAGAAAAACTACTTTCGCAAGGTACAAGTTTTGTATCATAGTATTGTAGGAAAATCTTTGCTATTTGTCTGCTTGGTTCACTGTATAAGATAAAGTAGGTAAGTGATAAGCTCAAAAAATTACTTTTAAAATTAATTGCATTTATTTTGTATGTCAGTTTTCTTCTTCCTTATTTCAATTTTACAGCGTGGGTGTGAAAACCGCACAAAGCATAGTGTCCTAGAAAGCTAGGATTTATCTTTAAACAAAGGAAAAAAAACCCAGCAAAACAACATGAATACCCAGAGGCCCTGGGCAATAGTCTCAGTAACGTTTTGTAACTTCGATATTAAACAGAGCAGTGAGACATTTCAGATCCAGCGGACTTCAGAGGCAGCAGGTTCTGCTGCGGCTGTGCTGCAGCACCATCTAGTGCTGCAGGAGCTGCCCATCTGCTGCCCGTGCTGCTGAGGAAGTGTCCTGGGAAAAAAAGGGAGGCATGGGAGGAGGGAAAAATTTGCTATCACATGCACAGAACTTTGGAGCATTACCAATAGTAATTTGCAAGTTTTAAAAAATATTTATCTGAAAAAAAAATCTTTACTAATGTGCCAAGTTTAACATTCTTGCAAAATAAAATGCTTGGTCTTGTAGTGGTAAAACTCACATAGAACCCTCAGAGAAATGTGTGTGTATTTATATACACATATTTATAAACATATATACTCTTGCTACCTTGAAATATTCAATATCTATAGTGAATTTCTGCTATTTCTGTACATCAGAAAAAGATCATCTTGGTAATACTGCTAACAGGAGACAGTGTTTAAGCTAAAGGTGTCCCTGAAGATGGAGATACCTATAACCCCAGACCTTTCTGCTTGGATACAAAATTAAAGCCTCTTCAGGTTTGCATGGGTCACTGGGTAAATTACTATTTTGGTTGGTTTTGCCGACTGTTTTGAAGTTGTTTGCACGGCACACACACTGTATACCTGACATAGTGCAGACCAGACAGACACACTGTGGCTTGTACAATGTCCAAAGCAAACTGGCACCAAAATCAGTGCTGAGAGCAAGTTATTGCAATTCAACCCAACCATGAGACCACTGCTGTTATCACCTACTCACTCTCCCAGGCAGCCCCTAAGGCAAACTCTCTCTCTGTAACAGCATGGTTCTCTTACTGTTTTGCTTACAGTTCACAATTTGTGGTAAGTGTTATTACAGAATCATTTTTCTGGAAGAGGTGCAAGCATCAATTTAACAACATTCTGGAAACATAATGTACCCAGCCTGATAAAATTTTAGCCCGAGAAATGTCCTTATGATTAAGTGGACTAATGGATTTTGTTCAACTTCCTTTGATATGTTTATAACCATCTAAATGTCTAATATTTAAATATGTTTCTAAATAACAACATGATAAACTCCTTTTATCCAAATGTACTTATCCATCACTGAAAAAGCCAAAATAATCCAAACCAAAACCAGTGAAAAAGATGTAAGATAGGCTGAATTTGAAGAAGCTGATTATGAGACCTGGCATGGATCTTTGAAAGTATCTCTGCTCTTCCTTAAAAATCTCTGTGTGTGCTTTCCCTTCCTTTCTTTCGGTCTATGAAGTTCTGTAAGAATTATTCACACATATCACATACAGCTGTGCACATCAAATGTTAATAAGAAGCAATGTGAAATATGCAACAAAATACTGTACTGATTTTGTGTGTGGGATGAATAAGGGGCTTCCAGTCCACTGAAGCACTGATAAGACCAAGATTTTTGTAGGTTTTGTTTTCTTTCTGTTGCTTTGTAACAATATGTGCATTCATTTAACTATGAAATAAACTGTTCGGTCTTTTGCACAGTTTCATTTCACTGCAACTCACACGGACTGAAAGAACAGCTGAATAACTTGATATGGAAAACTTATAGGTCATGAATATTAGATGTAACAGCTGTATTCTTTAAAAAATTTGAATGATGTAATCCCATTGCTTAGAAATGTCTAGAATGCGACAATCAGTTACTTGGAATAGGAGAAGGAAAACCGGTTTAACCAGCCTTTCATTTCCTAAGAAAGACCATGTTTAGAGTTCTCCATTATTAAATCCTTCAGAGCAAAATCTAAAACTCTTTTTGTACTATGAACTCAACATTTTTTATATAAAAGACTAAAAATGCAGTCCTTGTTCAACCTATTTATTCTATCTATTCTCTGTGAAATTTTAGAAATGTAATTTAGAGAAAGTGTTCCTCTGCAGTAACCTTACGTATCTTTTGGTTTGTCAGGAGGATGATGAAATGTTATAACAGAGAAATGTGACTCCGCTTACAGTCTTTGAATTGTAGAATATATATCTTTAAATATATACTCATACTTTGCAATGATAATGCATTGAGGATTTTTTAATAGGGTACTAAGCTTGAATGGTGTGAGTGAAATTCGCAGCTCAACTATTTTCAGTTCAGTTTTTTTTCTAGAATAACAAGGGAGTCAATGTGTACACTCCAAGGAGCTCCATTTAGTTCTTTGTTTTCTGAAAGAAAGAATTTGAAAGGATAGGGAGGAGCAGATTAAACCTTCAGACTCTGTTGGGTGCTTATGGAAGATAGGCTGCAGCAAAGGGGTACCAAATAGGTGAAAAAAGGGATTCTCAATGATACCCATTTTAAATGACCTTAATGAAAATGCCAAAGGCAGTATTTACTGATGTTTCCTTTATCAAATGAAGAGGTTAATGTCTGCTACCTCTCTTTGCCTCACATGGGTGCATTTCTTCATGTAGTTATTCTGAAGATATTAAATAAATGCAAATACAGGCAATTGGACAAGCACTAGGAACAGATTTGATGTTAAACTTTAATTTTTAATAATGGAGGTAGACTGTAGAAAACCAGTATTGTTAAAAGTCATCTGCTTTGCTTTCAGTCTATTTGTTGTTTCTAACTGAAACGTTTTCCTTTTCTGCTTATAATGACTTGGTCTGGTGCTTAGGGAAAATTTTAGGGGAAATAATAAAACTATCTGTTAATTGAATCTTCATTAAGTTTGAACACTCCCACTCCTGTATTTAGACTTGGTTATAATACCTGCAAGAGAATGAAACAATCCTACTCTGGTATTTTCAAATCCACAAATTGAATTTTATCTTCAAAACTTTAGAAGAAGAAAAGATCATGCATCCAGCATTTTTCTTCATACCCACCTTGAGTTATTGTGTGTAGCTCTTTGCTGTACTCCAAGCTACACTTGTGTGAATTAGTAAATACCAAGTAGAAAAGAGATCTGAACTTTGGTGTCTTTTATTGGTGTTGAGAATCACAAATACATGAGGCTGTAAAACACGTTTTTTTAGTCATACACATTTGAGCCACATATACAAAGTGGATATCATGGACAGAAAGTCGATTCTGCTTTTGACGAGTTTTTCCAGTTAAAATTTCTTTGCAAAATTTTAATTTAAATTAATAGATTTCTTTTCCAGGGAAGATTTCTTTAAATGGAAAATTTGAAACTGGCTTAACTCTTCTTATCCAAGTCTATTTGCTATACTCATAAAAGACCAAGTTGGTTGCAAACAAGGACAGCATTTTTCTATAAACAATGTTGAGTTCAGAATGCAAATGATGTAGGCTGTCTGGTTGAGAAAGGTTAGCCCAAGGGAAAAAACATAGGAATTAGACCTCACACAAAAATATGTATTTGATGTTATAAGTTTGAAATCAGAAATCCTTCATATAATTTCTGACATTTTCCCCCTAAAATAACTCCCAAACCTCTCATTATTATAAAATTATTATTATTATTAGTAATAATAATAAAAAGTAACTATCCCCACCCACCCCCCAACCCCAGGAATTCTGTTTAGACTGTATAACAACACAAGTGATTAAATTGATCATGGGTGTCACTTCATTGAGTGTTTGCGTTTTACCCAATACTTCCAAATGTACTTATATTTCAGGGAAAACATATGACACATTCATTAATTCTAACCTCAGATGTTTTCCTTCTGGCCTTCTCTCTTTTACATCTCCAGAATAACTTGCTGGAAATGTGCCTCATTTTGGAGAGCTAGCAATAAAGATCTTTCAAAACACTTATGATGAAACCTTTCACCTCTGCAGAATTGTCATCCTACTACGCAGTGCTTCATTATTGAAGTCAGATCATGTATATTATTCTGCTTATGTTTCTTTCACCATGGTTTGATTTTATGATTTTTATAGTTTTCCTAATTAAGATGGTAGTCCATTTCCAACTCATCAGTAGACTGTGTGCCTTTCTCACCCAACTTGACTCATCTCCTGCTCCCTCCTGGGACAGGGAGTGCAATCAGCAAGTAAAACACTACCTAGTAATGCAAACAACATTCTGAGATCTGCTTCTTGGAGTGACCTGATATTCAAAGGAAATGGATTTCCTGCTATTAGCCAGGTATGAATCAAGTTTCAAAGACAGAACTGAGCCACTGACCTTCAGTTATTCTTTCTCAGTATTTTACAGATTAAGCCCCAAACCAGAGGAAACCCTTGTAGAATCATGGCATCTCAATCTACCATGCTATTGTTGCCTATAAATAAAATGATGATTTTAATTCACTTGGAAAATCTATTTCATATTGCAAAAATGATACAATCTACTGTAGCCTATGTAGCTACCTGTTTAAATACTAGCAGCTGATGAAAATTGACATTTCTCCTTGGAAAGATACAGTATTTCCAAAGCCAGAATTATTTGAAGATGGAACTGAAGAAAAATTTAACTGAAATGATTTGAAATAATTTTGAGCAATGATTTTTTTTTTTTTAATTTAACCGGAAATCTTCAAATAATGCTGTTCAAATTATTTGAGTAAAACAGGTAATGCAGGATGTAACCTTTCAGCACAAAGCAAGCAACCTGGAAACACTGTTACAGTCAAATTTTTCTCCCTTCTACTCTGAAGTCGATAGTCCTAATCTGCTTTTTTACTAAGCACTGGAAAAAAATATTTGCCTTACTGGTGATTTTGCTGCCATTTTCCAATCAAATACTCTTGCCCTCATTTTTTAAGACTTCTGCTTGCTCCTACAGAGGTCTACCTATTTATATGTTCAGGAATGGATTTAAAATGGAAGTGATATTTTTTAAATGCAGATTTTGTCGTTCCCAAGTTTTAAAAAAGAGAATGTCTGATCAAGAAAAAAAAAGATTTTTGTTAACTTCCTTAGAGTTTTTACTGGCTAAGGCTATGCTGCAGTAGCAAGCCAATGCTTTCATGTCTTCAAATGGTTAGGTTATGGTATTTCATAAGAAGTCTTCTCTCTCAAAATTATTCTCCTGAAGGAAGGTAGTTGTGTAATAATGACAATGACGTTTCTGTCTTTATGTTCAGAGTTCAGCTGTATGTGCATTCAGGTACTGTACTGTCTGGGGTGACTACAGCATCCTCCTGAGTGTTGACCATCTCAAAAGTATATGAATGGTCAGTTCATTCAAAGACTCCAGATCTTGATCTTGTGATATATTTGAGGACTTTGCCTGCTGCTTCTATTGTATTTTGAGTTTTGCTATTTTGGATACCTCTAGTTGTTAGCTTGTTGCTAATTGTTTTGAATGCCATCTCAAGTTTATATTTAACTCAGGATACATTTGATATTTTAAAAGGACAACAGGAGTTTATGTAGTTTTCACCATTGTTTTCTTGATATTCTTAATTCTCAAAAGTACATTTTGCCTTTGGTGAATTTTGTTACAATATCAAAGGAGCAGTTTCTTTGTGATAAGTGATATGTAGAATTTATAAAATAATTCACAAAAGCAGCAACTTTTCTTGGGTTTTGTTTGGCTGGTTGGTTTTGTGCGCTTTTTTTTCTTCCCTTCATTTACTCTCTTTTAAAAGAATTTCTCTCATTTAATAGTGTTTCTGATTGTAGTGCTTTCAGAAAAGTTTCTCTTGGGTGTGTGTGCACACAGATGAGCTGGCTGACCAGTACAGCTCTAACCTCTGCAGTCAGAGGAGCTGTTTGTCGTGGCTCCCTGTGTGAGGTTAGATCTGCCAATATTGGAAGTATGAGGATGGGAGGGAGCAGGAAAGCTGATCCATGAATAAAAAAAAAAGAAAGAAGGGGAGGAGGGAGGGGGGACAGGGGGAGGAATGAGAATGAACAGCAAATGAGGGTGTGGAGGTATGACTGAGCCTTTAGACATGAGTTAGAAATAGTTAGACAGCCAGAGAATTCCAAAGGAATCCAGGGCAAACCAAAATCCAGGGTTACCAAAGGCCTGTACAGAAGAGGGAGCCCTTTTCAAAATAACCAAGGGGAAACTAAAAGGCATTGTTATAGAGTCCAGCTGTAATAAGTTTAACAACTCTAAGTTATTTTCTTCTCCCATTTAGAATGTAATAGTTAATTATTTCAAATGTGAACATTGCAAAAATAACAGCCTCTGTTTTGTAAGCAATGAATCTCTCCATTAGGGAAGTAATAACTTCCTATTAATACATTTGTTCCAAGCATATGATCTACCAGGTCCTAAAATAAGTTCTAAGCTTCCTAATATTAACCAAGTAGATATTTCCACTCTTCTCAAAGCTTAGAAGCAAAAGCTGAAGTAAATTCAGGGTCAGATATTTAGTTTTATGCTGTGAATTAGAGGGTCTGGTTTCCAAGATCAGCTTTACAGGGTTACCAAGTGACTGATATGATACTGGATTCCTTCCTGTCATAATGCCATCAACATTCTGCTGGAACTTAGGTCAGTGCTTAAAATAACCTTGCTAATTGCAGGTCTCCAAGTGTTGGCTGAAATTTCAGTGAGCTGCCACACAGCAGGTCTGGATGTTGGGAAATCTCTACTGTAGCTCGGAACGTGCAGGGGAAGAGCAGACAGGCCTAAACTTGATCTGCACAATAACACAGGTAGAGGCAGCAGACAATTCTCTACATTTAATGTAAAACAAAAGCTGTTGACTCTGCACTGGAGATGGATTGGGTTACAGATCATCTATGGCTTACTTGTCTGTCTTTTAAACAGACCCATATTTTTTGAACTGTTGGTTGCACGTAAGTCCTTTAGCTGAGGAAAGGAAATGGGACTGTCCTTTTTTTTGCAAAGCTGATAGCTGAAAACTCTCCTTCCAGAATAAATGAGGTAAGACACCATTATGCTTAAGTATTTTAAAAAATGTTAAAAAAGTGTAAAGCAAAAAATTTTCAGTTTGAATTTTTTTTATAAATAAAAGCATTTTTAATAAATCAGTTGGTTTTCAAGTTCCTTAGAAGTATTGCATGACCTAAGTGTGTTTGGTTTGAAACCATGCATTGCATTTCCTGTGCACTGTGAATCTAACTTTAAAAATTGACAGATTTTTTTCTCTGTAGATGTAGATTTCTGAAGTCTTCAATCTCTTTCACTCTGTGTTCTACATGCTGTAAAGTCTCTGCAATCATAATCTTAGGCTTAAACAATCAAAACATTTTGCTTCTGAAAGTAAAAAAGATGTTTTTCATGTGTAAAGCTCTTGGTCTCCTGTTTCCATGTGAAGATTTCAGCTTTTTTCTGCGTGTTGAGGTGAAACTTAATGCTCAATCTTCTCTATTCTCTTAGACATTACTCAGTTAACTTTTTGTAGGTCACAGTATAATTAGAAATAGACACTTAGAGTATAATTGCATTATTTGGATACAATTTTGACCTATATTGTGAAGAGAAGTGTTTAGTAAAGGCTTGGGGAATCAACAGACTGAGAATGTAAGCAATAGAAAACAAGGAACTTCATCATTATATGCAGATTTCACTATTTCTATTAGAACCTTAATAAATTCTGTAGCATTTTATAAGGAGACTGAATGTCCTGAACAATCTGTTGCTTATCATAGTTACACTAGTTTAGCAGACCATTTAAAAAGTATTTTGAGAGTTGTGTGCTTTCCAAAGGCTCTTTGTTTTAGTTTTGTTCTCAGTTCACAAAATTCTCTGTGTGCCATATCCTGAGGAATATGCTCAGACTGCTCAAAAGCATCTGTTCTCTCTACAACATCATTCATTCTTTTGAATTTGTAACTACAGGAAAAGTTCAGGAATTTTTTGGTAAGCCAAGGCTGTTTTCTTCGAAGATTTGCATTGGATTAAGATGATAAAGCTTTTTTGACTTCTCTGAAGTAGAAGTTGGCACTGGATAGAGAATTGTTGATGTGTGGTTTCTACAAGGTGACAGACGAATGGGAAAACAGCCCATAGATTATGGCAGCAGTTGCATCTGTTATTTGGATAGGAATTTTTCATTGACTTTTAAAAGGTTTTTATTTTTGCTCTTCAGCTGCCCATTCATCAGTGGCCAATTGCTCTTGTTCAGACTTTGCTGGCTAAACAAGTTAATACTTTCATCTCTGCAATGGCAGTTGCCATATTCTTCTCCAAAGTGCTATTTGTGCAAGTTTCATATAAAGCTCAGAAAGAAGGAGTGGAAAATTCTGCTCCAGCTTTCTGTGCTTAGTACTAGACTAAGTGTAGTAGGTGCTTATTACTGCTCCATTTCATATCTAAGTGCTGCTTCAGATAGTGAGATGTATCAGTAAAGTAGGAGTCTGAATTCATTCTATTCCATATAAGAAAAAGTAAAGATGTGTTTTTGCTCTTCTGTGGGTATGTCTAAAATATCATTTTATTATGGATTGGGGGTATGATTTTGAAGTGGATCTGCCGTTTATCCCTCTTCAGCATTCTTGGGCTCATGCTGGAGAGCAGTCCTTCCATGTGCAAACTGCTTACTACTGCTCACAGTCTTTGCCATGTAGAGGTTTCTTTTTAAAATCTGCTTTTTCAATTCCTTTGTCTCTACTTATGTTTCATTTGTTGTCACATCTGCAGTGGTATTTCCTTTTGCGTTTCTTCTGACTTGATAACTTTTTGTGCAAACAGATTTTGCATTTAATGTTGATGTGATTGCCTTGAATGAGATATATAGCTAGTATGGTAATTGCTTCTTCCATTTCTATTGTCTGCACTGATAAGTGAAGAAACTTTCTCAGGAATGAATACTTCTCCTGGTTTATTTTGTTTTTGAAGCATGCTTACCTCTGATACAAAATCAGAAAGTGTAGAGTCAAGTTCAATTCTGATTATTACCTGAATTTAATTTTAAATCTGAAAAATTATTTTTATAAATTATAAACATCTTCAGCTAAAATTTATGAATTATTTTGATGATCCTGAAATAGTAAATTTTAGAAATTCTTCACACTTTGAAATTCAAAGGATTAATGTTTTGGGAAATGGTCATTACAATGAGCAATTGTAATGTGTCATCCTTCATGCTTCAATCTTGGAATGTGGTACATCTTTATTAAGAACTATGGCCTCCCTTGACCTTATTAAAAGAGCTAAACATTTGGTATGGGTTTTAGTATGTCTTCTTGCTGGAAGTTAATTTATAGTAATGGCTGAGAGGAATCACAATGTTCTACATAACATATTAATATTTGATTAATGTAGGACATTTTTGATAAATGTTGGACAGGATATTGGATTATAGTCAGTGGTGGAATTTTAAAAGAGTGGATATAGAGGGGATATATAAATATATTGGGTTTGACAGATTTGCTGTTATCAATACTATTTGAAGAATTTCTCAGCTTACCAAGCTACCCATTGGCTCAGAGTCTCACAGAATTCTTGATGAAGTGGTGAAAACCTGTCTGTGAAGAGGCCTCAATATTTAGAAACTGTAAGAGAAATAAAAAAATCGTTTTAAAAGACCAAAGCTCCTTCCATTTTACTCAAACTTGCAAACATTGGCTGATCTGACTGTGGCTTGTCAAGAAAAGGAAAATATTTTTTATTTTTCTACAGCTTTTTGGATTTCATGTTTTGGTAGAAGATGACCTACACAGAAATACACTGTATTTTTGAAACACATTGGAAATACAAAAGGTACAAGACCCCCAGAGAATGCAGGTTTTTGGGGTGTGTGGGCAGGAGGGGTGTTCCCTGTTAGCAGTCCCAGACTAGAAATCACAGATTTGTGGTCAGGGCTGCCGCAAGTGTTCTTTTCAAGACTGTTGTACAGTAAAACTGTAGAGATTGCGGTACAGTAAAACCTACCAGAGCCAGTCCCTCAGTGTCCAGGGGCATTTTCCATTACCTGTGCAGGAGGGGCAGCCAGAGCAGCTGCAGCCAGGCAGGGTGAGCCGGGCTCTGGCAGGGCTGGCAGATGGAGTGTGATATTGTGATATTGGAGTTTGATATTGGGGGTTACTGTATTTCCAGGCTCACGTCCAGCCCAGCAGCAGCACAGACACTTCAGCTCAGAGGAAAGCTTGAGACCCAGATAGGGCTCTGCAGAGCCAGCCCAGTTGCTCCAAAGACACTATGGAAACATGAACACTTGCAATTTATGGACCTTTACTTACCTTTCCTATTCCCTGTCCATATGTCAAAATGCCACAATTTAGGGATCCAATGCCATTTATTGTGAATCTTGTTATCTGAGGAACATAAAAGACTTGTCTAAATTTAGGATTCAGTTCAAGGCTAAATTGATGATGAATATTTTTGCAGGAAATATAAATAGTTACACGTGACTAAAAGGCACAAACACACATTAGAATCTTGAAGCCACTTAGGTTCATTAACTTCTGCACAGACAAGTTTGGCTATTGAATTTCAAAGGGTTGCTTTACAAGCCCAGGCATGGAAACAAACTTTCTCTTTCTCATTTAGCCTTCGCAGTGGTAAGAGTTACACTCATCACTGAAAGCTACAGTCTAGACAAAGATAATTTAAAACTTATCTCTTTGGCTTGAAAATAAAATGGCATATAAAGAAGCCTATTCAGAGATAAAACTCTTTACTGTCAGCATAAGAAACAATTTATCTCACAGGCCGTGCTGTCTTGCTTTCCTAAAGATGTGAATGACACTGACTATGAAGTGCTTTATAAATCAAGGATCTTTTTCCAGTTAGCAACCTTTAATAAATTTATTTGCCCACATATACACATATGTATATATAAAAATGAATAAATGTTTAGATAAACATTGCTTATTTCCTCCTTTCAAGGCACTTCAGTCCTACTGTGTAGTGCACAAGTACTTTCTCAAGCAGCAACATCTTAACAGCCATGAAATGTGCCAGTGCTTTACACTGGAAAATTCTCTTGTAAAGCCAAAAATCAGCACCATTAGAATTATCCTAACAGAGCACAAGCTGTCTTCTCAGAACCGTCACACTGGAATATGCCTTGTAGGAATATGTTCTTGGAATGCGCTCTACAGTGTTGTAACATGTTTCTAAATTACAAGTACAGGGTGTTTGAGTAGTTCTAATTAAAATATTATGTCTAATTTAAATTTTTAGACCCAATTCTAGTATTACAATGCTAATGTCTGTCATGCTCATATTTATAAGCAGCCAGAACAACCCACTATTATTGACAGAGAATTTTAGATTCCTTAGAGACAATTTGATTGTAAAGAAGTTATTTATGCTGTAGATATGGCAATTTTTACTAGCTTATCTTAGAAGTATTTCTGACCAATGTTCTGCAAATATGATGCAAAATCTGAGTTTTTGATCGCTTGCTACTTATACAGCACACTGTTTACATCTAAATCAAAAATTCAAGGATACTATGGACATGATTTTGTTTGAAAAGAAGGTACTATACACAAAGTTCTAAATATACATCTGTATTAGCATTATAAATATGTGGGATGACAGTGAAATTTGGAAATAATCAGATAGCATGAAATACTAGCTAATATATATTAGTTGCTTTTGTATGTAATATCCCACGTAAGCGTATGGTTTGAATGATCCATATAGCTTTGAATGTCATGCCAGTCACATAATTACAGGTTTCCAATTTAATCTCCATTGTAGTCCTTCTAAAAAAGACTGCAAAACACCCTACTCTATTTTTCCTTTTGTGGAGGTAAAACTGGAGGGGGGATGGGACATGTTTAGTTTCATCTTTATTGCATTTCAGGTCAAAAACCACAGGAACATTCTCTGTGACATAAATTGTACGTATCAGAAACTAATGAGGAACAATTTTTAATATATAATCTAATCAGGAATCATAATAATCAGGAATCATAATCTTCAGGAACTATAGTGACAGGACAAGGGGAAATGACTTAAAACTGAAAGAGGATAGATTTAGGTTAGATACTAAATAGAAATTCTTTATTGGGAAGGAGATGAGGCACTGGAACAGGCTGCCCAGAGAAGCTGTGGATGCCTCATCCCTGGAAGTGTTCTAGGCCAGGCTGGATGGGGCTCTGAGCAACCTGGTCTAGTGGAAGGTGTCCCTGCCCATGGCAGCAGGGTTGGAATGAGATGATCTTTGAGGTCCCTTTCAATCCAAATTCATTCCATGGTCCTGTGATAGGGGACTTGATTAGTCTGCTCAAGGAGTTCATTCCATGACTAAATCAATAAATTTGATGTGCAATTTCAGAATTGAAATTAGAATAAAAATCTTGTACATATTAGATGTCTTTAAGACATATAAATATATTTTCCTAAAATTTGTTCCTGTATTTCTTCATTCACTTAAGACATTAAGTATGTAAAATAGCTTTCTGCCAGTCTTTCAAGTTTTTCTTCTTCACTATAGCAATTTTAGTTTTTTTGTTTTTTTTAATGTGGTATGTGGGGCATTATTTATTTGTTTGTTTGTTTGTTTATTTATTTATTTTTCTAGCACCATTGTAAGCATTCTAACCCTGACTCTTAGAAGAGGGTAAGTGATATCCAGAGTGGAAGAAGCCTCCTGATATGCTGGGTAGGTGGTAGCTGTTTCAGACCACAGGAAGTGCCTCCAGATGCTCTAAGTGCTTTGTAATTGTTACTAACTCATTGGGAGATCCACAAGGGCATTCCAGCTGGCTTGAATATTTGCTGTTCAGGAGAGAGGGCAGGAAGGTCACAAATATCAAGCAGCATGTAAGATAGACTCTGAGGCTTCTTTTCCATGTTTCTAAACTAAGCAAAAAAATTTCAGTAATTCCCATAAGACTTCATTGATTAAATGTTACCTTTTGGTCTTTTCTAACTAAAATGATTCTATGGTTCATTGAACAACATAAAAGGGAACCACAGTGCCAATAAAGTGAAGTGTGGTAATAAAGAGCAAGACAGATTCTGTCCTTTTTGCTGTCCTAAAAAATGACTGATGGAAAATAACTTCAAAAACATGTCACAGAAGCTTTTGGAGGCTTAGCTGCACTGATATAAACAGCCACTTGTCTTGAAAACTTCCTATCATGCTATCAATTTTCATTATAGAAGACCTGGCACAGATGGTAGTTCTTCACTTCTGACTCTTCCCATCTCATTTGAGATGAGAGTAGAATCTCACCATCCTTTATTAAATTCTGTTATAGTCACTAAGCTTCAATCAAAGAGAGTGAATGAGGCTAGTCTTCTTTGGCTTAAGGTAGTCAAAATATTTTGATTAAAATTTTTCTGTTTTGTTCTGCATGTCTATGCACCAGGCCTGAATTCTTCTCCTGTGTGAACTTGAAGTTCCTTTTATTTATTTATTTATTTATTTATTTAGATATCTTATGTTTCAGTAGGTCATTGCTGCCCAAAATAATTTGTGCTGTTTATACAGGGATACATTTTGTTTCTAATTTAAAGCTTCATTATTTCAAGAAGGAGATTTTTTCCAAGAAATTTCTCTCTTTTACCTAAACTCTTAAGAGCAGCTGTTCTCAAAGTCTCTGATTAAATATATTGAATTTAATAAAAACCTGAATCTTTCTAAAGAAGTCTATAAACTGAAAAAATCTTTTAAGGTAGATGCACCTATTTTCTTGTAGGAACAACAAAAACAGATTGGCTCACCATAAAATAGAGCTCAGACAATGAAGACCCTGTGGCCCTGAAGAAAGCTTAAAGAACTACTGAAATTTTCTTATTCTATGCCAAGAGTAATTCCAAATCTTCTTCAAACTAAAAATGGGGAGAGAACAAGAACTGGACATATTAAAATCTGAGCTGTCAGGGTAATAGTTTGCCAGCACAGACATTTGAAACTCACTGGTTTCAAAAGGATAACCAATTTTGCTGGGAAATTATTGACTGATTCGTGCAATATTGAATTCTTCTGGTTATCTCATATCATAGATAAAATTATAGAAGTTATGATCAAATAGTAGGAGTGGTCTTCCTCCTGGTTCTTCATATAGCTGACATGATTTTTTTTGTCACATTGAGTGTTTGTACGTCTTGCATGAAATGACAGTAGGGGTTTCTTCATAGCCAGTGAGCTAATCTCTACACTGAAGTCAAAAACTTCCAAGTCCTGACCAGGATACCAAAAACTGGCTGTCTTAGCTACTGCAGAGTGTAAATGTTCACTGTGAGTAAGATGCACTTCTGTTTGCATCCTCTATTTTTATTTGTGTGTTGTAACTTGAAATAGTTAGAAATGCTTTCAAACTACACTTAGTATATATGGTATACAGAAAGCAAGAAAGTGCTGAGTAAAGAGAGTAAAAAAAGTAAGAATCAGAGGGAGTTATCAAGAGAGTTGGAAAATATGTCCTACATTCTTCTATTATAGTAGAAAAAGTAGAGTTATATGATACAAGGTATTTGAAGGATGTTTTAATAACCCTTCTCTCTTCCATTTCATGGATTTGAATAGATATTCCCCTTAGAGATATGAATATATAATACATGATGAGTGTGCTTACTATAAAGCTACCTCATAATTTTTTCTCATTCCTTTGTGATCTTAAATAATCAGTATAATTTAGAAATATATATATAATTGCCATTATCCAATGAACAGGCGTTTGAAGAATGCATTTTTTCCCTAACTTACCTCTACTACACTTGCTTGACTGGATTTTCATAAGAGTTTGGTATTTTTCCTTTTTTTTCAGAAGTAGCTAGAAACAAAACCTGCTGCTCTCTTACACAGTTCAGTACTATTTATCTTCTTGTATGAAGAACCGTTCTAGAGCACCTGTGCAATGATGTCTACCAGAATATAGTAAAAAGCCAGACTTCAGTCAGCACAAATACAACATTTTATATCTTCTTTTAATTATTTTAAAATTTTCAAAGTTAATCCTTGATAAAAATCAGTTTGCTTTAACATGCTTATAGTAAGATAAATGAAAATTTGTACAGTTATGCATGGAAGGAATGTTGTACAATGATAACTTTAATAGGAAAATTCTCTGAACATTGTTGGCTTGGGGATACAAGAACAAATCTTTTATTCTGAAGCTTTCAAAGGGTTTTTAGGTTGTAGCTGTAGGCTACAGTAAAACTGTGGAAGTTCAGGACTATGAAAACAATATTTAGTTGCAGAGGTTGCATCATTTCCGACAGCAACTCATTTTCTGTATTCACCTTGCATTTGCAGTTTCTTACACAAATGTAATTCACCTTTCAATGTTATTGTTGTCAGGAATATCCTAGAAGTGGCTAGCCCAGAATTGTCTACACAATGCTCTTTCAATACAGTTCTGATGTGCCTCATTTTACTGCCATAACTTCTCCTGTGACTCTCCAGTTCCACCACAGGCCTTAGAGTGATTTTGTGCATCAGCTGTCTGAAGCTTCCTGGATGAACTAAATGCTTCCTAGTAATTAAGAATCTAGCCTGTGGTGAATGCTGTGTTTGGGAAGTCTTTTTCCATTAAATTACTGATTAAATTTAGTAGGGGAAATAAACATTTGAAAGTAGTCTCTCTTCCCTGCAGCCATTCCCTCCTGCAGAAAAGGTACAGGCTGGCCTAGGTTTGCAGTACACTGCAGCTGGTCCTGGCAAGTGAGCTGGAATTCCAGCAGCAACTGCCCTGTTTCTGGACAAAAGGATCCTTTTGCATGTTCCCAGTGTGTTTGATCCTTTGGCCCCAGCAATAGTCCATATGGCAAAACAAATGCAAATTGCTGGAATCCCAAGACAGGAGTTTCACCATCAACATTTCAGGCATTTTTCCTCAGCCTGAAGTGCTCGGCGTGTGATATCAAATCTTACTTCTTCCTTTTTTTCTTGCTCATTTTCCTTGCAGATAAATAGTCAACCAATATACTTACACAAAAAACAAACTAATAAAACACATAAGCAGCTAATAAACTATTACAGAGCAACTCTGCATTTGTTATAGTTACATAGAAACCATTACTATTTCAGCAATTCTGTCAAAGAACTGATGATTTAACATCTCTTTCATATTATTTCAAAGTACAGGGATATAAGAATGTTACTCACCAATTCCTGAGATAACAGGACAGTAGAAACATGCCTACTTAGAGTTCACCAAACTGAATATTTATTTTCAAAACTTTTTTGAGAATTTTTCAATAGCAGTATTTGTATAATAGAAAGTGGATCGTCTTAGATCCACTTACTGGAATTTTGCAATAATTAAAATGTTGGTCACTTAAAATAATGAGAGTAAATTAATCAAAATAAAAGCCAAGCTGGAAAAGAGAATAATGTGCAGAAAATTATGGTGGGCCAGGAAAGGCAATTATCAACAGTATGTATTGTATCATGAGGGAACAGCAGAGAAGCTTCGAGGACCAAGGTATTTCCAAGCTGTCAGTGATCTCAGAACCCTCCTGGTAGCTGCTTTCCTTTGCATTCTTCACCCAGTAAAATGCATTCATTTCCCCTAGTCACTGACTACCACAGCCATACCAGCTACACTACTTCAGTATTTCAATCACTTTTTGACCGGCTGGTAACTTGATTTGATTTTACTTAGTCAAAGTCTGGATTTTTCATGTATGGTCATTTTTATGGTTATTTCATTTATGGTTACTTTACTGCTTACTTAAAAATAGCTGCAAAAAATATGTGTAACATAATTTGCTCTTAAGGTTTCAACAATAATAGAAGAGAACAGTTTTATCTCTATGATAACGCTGAATGTACAGCAGGTAGGGATGAAAAAAACGAGAAACTATTTCTTTGAGATGTCAGAGTGCATTTTAAAGGAAAAATTCCATTCTAAAAGATGTTCAGAAATAAAATGATCTCTTCCTTTTTATATATGCATAAGCACAAAAGGGTAGTGCAGAGAGTTAGTTTCTTTTATAATTCTCAAGTTCAATTAAAGTAAGAAATTGAAATATTCTGTGGCATATATTCTAAATTTTCTTCTAAAGAGAAGAATTTGTACATTCTGATTGGAGTATTTGTCTTCTGAGAAGTTTAAAAGCACTTAAAAGGAAAGACCAAATAGATAGACATTTTCTTACATCATAGATTATATTTGCATGTACAGCAGTTGTAGGATGCAGTGGCAATCTGTTTTTCCTGTTGAGGTTTTACTGCAAGATCAAAGAACAAAATCTCCAGTACAGCTTCCCTGTCACTGATACTAACTCTAAAACAACATATTCCAACCTTTCATCTTTCACTAGTTTCATGTACATCTTAACAAAATTTCTTTAAGTCCAGAGAGAAAATATTTGTAAAAATCCACATCAAAGCTATTTTCATTGACTCTTGAGGGTTTGTTTGTGTGCCTTTTCTTCATCTACTGCAGTGTTTGCAATTCAGGCTATTTTAGTTGACATGGAGGGCTGTGAGCAGGCTGATGGATTCAGCAGCTGCAAAATACAGGATCAGCTGTCTGGAAGACTGAGTGAAGTGGGCAGTTGGCAGCCAAATGGGGTATAACCACTGTAGCCTGGGAAATTCCACAGTCAGTGCTACAGGAAAGCTCATGAGAGGATGACAAAATCTCTACCTTAATACCGCTATGAAACACTGTAAAAATAAAAATGCCTACCTGATGTGAGATTAATGATTATAAAAATTGTTTTGGAAATGGTGCTTTCTAAAAATCAGATTATAGTATCTTTTATGAATATATATTATATGAAACTATATACTGTTAAAATGGGGAAGATTTTGTAGACATACACATACAGGTTTTATATTATTGCTGTTAACTTGGAACTATGCTTAGTTACAAATAAATGCCAACAGATTATTACTTACAAACACATGATTTATTTTATCTACCTGCCCCTTCTGGTAAGAGCAACTGGCACAGTGTTTAGGTGCTGTCTTGTGATACTGCAGTTCTTTATTTATGAATACAAAGTGTAAAAAGGCACAAAGTGTTCTGCTGGTTTTGCTCTGTCTAATGCTGTCACCTACAAGGAGTTGGAAGGATGAGGAGAACGAAACTGTGTTGTACCAGGTCTTGATACTGAGCCCCAGTAAAATAATGAAATTCCATAACATTACTTCTTTGTGAAATATTTGAACTGCATTAATTATTACAGAAAATTATTAAATTCAAAACTGTGCTAGGTGTAATTATTTAATTTTACTGAATTATACGTAAATCTAGACATCAGGTATAGTAAAAAGAACAAGTTTTACTGGAAATTGTCAACTGGATTTGGCTTTAAATTGTTTCCTCTCAATATGTTGGTTTGTGCCAGGCATGTATAGAGAAAAGATGTAATTAAATAGGATGCAGCTTTGTAAATGCTGTTCTGCTGAGCACTGATCAGCAGTAATTTACCCGGCAAAAGTTAGCATTTCTTTGTAGTTATTTTCTCCTGAAGGCTAGCATTTATACCGTTATTCTGTCATTGGCACAGCCTTCACCTTCACATTATTATATGACAGTGAAAATCAAAGAAACAGGGTATCAATAGGGCCCTAAATTCTTTTTTTTTCTTTATATAAGCTTTATGTAAGCCACCCATTCTGTCTATAACCTAAATCCTTTAAGAGCTGGTACTTTGTCTTTTATGGACATGGTAGTCTTATATGATAAGATCAGAGAATGTGATTTCGGGTGTGACCAAGTTTGGGCTTAGATTCTCTCCATGTTTAGGAGCTGTTAATTACCTTTTTAGTACATAAAACTGTTGCTGTGTGCCACAGCAGTCTCTAAGTAAGTAGACTGTTTTTTGAGGAAAATTAGCAACTTCTAGCAAGACATACAAAAGTTAACGGCACGTGTTCTTGAATACCTGCTTCTTTGTAACCCCTAGTGGTGCTGGGATTTGCATTTCAGTACAAAGTTGGTTTGTTGTGGACATTTTGTCTACTTCAGAAATTTGAGATGCTTTGGTAGTTAGCATAATAGGACATCAAGAGAAAACTTGTTTGAAATGTGGGTTTGAGTTCTTGATTTAGACTATTATCTTGATTCATTGGCCAATATTTTCAGTGCATTATCAAACAATTGTCAGAAGACACTTGTTCATTTCTAGGTCTTTTTTCTTATGGCTTTGTTTTCAACCACTCTGAAAATTCGTGTGGTAGTTGAATTCAGCATGTATCTGTGTGTGTGAAGCCGGAAAATACTAAAAACTTGTTTTGGAGTCTGGCACATCCTTAAGCTTGCTCACATAAATAGTCTAAATGGGGGTATATTAAGTACTTTTCTATAGACTGTGTCTAATTTACAAAATTACAGTTACTGGACACAATGTATCTTTTAATCACTGAAATGAAATTTAAACTGCATTACGGACGGCCAAGAGGAAAAAAAACATTAGCAATCTTTGAGAAGTGAATGAAAATTCAGTTAAACTAATTAATTAGATAGTCTTAAAAACATTTGAAACAACATAGAATTACAGCTGTGCTTTTCAGTTGTGTATCAGCTGTAGCTGGCTAAATGGATAATATTAACTTCTTCCAAAGCTCAGAGAGTTTTAGCTCTATCTGTGTATCTGTAGCATTAGATGAGCTCACAAATCTGGTAACTGGAGTGTCCATTTACTCACCTGGAAGTATGTGGCTATTGGAAGCCTTGAGCACCTGCAGCACTACACCGTGGCAGGTGAGGCTGTGTGTGTTGTAGTTGCAGATACAGATGCTGCCTGTGACATCAAGGGGGCTGAGGGTACGGGGAAGAGACAATGCCTTTCTCTCAAGGCAGCTACAGTGATCTGCTCATGGAAACTCCAAAATTTTGTGCTCATCTGGCATTTCTGAGGACTACTCCTGCAGAGGACTTGATGTAACTGTCAGTGTTTTATTAAAATGAGTACCTACCAATGGCAGCTGAAAACAGCTAATATTGTACTATCTGTTGTACAAAATTATTTAATGTTATTTAGAGATTTGAGTTTGGTTTAATTTGTTACATATGTGCAATTGCATATTCAATACTTTGTCTTTACTTTCATACTGAAGATGCCAAATATGAACTTAAAGAAATTACTGTACTGTATTATTAATTTAGAAATAATCAGGTTTACTGATTTTCCTGTTATATGCTGCTGCTGTACAAACCCCCAAGAATATCATCAGAGACATAAGGTTTCATTGTAATTGCCTGATAGAATTGTTTCAATAGAAAATTTGAAATGCAAAATTAAGATTATTCTCACTTTTATTTATATATATATAAAGGAGATTTCTGAAGGTTTGAATTAATTAGTATTTTTTAAATAAATAGGTCTTGGATTCAAATATGCTATTAAGTCACCTTAATCTTAGTCACCTTAAGTCACTGCTAGAGATGTAGGAAAAAAACTTCTAGGGTCCAGTGCCAACTTTTTTCAGTGTTTTAGTCACATTTCCTTACTTGTGTATAACATGCTTTTTACACATAGTTTTCACACAGAATTGTTATAGAGTGTTGTTTGCTCAATAACATATGCCTAAATGTTCTTTAGTATTGTGATTTGTCCTTTCACAAAGAAAATGAAGCATTGATTGAAATTATTTTACTCTGTATGCAGCATAGCCTTAGTAATCTGTAAATTAATTTTAAATTTGGAGGGTACCATCCCATCAGAAGTTTAGCTTTATAACCTGGTAACCCATATTTTCTTTCTCCTTTCTCTACACAGCTGTTCCCAGCTTCTCTCTTTTCCCTCTTTCTCCTTTTCCACCCATCTTCACTTTTGTGCCCAGACCAAGACTACGCAAAGATCAGTGCCCTGTCACCACCACATACAGCAATGAGTAGCAGAAATAGCTTATTCTCTTTGAGTCTATCCCAGACTTTTGTCCAGCTTGGTTATAGAGGTTACATTTAAATTCTGTCCAAATGAATTTTTTTGATGATGGCACAGACCAGATTATTTGATTTTAACGCTCTCTCTGCGTATGTGTGTGTGTGTATGTGTGCAGCAGAGAGGGAGACAGCTCCTGGCAATCTTAGCACTTTCATTCCTATTGCTGTCTTCTAGGATGTCACTTTATGGTGTCAGTTTTCTGCTTCTGATTCATGTGATCTTGTTGTGCCATCCTTTATTGTATGCTGTCTCTGCACTTACTGAGCAGTGCTGCCAAACAGGACAGCTGCTGGTTCAGTCGCTGTAGCATTGGCATTAATTAAAAAAAAAGAAAAAAGCCTGGATGTATTAATTACAGTATATTTCCTCTATGAAAAAATCTATTTTGCATTTAATTAAAAGTATGTGAAAAGTAGATTTGATCCATGGAAAGACCATGCCCCTAGTTAAATATCTACTTTATTTTTCCATTGCAGGACATTTGTGAAGATATATCTGATCACGTTGAACAAATTCATGCTCTGCTAGAGACTGAGTTTTCCCTGAAGCTTCTGTCTTACTCTGTCAATGTGATAGTCGATATCCACACAGTGCAACTGCTCTGGCACCAGCTCCGTGTTTCTGTCCTGGTTCTGAGAGAACGTATTCTCCAGGGACTGCAAGACGCCAATGGGAACTACACAAGGCAGACTGATATTCTGCAAGCATTTTCTGAAGAGACTAAGGAGGTACAGTAACTAAATCCAATTCAAATAATTTAATTTGTGTTTGAAGCAGCTCATTCCTCTTGTCCATTTAAAATTGGTAGGATGACGATTTTAACGATAACTTACTTCTAGATATTTTGTTAAATTTGTTTTAAATTTTTTCTTTAATCTTCAGCTGATACCTGTTCTTGTTGAACCAAAGTAGTGCAAATTAAGATCAACTTTCAGAAACATCATGCTAGTGGCCAGCAATGTTTTCTCTTGATTGAAATATTTTTCAGAAAGAATTTGAAAGGCTTACAGAGGTGCATCTGTTCCAAAGTTGTTCATCTGGTCACTTGGGTATTTAAGGTTTACAGGCAATTCAAAAGTTAAATTCAGTGTGCAGTGATTTCTTCAATGAAAGTTAAGACACTTCCTTCCTGCATGCACAAATCCGAAGCTTACAAAGTGTTTCCAAAACTTTCCAGCCAAGGTCAACATTCCTTTATAGCAAGAAGATGGTCTTTAATTTGAGTGGCAATTCTGCATGATGCCTTTAAACAGTCACACATTTTGTGTGAAAAGCAAAGATGCAAGAATCATACACTGTTTACTCTGACTGTATGCCAAATTCACACACATGTAAATGGTTTGTAAACCTGGGTTCATCTAACTAAAATGCCTTTTCCTTTAAATTTATCATTACTAACTTAACTTAACTAGAAGGACTCTATTGGCCTAATTTTTTAAACTTAAAGAAGATGGACATTTTTAATAGTTAAGGTAATTAATGGTTCATAGATAGCATGCAGAAGATTTTTCATTTGATGGTCCTAAGATTAAGATAAAATGCTTTTGTAATGATTAAATTCATTTACAGAAAGAGACCTCTAGATCAGTGAAGTGAATTATCTGGCCTATGTTACAGAGGAAGTCAGAAGTTCCCTAGACATGTCCTGAATTTCATATCACTCAAGTTCAAAGGGAATGTGAATACTTCTCTGCTCCATGCTGGCTTTCATATTTGTCTTTGGCACAACAAAGCCGGTGGTCCAGAAATCAATGCTCAGAGATGCTCAGGCCCACCTTCCACACCCCCTCTTCCTGATGTGTACATACCTGGCTCTTTCAGTTTCTGCTTTGCTCTTGCGGGGGTAAACTGCTGGCAGGTCTGAAGGAAATCTACTCTTGTCTTTATATCCAGGTTTGTGATTTAGTAGGAAGTCATTATTTTATGACTAGGACATTGTAATTTCAAGACATAAAGGAGGTGCATATTCAGATACTAAGAAATAGGAAATGCTCCATCTGGATCTGATTACAACTGCTATAAAAAACATCCTTGCTATAGAGAGAAGGACTGATCAGAGGAGGAAAGGCTGTTTTTCAGTGGGGAAAACACATGTTGCCAGACAGGCTTACATGGAACTATGAAAGACAAAATATACTGACATTATTTTTTTTATCCACCCCAATTAAAATATAAATAATATTAGATAAATTTAATTACTAACAATAGCAGGGACACAAAGTTGACATCAAGTTTCTGCCCTATTGCATGAATAATTCAACAGAAATTGCTCGGCATTTTCTAGCCTCCAGGTATTCAAGCTTTTTATGAGGTATAATGATGCTGGCTTTAGTTGATGAACATAAAAAATAAATAAAATATAGTGTAGTGACAATTGTATCTATTCTTACCCATCTTTTTTTGGTGTTTGGACCTTTAAAGGAAGCATTACTACATGGAAAGGGAAAAACATTTTAACTAGGACATTCCTACTGGTAGCCATACAAATAGTTAAATTTAATATTTTATGAGATAAAAACAATAAAAACATGATAATATTGGCGTTAAATAAAACTCATCTGAAGCACACATTTCAGAGGCTGCTTGGAAAATGACCAAGCAAGATGGTTTAATGCATATGATTGTAAATTTTATTAATGTTAATAAACACATTTTTAAGAGACAAAGGAATGGAGCTCATTATTCAGAAAAAATAAAAGCCTTTAGGGCCCTGGAAAGTGTTTTGATTTATATATGGTTTTACAGTTTCTAATAATTTCCTGAGATTAGAAGGACAATGTAGCTTGTTTAGTTACTATTTTCCTTAACAAATGCAGCTCCAATATATAAATTTGACAGATTTATAGAAAATTCCCCCCTTTTAATTCTGAACTGTTGACAATGCCAAATTTGTGGCATGGGATCTACATCTGGATAGAATGTGCTAAAGAAGAGATACATTCAGTATCCAAGACTATGGCTGATAAATACCCTTCTAGTAAATTTTTCCTATGAATATTTTTAGCTGGACGATTCTATTCTATTTTTACTTTAAGTAATGCAAGGGGCAGAGTGGATGAAATACAGGGCTTAGATATTGTATGTTTTTAAGTTTAAGGGAGTTGGCAAACAATAGCCTTCTTTCTTGAGATAATTCCTGTTCAGACCAAATCCAAGCAGGATTAATGTGAGATGGAGAGATTATGTGGTTACTGCACCTTCTTCAAGCATGATGCTAAGGCTCTTTAAACGATGGGTTTGTGCAGTGTAGTGAGACAAGTTGTTCCAGAGAATAATTCAGACATAAACCTATTGTGGATACTGAGGAGTTTGCTTCAAAAAGCTATTGGAACAAACCTGGAAAGGAAGACCAGTATACTGATCTAGGAATGTAAAATTAGAACCCTAGAACATGAATTTCTCCCCTCTGTGATATTTTTTAAGTAGTCTCTATAAGCAAAAGTCCTGTATGTGTATTAAAAAATCTACTGAAAATATGCTTGCACTGCATACTAAATACAATTTTGCTGTGAATATTATTTATCATGCCGTTTTGGATCTTAATCTCATCAGATTTTTTTTCTTCAAACAAGACCAAAATATTTATAAGCATTAATTTGACTTTGATCTTAAAATCTCATTTTCCATCTGAGATGGTCTGCTCTGGCTATGTCCATGTTTCTGAGATTGAAGGACTTCCGTTGAGAAAATATTGACAAGGGAACATTCCAGGCTGGAGGGGTAACATTCCTGGCTAGTTTCTTTTCCTTGTGCCATTCTTCATTTGTGCTCTAAATATGGCAAATAAATTTTACAGATGATAATGCTTCAAAATATGAAATGTAATTAGCAATCTCTATATTGCAATTATGGGAGCAAATGTCCATCATTGCTACATGATTCTTGGAAAAAACATTCTGCCAATCAACTGAAGGACCTTAGAACAACATGGATTTTACAGAAACAAGATTAACAAGGAGCACACTCAGCAGCCCCCAAAGTACCCTGCCTCCTGTTTGAGGCAGTTAAAACAGGAAATACTTCAAGTCTACTGTATAGAATTTCTGAGTTCCCTCCTACACAGTAAGTAAAATTGAAAGCAGAATTAAATGAAAATACCAATACAAAAGTGAATTACTGTTTTTAGGTAACTTGCTGCACCAGACTGAAATGAAGCATTTTTCAGCTTACTGCCATTTTTAATTCCCAAATACTTCAGAATGGTCAGCTCATCTAGAAGGTACTGCAAAAAGAGGCAGATCAGTGATGAACCCTTTTCTAGATTTTAGGCAGTGAAACACAGGAATTGTTTTTTTATTCATTACTTTGTGTGATCAGTATATGAAAATTAATATTCTAAAAAAGTACCATTTCTTTGTGCATTTCAGGATCGTCTTGACTCTTTAACTGAAGTTGATGATTCTGGACAGTTAACCATCAAATGTTCTCAAAATTACTTGTCCCTGGATTGTGGTATTACTGCGTTTGAACTATCTGACTACAGTCCTAGTGAGGATTTGCTTGGTGCTCTGGATGATATGACCTCCAGTCAAGGGAAAGCAAAAGCATTTGAATCCTGGAACTACAGTGAGATGGATAAGGAATTTCCAGGACTTATTAGAAGTGTGGGTTTACTTGCAGTAGCAACAGATTCCATTGCTTCCCAGTGTAATGAAGCATTGAAGGAGAAAGAAAATCATGTACCTCTTTCAGAAGAAGATGGAGAAGAAAGCAAAGACAAGAATGCATCAAATGATCTCTCACTAGCATCTCCTTCTGCAAATTCCTCTCTTTCTAAAGGACCTTGCTCTGAAAATGGTGTTTTACCTACTGACAGCAAAGAAGTTTCCATATCAAAGAATCCAGAGTACAATCTTCCACAGCACACTGGTGAAAATATCAAACACTCTCACTGTGAAAATTCAACACCTAAGAGGTCCATAAGAGACTGCTTTAACTATAATGAAGACTCTCCTACACAGCCTACATTGCCAAAAAGAGGTCTATTTCTGAAAGATGATGTGTTTAAGGATTATATGGATGCCAACAATTTAAAAAGGCAAATCTGTCAAATAGTTAAAAATGAAATGAGTAGAAGTACACCCTCACTGTTAGATCCACCAGACAGGTCCAAGCTTTGCCTCGCTTTACAGTCGCCCTATACTAACAGTCCATCTGCAGTTAGTCAGTCATATGACTGCTTAAATACAATTAGTGATAAAAATCTTGAGTACCCAATAAATAATCACTTTAAAGACAGTCCTATAATTCTAGAAAAGTCTGCTTTCTACATCTGTAAAGAAAAATCAAAGCACAAGAAGTCTCCTGATTCTCCAGAGAAAGTGAAAACTGACAGAACACCTGGTAGTATGTGTAAAACATCTCCATCAACCCAAGTCAAAAAAGGAGGGTGTTCTTCTCTACAGAATGGAATTACTTCTCATAAGTCTAAGTCTCTGGAGGAGACAGAAACAGATTCTTCTGCATCGTCAGATTCTTGTAACCAGAGAGATCCAAATGGGCAATCACAAGGTAAAACTGAGCCCTTCAATTCACCAACACGTAGCCAAAAGAGTGCTTCTTCAGCTGGTTCTGAGCTTTCCAACTCATCCCCTCCTCTACTGAGAAGAAAGAAAAATAAAAGCTTATCCTCAACACCACACTATACTCAAAAAGCCAGTAAGGACAGTGAGGTGTGGTATGGATCTGATGAATATTTAGCACTTCCTTCACATCTCAAACAGACTGAAGTATTAGCTTTAAAACTAGAAAATTTGACAAAGTTGCTGCCCCAAAAGCCCAGAAGAGAAACCATTCAAAACATTGATGACTGGGAGCTGTCAGAAATGAACTCAGATTCAGAAATGTATCCAGCATACCAGACTAAAAAGCACAAAAAAAAGGGTAGAATTTCACCAAGTTCTTCAAGTGATATAGTATCCTCCTTAGGTGACAGTATTGAATCTGGGCCTCTCAGTGACATTCCCTCTGATGAAGATCTTTGTATGCCTGTATCTTGCATTAAAAAATACATTGAAGAAAAGTCAGAAGGGACTGCTGTCACTCAGCCCACTGGGAATGAGACTTCTTCAAATAAATCAGCTTTAATTCATCAACTGATGCAAGATATACAACATCAAGAGAATTATGAAACCATATGGGAAAAAATTGAGGTAAGGCAATAATCCTATATTCTTTTGCTGTGTTCTTGAGAAGGCTGTATGTGGAGATGGAGCTGCTGTCAGGGATAGGGTTGCTTTCTTGTTTTCTTTTAATACTGAAAATAATCTCATCTAGTGACTGCTTTGAAGTAGAGAAGAACAGCAATTATTGTAATTATAATAGACTAAAGCTAACTTTGACTAACTATATAGAATTTGCCTATATTCTTTTACTTACATCAATGCCTTTAAACTTGGTAAAACATTATTTTACTAACAGCTCTTCTTTTTGCCAGGTTTGGGTACATGACAAGTTATTTTTTGTAGGATGGCTAAAATAAACATTAGAGAATCAGGGATCTTTGTTGTATTTGAATGAAGTTATACTTGGTATCATCTGCCTATTTTGTTCATTGAAAAGATTTGCTTTAGTCCAAGAATAGGAATCTTGATTCCTGTCAAATTAAGTATAATAACAACGTTTCTTTCTAATTAGTTCTCTTCCTTTGCAGTGATTATTTTCCCTCCTGTGTTGGTGGAAATAAGCATAACTTTTTTTTTATTAATTTAAATAATTCTTCTTAAATAATAACAATGTAGTAGTGCAAAATGCTAGAGCAATAATTATATACTGTTCCTTTAAATTTCAGATGAGATTCTCAGAAAAAAACCCTTTAGAAAGGGAGGTGAATTTGAATGAATAATCAAATAAAGACCTAACCATCTCACTTATATAATTCTTAGATTACATTCACAGTAAATTTTTGTTTCAGTTTTCTGATACGTTTGTCTTCCTGGCCATTGTAGAGAACTCTTCACCTCAGAACACTTCATGTCCATACTCAATGGCATTTAAATTTCCAGAAAAGAAAGCTGCATCTCTATAAGATTTCAAAATGCTTTAAAATTCATAACACATGCACTAAAGGATGATATTGGCATCTAAATGCTAAATCTGATATCTGCAATATCTTCTATGTTATCAGGTTGTGTATGAGCTGAGAAAAAGGACTAGTTTTATCTGGCCAGAAAGTCCTTCTTACCAAGCATGATTTCTGTAACTTCTGTAACTGACTAGTAGGGAAAGATATTTGGGCTAGAGATATTTGAGCATAAAGTCAGGGTAGAAAATACAGAAAGAAATTTCTTCTTAAACAAATGAGGGTGCAGCAGCTGTCATCTAATGGGCAGTGCTTAATGATGCAAGCTGCTCCCTCCATCTTCAGGGGTGGGGTTCACCTTCCAGATTTTGATGAAAGAACTGTCTTAGTGCAAATTGTTTCTGTCCTTGTCTATGTAGAGTTGAAAACTAGTCCAGCTGAGGCTAACAGATACAGAGCCCTTCATTCTATGAAAGCAACAAAGCCCATCAAAGCTGCTTGTGAATACATAAAATGCTGTTTTTGAAAAGGCACTACAAGAGCATGTTTAAGAATGGAATTGTTGAGTGTCTAGGGATCTGTGCCTTCCACTAGATGCTAGCTTTCTTTGGGCAAGAAACAGGTGGCAAAGAAGCTTCTTGTATCATACTCTTAAATCACCATATTTATTTTTATTAAACTTTTTGAAAAGGTAATTCTCTTTTGAGGGGTCATCTGTCTTTGTGTGATTACTTGCAGCTGTAGTTCAATCCTACCAGAATGGAGGAGTAAGAGTCAGCTGTAATACCTGGCTGCAGCTGTAAATACCCTCTTCCTTTCCATATCCATCCTTTCCTCGCCTCCTCTGGAGAGTGGACTGAGCTTGTGACAGCAATTAAAAGCTGTTACCTGTTCTGCGACCAGAGTAAACCCTTCCAGCTAGTGACTCCAGCTGCTGCTCTTGTCTTTGAGGAACTTTACTGCTGCTGACACTGCTCTTCCTACAATTTCTCAGTGTTTCTGGTTGTGATAAATGTTTGAAAATAGAGTTTGAAAATAATCTTATGACGTATGTTCAGCTCATAGTATTCTTTTACTTTAAACAGAAAGAAGGGCAGATGCAAAGAGGACTGCTAGGAAGAGAGAGAGAGAGAGAGAGAGAGATGCATTCCATGCATTTAAAAGCAGCACAGGAGCAAATTTCGTTTTTCACTAAATCTGCTTCCTAAATAGTGAATAAAAATAATCAGGTGAAAATTTTTTAAATACTTAAGAAAAATCATACTATTTTAAAGAAATAGAAGTTTTCCCCAAGCTGCTTATTTACTCAAGCTTATCTATTGTTGTTAGTTATTAAATCTTCTGCTTGTAAGACTCATTAAAAACCAATTTTTCACTTTTTCAAAAGCTCTAACCAAGGTAAATTGCCTCAGTGGCAGTAGGATGCCTTACTGATATACTTTAATTTGATATAAGTAATAAGAAAATAGAAAATTCCTCCCTTACGTGATGCTACAAAATATTGAGAACAAAAAGGAATCTAAGTAAAAATACCATACCCATATCACAATTAAGTTCTTTCTTTTACTCGATATTCTGCTTCATAATTCCCTAAGACAAGAATCAAAAATGTGTCATTGCTTTTTTTAATTATTGCAAATTGGCTCTTGTGTTAATTCTGTTATCTCAGATGCGCCCCACTCATAAAGGAGTTTCCTAATTTCATAAATATATGTCTTTGCAATAATTCAATACTGCTTTTGTTAGCAACAGTTTGTGCTGAAGAAGTCAGATCTGAAAGGTGAACTCATTTTAAGGACAGAAGAAGCATGCTTATTCCCATTAGTAATCCAGTTGCACTGCTGCAAATGTCTAGCATGATCTAAATTTTTTATTTATTAAGATTGTAAACAAAACTAAAATAAGTTAGTCTTTCATTCTGAGATTACAACAACTTAGAAACAACTGGCAGTCTCAAAATCATTAACACGCATATTTTAGCCAGATAATAGGAAAAACAAGGAATTCTGGTATTTTATTGTGATCATTATGGGAATAATTTTGAATTAGTATAAATCCGGTAACATCTTGATAGAAAGCAATTTGTTGAACATATGCTAAAGCATTAATTGGAAACTTTAATAGTTTCTTAGTTACAGAAATGATAGTCATGGACAGAAACTGATAAATTGTTATTTTTCACACTTGCAAATTATGCAGATGTCCTTGCATGGGCATTATCGTGCTATTAATATTTCTGTCTGTCTACAGATAGAATTCTGCTCAACTGCCCCATTTGCTGTTACATAAGGCCACTTTCTTGCTTTGCAATAAATATTGCATAATCTTGTCATATTTTGTCTTGCACTGCAGGTAACCCTTTGGCACATGTTTGTTGTACCCTTAGTAATGAACACCACCATTCTGGGGTGCAAAACAATTTATGTGGCTATTTCTTTTATGTTTCAGAAATTACTTTTTGGTGTTAAATGTGAAAATGAGTGATAGCAAATTCTGAAAGTTCTTGTCATTGTTTTAGTTCAGTTTTTAGAAGCTACCCCAAATGAATTTTCAGAATGCAGATTGAGCTCTATAGTTTCTGTTACACTAGCTGAAAGGGGAACAGATATAACAGCAGCATTCTCACAGATAACACCATTAGAGTTCTTTGCTGTAAGAATCTGGCTGATTGCCACTTCTCATGTGTAACACTAGTACTTCAGAGTATCAGTTTCAGAGTGCTTCAAGGTTTGCTTTGTGTGAGAAAGCTAAGTTTTCCTTAAAATTATATTAATAATTTTTTCCCCCCATTTTCATGTGCAAACTGAAAAATTTGGAGTAAAAATTATCTTGGACTGATCTAATGACAATATACTTTCAATCATTTTATGGGAATAAAATATAATAACAATAAAGTAACCTTGTTCAGGCAGTTTTATCTCTTTCTTCAGAAACTGATACTAGATTGACTATACTGATATCCTTGTGCTGTAATCTGTGGTCATTGATAATTCCATCTACTGGTTTTTTGAGGGCACTATTACAAAGGTTAGAAATGTAACAATTTGCAAGACACTCCATTTAAGGGAAGATGTGTTTGCTTGGTAGGCCTCAGGGTTAATTGTATGGAGAAAATTGCTGTTTTTTTGTTTTTTTTATAGATTTATAGCTTGTTCTATCACAGGCTCCATTTCTGCAAGAGGCTGCTGAATTTCCTCTGCAAGAAGAAATTTGATATGTATTGATCCCTTGTTTTCAGTTCATCACATTTCATAAACTTGCCCTGAACTCCACTGGCTCTATATTTTGACTGAGTAACCCAGTCAGTCTTGGCTACCCACCTTCTTGATGTGATAAGGAGATAAAATACTGTTGTTCTGCAAGTTTTTCAGCTGTCAGTTTCAGCATGCCCCAGGGATGCTAGAGCAAAGAGATGGAGAAAAATTTTACTGCCTTCCAGGACCCAGGCAAGGAGCCCCTCACCCTTCTGTAACCATTTATCCCAGCTGAACCCAGGATGGCCCAGGAGAGCAGAGATCTAAGACACCTGCTTTTAATTGCAGTAATGGGAATAACGTTGATGTTAAGGAGGATCTAAAGATCTGTACAGCCTGCAGAGGAGACTGCAATATCATATCTAAACTTGTTACTGTGACAAATAGCTGGTCTGTTGGGGTGGGAAAGATTTGCATTTTTAGAGAATAGTCAAAAAATGTTACTGAATGGTAGACTTCTGCAAGTGCTTAATGGACTTGGTAGAGCAAATTTGTGTTGGAGATATGGCTGGAAGTCCATTTCAGTAGTGGAGAGCCAGTTTGTTAGAAAATGGTTGGAGAGCTGACACACCAGGGAGATGATTTGTTTAGACTGAAAGGGGACAGAGTTGCTTCTGGACAGCAAATGGACTGAAAACACACCAGTATAGCTAAGGTACAAGCTGGATTGCTTTAGGGGAAGTTTACTTGTGTTAGGAGATGATTTCCATCATTAGGGAGAAAAGCTTGCACAGAGGTCAAATGCAGTTTGAGTTGCGGAGTTAACGTAGTGAAAAACTGATAGGAACTGATAACTGCTGAAGCTTGGTGGGAAAGAAAACATGGAACTGAAATCAGTAGTGTCAGAACAGGTGGAAAAAAAGGAAACATAATTAACAGGGCACAGAACTGCCTTTTTTGAATTACCAGATGAAGGATTTTTAAAGTGTTGTAGTGCTCCTCTTATCCTTCTTGCTTTCAGTAACTCAGTGCTTCTAATATTTGCTCTCTTAAAATAAATGGATTTCATAGACTTCATAACAGATAGTGTGCTTGCCAAAATCTGTTCATTTCTGAATCTTACTTACACTGCTTCATATAATTTAGGTTGAAATACTGCTTTTAGTTGGTGACCAGTTTATAAAAAACAGTAAGTGAAAGCAGTATCAGATCCAGACATTCCTTGGCAGCTCTGCAGTTTTCTCAGCAGTCTTGCTGCTTGGTGCAGCATAATTGAAAATGTCACTTCACATTTTGTACTGAGAGACAAGTTTGTGCTTTGCTGTTTTGAGTCTGATGATATTCCCCTGCTTCAGAAGCCCATCCCTCAGCTTTCAAGCTGATTAAACCATTATTAAGCAATAATGTATATATATGTAACTCTCACCTTTAGGCGGACACATAGAGCTTTACTAGAAGATATTGAAATACAGTGAGCCCTCTGTTCCTCCAAAACACTTAGTTCCTAACAGTTTGCTCGAATTTTAAACAGCTCCTCCAAGTACATTCACTTTTCTTTGGCATTTACTTTAGCAGAAATAGTTTGAGCGAGTTTGTAACCAGCAATTTTTCCAAAATATGGCAGCTTCTATCTAAGCTGTGCAAATTCTGAATTTTTACATCTACAATTGACAGCAGGAATTATGCTTCCCTAATGAAACACATCTATTGTGAAACATATGCTTGTTCAGAATGATTTGAATTTTCATTGTAAAGACCTCAGAATGATTTGGCAGTGAGTAGTTTTAGATCAGGGTTTTTTCATATTCAGGATTTGGCAAGTCATTCCAAATAATTTGTGACTGGGGGAAGGGAAGGGAGGGGAAGAGAGAGGGAGGGAAAGAAATAGAAAGAAACCTGCTCCCAAATAATTTTAGTAGCATTGCTTTGAGGGTGTGTCTCTACTAGCATTTAGAACTGGTGGTAGGGGATATGTCTACATCCAATGTTTGGCTGTCATCTGACATGAGACCTTTGGCTGCAAAAAGCCTCATAATTCTGTCCTTTTCACATAGTTAGATACCACAGGGATGGCTATGAACAGCTTAGATGAACCAAGGAGCAGCTGTTTCTGCATAAATGTTTCTGTGACCCCTCCATTTCCATTCATATGCAGTCACTCAGATCAGCTTTGTGACCATTGGCTTTATGACCTAGAGTCATGTCTTGTTCATCTGTGCCACAGCATAGCCACAAGCTGGAATCAGAGCAATCCACATAATTTATTTGTGAACTGGAAACTATATTGATATTGTTGAGGATCTCTGCATCTCTATTAATAGGTAAAAGGGTGTAAAAGAGGTGGCGAGGCGGAGCAGTAAAACTGCAAGAGGTGCACTTCCTGCTCTCCCTGTAGCCAAGGATAGGCAGGAAGGTGAGTAGTGGGTGCTGGTGACTTACCTGGATAGCCAACGGATTCAACAGGGACACAGCTGTAATTTAGACAACAAATCACTGGTGACTTCAAGGTGATTTTATGATGTATTTGTTTTTGTCAGTGCAGAGATGCTCTGTTGTCTATGATTGTTTGATGCATTCAGTTTTCTCATGAAAGACACTCAGAAACCTCTGAAGTAGGTTTGGAAGCTTTCAAAACACAGGTAGAGTCAAATTGCTATTGGGAATTTACTTCAGTGTGAGTGTGGTCGTTTAAGAAGAGTCTTCTATTATTTGTGACTGAAGCATCTGTAACGGCTGTCTTATAGGTGCTGATGCTGGGGAGAAGGTTGGTTCATTGTGAAGAGTTTGAGATAACTTCACATCTGTCCTGTTAATTACATATTGTATTGATTTTATGGCTCCTTGAAGTGCTTCCATTATTAAACAGAAAACTATTACCTTTGAAATTACGGTTACTAATATTCCCTTAAATAAGGTAAATACAAAGGTGCGAGACAATGCTCACTGCCTTTTACATTCATATGTAGGGATATGACTTTCACAATGTTTTAAGGTCTGGCTGCTCTGTTACATAATACACTTAGGCTCTGGACTACTCATGTTTTATGTATTTTCTGTGAGGAAGTACAGGATATTCCAGAAAGATACAGTATACCAAAATCACCATGCTCTATTCTAAATATTTAATTTTTTAAATAATACATTGCTACTAATTTTCACCTATATCAAATTCCAGTCTATCTATTGTTAACACATCATTGCCTTAAAATGTATACATACTAGAGATGAGTCAGAGCAGACAAATGAGCAAGGGTCTTGAGAGGATTAACCTGAGAGGAAAGATCAGATCCACTTATATAAGATCATTGCATAACTTCTCAAATCTCTTCATATCTTTTTATTCTTGTGAGTCTTTATTTATTTTGACAGCAACTAGTTTCCTTTCCTTCATCCTTTCCAGTATCTTATGATCAGGAATGAAACATTAAATCAATCTGACTTTCAAACCATAGTTGTCATCATTAGGTATCAGAGTGAATATAATTTGGGGTAAATATGGTTGGGAAACTGTGTCTCTGAGGTTTATTTCAGACTGTCTGTCTGCTTATCCAGGTTTTCTTTATTTCGAAAGTAACCAATAGGGCAAAACTTTGTTTTCTTGTCCTTGCTTCAGGTTTTGGAGCAATGATGGTAAGCCTCACAAACAGCTGAGATATCCTTCACCTACCAAACTGCAGTTGTATCTGAATTTTCCTAAATTTTCCTTATTTTGATCACTGACTCACATTCAGGTCAAGTAAGGTTTTCCCAAGCGAGAGCTAGATTTGTTTGTGGTTTCCTTTGGCCAGTGTTTGGAGTCTCTCCAGACTAACACTGGGAGAACCACCAAGCAGACAGATTTTTGGTAGTAGACAGTGTAGGTGTCCAAGTCACAGTAACTTGATATTACTAAGTGCTTTTTCTCTGCTCATGCCAGCATGTGACAACATGAATGTTTCCCCACTGAGCTATTTAAGACTAAAGACACTCAGGGTAATTTAAAATCATCTGCTGCACCATTAGCTGCAATAGAACTATAGTAGCTAACCTAAAAATGTCTCAGGTAAGTCCAAAGTAGGGTCATGCATTGCAGTGCAAATCTCTTACAACTTCGTTGAGGTAGAGAAAACCAGAAAAAAACATAATGAATGTGTTAAAAACAGCAAAGCTTCTGCAATTGGAAGTAAATAAGATAAAAGGAAATTAGTCCCAAGCTTGTTTTTGAACTTTGTTCTGTAAAGACATCCATATTTGGGGATAAAAAATGGTCAGAATTAGGGTCTACAGAGGGTGTAAAGGAAGGGCCCATAGAGACCACTAAAAAAAGAAGCTATCTAAAATGGAAAGTTGATGAATTAGGAAGCAAATGAAAAGCAGTTAATGGAGGAACTAATAGTGACAGGATTTCTTTGGAGACTGCAGGTGAACAGGAACCGAGTGCATAACAGGAGGCTAAATGAGGAAACCAGAGGAATAATAATGGAGTAAAGAGAAGAGGTGGTGAATCTTAATCTCTCCTCACTGTTGTCATACTTAGCAAAGAGTGGCAATCACCATTTCCCTGTTTTTAAATTCAAAAGTCTTAACTGCAAAACAAGTTCATGGGTCAAAGAATTACAATATCTCTTGTGAGGTGACAGACTTAACCTCTTCTAACCAATTAGCCTTGAAAAATAGGAAATGCTGAATTAAACGTTCTGATTTTGAGAAGGAATGGTGGTCATTATATCTTAAGTCATGTCAGTGATGCAGCAGAGGTCAATATATTTAGCACTTGCCCACAAGCAAACAGCATGAGTTCTATTTTAGTAAAAAGTGATTTTTTCCTTTTTTCGAAAACTTTTCAGACGTGGTGATATATTGCCCTCTTGAGGCCACAACTGCTTACTGCAGTTGATTTGCACCCATTTTATTTCCTTCTCAAATAAACGAGCCCCGCACAACTTTACAAACGCGGTTGTTAGAAATTCGGAGAATAAATAAATCATAAGATGGAACATTTCCTCCTTGTTAATATAATTTTTTCTCTAGTGTAGTCTTCAAGGAATTTTTTGCTGTGTATTTTATTCCAACAAATTTAATGTTGAAATAGAGAACTAGAGTTATATTATTTAAAGAAACAGTGTTTGCCCTGGCTTTGTGGCCATCAGGTCAAGAATAAAGTGGCTTTCTTTCTTTATCACTTACTGGCTAACTTACTAAAAATTTTATGTAAAAATAATGAACATAACTTTTATTCAAAAGGCATTGAAAATCCCACGGTATTAATTTTGTGCTACTGTGCAAGAGTATAAAATCTGGCTAATTTCGTTCTTTTAATGTGATTTATTCTTTGTTTGGGGAAACGCAGCATTTTTGTAACTTCCCAAAGCATTGTTTAATTGGCATCATTCCACTCAGACTTCAGGCTACAGGTACAACCATTGTGTGTGTATACCATGTGCACCTTTCAAGGAATTAAATGCTGGGGGAATGAGGTTCATATCTAAAAACTCCGAGATCAAAGAGGAAAGAAATGTTGGGACCAGTTAGGGGAGGTGCCAGCATGGCCCAAATTGAGTGTCCTCCAGTGCCCAGTGCAAGGTAGCAGCTGGCCATTGGCTAGAAATAGCAGCTGCACAAGGGTGTTCCACCCCCAGTCCACTCTCTGAAGCCAAAGCACTCAGGGTATGCAAACCAAGGAATGATGGTCATCCATAACTGCCTATTTTTCAGAGCAGAATAAAGCTTTATATTAACCTATTACAAAGGCCGTAATATGGAAAAAGTTGTAAATGGAGATTAGTTTGTCTTTTGGATGCAGTTCATCTCATAATCAATACACACATTAGCTGCAAAAAAATCAGAAAATAAATTATGTTGTCAACACAACATTTAAAATAATTACATGAAGAGGAAATGCAGTACTTCCAAGTACCCTTACATCACTGTAAGTTGCTTCAACATCCATAGCTATATTGGCAGCACATTTAGACAAAGCGCATCAGACTAAGTCCGAAATCTGCTGAAAATTAAGATCCTAATTAGAGACTTCCATTATCCTTGATCCTAGAGTTTGGATCAAGGTTGCTGAATAACAAACATTTCAGATTGAAAGAAAGGGATCAGTGCTTATCAAGAGACGTGATTTTAAGTTTACCTGTAGAATAAATAATAAATTTGTACTTTTAAACAAGAGATCCTGAGTTAACTTCTACATTTTCTGTTCTAGTTTAGATGCACAAAAAAAAAAAAAAAAAGGAATTTGGGACTGTGAAGTAGATGTGAATTTACTACAGCTTTGTGCCACTATCCTTTATACAGTACATAACAGCTCATTTTGGTGTCTGGCATTTTTACAAAAGACAGGCTCCTCTCCTGTGCTGTGCTCATGGTCCCTTTAGAATCCAGACAGTCCTTCCAGCTGCTGCTGCAGAGCTGAAGTCCCCCTTTCTGGGAATTACTGGCATCATCTTTCTTGGCTCAGGCAGATTTATTTGCTGTTCTTGTCCTTTTCTTGATACATCCTTGGCTACAAATTTCTGGAGACATTCTTGCTCCCTGGTATACTGAGTGAAACAAGAATATGTCACCTAAAAACATTCCCATGTCTTAGCTGATCTCTAGATATGGTAAGTCTTTGACTTAGTCAGGGTCACATAAAAAGTATAAGCTAAAAAGGCTTTAGTTTAGTATATTTGATGCTGTGATACGTAAGACAAAACTTATCCTGTATTGGATGTTTTGGGCATCTTTCTTTGTCTCCTAGCTGCTGCTTAGACCTCCTGAATTTTATGTTGAAAAGAAATGACTCAGAAAAAAGTTATTTTAAGAGCAGTGAGAGTTTCTGTGAGACATGACCAATAAAAGACCTTGCTCTTTGTAAATAAGTATAGTTTCAGAAACTATATGTCAATCCTAGTAATATGATGAATTTTGAAGTCTAGACTTGTATGATCCTTCAGAAGTTTGTACGTTACTCAGAATACTCAATATTACGGCTTCTGACTGTTCCACTTTTAACTCTCAGAGTTTCTGCCTGCCTGTTTTATTGCCAAAGGCCCAAAGAACATCACACTTTTTTTTAAACAGACTATAAATAGCTATACTTTCTTTTCCTTATATCCTCCTCCTCCATTTTCTGCCCTGCGCATGCCCCATTTCCTTATAGTCTGCTCATTCTGTTTCTGTCTCATTTTCAGGGCTCTTGGTATCATTCAACTTATGTGTTTCTTCTTTCTGCTGCTTATACTATTCACTCCATAGTTTCAATATTCTTTCCTGAGGAACCTTTTTCCAGTCAACCTCAACAATTTCACTCAGATTCAGAATGCTGAACAAGTTGAATGCTAGAAACATATTAATACAGATCCACACTGTAGAGATTTTCTGATAAAAGCCAGTACTGATTAGAACAGTGGAAAGTCTGTGCTTTTTTAGCTGATACCTGTGTGCTTGCATAAGCCAGTGGGGCTGAAGCTGGTCTTTGTGCAGGGATGGGTTTTGGCCAGTGTCCCTCCTGCTGCTCCCGGCGGCTCAGCAGTGCTGGGAGGCGCTGCCTCCACCAGAGGGCTCGTGCCCACTGCTTTACCTTGAAAATAAATGGGAGTTAAAGCAGTGGGCACCATAACATAGGAGGCAGGCAGTCTGTCAGCCAGAATGTGAATGCATAGATTTTTCCATACTAAGAAGCATATGCTCATTTAGTTCCTCAATCCCCAGGAGTGCTTTGAACCTCACACTGCTTTTGAGGTACAGCACCCAATTTTCTCATTGTGACCTCAGTCCTCACCTGAATGAATGGAGGATGCCTAAAACTTTGTCTGGCTCTGTTCCTGTAAACATTATATTTCAAGTGGGACACATGGCCACGTCAGCATGAGGAGAAGCCTCGTATATTGCCATCAGAGCAGATGGCATCTTTACAACCAGCCCATACTGCTGTTCACTTCATACCAGAGGATTCTTTAAATGATGGAAGAATCAGATATTCTTGTCTTTTTGCTTCCTTCTCTCTGCCAGTCCCCCCCGATCTTCAACCCATGCAAAGTCACAATGACACTGGCTTTTCCTCTGCTGCTCTATTGCATCCCTGTGCACATCTCTCTTGGCCTCAGGGCTACATGGGTCTCCCCAGCACTGTCCTTCCATTTGTTTCTGTGGTTCTGGGTGTTCACTGATCCTTCAAGAGGCTGGGAGAAATGTCAGCAGTGGTGTTGGAAGCTTCTCTGCTAATCTAAGAATATACCTCTCAGGAACAGGGTTCAGGAAGCATTTGGCTTAGTTTTCCCGTACCTATCTTTGCTCTGCAGTGAATCTGCTGGTACTGAAAATACCTCTTTTTTAGATCTTGCAAGTTTCAAACAGCAGTGAAGGCCTTGTGATAATACTTTTAAAGAGAAAGTAGATCTTCACCCTGAGCCAAAGGTAAGACAAAGCACAGGGTAAAGAAAGAATTATGTTTGTAGCATCATGGAAAAGTTTAAGTATCTACAGAGATACATTAAAGAATGATTTTTAATATTCAGGTTACCATAATCTGCTTTTTGTCTAGAAGCAAAAACAAAGTGAACAGCTTCATTGGGGCAGTGAACTTTCTATTGCACAGTTGGATGCACTGTCATCAAATATAGCTGTTTATAAGAGATTAAAAAGTAACACTTCACAGGTTTCTCTTCACTTTTCATGCTTTTAAAGGAAATACTACCTTTATGGTTCTGGCTCTTTTACCTAGAAGGCTTTGGAAAACTGAAAAATTAAAAATCTTTTTTGCTATTCCTACTCTAGTCAGAATACAGTATGGAAAAATAGCTTGGGCTCTAAACCCAGGAAAAGTAATGAGCCAATGACCATCCTGGGGTTATGGAACAGAAAGTTCCATAACCATATAATTCATAGCCAATTCAATAGATGCCCATTAGGAAAAATGCATTTAATAATAATAATTTCTGTGTGTGGTAGTTGGGCACAAAGCCTAGAAAGGGCACTCATGAAAGATTTGTATAATTTAACAGTTCTTGAGATGCTTAACTAGACAGCACATAGTAGTTGTTATGCTTTTACATGGATGTCCACTAAGAAAAGTATTTAGTCTTTTCCCAGTTTGGAGGGAGCATTTAAGGTACACATTCTCATAAACTGGGGTTATTGAATAAATGTGGTACTTCTTTAGGAGAAAACCTCTAAGCTCTATTTCTGAATTGTTTGTGAATATATCCTGAACCACATGTTAAGTATTTCCATCCTACTGATGTGTTTGGTCAGTTTTATGTTTCTGTGAGGTCACTGCCTGTCACAGAATCTTGACAGTATCAAACAAAGAATATTTTCCATGGTGACATCTTGGTTCCTTGGGGATCCCCAACATCTGTATTGGTAATGGTTTTATTGTTGCCTCTGGCTCTACCTCCAATTAAATTGACCGTGGCAGTTTGTTGCAGCCTCATCCTCTTGAGTACCTGGATTTCTTTGACTTACCTTTGCCTATGAAGAAAGTGCACTTTTATCCTTTTGAAAATAAAGTCCATGGGCAGGAATGTGTTCCTCCTGAGACTAATATGCAAGTCCTTTTGTGGTTAGACAAAGGGTTTTCTTAATGTATTCTGTGATAGAAGTGCCCTAAGAGCCAGCCCATCCTTGTACACAGACACCTCTGTGAGCTCAGTCTTTTTGTAAATTGGGAACAAACTTTACCACACTGTCTGCTTGCAACAAAATTGGGCATTCATTTTTAAGCACACAGCCTCATAACCAATTCTTTTAAGAAGAGAACTCCCTTTGTGAAATAAAAGGGAAGGTAGAAAGAAAAAAGGTCGGGGGTAGTGATTTAACAAGCACTGTATCCTGGTGCTTCCACACTGAGGTTTGTAGAACAGAGTAGACCTTCCACCATCATACTTAGCTATCATGGCAGGTAATTTTATTATGTTTATTTAATGGTTTGGCACATTGCTTTTATTCCGATTTTAATCTCACTTTAGGTCATTAGAAGGGCTTTGTACTTTTGCAAATGCAATGAGCAGAAGTGTCTTAAGTATAAGTCAGCATACATGTACAATGAAAATTTAAGACTAATAAAGTGAGTGGTGTTAAAACTGCATAGCTTAAAATTACAAGCCAAAAAGTATTGAAATAAATTTGCTACCTGTGTCATGTAGGCACAATAAATCTGGGACTTTATTCCTTAAAATGGAAACCCAGAATTTGATCTAGGATGGTTTTAGGGTACCAAAACACTTTTCATAGTGGTGCTAGCTGGATGCAGTTGCTTCCTCTGCTTTATGGCATAATTTTGGCAGTATTAAATTCAGTATATGCACTTCCTTAAGTATGTATATCCGAATTCCCCATCTACTGGAATCCCATATTAAAAATCTACTAAAATCATCTAAGATACTGCTGCTTTTAGAGTAACAACAATAAAAAGATGTTGCATGTTTCCACATTCTATTTTTTGGTAACCCTAAATGTGCATTTGGACTAAAGCTCACAACTACAGAACTGGGCTTTGGTTTACTTCCATTCTAAATGTCGTCTAATAAAAGCTGGACTTGTAAAGTGATAGCTGCAGCTGGGATAGAAACTTCCTCTTTTCCCATTCTATTCAATTAATGAAAGCTGAACTTCAAAGTCTAAATGAGATCATTTGAAGTGCTAAAATTATTGAACACCAGAACTGTTTACTCTCCTATCTGACAAAAAAAAAAAAGAAAAAAAAAAAAAAAAGAGAGCTTGCAATGTAAAAGTAAAACTAAACCACTGAAATGAAGTTAGGAAACTTTAAAAGTTCTAGTGCAAAAAGTGATGTTAACCTAGCCGAGAGGCATTTGTGCATAGTCTTAAGTGACTCACTTAACAGCCAACACATTTTTTTCATGACTGAGATAATGAAAGCTTTTCTGGGAGATCTTAGTTGTGTGCTGCTCAAAAAACTGCAATCTAATGAGAAAATGTCTGAGCAGCACCCCTGACAAACATGAGAATATGCAAAGATATCATCAGGGGCTGGAGCCTTTCTCTAGTCTCATAAGCACTTATATTGTTATCACTAGCTTTCTAATTGTTATCAGAAGTTTTTTAGCGGGTCAGCTCCTTGTTATTCTGTTAGCAGCCCATAATATTTCCCCATGGCTCTACCTTGTCTTTTTAAACCATGAGTATTGGCTGCTGTGCCACCAACTCCAGGAGCATAGCTACGACCAGCAAATACCAAAACTTATTTGATTAACTCATTTGATGGCATTAGCAACATTGTCAGGTCTGTTACTGCAAACTAGGAAGTGGAAAGTTAACGGAGATATATTTCTAAAAGAGGATGGAAGGTCTTTGGCCAGAAATGGGGTTAGCTTCTGAAATTTAGTGGGAAAGCTGGAGAAATACAAGGAGTGAGGAAATCCTGATCTATGCCAAGAGGCAATACTGGGGTGCAGGTAGAACAGCCATCCTGATTGGGAAGGAATATCTAAACAGAATCAAACAGGAAGGAGGGATGGAGTCAGGCTTGGTTGCCAAAGACTACTTGTTTTTGTGTTCATTTAAAGTATATAATCTTTATGACATACATTTTGGATAGACAGAACACACAGAGTGCCATTAAACACAACAAATTGCATGTGGGACTTGTTCATTTGTCCACCTCTGTAGGCCTCACCCCATGCCCCAGGGTTTCTCGTACTGGTGGCACAGCACTGCAGCTGCTCTGTTATCCCACCTGCCAGATGAAACCAGGCTGCCTAAAACAAGATCCTGTGTGCAGCTGTACTGGCTGTAGAGAGCCCTGCAGCCCTGTGCAGCAGGTGGGGCATCTGTGTCTTTTGTATACCCTTATATCTAACAGAACCAGGGTAGGAGGCACATTTCCAGGCACATCCTTCCTCAGCCCAATATCCATGCGCACCTTTGGCATCTGAGCATGATCTCTGCATGACTCAGCAAGAGAATTCTTGTTCTTGTGATTCAAAAAATTTGAGTGTTCTGGTCATTAATAAGGAAGTCTCAAGTTATTTTGTCAAATCCCACCAAATTTGTTTTTATTACTTCAGTTAATTAATTCCTTAATTGTATAGAACAATTGAGTTAAGTATATTTTCATTATGTAAGTTAAGCTTCCCCCCCAATACTTAGAATTGTCTGTCTTTTTCATTCTTATCCATCCAGAGAAAATAGAATTAGACCACAAAAACCCCAGCATTGTATGTGCCAAATTTTAAATGAAGCCATTTTTGCTCTAGCTTTTTTTCAGGGGTGTATGATCAGGACTTTCTTCTTCCCCCTTGGAAAATCTGTAAAATTATCATGAAACAAAATGGAAAGCTGAAGGTTTTAAAGGTCAATGTTTAAAAATTTCCCATGTGGGGTATGGCTTTATCATTATCTGCAAACTTTACTACAGAAGCAGCCACAAATCATCTAATAACAACCAGAAACATTTGTTTCTCTACTAAGCAGTGTAGACTAAGAATAACTTTATGCTGTAGGAACTCAAGTTTTTATGTCCAGCTTGCTAGCACAGTGCAAAACTACTATATTTGCAAAACTGAACCAGCTGGTCTAAAGGCAGGGACTGGATTAAACTGGTGTGTCTTTTTTCTGTTCTGTTCCCTTCTATTCTCTCTGAGGAACTGTACAGTAATTTTTAGATTCAATGTAGCCAGCTATGAGTTTTCAACTTCCAATAAATTTTGATGGAAAATACAATATTTTAATTTCCTGTTAATTTCTACCAAAGTAGAAACTGGGTAGATTTGACAGTATTTTCATTGTAGTGAGATCCTGTGTAGATAGACCATTAAACAGGAAAAATTAGCATACCTTCACTGAAGGAGACCAAAGCTCCCTGTTGAAACTTTTTCCCGTCTTAAAAATGATGAAGAAAAAATATCTAGATAAAGAAAAACAGAATCTCAATTAGGAAAAGCAGAAAGGTAAGAAGTGTCTAGAAAGGGATGTGAAGTGTTTTCATGGATATCTTATTAAACAATGAGAAAAAAAATCCCCTGCATTGGTTAGTCATCCTATGAATTTATTTCTTTCACTGAATATTCCTGGATTGTGATTTAGGATTGCCTATTAAGGCTCATCCTTTGTCTTAATATAATTTATCTTGTAATTGTTTTTAAAAGCATCTCTGTGAGAGTGGCACAATAGATTTTCACCAATGTAGAATCTTGTATAGGAAACATCTAATGCTGTGTGTGACGACACGTAGGTCGTAGTACTCTAGTTAACCATGCCATCTTGATTACACAGAAATGGCTCCGTGGTGGTCAGTCTGCGTAGGGGCAGTGGCCCTTCAGTCAGGGATAAGTTATGTTTTGGACTTGCACTCTGTTATGAGCCTTGAGGGGATTAAAGATCCGGATTTTGACAGGGCTACATGGACCATCGGTACCGCAGGCGCTCCTGCTCTAAGCGTGGCAGAGCAGGCGGCGTTGCTGCTGTCTTTGGCTGCCCGGCCCAGCCGGGCCCGCGGGCAGGGTCGGTCGTGCCCGAGCTAGGCTGCAGCCGGCGGCGAGCACTGGTCTCGGCCTCAGAGCCCGTGGGTAACTGCGCCTGGGCCACGAGTGAGAGGCGAGCAGGGGCCGCTCGGCATCAGCGGGTCCGTGGCTCCCGAGCCGCTGCGCTCGGATCCGTGCGCGGGGCTCAATTCCCGAGGCGGAGCTGCTCCCTCCCGGGCAGGGCGAGCCGCGGGGCTGGCGGCTGGGTCACAAAGGCGGCTCCTTCTTTCCCACTGGCACCAGGCTATTCAAATAAACAGGATGGAATCCTGGGCACCGCTGTGAGAAAGAAAACCCCGGGGCATTGTGTTGTTCACTAATTCAGGGCGAATGAAGTGGGACTTGCGTTGCTGAGATTTAACCTCACGTACAATTTGCAATACAAATTATTTTCTATTTCGCACGGTCTCTAGCAGCTGAAACCGGACCGTCTGTAATTTGCGCCCTGGTGTGAGCAGAGGGTGTCCTGAGCGGTGGTGTCCTGACGCTAGTGTCGCGGCGGTGCTGTCCCCGCGGTGCGGTGCTCTCCCCGCGCTGTTCTCTCCACAGTGAGGTGCGGTGCTGTCCCCGCGGTGCGGTGTTGTACCCGCGGTGCGGTGTTGTACCCGCGGTGCTGTCCCCGCGGTGCGGTGTTCGGTGCTGTCCCCGCGGTGCGGTGTTCGGTGCTGTCCCCGCGGTGCGGTGTTGTATCCGCGGTGCTGTCCCCGCGGTGCGGTGCTGTCCCCGCGGTGCGGTGCTGTCCCCGCGGTGCGGTGTGCGGTGCTGTCCCCGCGGTGCGGTGCTGTCCCCGCGGTGCGGTGCTGTCCCCGCGGTGCGGTGCTGTCCCCGCGGTGCGGTGCTGTCCCCGCGGTGCGGTGCTGTCCCGGCGCCGGCAGGTGGCGCTGTGGGCCCAGGCACGGCGCGCGGGCAGGCGCGCGGCGCTCCCTCAGCCGGCGGCCGGCGCGGCCCGTCCCGCCCTGCCCTTCCCGCGGCCCGCGCGCCGCCGCGCTCGGCTGCTGCAGATGTGCGCTTGTGAATGGTTTCGATAAAATTTTATAGCCGTCATTTGAAAAATGGTAGGATTATTGTGATTTGTGCAGCCTGACAGAAGAGAGCCCGCCGGGGCTGGCCGCGGCCGCTGCTCCCCCTGCCGCGGGCTCCCCTCGGGCTCCGCGTCCCCCGCCGCGGTCCCAACGTGCCAGGTGGCACTGGAGCTTCCAGCCCTTTTTCTCTTTTTCCCCTTTTTTTTTTTTTTTTTTTTTTTTTTTTTTCTCAGATGACGTGTCTCACTGTGGTTCTGTAGGAGACTGTCCCTGTGTTTTTTGCCCAGGCCCCCAGACGAGCCCCCAGGCATTCCCCGCTTTGCCTGCAGCCCTCAGCCCGCCTGGCCCGGGCAGTGAGGGGACACACGAGGCTGCTGGAGCTGGATGCTTGCGAGTGTCTGAGCACCAGCGCGAAGCAGCAGACATTACAACACAGGCAGGTTTTTTGAGAGGGCAGAAGTAACTCCGTGGCTAATAGTTGCTTTTTGTACTGCTGTAAGCCTTCGGTGTTTCCAAGCACCCTTTTGAAGGCATACAGACATTGAGTACTGTAGGCAGATGTTATACGTGTCTGTCTCCATAAAATACATGACGCATATACAAGAGAGAGCCTTTTTTCAATTTTTTTTTTTTTTCCTTTTTGCTTACCATATCACCTTGTCTCCCAAGGACAGCACATTGCTAAAATACAGGCAGAGATTTATTGGAGGGACAAGAAGGACTTTACTCCTACTGCTCGTCTCCTCCTCAGCTCACGTCTCCCACTCTGCCAGTCTGGCATCTCTTATGCTTCACTGTGAGCTGGAAGAAAGTAAGCAATGGAGCAAGGAGAACATCTTGTCCCCGCCCCATCTGTAGATTGCCATGGGGGAGCATAGCTCCTGTGGTATGATAGTCTGCTGTTGGGAGACAACAGATGTAGTTATCTTCATTACTTGCCCCTGAATAAAGGCACGTTGTCTCAGTCACCATAGCCACTGAGTTGCTTTCCCTGTCTTTCTTCCACCTTTCTGGAATGTCCTGAAAAACAGCCTACAATGAAACCAGTTTTCTTCCTTATAGTGGTTTGATATACAGTGGATTCCATTAAGAGATAGCAATAGTCTCCTTATCCTGAGGTCTTGTGGAGACTCACATAAAAAAATTAAAGTCCTCAGAGTGCTGAAGTGGGTGCTGTCATGCCTGCAGTATGCATTGCAGCTTCCTGCCAGACTCTAGCTTTGATTTAAAAGCACTGCTGCTTCAGCTGCGAGCCAAGATTTGGTTGCTGGACCCTGATTCTTGGCAGTGCTGGACTCAAATGACTTTTCTACCATGAATTTTGAAGGAAGTGTGTTTCTGCTTGGTCTGGGTTATTACCATTGCACTTTGCATAACACAGCTGTGCACCTACTGCTCAGACTCCTTTTTCTGTCATGTTTAGAATTCCAGTTTCATGTGCAACTTTGGAGAAGAGGACTTGGGATCTTGAGACACTCAAGAATCCTTAAAAGCTCTGTGCTTAGTTTGCTGTTAGCTATCTGAATGGACTAATAATTAGCAGAAATCATTTAATAAATAGAGTGGTGAGAGTGAGATACTGAGTGTGTACTGAGTTGTTACCCAACTGGAAATTAAAATTCTTACTATGCTGGAAATTCATAGCTAATGACTAATAATATAACCAGTATTAGATCTAACTTTATCTAGTCTTACAACGCTTGTAATAGATGCACATTCCTCTTCAGAGTTAATTTCCAGGGTGCTGATAAACATCACGGTCAGTTTATTCCATTTACTCTCTTGCTTTGTGGTGGATAAGACTTTGGTAAAATTATCTGTACTCAGTATGTGCCTATAGAATCATCCAATCATGTAAATTCGGGGGCACTATTTTTAATCAGACAATATAATTGGTACTAATCTTGAAATAAATGGTGCTTCTGAGAAGCAGGAGCTCCTGTCTTCTCCGGAGCACCATCTGTGTGGCTCATACGCAATCAGCAATATTTATATTAAATGCTATATATTCAGCCTCATCTACTGTTTGATTTCCTCTCTCTGAGTCTCATGCTATGAACCAAAACAGGAATCACAACACCCAAGTTCTGACAAGTAATTTCTTCCCTCGGTTTGCTATGTATACCTTGTTAATGCAGCTTTATTCAGTCCTTTTGTCAACATTCAGTGCTCATAGTATACCCAGTCTGCCCAATGCAAGGTCTTAAGCTCAATTCTCATTATGTTTTCTATGAAGCTTTTTATATATCTCCCTCATATCTTCTAAAACGTTGCTGGTTTCTCTATTTAGTCACAGTCATATGGATCCCACATTGTCTTGTCCCAAAATACCACATTAATTATCCCCAGAAACACTGTTCTGCTACTCAGTTACCAGAAGACCACTCTCTGATTGATTTGTTTGTTTGTTTGTTTGTTAGTTTTAGGTTGTAAATTTTTACTCTTTTGGCTAAAGAAAATAAAATAAAATTGAGCATACATTTTTCACATTGCCATTTTGCTAACAAATGTGCTTTTCTTGTTCTTTCGTTTTTCTTACATGGTAAGGGGTTTGTAAGCAAGCTGGATGAATTCATTCACTGGTTAAATGAAGCCATGGAAACAACAGAGAATTGGACTCCTCCTAAAGCAGAGACAGACAGCCTTAAACTGTACCTGGAGACACACTTGGTAGGACAAGATTATACTATGATTGCTATCAGTAATTGAAGTGTTCTGCTGTGCTTTTTATTTGATTATTATTTTTTAATTACTAGTGTGCATCTATATTTTAATGTAAGTTTTGCAGCATTGCAATTTATTTTAATGAAAATACCAACAAATTATTTTTTGTACTTGAAATATGTACTGATAACTTTGTAAAAATTAAATTGAAAGGCAGAACTGCATTAAAATTCAGAATTTATGTCTAAACTGAAAGAAAGTACAATAGCAAGAGGAGAACAGATTTTTTTTCTGCTGATCATTCTAGGATTTTTACTATATTATAACATTAATGAAAGTCTTATTAGTGAGGAACTCTTATTCTCTCTCCCAGAGTTTTAACATAGCACAGTTTCATTTAAATAAAATATTTGAAATAGCTACTTCAATTATTTTACTTGATGCGCATTTCTGTCATTTAATTAATACCGATTTTATACTGGAGTTAGAAAATAGAGCTCAATGTATGCTGTTCAATGGGTAGGTATCTTAATAGGTAAACTACTCTATCCAGTAAAAAGAAAATAAAAAAGTATGGAAAATTAAACTAAGAAATTTCCTCTCTTTCTGCCAAAACCTTAGGTTCTTGCCAGTATGAAATGGAAGAAAACATGGTGATAGCACTACTCTGAACCAATGACCTAGACACCCAAGCTACATGAAAAAGTACATTAGCTGAGCCCACATCAGATCACCAACCCCCAAAGCTCAGCCTCATTTCCAGTCTCTGATAATCTTATGGCAGAAAATTATTTGACAGTCCCAGGAAGTCACGTGATGCATTACAGGAAAAAATGTCATCTTAATCCCTACCGTAATATTGGAGTGACCATAATTAAATTAATTAAGTATACATCAACCACATATGCAGTTAGAACCAAATTGAAAACTGTCTTCAGGATTTCAGCTATACAGAAAGCTCTTGTGTCTTTTGCTCTTAAACATTTCTGTGGTAGTAGTGCCTATGGGCAGTCACTGGATTAAGTGCCCATTGTGGTAATCTGTCAAATGCAGTATGAAGACTCTTCATTTTTCCTTATGTTGCAGATTTTGTGTTTTGTGGCAGAGTTCAGACTTTTGCCTTGCCTTCTGCACACACTCAGTCCCGTGGTTCCCATTGTGTTTACAGGTGCTCTGAAGACACAGAGCATGTTGTGAAATCGGACCTCAGAAAAGGCATTGGTCGCTTCAATTTGTTTTCCTTGTGCTCTACAACATGAAACTTTTGATGAGAAGCTTTTATGAGTAGAATTGCAATTTTCACTCTTGACTGGATAAAAAGAAACATTCCAATATGGAATCACCAGGCTGAGTAACTCTCACATTTAGTTTCTTTTCCCCTTTCTTCCATGGGGAGGAGCACAGTAGCTCATTCACAGACAAATTACTTCCAACTTTGCCATGTGGTTCTTGGGGAGGTGAGGCCCAATCCATCTATATCAGACTGGAATGTGGAATAGTAGCTCAGAGACAACTCCATCATTGCTAGAGGTAGTCTGAATAAATGTGTGTGTGGGCACTTGTACAACCTCACTTTCACCTGTCAGTACTTAGGCTCCCAGCTGCCCTCTGTGTATTTGGGATAAGAAAATCTTCATATGCTTCAGGATTATTATGTTATGAAACAAGTTGGGGGTTGTTTTACTTCACTGCAGAAGTAAAATATCTAAAGAATGGTTCAGTTCCTATTTGATAATATTACTATTATTTTATGGCATCTATATCCAGTGAAAAACCCACTGAATAACCTGAAAAAACATAACTGAGTTTTGTTTTTTGGATTTCAGAAAATGTATGCTATCATACTAGTTTCTACACAGCAGAAAATACAGAGGATTTTTGTAACATGGAAGATAGTTATTTGTATTAACTAGATTGTCAGCTTTTCAGTGGCTTTTATCTGTCAGACATCCTAATCTGTGTTTAAACAGAAGTATATGAACTTCAATTCATGTTAAACTCACTGTTGAAATTTCCCTGAGTTGAGCATTGTAAGGCAATGGTGATCATGGTTTGTGTGAGGGACTTATACTTCTTATTTTCTTCTTTTGCCAGTCAGGTTATACATGTCAGACTCACCTAAGATATGCTGAAGTAAAGGACTTAGACCGTTACAAGATTAGGTTCCAGACTTATGGGTTTATAATACAGACACTGGTAGTAAACTAGCTGGGAAAACAAAGAAAATGTCTTGGTTCTTTCCTATGTACTGCATCTGCACCAGCATACTTCACAACTGTTTCCTCACTGGTTCAGGTTTTCTCGTCATAGAATGAGTGAAAACTCGGTGTAGAGAAGTATTTTTATTAGTAGAGAAGTATCCTTAGCCTTTGGCACAAGTTATCAATTCCATGAACTGTGATACTCTTTTCTTTGAAGTGCATTTGTTGTGTCGACAGAATTAGTGCCATAAACGGAGAATACCTTGCATTTATGAATGAAATCTCTTCTGTCAAAATTTAAGAAAAGAAAATAACAGGAGCAAGAAAACATAAAAAATGTACTAGTTCCCTTTGTCATTGGTTGGGAGAAGTCCTGCAGGGACGACAAGAAGAAGGTTGTGAACATCTTCCAGATTTTTCAGTATGTAAAATAGTAGGCTGTCACTTTAGGGTTCCAGTGTAAACTTTTGGTAAATGTTTGAGCTGTAGAATCTCTCCCCATTCAGCCTTGCTTTTCTTGCTGGGGAGTTCCTGGGCCACCAAGGGAATTCACAACTAAATGCACTGTATATGCACACAGACACAGGCCTGATACTCTAATACATCACAATTATAATTATTAACTGTAAGACTTATTGGAATTTCATTCTTAAATCAGTTACAACTTAAACTCCATAGATTTTGCCATGGTGAGAAACCATACAGTTTGCTAAAGAGTGTGAATTTTTTCTACAGATTTAAAGGTAGTCTGCATCTTGAATGTGTGCTATAATAGACAATCTTCAGCTTAGAGAACAGTTTTCTTGCAATTTTTAAAACCCAGCTCCCTGATGTTCTGCAGAACAAAAGTTGCTATATGCTTTGTTTTAGATAACACCAAAGCACAAATCTATAAATGAAAATTCTCTCAGAGATCCCTGGAATAGTGACTGAAATTATTGTTTCAATTTTACAGGTCTTCACAACTCAGTAATGTTGGTTAAACTGATTTGGGAGCTCTGTGCTTCCAATTCATATGGAAGAGCTGACATGGAGCAGCCACCCCTTGAACATCTGGCACTCTGCAGGCAACCACCCAAGCCAGCAGATGTCGAAAACACTAATATGTTTTCATAAAACAGGCGTGTTTTTCAGCAGAAATCTAGTTTCCCACAAAAGTCTCAGTCAGTCCTACTAGAGAAAAAATGAAACAGGTTTGGAATTTTTTGAACAATTAGGTTAAAACCAGTTCCCAGTGAAAAGATAGATTCATTTACCTTACCAAAAAGGAACTTCTGAAAATGGTTTCTGATTCACTTTATCTTTTGTATCTTTCCTCTTCTGTTATGCTGATTCTTGCCCATTGGCAGCCTGATCAAAATCAGCTATTAGCCGACTCTAAGCATAGACTTGGTGGTATGCAAATCAGTTTTCATCAAAAACAGTATCCTGAAGGCAGCTTATGAGCTAAAAGCATCTGTCTAGGTGGTACTGCTGTGCTTGTGAAACCAAGCAGACTTTCTAACCAGCTTGACAAATAAGAATACACCGTGTATCTCTTGACCATTTTAGTTTGCTAAAACAGGCGTTTAACTTTATCCATGGCCTGTTAAGGTACATTGTTTTAGCACAGTAAAGAAGTCTTCTGCTTCACAGTCTTCTACTGTGAAGAACTGCTGAGGAAAAGGTTTAGAAAAAAGGCACTAAATATCTTTGCTGAGGCCTGGACTTTTAATTCTGTAGTCTTAACATTTTCCTTTGTTGTTAACACAGTACTTTGTTTTCTTGTTTCTGCACAGCTCCTACTCGTGCACTGTAGTGTGGTGTGCTCTTAGGTCATTTGTACTAAGCCATTTCTGTGTCTGGAGTCATACTTAGGGCTAGGGAACACAAAAATTTTAAATGGGATCGTGCAGATGAAAAATAAAATATTTTACACTTATTTAGGAGCAAATTTTTAAATACTTACACTATTAGTAGATATCGGCAAACAATATTTTTTCAGTAGAGAGAAAACAAATTAAGGTAAAGTCATCTTAGAAATTTGGAATTAGTAGTCGAGCATTTTTGTCCATTTTTGTCCAGTAAGACTGTCCTAACAGTCTCCTCCTTGAAAAAACTTTAATTGTTCACACCAGGGTGATTTGTGTTTTTTGGTTTTTTTTCTAGGGAAAAATATATGTTCTGTTTAGTTGAAACTATAATAGCAAATATTGTTCTGTAAATACTACATGTGGTGAGGATTGCATGTAGTTATTGCAGTACAAAGCGTGTTTTGGATATGCTAACTGATAATTTCCATCAATAGTAATTTCTCAGTTTTCTTTTCAGATCCCTGTCAGTAATATTTACTCCAGATTAGTCACAAGCTTTGTGCCACATTAAAATCCTTTTTAGCCTGGAATCAGTTATAATCTTTATATTAACCTTCTCAGTCACCATATTTACCTTACTTGTTAGAGTCCTAAAAATATCATAGAGCAAGCATCCTTAGTACTTCAAAACAAATTAGACAAGTTGATTCACACTGGCATTTCCTTTCCTTCTGTACATAAAGTTTAGATGTCATCTCCATTCAGAACCAAATTCTTCTTAAGATACAGGGGACTTGAGTTTTATTATCTAAAGAGAAATCAAATAAGAATTTTTCTGTCTCCATTCTAAATGTTTCAGGCCATATCATGGCTCAGCACTTTCTGAGCTGTAAACAGCAAATGCTTTCATACAGAAAATAGATTGTATTTTCACATTTAAGAAATTGTGTTGGTGAAGTAATGATGCCTCAGTGATATTTCATGATACCTGATTGTCTGTTTGTAACAAGACTGCTATGTCTGAAAAGAAGATCATTCTCATCTCCCTGGAAAATCTCATTTTCTGAAAAATGTCAGTGTAGAGAAGTACTAAATATCTATTCTTATTGAAAATAAGGTTAAATACACATGCCTTGGGCTAATCTACTGACTGTCTTTGTGGTAGCAGTGGTAATGGTAATTTTATTAAAGGTATTAAAGCCTCTGAAATGACTAAGTTATGTATTGTACTTTTGCTATATGGGAATTTCCAATGTGCATGGTAGCTAATTTAGATAATTTTCTCAAAATATAGAGTATTTTCTGCAGGATGATGGTGCTAAAGAGTGAGCACCACAAGTGGCCTCAGCCTTTGTTTCTCTAAGGACTTTGATTTGAATTTGCTTAGCCTATTGTTAGTTTGAATTTTTAAATTTTGTGGGTTTTTTTAACTTGAAAGGCATTTTGGGTATGCATGGGTTCCTGAATGTATGTCCTTTTACATAGGAAGCAGTCTGCAGAACATGCTAATCAGAGATGTAGACTAAACTCAGCAGATTTCACAGGCAAATAAAATTATTTAATAGGAAGTAAGACAGTAAACTTAAACAGAATACATGTATATTGTCAGTTTTGACTATTATTCAGCTTTTAAAATCTGTAAACCAAATAACCTCTATGTAAACTTTTCTGTTTCTTGAGTTAAAATGTAGGATATGTTGCTGTCATTTTAATTCATTTGACTCTATCTGTATTATAGTCTGAATCCAGAGAATATACAGTTGCTGGCTGTGGGAGAAATAGGGATTTCTAAACTGTTTGGACTATTCTTCAAATTTAAGCAACATTTTTGGTGAATAAGGAAGAGTAAAAGCAGGTATATAAGAAAGAAAATACAGCTATATTACCCTGCTAGTAACAGCACTGCTGTTCTGACCAATACAAAACCATTGCACTTGATCTAAAGATGTTTTCCATAAGGTCATGCAATGAAGAAAAGCTGACACAAATATTTTCTTTGTAAGGAGAAGCAGTGGGCCATGTTTATGGTCCTAGTAACACAGACGTAGATCTACTGTGATTTGAATCTATTGTTACTATATGTGTTTTTAATGAAAGAAGAGAATGTCCATTTACTGTCCTCCCATCCACATAGTCCCATGCCAGAGGTTTACTTTGGTTTTTGATTGGTTCAAACCTTCCCACGACAGTCTTTGCTACCCCCCTAGATTTACATAGTTTTGCATAGGAAGGGGATAGGGCCCCATAATAAAATGTAGCTCTGCTGGGCCTACCTGTAATGTATTGGTTGTTAAGCAGCTTCATGGAGAGCTGTCCCAGCTTTTCCAGTTCTGAGAGCTGCAGTCATCTCTAGACAGAGGAGGCATTAAACCAGAGGCAGAGCATATTAGGATGTCATCCTAAAATAGCTTTGCTTCTTCTACTGAAAGAAAAGGGAAATTGTAATGTCCAAAATCTGAATTCTCTCACTTGTGAGGGTTTTGAATTCTTGTATTCTACATGTATGAAAGGATAGTGTGTGATCTGTGCCTCAAAAACAAATGTATTGCTATGTTGTTTTGGGTTTTTTAATTAATGATGTTTGAGGTTTGAAAAGTTAGGATTTTGTTTTCATAAATATCCAGGATGATTTTAAGCTGATGTTTATTTTTTTGGAAGAGGAAGTGATGAGATCCTTAAAACACAGTGTTCTAAGTGTGAGAATATAGCGGGTGGTATATTCCTCTGAGTATGTATTAAATACCTGATGTGGTTTTCTTAGAAAACAAGGCCAAATGCTGTCAGAGCACATGAAAACCCAGATCATTCAGACTTTGGGAAATTTTAAAATTAATTTTCACTTGTTGGTAAAGCTGAACAAGGCAGGGTAACTTGATCTCAATTCTCACTATTCAAAACTGTAAAACTCCTAGGTCCTGAGGCATCCCCAAAATGCAGATACTGTAAGTCTGACTGGTGAAAGGGATTCCACTGGGTTCACTGTGTGTTTCGCCTGCAGAAGACATTTGCATACACGGCATTCAGTGACTATAATAATATAATGAAATCAAATCACCATTATAAAATGCTGTGCACTAACCTAATCAGAAAATTTCAGTGAAAAGTATTTCACAAAAGTTCTGACTTAGAAGCTTTGTAGCTTTATATACAGCAACCTAGTAATGCTCTTTATTAATATAAATATATGTTTATAACAACTTTTGAAACACCTTTAAAATTATTTGAAATGAATGTTTATTTTATAAATAAACTGCGTCATTCTTAGGTAGGAACTCTGCTAATTGTAATTTTTTTGTCTATTAAAATGCATGCTATTACCTGAAATTTTAGTATTATTATGCTGATATTATCAATATGGATGTAGTCAGTAATTTGGTTTTGGAAATTAAATTTGTTTTTAAAAAATTTGGAGATTGTAAATAATTAAAAAATGCAATACTAACATCTCAAAGGACAAACAAGCACACACCAGCAACATTTAAATTTGCTTTTACTTACCTGCCAAGAGCTATTGACCACTCCCATGGGTTCTGTGCTATGTTACTCAGAGGCATAATATCATTGACCTTTTAAGTACTCAAAGTAACACACTTGCTGTCTATTTTGGTGTTTGCCAAAGCTTTCAGGAGAAATACAGAAAATCTGGGAAATGAATGGAGGTTTAGATTGGTAGATATTTTTATTTGCGTCCCCTATGATACTTATTTTTATTCCCTTTCTTAATTCTACAAATGAATTGGGTTAATAATTTGGGATCTTAATTTGTTAGCTTTATTTTTCTAAGAAGGAATTTTAGTTCACCTTTAAATTGCATGAAACCTTTTGTCTGTACATATATAAAACAAATTGCATCTCCTTCACATTCCCCTGGAACTAAAATCTTTCCAGAATTGTTTTAAAACTACATAGTGTTATTTAAAGCCAGAGTATTAATTTTGATCTGATAGTGAGTAAATTTAAATAGTATTTAAATAATACACATGTATAACTTATTTTCCCCTTGGTAACTCCATGTTTGCTAAGGCTGCTATGCCCCATGAATTCATCATTGATTTGGAAAGCTGTTATCTCTTGGTGGGCTTTGTTTCTGCATGTGCTAGGACAATACAGCTTGGACATATTTTGATTAAATAGTTTTTGAGCATGGTGTGTCTCCAGGTGGAAGAGATGTACCTAGAAATGTGTGAGATAAGACAGAACAAGTCAGAAGACTGTGATTTCTGCAGATTATTTTCTGAGTAGCTCAAGAAGGCAAGAAATGATTAAGGGCAATTGTATACAGTGGACTGTGTGTGCAATTCACCATGATTATGGCAAGTTAGCAATTGTTTCACTGTGTAGCAATTTTACCCATGCCATTTCCTGCCTGTGCTCTTCCCTCGTTGTCTCTTGATAATAGACAAATGGAGATGCATTTTAGGAAGCCTCATGTGAACTTTTTTTTTAAATGAAAAATGTTTGGACTGACACAATCAAAGAGAAATTTACATAGTGAAACATAGAAAATAAATTAGAGTTGGCAGCAGAAGAATTTATGTGAGTTTGAAATAAAAAATATCTGCAAAAATAGCCTCTATGTCTTCTAAATCTGCAAAATAGGCATTCTGGACAGTAGGGCTAACTGTCCTTTTTCTGCACATCTAAAATTATGCATTCAAAGCTTGGCTAAATTACCTAAAAGATGACAAACACAATGAGGAATGAGAAGGAGAAACTGAGGGACCTAAAGTTTTTAATGTGAGGAAGATCGGGTTATTCATGTTTAAATTGTAAGGAAAAATTGTAACAAAGGGAAAAAACGCATTGATTATTTACTACTGGCAGAAGCTGTGACAGAGAAGAAAGGGTGAGGTAATTTTACAGAAGTATGAATTACTAAAGGACTGCTGGAGTAGAGCCTGCCTGTTTGTATTTAGTTTTGCCTGCCTAACAAAAATTCTGTGACCATGTGACAGTTAGGTTACTGCTCTGTCAGTGCATTTGCAGTCCTTACTCCCACATTTTTATCTGGTCTAGATGTAATGGTCTCAAGGGATCCAGGCTTTCACTGTTTCCCTTAGGAGGTTATTATACAATCTAATAGATCTGACTTCCATGGGAATTTTCATATTTATCTTAAATTTTCTTCTTAATTTAGCTTCGTTAGTCCCATCTACTATACCTTCTAATACTGTACTAAGTCTTCTCTCTGCTTGGTGTTCAGATACATAAATATAAAAGAGACAAAACCAGACAGGGCCTTTCTCTTAATCAACACTTAGTCAGTCTTGTTTATTTCTTATTTGTTCCGCCATTTCCACTTTTAAACAAATTTTGCTTGCTTTTCACTAAACTCCCAACAGTTTGTCTCCTCATAAATGCGGTTGATTCTTCCCAGACAAAAAGTGCATTCAGACCAAGTGAAAGGTGGAGAATGCATATGAGTCATCAGAAGGTAAAATCATTCCCAGGGTTGCTACAGTTAGCTCATTTCTAAACATTTTGTTCCCAGAATGTTCAGTTAATATTATGTTTAGATGAATGATAAACTTACACAGAGAAATTATCTGAGCAGTCAAGCCATCTTACATCTGATCTACATCTACACCAGCACAATGCCCATGTGACGTGATGATTATGGGATTTCAGTAGTGAGGTTCCCAGATCAGTTTTATGTCAATTTTAAAGGCATTTTAGATTATTATCTGGCATTGTGAACCAACATGAAAAGTGATATAGTTATTTTGCCCATTTTTATCTGCCTACAGAGGCCAGTGGACAGAATTGCCCCCAGAGAAACTCAAAAAATTTTTATCTTTTAAAGTCTTCTCATTGTTGCAGAGGATAGAAGACCAAATCTTTCCACTAACTATTCACTCTTAAAAATATCTAACAGTTTCTACTGGTTACAGAAGAAAATGTGTGGTTCATCTAAGGCAAATGATGGTCATGTTGTATTAGGCTTTAAAGGTTTGCTTAGCATGTGGTAGTAATTGGCCCCTTGATTATCAATGCTATAGGGAGGGCATGTTCTTAGTTTCAGGAAGAGAAGAAAAAACATGTAGTGGGTGCTGCTGCTTCAGGGGAAGATTCACCATGCTCTCCTTGAAAAGCAAACGTAGAATCCCTGATATTGTAAGACTCAGCCTTGGCTCTGGAGCTTCATAGAGCATTTCCATAGTGCTTGTGTTTCGTACAGCAGGTGGAGTGTCATTCAGATAAAAACACAGCTTAAAAGAAAAGAAGAAAATAAAAAATTCTTTGTAGACACTTAGATTTTATGGAAAACATGAGCAAAGGAGATGTTGACTGAAACCATTCAGTCAATATTTAGTTCCCAGGAAAACATATCCTAGTGGTGCTCATTTAATACTAAGTAAGCTTAATTAAAAAATGCAAGGCTTTACTAGAAGCTAAGTGTATAACCATTTCCGTGTTAATATAAGGACAACTTACATAGTAGTTCCTTTTCTGATTTACTGAATGTCATTGGTAGGTAGTATTCAGGAGTCTGAAAATACCACTAGGTTATTACATAGCTTATTAAGTTATTAACTCAAATTATTAACTTAAATTATTAACTCAAATTCTTAAATAATAGACTCTGTCCAAACAGAGCCTGTGTCATCAAAAATGCTCAAGGAAAAAAAGACAAAGAAGAAGAAAATAGACAGCTGCCATTCCATGACCAAAAACTGAGTTCAGAACTTGATATCTTGGTATTTTGTCACAGCAAATTATTGGAAGGTAACTTTGCTAGGACCAATAGGCTTGCAAAAGTAGCTGTATATTAAGCATATAAAAATGTTTTTTCAGGAATTGTTTCAAGTCATATTCCCTTTAAGACAAATGAAACGGATATCCCCTCTCTTTTCTACCAGCAACTTTTCCCATTACTCTGAATTTCACAATTGAATTATACCTGTCACAGTGTGTCAGAGACTGAAAACAGTTCATGCCTCAAACATTGATATAAAGTTTTGATCAGAGAAGCTTCCCTGAAGATACCTGACTGGGACTTTTGACTGAGCTAAACTGCTGAGATTAGATAAAGGGAAAAGCCTATTGTTCAATCATCTCAGTCTAAAGGAAAGGAATTCATCCACAGAAGCTGAAGTCACCAGCTGTACTGAGAATAATTTCTGGCTGTGTTTGGGGTGGGGATAAAGCACAGCTCACAGAAGCCACGTTTACACAGCCCTCCCCTAGCTGAAGGGGGGAGGAGGATGGTGCTACCTCTGATCAGAGGCAATACACACGCATCCTCCAGTACACAAACTGGCCCAGCTGTGAAGCCTCCCCAACCCCACAAGCCACATCCACAGGACTCTCACGTGAGAGGCAGCTGAGGGGGAGTCACAATCCATCACAGACCCCCCAAAGTGCTCCCCAGACGCCTTGCACCACAGGACTGCACGTGATGCAGGCAGAGTCTGCTGCTAGAGGCTGCCCCCTCCCCCGGGGGGACATGCTTGGACATTTCCACCTGGCCTGAGTGTATATTAACCCATGGCACTCTGTGCTTTTGGGGGGACTTCCACCACCGAGAAGAGGACATCAGAACACCAGTGGGACCCACGGAGTGGTGATACCTTTTTGTCCCTGTCCCTCTCTGTCTCCCCCATTTTTCTCCCTACTCTCTCTTTTCTCTCTTTTCTTCTCTTTCTCTCTTTCTTATTTCTCCCTACTCCCTCTTTTCTCTCTCTTCTCTCTCTCTCTCTCTCTCTCTCATATTTACTATCAAATAAAACCCATACTATTGATTGGCATATGGTCTTGCTTGTACCTTAATTCGGGCAGGAGTATCTCTAAAGAACTTTAATAATTAGATCATAACACAGTGGGTGTTATAATTAAAAGTGCTACATTCTTAGCCAAAGTATACATTCAACTATACCTAAATATAGACGTCCATATTTCAGTAATGTAGATTTCTCAGAAAAACTAATAGGAAATTTTAAATTAATCTGCCTTTTTCAAATTCTTAAATCATAGAATCCAAGACAGTTAGATAATTTGTAATTCTCTGTACAATTGATCTAAAAAATAAACACTCTAGAAGAAGAAACAGGAGTTTATTATTACATTATTCTTAAATGTATCTAAAAATATGAAAAATGAACCTCAAGAAAATTCTCTTTCAGGGGTATCCCAGTGCACCACACATTCTGATAGTGTGCTGAACTGATAAAATGAAGATACTTCTTTTAATACATTGTCTTAATCTGACAATAGGTATAAACTGCTGTGTCATCCAAACTAACCTATATTTATGCCCCATGCCGTCAGCAGAAGATAGCACTCCTGGGGCCTTGTATTTACACCCTTGGAGTTTTTATTCCATTTATTATAGTTCTGTAGCTTTTCTGCATGATTCCTGCCTCTCTTTTCCTTTCTTGCTAAATAAGAACATTTGATAGTTATATATAGGTACATGGTGATCACAAAAAGTGAAGAGAACTTTGTGAGGAAATTTTGCTTGTTGCAGCTTGTAAACTACATTTTATACACTGTAGTTCTAGGGATGACATTAATGTGTTGCTTAAAAAGCTGCTGTCAGGCCAATGCACATGCATTTTCCATAATGTATACGTGCTCGTGTGCGATATTTAGACTGCTCTATAGCTGCAAATGTGCCTGGAAAAATGGCTTTGATTAATTGACTTCCCTCCTCTTCTTTCCTCTCTTCACATGCAAAGGCTCCATTGGTTATCAGGAAAGATCAGAGGAGAAGGGGAGCAGAGTACCTGGGTCACACGCTGTTAGAGTTACAATTTTCCAAATGCCATAAGTAAACAGTAGGGAGCAGGAAATATCCAGGATGGGAGAGGGCCTCTGTGTTTGAAGGTCTTCCTCCATTCCAAATATTTGGTCTGATTTTATCTTTAGCTGTGCAAATTTGCATTTCTCCATTATATATACATGTAATACTTGTTACATCTTCAACTCTTGCCTTTTTCATGTGTCACATTTTCAGCCCCTCATGTATGAGAAACCTTGAGCATTGGTTGAGGGCTATTCCTTCCACTGCTCCTTGTCCAGTTCTTTTTCCTTAGGAAATTACTAGAAATTATATATACATATAGAATTCTAAATTCAAAACTCGTGCTACACTACATCAACAACATTCGCTTCTGTTTGTGTTTGTACTTATATTTATATGAATGGTTCTTTTAATGTGTGCTGATTTTGGCTGGGATAGAGTTCATTTTCTTCATAGTAGGTAGTATGGGGCCATGTTATAGCTTTGTGGTGAAAACAGTGTTGATAATGCAGGGATGTTTCAGTTACTGCTGAGCAGTGCTTGCACAGAGCCAAGGCTTTTTCTGCTCCTTGTACCACCCCCCAGTAAGGGGGTGTACAGGGAGCTGGATACAGACCCAGCTGTGCCAGCTGACCCCGAGTGACCAAAGGGGTATTCCATACCATATGACATCATGCTCAGTACCTAAATTTGGGGGAAGAAGGAGGAAGGGGGGGACGTTTGGAGTTACAACATTTGTCTTCCCAAGTCACCATTATGCATGAGGAAGCCCTGCTTTCCTGGGGATGGCTGAACACCTGCCTGCCCATGGAAATTGGTGAATGAATTTCTCATTTTGCTTTGTGTGTGTGCACGGCTTTTGCTTTTCTTATGAAACTGTCATTATCTTAACCCACAAGTTTTCTTGCTTTTACCCTTCTGATTCTTTTCCCCATTCCACTATGTGGGGAGTAAGTGAGAGGCTGTGTATGGTGCTTGGTTTCTGGGTTAAACCATGACATGCTGCCTCTCTGCTATGAAAAGTTTATTTCTGCTAAATTTCATGTATGTTCATGGCATTTGTGCCACTCATAATTTATCCATAAAATGAGAATTTTGCACAAGGAGAATATTGCTAGTCAGAAACCAAAAGTTTGGCCCCATCTTTATTCATCATATTTTGCTTCTTCAGTTTAACATTATTACTGGTTAATAGGTGCACCTGAAAATCAAGCTGTATTGTAGTATCTGGTGCGTTATGTTAAATGAATCTTTTCTAGGACAGCAAGTCTCTTTTTTTCCTAATGAAAGAGAATACCTCATCTTTTCCAATTTTCCTATCAAATACATCCACATCATCTTGAGACACTGCCACATCCAGCTGCATCTATACTCAACTTCAATTATATGAAATTACACAACCTACTCTCAGGTCCTTTAGGTTCTCTTTTGCTGTGTGAGGCACACGCATAGTGCATTTCCTGTGAAGTGCATGATTACAAACTATTCAGTAGAAGCCTGTTTTAAGTAAACAGTAAATTAAATATTGTCAGTGCTTGTTCAGACACGGTCTTACGAAAGAAAAAGAACTTCTAGATTTGGGTTCATAAAACTCTAGATTTAAGGAGGGGGCAGACATAAGCTAGGCATCTTTTTTCCTTTTTAACTTCCCTTGACTGGTTGTTGTTTAAGAGCTGGTACAAAACAGTGTATTCAGATGTCCCTACAAGGAGAATTGGGCTAGTCAAAATGCTGAAGGTAGCAAAATTTCTGTTTATTGCTCTTTATTTGAATGGAACATTCTCAAAACCATTCTGTCACTGTCAGGTACAATGCTGCCTGAAAGACTGTTAAGACTCTGTTGGAGCAGCATGCCCTTTTCAAGCATGACAAATACAGTAGAAATACAGTAGAGGTACAGTAGAAGTTCCTCATTTTAGTACTGTTCTGACAATATTACTTTTTTCTATGCTAATCAACCTGACTGCAAGGGTTAGGAAAGAAAGGAAAGGGTTGCTTCCCTAAGAATTGAGGGCTTTTGAATATTCTGTGGTACCTATCACTCCATTGCTAGCATGGTCACTACCATTTGAAGAAGTATAAAGTTAGACAAAAACCAGAAGCTATGAATGTGCACTTGCGAAGTCTTCTTTCATCTCTGCCAGTTAACTTATTCCCAAGAGAAGGAAAAGCTATTTTTTTCCAAGTGGTCAAATATTGTTTCCATTTATTCCGTAGACATTTCAAAGAGAAAATGTGTTGCCTGTATGCATTTAGGTCTGCACAGAATTTATGATTAAATACAGCAAGTATCCTTTTCTCTATTGTATTTTGTTTCTCTTTCTTATAGGCAAGTGTAGTGAGAAGGTCTGGAAAATGATTAAAAAATTTATCTGAGTTATCATTGGTGTATTAAATGGCATAACGTATAGTAGATCATGTTTCCAGTTCCTTTATTACTAGATCTTAGTGCAATTTGTAAAAATAAAATAATAATAAAGAAAGAAATAAAATATTTTATTGACTGTTAAAACAGAGATCCTTTGCAGACTACTAGAAATATTAGGAAAAAAGGATTGAAAAATAGTTGCTTTACAAATTAAGAATGCTGAGATCTAAAGCAGACAGATTTGTTCTTTGAAAATGGGTATGAGAGTTAACTCAGGAACACAATATTAATAGATTTGTATAAGTGCACATAAGGCCAATATATTCAATGTTGTAATTTTTTTATGGTTTCATAAATAGTGCTATCACCAACATTTCAAAGAACTCTGAAAAAAACAGAGCTCATATGTGGTGGCATAAATTTAGTGTATTTTATAGAACACTGTTACTCCAGATATAGCCTACGGGTTGTGACTTTTCATAAAACCTAATGAATGTCTAGATTTGTCAGCTGTTTCAACACAGATGCACTTTGCTGATCTAATGGAAACATTTTGAGCCCAGATCCAAAATATCAATAGCTTTTAGTATCACAAATTAGCTTGGCTATTGGGTGAATTGGGATGTGGTTCTTGATAAAAACCAGCAAGTAATTTTCTATGTGTGTTTTATGATAACTGCCTCTCCAATGTCTGATGCTGAGGTTTTTTCCCTCTCTTTTATTTTTTTTTCCTTTTCTTTTATTTTGCAGAGTTTTAAGTTGAATGTAGATAGCCACTCTGCTTTAAAAGAAGCAGTGGTAGAGGAAGGACGCCAACTTCTTGAGCTTATTGTATCTCACAAATCAGGTAAATCCTTCTGAAATATTGCAAGTCTTTATGTCTCCAGACTATTAAAGAATGAAGAAGCATTGCTGTAAATTACTGCATATATTCACTTCCTTATGTATTATTAATATTTACATTATCAGATTGACCTTCAAGATTTATAAATGTTTCATATACTGCATACAATGCAGTGAGACTTATAAAATGAAATACTGCCTGCAAATAGTCTGTTCATTTTATTTTGGTCTTGCTGTTCGACTGAGTTTCAATTGAAATCACATCACTGAAAACTTCACACTGACATATTCTTTGATGTAGGTGCTATGGAAATAACATTAAGATAATGAACTAGGATTTCAAATATATATATATGTATTTACATACCCTGCATGAGTAATTGCATTAGTAAAGCTTTATTTTACCACTTAAACTAATTCTTACATTGATTTAAATATATTTATGAGGACTAGATTAAAATTAAAAATACCTTTTTCCTTTGGTCAGGTTTGTCTTTTTCTTCAGAGGCCTTAAATTGAGAGGAGGGAGAGAGATATACTGATTTCCCTTTATCCCCACCACCTCCTATATTTTTAGATGTTTGCGTGACTTGTCTGCTAATAGGGTTTTAATCAGCATATACTGCTATGGAATGCCATCTTAATTTTGGCCTGCTTAACATGCTTTTCATCCAGGTTGAAGTTATTCTTTGCTATACTGTTTTCTTATATTATATGTGTGCCTCTATTGTTTGGCAGCATCATACAGATCTGTGTAACATGAAAGCTATAGAAAATTACTGACTTCTATGTATAGTTCCAAAAAGATAAAGAGGCCATAGCAAAGGAGGGTAGTGCATGTCATCATTGATGTGGGCAACAGTAATGTGTGAACTATAGGAAATATTTAAGGACTTGGAGGTAAGGAAAATGTCTTTGGAGGCTTAAAAAATATTTCAAGACAAAGGCTGGATATTAGAGGGGGAGATTACTAGTTTTCCTGCTGCAGAGAAATGACAGTTTTTGTGGAATTTTTCTATTGAAATTGTCAGCTGAAACTCAATCAAAATTTAACATGATGGCTAAAAGAAGTGTTGGTCTCTATAGCATTGTTTTGCAGGATGAACAATAGTAAAGATTTATTGATGAGAAAACACATTAAAACTCGTTGCATTTTTTATTTTAAATATCCTGCTAATTATTTGAATAAAGGATAATTTAAAGATATTGTTGAGTTTACAGCTTTTACTTTTTCCCCCTTTTTTTTGGGGAAGGACTGAAGGACATGCTGCAGATGATTGGAAGTCAATGGAAGGAGCTACAGAGGCAAATCAAACGGCAACACAGCTGGATTCTTAGGGCTCTGGATATCATCAAAGCAGAGATACTGGCTACTGATGTGTCTGCAGAGAATGAGGAAGGGACTGGGAGCCCTAAGGTAAGTGGCTTGAAGTTTGCCTTATTTCCTCTTATTTCCGTCTTCTTTTGAACTAGGCACCACTGAAGTTTTCTTTCCACCCTAAGGCTTTTCATTTCTACTGGGTAAACTTTTTTTTTATAAACAAAATGAAATGCCTTACTCTGAAACAATAAAAAATCTTAGAACTTTCAAGTTTTCCAGCAAGACTGGTCTCATTGTGTGTAGAGGGGCATGAGGGGGAACATAAAACATTTAGTAAACAAAACATAAAGCATCTTTAACATGAATAATCAGAATGCTTTTAAATTGTTTTGTTGCAACTATAAATCACTATAATCAGTGCAATCACTCAGCTCTGACATCCATTAGCCGCTTGGTTACAGCAAATTAACAAAGAAGAGAGAAAGTGATTCATTATCTCATTCCTGTTAATGACTATCAGATGCATTGCTTAATTAGGGGATGGCCATTGTAGTAGGAAGAAGGTCATATGCCTTTCCACAAATCTTTTCACTCTGAGTTTAAGTCGTCCATGATAGTGCTCGTGTTGAATACAAGTACTTTAAGGGTGAGTTATTGACACCTGTCATAATTTTGTGCCTATTAATTATTAAAGGAGGCTATAATAGTTACCAGTTGCCAAACTTAGGATTTGTAAGAGCATTTTAAATACAGACCATGCTTATTCAAATTGGTGGAAGCAGTGTGGGGATACCACACACAATAGAAACTTCTGGTTTAGAGTCCATGACCTGTGATCACCATCAATCATAAGCAGAATTGTTTCCTAAGCAAAGGACATGCAGGAGAGCAATCTAATAACTCAATATCTTGGCACACATCTGGCTGAAATGTTTAGAAAAAAATCATTGTTTCTGTTTCTGGAAACAACAGAGACAATTTTGCTGAGTGGATTTTCTGGTTCTGATGCTAGACAATTCTTACATCGCATTTAGTGCTTGATTGCATGAAAAGTTCTGATGATTTCTTACTATTCTTCTACATAGTAAGAATGGTCTTAGAGATGGAGGAAAAGCCAAGGAGAAAAATGAAACAAAAGTACACAAAAACACAGATATGCAGGAGACAGGATTTGAACTGATATCCTTAATCACTTGCATGATGGAAAGTGCTCCTTGGCCACATAGCTCTTCCTTTAGGAAGTATGTGGTGGAGCAGCGCTTGGTTTCATAGTGGGATCTGTTAAACTAAACAGGCTATCTCAAAGCTAAGTTTAGCCTGCCAGTAATATGATTCCCTATCTCTGAATATCTTGACTCATCCATGCCCAGAAGTTTAACTGCTTAGTCAAAATTATCGTGTAAAAAGTATCCTAAAATCCAGCTGCGTTTTGCTATGAAAATTGTGGAATCCCTAACTTGGAATGATTATATTCAAATATTTGCTTGAAAAGGGAGAAATGGAGGCAGGGTCTATATCACAGTAAATTTATCATTTAGATGGGTGATAACTCCGTGCCCTGTGCTTTTTATCATAGAGATAGGAACCCAAAGCATGCTTGTTTGTTTGTTTGGCGTTTTGTTGTTGTTAGTTTTTTGTTTGCTTTTGTTTGTGCCTACAGGTAAATTTAAAAAAGTAGACAAAAAAAAAAAAAAAGATGGAACTAAAAATATTTTCAGGTTATTTCAGTGATTATATCACATTCCTAACAGATTGTTGTAAGTATGTGCACTAGAGTGGTCAAATACGATCTACTTCTTCACACTAAAATATTAACTAAAACTAAAATACAGTCAAGAATATAGCTGCACATTTCAGTTTGCATTTGTTTCAAAAACCAAAAAGAACCTGAGAAGTGTAAAAGAAAATCTAAAGATTATACCTAGAGGGTATTTTTATTTTTGCCTTTTTTGAGAAACTACAGGAACAGTGTTGGTGTTAGAAATCTGTAAAGAAATAGGAAAAGGAGGAATTTCAAAGACCCTAGGAATCTTTTCCCTGAGGACTTTTAAAACATGTTTTCATAGCACTGTGGCATCTTTAATGAGACCAGTCAAGAGTGGAAGGGGGAAAGGGATATTCTGAACTCTAGAAATATATTGTCAACATTTGTAGTCAAGAATTCAGCTTTTGCTTAGGAAATTTTTCACTTTATTGTATATAAGTTTCATAGTGGTTTATAGTGATTGCCAGAGAAGACTTAGGATTGATTTTAAACATTTCTGATGCCTAAGCTCTTCTAATATATTGCATTCTCTGTAAAATCTTAGGAAAACAGCGAGTTCTCTAAGTATTTACTAAAACTGTTGTGCTGTCATTTTTATAAACGAAGAATTGATGACTGTATTCAATTTAAATTGAAGGATATAGTTTTGCCTTCTTACTCCATTGAGAAGAGCCTTTAAAAATGACGCATTCCAACAAGTACTGATCTAACATTATGAGTAGTACATGAGATATACAATACACCTGGCTGTCCTTCAGAATCTTGAGACATTAGCTACAGCATGTGTTCTCTTGATGGAAATAGTAAGTAATATTCTAAAATATCTGGAAAATAGGAGAAATGTTTTCATATATGTGTGTATTTTTCTTTTTTTCACCTTCTGAAGATGTCTGAGACCACTTGTTTTGTAAGTGATATCATAAATCGGGTTACTTCTCCATCAGAAAAGGACTACTGGAACAGTATTGCTTTAAGTAAACAGTAAAGAGTGATATTGAAAAACAACATGGTGTATTTTCTTATCTAGTGGCTGTGAGTGCAAATACTCAAATATTACCCTGATCTATTTAACTTACAGTTTGGTGGAAAAGTTCATTGCTTTCTGAAGAGCCTGCAAATTAGTCTTGTAACTGATGTCCTTTAAAAGCATACAGATCTTAATAGCATTTGCCTATTGTACACATTCTCCTTCACTGAACATTTTATTGAATAATATTCTTTGGGTCAGTTGTAAGTTCTGCTCCCAGCATACATTTGTACAGTTAGTTCATTGCTATAATTTTTGAGATATGGATATTTTTGTCCTGCAAGTAAATGTTTGAATTAAGCTTCATAAGTTGTTTTGGTAACAGTTTAGAGTATAATATCAGAACCTAAAGGCAGGTAGGTCAAAATAAGGGTATACTTTGCAAATATATATATATGTATATTTATATTTTGTACTTCTGGACAGGTTTATTTCCAGAATAATTGCTTTATTACTGAAAAACATTTCTTATTTTCCATTCCAGTTTCAGAAAACTAAGCATGTAACTGGTTAAAAACCTGGAATTAATACATACAACATTGAAATCTGACTTAGTTGTTTCAGGTGAAAAATAGTGTTGGGAAGAACGTGTTAGCTGTAAAACGGACTTGTCAGTGAGTTAATGATAGGAGGAAGACATAAAAAACCACATCTAACAAAGCAAACCAAAAGTCACAGAAATAGTAGGTGGCTCAGGAACAGAATTTGAAGTTGTTAAACAAACCTTTTTTTTAAAGGGAAAAAGAAGACCAGTGTAATTTCCTCTTGATACGTAATTAAACATCACACACTTCCAGGATCATTTCCCACTTAGTTGCATATAATTTTGCAGCTTTTATAATCATTCTCAACAAACAGTTGTCAATACACAGAAAAGTGATTTCCATTTAAAAATTGAAAACTTGGTGCAGCTGTTTAGTATGCATCGGTATTTGGGATTCTAGGAATGCTGCTTTACAGACAGTTTTATAGTGACATTGGTCTCACAGCTAGTGGGTGGACTAAACACTGCAGTCCAGAACAATTATATCCTGCTCAGCCTTTTCATGAGGAGGTGAATTTGTGAAATGGGCAACAAGGCAGAGTAAAGTTTAGAGAGTGGTAACAGTCTTCTCTTTTTTACTTTAGACTTGTAACTTGTCCTGGCTATCCAATCAGGCTGCTATGACTACCACATTTAGATTAATACTTTGATGTAAATTGAATATACAAATGAAGTGTTTTAGCATCTTTGTGATTAGTGCAGAGAAATATCATACTTGTGAGTAGATAATTTTCTTTTCCTCAGTGTCTGTTATCAACTCTGTATTTCATGAGTATGGTGTATGGGCTGTAATATTAAAAGCAACATATCAGTATCTTTTTCTGATGTCTTTCATTGATTTAAAACGGGAAGTTTATTACTGGGATAGATTTAAGTATTATCAACAGATAACAGAGACCATGATTTCAGAATCTAGTATTTTTACATACATAACCACTTTGAAAACTGTGATTCTGGTGTTCAATGTATGCAGTTGGAGTATTGCGTATATTATTGTAGTGGGTAGTGCTTTGAAGTCAAATGGCATATGTAACTGGCCTTCATTCTCTTCTCCTTCACTTTCTTCTAGTGGAAGGGAAGGAATAACATATGCTAGAAGGATCATTTTACTTAGCTTGCTGGAGTTTCTTAAATTGTAGCAGAATTTTAAAACTTTGCATCTCAAACTGAATTTGTTCGTTTAACTTACAGTCTCTGTTTTTCCACATGCAAAAACTCAGACTTCTGGATTAAATCCTAGGTCTCATGTTTGTAATACTGTGGAATGAAATGTCAAATAAATAGCCATTACTTATTCAGTAACAATTTGAAAAAATAATGTAATGGAAATAAGACTTTCATCTCTGTTGTACAGACATATGAAAACGGCTTTTCATCTGGTGATACATATGCCATTCTGGTCTATGATTCTCTCATGGCTTAATCAAGTCTCTTTTTTTGGAAAAGAAATGTACAAGAAAAGTTTGTATTTGTGCTTTAGAAGAAGTAATTTTTTCCTCTAATGTGTCCATAATGAGCCACATTCCCATCTAAATAAGAGAGACTTTTATTTCATGAGTGCAACACCTCATAGATGAGCCATTAAACTGAAGTTCTAACCACCTTTACCCAGGCTTACTTCCAGTATCAGTAATTACCATCTGCCACCCTAATTCTTTGCAGTTTCAGCTGAATATGTTAGTCTCTTCTGTTCAGAACAACTGGATAGTCTTGGGCACAGTTAAATAGTTGTTACCTTTCACTGGTGAAAACAATACCTTATAATATCCTGCAACGTATTTCTGTGCTGAAAAGCATTACAGCAAATCCACAGTTCACCATTCACTACTTCAAAGATGGTAATAGGAAAGTGCTTTCCTGTAATTAGAACAGAAGGCTGTGAAATGTTGCCATTGAGGCACAGTCTTATATTGTTGAATATTTAAAATGCTATCTGTACATAAATACTAATATTGTGCCTAACAGATGAACAGTTCAAAAGCATTCATGTGACATTTCAATTCTGAATCTTTGGAAACTTTGGAAGTCTAGACTAAAGATACTGTGATCTCAGTCTTAAGTACAAATGATGCTGTTAATTCTGCCATACTAGGAAAATTGAATTGCGGTTATAATTTTGCTTGGCTTTAGGTATTTCAGTGTATGACATTACAGTAGTCTTGATCTGTTAGCTTCTATGATGGGGACTTGAACCATGTATGAGTTGGCTAATGAGATAAAAAGGGTAGTGGTATTTACAAAATCCTTCTGTAAATCAATAGACATAATTTTGGTTTTGCAAGGAATAAGCCTGTCTTTTAGTGCTTTACTGGAGCATGTGAAACATGACTGAGTTCTTTTGATATTAATTTTTGTCCAAATATAGGATTGAAAACATCCACTAAGAATTTCCGAGCTAATTAAGACAAGATATGTTGATGTAACAATGAAAAGAACACATAAAAGGAAGCAAGAGGAAGGAAAGTTTGTGTATTTTAGCACAACTGGACACTTCAGGTTCCTCAGTTTTCTATTTTTGAATCCCTTGCCTTATAAGTTATGTAATTTTAATGTTACGGACATCATCTAGACTGTGCACAGACCTAGCTATCCTTGTAACCAAAAGTATCTTCAGGAAGGATTTGAGAGATGGCACCATAATTCTACACACCATTTTAGAGTGGATAAATAAAAGGAAAGATGGTTTAAAATAAGTTTAGAAGTAGAAACTAGCATTGCTAAAAGGAGTCTGAATATGGATTATTGAATGGGACTGACTTATAGTGAGTCTTCATTGAATAAACAAGGAATACAGAAGAAGGGGATCTACTGAAAGATATTAAAGATGTGACTGTGGGAACTGAGCAGAAAAGCTTTATTCTGTAGTACTGTATCAGACTCTGAGAATTAGCTGAATTATTTTGTGTGATAATTCTAGTATAGATCAAAAGAAAACAGAGTTTTAGTACTGCTTAGTACCCTTCTGGTACAGGGGTTTTTATTGACAAAACCAGTGCCTTGACAAGAATGTGCGACTTATCATACTTCGAAGCAAAATTTTCTTCAACTAAGCAGAAGCTTTCAAAAACCCAGGCAAAGCCAAAGTAATAATGTAAACTCTCATGTACAGAATGTTTCCTTTAAGCTTCTAAGTGTATATAATCTTAAGTTGATGTTTCATACAGAATAATATTCATAAAACTGCTGAGATTCTTCTGTCTTGTATTTTATATTTATTCTTGAGTAAAGGAGTTATGTAGCTGAACAAGTTCTTGCTTTGTTAAAATACTTTAACTGAGCTAGTAATTTTTGGGTGATTTTAAGTTTCCAAGCTGATAAAATGTGAATTTTTGTGTCATTAGACCACAGCCTTTTTAGCAAACACAGACATAAGCAAACTGAACCCTAGAGTCTTCCCTTGGTCAGCTCTTTTACAAGGGCTTACTCCTCAAAACACTGTGAGAGAAGCAGGGGTCAGAACTATTCTTCCTTTTCCCAAGGGAGAATGTTGGATTTCATATGGCTGTTCGTAAGGATTTACATAGCTGAGATCTCCCAGGAAAGGCTATAAATCAAATTATGTTCTCAGTAGCCTACTCTTTTGCCTCCATGAGCCTGTTGTGGATTGTCGTGGTGGTTGGCTTCTTCATAGGGAAAGAGGATGCGGGTTCTCCCCAAATGCCTTCCTCCTGAATGGCTGGAAATTCACAGCCTGTGTTATTGAGACTGCCTGGGATGAATCTAACACAATGTTTTGAGGGTAAAATGTTGCAATAATAACTACATTTTTGTTTCCTGCACCTGGCTAAGGTGCAGGATTATGCAGGTGGGCTTGTAAATATACTTGTAACACTAGACCACTTCTTTTGGAAGTAATTTTCAGTTGATAGAAGATTTTAAGTGTTACATATTTGCGAGAGCTCTGTTTTGAAAATGTTTCTTTTGTTCAAATAGTCATAGTTTTTTTTTTTTTTTCCAGAATGATTGAATCAAAAGCATCAAAAATGCTTGTTGTATTGTCAGGTTCCACATGGTAGATTCACCATTGTTTATTGGAAGCTGTTTCTCTTGAGTTCTTAATTGTATACTTTTTGGTGGGCAGGAGAAATGATTTGGTGATAATTCAGAACTTCCCTTCACAGAAAAAGGAATGAATCTAAGCAGTCGCTGTTTGGACTGCAGTAATAGAAGACAAATGAATAATAACTTCATCCTAAATCTCATCTTTCAGGTTACATGAGCCCTGGTAAAATTTCTCTTGATCACAAGTTTTTCAAGTAATGATGTCCCTAAAGTCAAGTAAATCTGCATCCCATTTTAGCTCAGAGATATTGTTTTCTCGTATATCAATCTCCTACAAATTCTACATGACAGTATTGTTTTCATAGCGTCTAAAATAATTTTAATAATTTTTAGCAAGGCAAATTTCTAAAACAAAGATCCTAAATTTTTTGCATAGAATCTGAGAGTAACCTTATCCATGGTTTATTTAGCTCACTACCAAGTATAAAATTGAGATAATCATACTTTAAAAATCATTTTTTTTGCAGCTAAATTGTATCTACTATTAAGCACAATATTCAATCCTGTTATGAAAGTTAGGTGCTTTTTAAACCAGCATATTATAACATTTACTGCAAAAATATCAAAAGCCATACTTGAATTGAAGATGTGAACAAGGACTCTGAGGTACTTGTAATATGCTTATACAATTTTTACACCTTGGTGATTCTAAATATTTTATATTGATTACGTTTGGCAACTATTGCCTCTTTAACATCTATCTCTGTTAATAGAAGCAGTTATGCTTACATAGTTAGCAAAGAAATTATGACTCTTTACTTCAGGAATGAGAAAGGCTACTTTCTATTAAAACATACATCAAGTTCAGTTTGAAAGATATTTTAAATCTAAATCTCTCCTCTGAGAACAAGTGCAGACTGAGAACTTGATGAGAAGAGATATTTAAACCAACATACGCCCAAGGGGCAAATTTTATCATAATGCTATTTGAATTCGAACATTATTACCTGAAAGTCTGAAAGTATGTTAGACTGCTGTTACTTCAGCTGTGTAAGAGGACCAACTCTGGCAAGTTTTATTTAGGCAAAAATCCCATTTGGATTTGGCCTGTATTTGAAAATATAAAACACAAGTGCATTGAGTATGTATTCATATGAACACATTTACCTTAAGTGACATAAATGAAGTATTAACCACTCAAAGGCTTTGATTTCGTATTTTGCCAGTATCTGTCCATTCTACTCTCTCTACACAATCGTATTGTTGTATTTTTGTTCTTTTATTTTCAGTAGAACATATTTTCAGAAGTGAATATTGGTGGAAGGTTTCACCTATTCATATCTGCCTATTGTTTCACGTGTTTCTCAGATTTCTAAAAAAATTTAATGACATTTAATAACTTCAGCAACATGTGCACACAAATACACAGATTTATTGTACTGAAAAGTCAACATCTCCCAGTCTAAAGTAGAAATTTCTAGGGTAGCCTGTCAAAGCTATTACTTGTTTACTTCTCTATAAGGGTTCAGAATCCCATGAGCTCATTCAAGGTTTTAGGCCACAGCAGAAACAGAGCTTTTTTCAAATTTATTTTTGAGTTTGAGCCGAGAAGTTGATGGAACGCACTAAAATAAATTAATAAATAAGCAAGTGAAAAGAAGGAATTCTAGCTGAATGAAAATGCCTTGGTAAAACAACTTTGTTATCACTAACAAAGCAAATTGGTTGAAATTCAGATCTTTTCAGTTGAGTTTCCTCTCTCATATCTTATTCCTGCTCCCTCTCCCTCCATGCCATCTGTTGCTCCTCTAAACAGTTCAGGAGTTCAGCAGGATCAGAAGTGAAATATAGAACAGGAGTGTGTGGAGAGACTCTTCTCCCAGAGCTCACTGCTGGGTCAGCCCCAGATGGCATTGGATCAGACTTCTGGCAAACGTGGTGCTGGTCAGATTGAATGGTAAAGCTTGAATGTGTCTTCCACACATGTGTTGTTTACCAGTCCTCACAATGATAAATATTTTGGTGTGTTCAGATGACGTGGCATAAGATCTAGGTGTTGGACTTACAAGGTTACCATTTTCTATCTCCACTAGTCTATTTTTTTTCTACCTCTGGCAATAGCAATGCAGTATCAACTCATGCCTCTCATCCTAATTACCTCTGATGATGCAGGATTTAGTAAACTAAGTTTGCCTTCTGTACAGAGACATTTTCTTCTTTTCTTTCTGTGCCAGACTGTTCCACCATGTTGTGCTTTAGAAAAAAAATCATGTTTGAAAATCTAATTTTTCCCTTTTGATATAGTCTTGTAGAAATCCTGTGCTTTAAATAGGACAGCTCAATAGGGATGGTGTTGTCAATTGTCATCTCTAAAGATTGTTGCTTCTGTTAATAGCATTCTAACTTTGTCATTTTATTAAACTTTCATTACTGGTCTGAAAACAAAAATTACTGCTTTATTCCATTAAAGAGTGATTGGCATGGCACTCCTCTGATCTTTAAAAAGAAATTTTACTTTCATTGTATTTGTGCATTAAATTAATGCTCCTATCTACAGAATAAACTAAATTCTTATAAATATTACTGTGCTTAATTATCAGTTAAGTATTTCGGTTTTTGCTGTTATGGTTGATGTCCAAGAGTGATTAAATGTGTAATAGAGAACAAAAGAAACATTGATGTGAACAAAGATGCTATGAGATAAAGGTAAATTTTATCTTCTTCATGCTTTTATTATTTTAAAATTATTTTAATTACTTCTGTATTCAGAATGATTTGGTGGCATTTCCCTTTGTTTTTTTCCAATTCACTTCTTATTTTTGCCTTTCAGAACATCTTCTAACAATGATTTAACTTGTAGTATCTTTCAGTTCTAGTCAGATGTGTACTTTAAGCATCTGTTCTTCCCTAGTGTGGTCACAAAAGAGAAATCCGGTAAAACAATGTTTGAAGGAAAAATCTACTTGGACATCCTGCATTTTCAAACTGACTTATTCTTAAATGTCTTGTGGCATAGTATACTTGACTACACTTAAACTTTAAATGCAAAGCGATGTTACAGATTTTGCTAGTTTTTTAAGTCAATCTATTAGAAGGCAACAGAATACGGTGCTGAGTGTTGTGACCTGCCTTCTTTATATGTATCTACGTTGTGAAAAAATATAAAGAACCTCTTCAGTAGAGCATTTGGTGAAATACAGATAAATGTTAAAAGCCTGCAAGTTGCTTATGTTAAAAGCATATGTATGTTTATATGTCGGGTCTAGTAACTTTTGGGTAATACCTTCTTTTGCTGTTTATTTTTTTTGGTGTTTTCTTTTTTTTTTGGGGTGGTGGGTTATGTATCTTGCCTGGATTTTTAATTAAGCCTTTCTCTAAGTATCTCAGATGCGTCTCATTTATTGATAATTATACTTACCCAAGGTAGTGTAGCTAATGTGGGAGATACAATGGGGACTGCATCACATTTAACAATTTAAACTTGTTCCTTAAACACCTGGAAGTAACTGCAACAAAAATATGTGTGGTAGTAGTGTACTTTGCCATATCTGTAGCAGCTGTAAATGTTAATGACAGTTAACCTAAGATGGCTTTAAATACAAAATGGGCTTTCTGACCAGAAGACAGGTGGTTTGCCATATTCTTTTATAATCGCCCCATAGCATGCTTTATGAACCATCATCACGCCAGAGAAAAAGAATAGCTCATCTGGGCATGTACACTTCATTTCTTCATCCTATTTTTCCTCTTTGCAGTCATGTTATAGAAAGGAGACAGCATTTAGCACAGAATGCCTTAATCCTTGAGTTTATGAGCCCTAAGAAAATCACAAGAGTGCTTGATGCCAACAGTCTGCATCATCCCTTACAAAATGAAGAAGAATGTTGAGAAAAGAGAAAGAAAAATGCAAAGGAAAAGGTTCAGATCTGATTAAGAGCTCAGCACCATGTGTTCTGAAATACTTTGACTTAAACCTATGATGCACAACAGAAGTTTAGAATGGTGCATTTATGATTTTTTACATTCAAGGATCATCATTTCAGTTTGGAGGAAGGGGGCAAGAAGGTGACTGAGGTCAGGTCAGCTTGTCTTTTCTGTCCTTGCTGTTGATTTGGCAAATTTTCCTGGAGACTACAAGGTTATTTAGTACTTGTATTACTTTGTACGGGCTGCCCTTCCTATCTTAGATTTGAGGTGCAAGCAGTTGAAGCATTGCATAAGAACCAAGTACTACTAGAACTGCAAAATATAAAGATAGATACGAAAAATAGGGTAAATTTATCTTTTAAAAATTCTGTGTATAGTAACATGAAGCAGCCCTGAAACAAAAAACAGATGTACGTGTTCAGTTTTTTCTAAATATCATAGTTAATGGGTTTGTTTGCAAATATGTGGTTTTTTGTTATTAATTAGTCAGGAACAATAAGGTTTAAAAGTTCATACTTTTCTAATGCAATAAAATGTTTTAGACATTGGACAAGAAATGTATTAAGGAAATATCTTTTTGCTAGTTCATTTATTTGGGCATTGATTCTTACTCTTCAGTATGGATACTGTATGAAGCATCCATATTTATCTCAGTAGGCTTATTCCTGACATGTACTGCTACAAAGGATTTTGTATCAGCTAATTAAAATAAATCTAAAATTAAACATGAAAAATGTTGATTTCCAATTCAGTGGATCCTAGTAATATTATAATAAGTTTAGTTTTAATTCCCGAAAAACATATTAAAATTAACTTTTCTCCCATTTACGTAATGCATATAACTAAACTTCCTTCCTACTGTGAGACAGTTTCATTTATTGTTATTTGTAAACAGCTTAGTAAAGATGCATAGTGGATTGGTCTAGAAACTCCTTGAACAGTTTCTTTTGAAATAACACTACATACGTTAAGCTCAATTACACATCCAAACAGCCACAACACACTTTTGGTAATTTATTCATTGATTTAACATAGTACCCAGAAGAGTCATGCCTGCTGTCAATTTTGTAATATATTATGTTTTAAATATACTCATGCTCACCCATGCACGCCATTAAGGTGTGCATAAACCTGTGTTTTTCTCTCTTGACAGCTATAAATGTTTGTTATTATTACACAAAACATATGTTCATGTTGTTTTTGTCTAAATTATTCTATCTGGGGCTATAAAGTTTTAATGTTATTAGTTGCCCTTAGAATTTTAATGTTTCACTGCTGTAACCTTCTTAGGATTTCTCTGCAATTAAATAGAAACTATTTCACTGCAGCCTGGAAGAACAATATATTTTATACAAATAAAAAAAATATCCTTCTTGCTCCATTTTCTTCCATTGTAGTAAACTGTCTAGTTGACAAGGCTCTACCTGCAGTTCTACCTGTAGTATTTTCCAGTACTGAATAGAATATTATATAGAATATAGAATATATTATATAGAATATAGACTATGTCCTGTGATACTCGCATGAATTAAAGAACCCAGCTTAAGTCGTTTAAGATAGAAGGCAAGTCATAAGCAGTTTGCTTTGAAAGCCTTTTTCCTGTTGTTCTTTGTTGTCCCCTTAAACAGAAAATACAGAGGAACCTCAGTCACTGTAACACATACTATGAAAAAAGCTGAGGCTTTAGGAGGTGGAATATTAATGTGAAAAAATAATTTGGAGAAATTCCTCCTCTGTTTTCTTCTAAATAGCAGCAGTGTCAGCATTAGGAAAATGGTTCCCTCCACCTTTCAGTTTTAGAGGCCTTTTTTCTAAGGAAAGAGAGCAGATGGGAATTCATTCAGGATGTTAAAAGATATTTACTGCTTTTAAATGAGCAAAGGCCTCACTTAGGCTATTCTTTTCCGTATACTGGATTAAAGCATTATATGGACTTATTTGTTTTCTTGTGTTTTGGGCCAAAATATCCTTTCATAGAGGAAGTAATGTACAATTGTGCTATGCAGACTTTAAACATCTGAAATTTTTTATCTTATCTCCAAGTATAGCATATTGGTATTTCTACTAGATTCTTCAGGCTTTATTCCACAATCTGACCCTTACACTATTCATGTGAAGAGGTACAAGAGTGGTCAGAATATTCAAAATAAACTAATTAGAAGATGCTCACTCTCTTAAATTGATTAGACAGGATTTGTTTTGGGAAAAAGGAATAAGGTATTTCTAAATGAATTTGTACAAAATGCTTGAGCTACTTCATCCTGAGAATTTGAATTGGAAGGTGTTTCATGAATCTTGTATTAAAAACTGAAGAAGAGGACATGCTTAATGACATTAGTAACTATTAATATTTAGTATTTTTGAAAGACAGCATACATAAACATCATAATGCCTTTTGTAAAAAGGCAATTTTCACAGAGAAAGGGACTGAGGCAGAGAGGGGGAAGAGTCATCCCCACAGCTACAGGATGAGTTGTTGGGCCAGCTGGAATTAGAATTCAGCAGTTTCATCTTCCAGGCTTGTGTTGTGCTCATTGTACCAGTAATTTACACTTCCACAGTAGCATCCTTTAACATTTAATGCTTCCAGGACTCTGCCTAAAAGATTTCTTTCTTTATGAAATTTTATTCTGTCCCCCCAAATTTAATTTGTCTTGCCTGTTTTCCTTGCTCTTTATTTGTTCTTCCATTCACTTTTTTCCTTTCCCTTATGCTTCCAAATATTTCTGTCTTTTTATAATTAATTCTTCTTTTTTTCCTCATGCTGTTAAAGAATTGTGTCTTTTCACCTCCAACAATGTTTCTCTTTTTGTTCCTCATTATCACTGAGTATCTAAAACCTGCCTTCAGAGCTGCTCTGTTTTACAGGGCCACAGTTGCAGCTCACAAACATTATTTCATAGCACCCTAATTTTCAAGATTTTAATTACATCTGAAGTTTTGCCAATTATATGGTGAACTTCTGCATTGGAAAGAATAAGACCACAGCCTTCTATACTCAGAACTGAAAAGCCTACAATAGAAAAAAATGTACCATTTGTTGAAGAATAGAGATAACGGGGGAAAAGCAGTGTGTCAAGGTACTTGGTTAAACAATAATCTCTTACAGAGCACTCATTACTGCTAAATAATTGCCTGTGTTGGGAGAAAGGTTTCTATGTGAAGAGAGGTTCAAGAAGGTCAGTTATCTAGTGGTAATGACCGTAGCGGTCATTAAAGGGTATTAATGCTATTAAGAACAGAACTTTAACTTTTTATTGAAGTTTTTATTTAAATTATATTAACTTTGATTCAACTTTTAATTGAGGTGCAACCATCCAAATTCTATAGTCAGGAACCAAGAAGTAATGAACATAAAATTACATGTTCTTCTGATAGGCTGATGGGTCTTTAATATATTATAATTTCAGGAGTCTCTACAGAGCAGTTATTAGTATAAAACTATTCAGAGGTATTCTATTAGAATTAGGGCTGGGTGACTGATTCAGGAAAAAAATTCCATCTTGACCCGTAGCAAATGCAGACAGTATATTTTCTGAATCAGAAAGAACTTCTTTTCATAAATATAGTTGCATGTGATCCTCAAAACTCTTGCTTAGTTAAGTCAGTCCTCTGATGCCTAAAATTATCTGGCTTATAAGCCTGATGCACAGTGGCAGCAGCACTGATTTCATTTTGAGTTGAATTTCTGGTTCCATTCTAACTTCAGTGCTTATTGCATAGAGAATCCCATACTGAAGGTTTGTAGGGACAGAACTACTGTTGTCCTCCCAGACACAAGAATCAGTCAGGGTGTGGCAGGGGCTCCCAGGAACCTGAAACACAAGCTACTACATGGAAGGACTGAGCTAGTATTAAGTTGTCCTCCTGGTCCTACTTCTTGTGTGGTTTTTTCTCTAGGAAATTTCAGGGAAAAGGGTACTGAGTAAGTCTAAAGGGCTGAAGCACTAGAGAAGAGATGTGAGGGAAATTAACTCTTAGGGATCCAGAGGGGTATCACTTGTCATGCCACCTTCTACTCTTGCAACAGAATTTTTTTGTTCTTGCTTTTCAAACCTGAGGATATAGAAACATGCTGTAAAATAAAAAGTCAAACCCATCATGCTACCAGAACAAAATACAAAGAAGTGTTTCATTCACGTGGAGGAATGATGAGCAAAAAATGGCTGGTGTATAATAGTTAATCACATTGCCAAGTGCATGTCTGGGCAGGTGCTAAGAGACTTGGGTAAGGAAGGAACAGCATAGCCTGCTGAGGATTGCAAACTGAACAGAATCCTCCACGCTGTCATGGCAACTTTTCAAGGTACAGTTTCAGAGCCAAAAACTATATTGTATTTATGAAAAACTATGACAATAAGAGAGATCTAGCAGTCTTACAAAGTCACAAAGAGGCAAGAATCTCAGGGTAAGGCACTTGTAACAAAGGAGAACATGCTATCCAAAGGATTTTTTGCTGCTTTAATGTTAATGCATCAGATAAAGCAAATGATGTTAAACAGTAGTTGTTTATTGCATTATTACCTGAAAGGTTTCTTTTGCAATGAGGAAAAGTGCCAATTGACCTTACTACAGGAAAAAAAATCTGGGTTTTGGGAATGTTCTGCATGTTTCCAGAACTTCCAGGACAATATTAAACTTTCAGTTCCATTGTTTATAATATATTTCTGTTGTTTCAACGTGTGAAGTTATGTACCATTTTATGAAAGCATCTTCTGCTTCTAAAATCCTTTGAACTTGTTTTCTAATAATTACAGACTTGGAGAATGCTTTGTATTAAATTGGTCTACTGCCATTTTCTTGCAGAGAAATTTACCATAGGAAATGATAATGGCTTTTTTCCTCTTAAAAAAAAAAAGTAAAGTGCTTTACATTTTTGGTACAAAGCCAGGTTTGTGTCATTTAGACATGTCACATCATTATGAAAACATCATTCATCATAACACAATATAACAATGTGATCTGCTGAGCTGCTGACTCCTCTTGAAAAATTGTAAAGTGGTGTGTGCATATTTCCGTGCAAAGAACTTCTTCAGTATTATAGAGCATTTTCCTGGGGCTGCCTAGTAGAGTGGTCTAATGTATTACCCTTGTAATTGGGAGAACATAGGTTCTAAAAAGTGGTGTGCAAGTCTTTATAGTTCTAACTCATAGGCACATGAAATTTTCAAAAAACCATAGAAGAAAGTATTAATAGACATTCTGTAAGGTAATTGCCCTGCCCAATGCACAAAAAGTTAAAAAGCATCTGAACTGTGTGTTTTCTACAATCAGCCAGTGGTGGGTATTTTGTGACATCCAGAACAGTTTCCTCCAGTGCTTAGCAAACTTGAAAGCTTTTTCCTACTCTCCTAATTTACCTCACAGCAGTTTCTACACAGTTGTTCTTGTCCTATCCCCAGAAGACACAGAGAATCATTACTTTATCCTGTGTGGCAAGCTCTGATGTACTTGAAGATCACCATCAATTTGCTATTCTATTTCACATTTTTTGGACTTTTTCTGTCAAACTGTAACCAGAGTATAAAACTAATAATAAATTGAAGTCATGATAAATAACTTCCATGGTAAACACAAAAAAAGAGACGTGTTATCCTCTGAGGTCCAGGGTGTTTTAATACTATTCAATGCACCTATTTTCTTTAGTAGATAAGACTTTCTGGCCAACCTTTTTATTAGGACAAAGTTTCTTTTTTATTTGGTGACTATGTGGAAATATTTCTTGATTATACAAGGAATGAACTCCTGCATTTAACTTGCTAGTAAACAACTGTTTACTCAAGGACCTGTAAACTTTCTCTCCTACTCCTTTTGTTGATGCTTTAAATTCTCCTCAGTGTGTAATGTACCTTCTTCTGGATCTTATGTCCCAAAGTAATATATATGTTTAAAAAATACAGGCTACATCAGTTGCTTTTAGCTTTTACCATGTCATGACTAACTCCAGTGTCACTAGCAGTTAATGTCTTTGGGATGTTTCATCCACAGGGTTCTCCTTGAAGGAGATCTTAATAGAAGATAGATGAGTAGTTGGAAAGGTAGAATACTGGCCAGATAAAAACAGAAATACTTCATAGTACTCATCACCGAAGTATTAATTAGCACATGCATTTATCTATGTTATGATCTTATTAAAGACAAATTTTAACATAAATAGAGTTAAGAAAGTTCTCAAAGGCTACCAGAATTGTGATGTCTGTAGAAACATATCATGATTAATGATAACAGAAATTGGTGGTAGGAGTTTGGAGAAATGAGGGAAAACAACAAAGGTGTAGACACTCCATGTCTACATCATGGTAGCAAAAAATTAGGGATCAAACTCATGTTTGTTTGAATCTTTACAGTCCTTTGTCATTTGCCTGTTGGAACTGTGTAGTCTGGAGTAAAGAATTTGTGGAGAGGGAAGATGTCTGAAGCAGGCTGAATCTGATGAAAAATTGAAAAAGCAATGATAAAAGTACAAGGAATTGAAGCAATATAAAGCAAAATAATGGATCAAGAAATAAAGTTGCCATCTTTTCCTATCTGATCTAAGCAAGGGAGAGGGCTGTAAGCTTGCTGCTATCAGAGCTGCTCTGCGTTAGCTGTCATGAATGGGTATTCTTGTTTTTCAGAGGTGGTAAACAATGGGGAACATGCATGATGCCACCAAATGATGCAGTTATGAATGATACTGAAGATATATATGGAGAAATTACAGTTATGAAAACACAGCATGGGTGAATAGGCTAGGCAGACCTAAAACTTATTTCCCTGGTGGAAGCTGATGCTGAGATCAGAACTCTCCTGGAAAAGCTAAGCTGCTCTCAGAAACTTTTCCCAGAGGAGTGTAGAGATAGGGGCTGTATGAGCAATCTGGAATGAGTAATAATGTTCATCCTGTGGTAATACCAAGGCATATGGTGCATTTCATGTTTCTCCAGGTTTAAAGTGTGCAATGCAAATAAAGACAAATTTTCATGCTAATTTATTTTAAGAATTTTGTAGAAGATCAACTTGAGTAGAGTTCCTTCCCTATAAGAGCACTAATAATATTATACCCAAAAGACTGGGAAAAAACCACCTTTAAAAATCATTGACTATATGAATAAATGAGTCATCTTTTGACAACTCTCATATGAATTGCACTGTTAGGGTCACGTGTGCTATGTGAGCAATATTGTCAGAAAAGTCAAATGACCACATGTATTGATTTTTGACTGTAATTGAAATAGCTTAGTGTCACATGATATCTGTTTCCAATTTGCGACTTTGATTTGTAGGGATTGTGAACTAGCCTTGCCATCACGTTACATTTGTAAACCAAACTTTTAAATTGTGCTGATCAGACATATGTAGAAAATCACAGCTGCACTGCAGACTTGCACCTGTGCCTGGATTTCATCTTTTCTAGTCCCTATTCAGGGCACATGTATAAGCTATGGGAAAATTTATGGTGTGGAAAACCTGTATGAGTAGTATGTGTACCAGAAACAAGTGAATAGGAAGTAAGATGTGGTTCTGTTTTATTGTTAGGGAATCAGAGGCAAAGAGATGGCAGCATGATTAAGAAGTTCACATAGCAGGTCAGAAACAAAGCAAAATCATATACATATGTTCTGACTCTCTATTGCTCTCTATGACTCTTCAAGTCCAGTCTGCTTCAATTTCTAGCCCAGTGGTTGCTGCTTAAACATGGTAGAACATAATGCAATTTATCTTCAATTAGCAAAGAGTGCTGGAGGAGCACCCACACGGAGTGGTCAGCAGTGATACTATTTCTTTTGCATCTGAAAGCTTGTTTACACAGTGAGCACCTAGGAAATCTTACAAATTTATGAAGCTATTGTGCAAAAGTTAAAGAGCATTAAATTCCCATATGGATGTTATGAAGTCAGTGTGGCTTGCTCTAACTCCTTTGAGAAGGATTAAGCTACAGCAAATTAAGGCCACGTTAGTCCTGAATGAATGTCCACGGGTTTTAATGCACTATAACTTATGCACATTAGTTTTGAAGCATTAGTTAATTAATATTCCAAGTGTTTCCCTATTCCAGTAAGGGCACAGAGAGCTTCCAGAGATGTTGATTCCCAAAGCACTAGTGAGTTAATTTTTTTTGCATCTCTTCTAATATGACATTTTCTGAAGGGACATATTCTTAAATATTTCAAGTTTGGTATTTAAACACATAATTTCTAAATGTGCAGTTTTATTGTTTTGCTTATTTAAACTTCAAAAGCTCCAATCTCAAATAGATGATGTATGTTGACATCATAATGGTGTCAGAGTAGAACTCAGTACAATTCAGTAAACATCATTCATCTTTAAAGGAGGAAACGTCACATAAAAATAAACAGGGTTAGATATACATTTTCCACAAAATACTATGATTTCAGATAAGTATAAAAGCTATTAAAATTGTATTTCCCAAGTTAGGCTGTATCAATGAAAAGCAAAGTAGTTTGTGGAAATATCCCTGAAATTTGATACTTTCCCCTGGCATTGCAGTCAAATTTGATTAAAATATTTACTTTCCAAATAATTTTTATTTATTTCTGAAGCAGACTTTTCAATAGATCCTACACCAGGCATACCTGTATTTAGAACAGAAAACTGGTATTGCAAATAAAGAATGAATACCGGTAGATAGTATTGTTATTACCTATAATAAAAGTTCCTCTAAAGGTGTTTGAAAGTTGGATGTTGAAAAGTAGCCAAATGGATATTAATTTAAATGGAGGCACTGTAAGAATGAAAAAATAACAATTTGGTCTGATGACACTCTGGTCTGACTTCATTTATCTGTGACTATTTTCTTAAATGTTCATCTTGAGTGCGGCTTTTTGAATAGCAAAATGTCTAGCTGTAAAAAAGGAACTTTGCAAATTACCTGGATATTTTTTTCCCTGTTGCCTAACCTAATATTGTGTAATTGATCAAAGTAACCCTCAGATAAAACTGCCTGAAAAGATATGCTTGTTTTCTCCTGTCCTGGACCAAGATACATCCAGAACATTACAAAGCTATTTATGTTGTTAAGCAGATATTAATTCATCCCCTTGTATACTTTGTTGCTCAGATTGTGGACCATGCAGAAATAAACCCAAAAATATACAGAACAAAGTCCTAAAACAAACCAAGATAAAGTCTGAAAGGGGAAAAGATAACTCTTTATTCATCATGCATGCAGAGTTGTCTGTTCATTAAAGTATACCTATAATTAAAAACTTAAGTTAATTAAGTTTTTGGTTTTTTATATTCTCGTTATCATAAAAGACAAGAAAAGTCTGGAGAGATCTTAATGTCTCACAACTATTGCTAGCTGGAAAACATCCCACCTTTCTTCTCTCCATGAAATACTCTCACTGAAAAAAATAGTGCACGGTTTTTCAAGATGAAAACTGCAGTGTTGTAGGTCACAATGTATACAAAAATGATTATAAAAAATTGTTGTAAAGTAATTTTTACAAAAGAACAAAATATATTGTTAAAAAATACAAACAACTGTCATGAAAATGAATACACAGTGTGACTTCTTGCTTTGCAAGTTGGTCCTCCATATACTTTTGTGTCCTAACTGATTTTTTCCAGTCCTTTGCTTTGTGTAAAGGAATAAATCAATTACTGCTGGTGACCATAGTTTGACATATGGAAAAGACTAATCTTTTCACCTCTAGGATTTAATCTCAGTGATGAATGTAATATATTTGAGACTCTGTATGTTTTCCAAAATGTATTGTTTAACAACACATTGAAAAAATGGTAGTGCTGGGAAATTATCTACATGCTTTACTCAGCATGAAAAAAATTGCATTCAATTAATTTTAAGAAGTAGGTCTGAATGGCAATAACTGCTACTGACAGATTTGTACTTAACACTAGTACCAGATTTTGCTGCCTTTTGCTGTAAACTTCTGCACTTGAAGTTTCATAAAAGAATCTTTATAATGAACTTACGAACTCAGAGAAACTTGTGAAGAGGGAGGTATAGCTAGTTTCTGCAGATCCTGTAGGAATGGAAGTTTTGAAAGGTAGTCTTAGTTTTGCAAGCTCCCATTTATATACTTTGTATCATTATTCAGCTTGTGATAAATCAGGAAAGATATCTATGTTTAAATTCTTCTTCACTTTGAATTGTTTACCATGTAATCTTTAACTTTTTTTCTGTATGTTAGATGTTCTGGTTTCCAAAATAATAAAAGAAAAAATCTATTACATGTTGCAGAGTTTAAGTGCTCTCAAATAATTTATAGCAAAAATAGGGGTGAATGAAGACATTTGTTCAGTTTTGGACTAATTTGTTTGTCTTCTTCCATGTATAACAAAGCTTTTCTGAGTGCAGGTCATTCACCACACACACACGCACACGTGTGTACACACTGACACATCTGTGGACACACACACACAGAGTTACATTTCCATGAAGAATCACATATCTCAATTTGAACAGTCCTATTCCAAGTGGCAATGGACAAGGGTTCTGGAATGGTAGCTTTACCTGGTTCATATGAGGCTCCCCAATGTGCTGCTGAGTTTTTATAATTAGCTGGTCCATGGTCCTATGTGACCAATAAGTGCGAAGGAGCCATTGCCACCAATTATTAGCAATTAGGTATAAAACATCTATTTATTGTCTTAATTATCTACAAAAGTATGTCCTTCTGCATAAGCATTTCTTCATCTGCACAGACAGTTTCTACTGACTATTTACAAGTGTATTATTTATGTCCAGTTTGGTCAGTTCTGCATCAGGAGCTGCTGGGCGGTCTCTGGTCCTGCCAGGTTATCCACCCAGGATGCAAATCAGCACTTTGAAGTGTACAAGTAATGTCTGCCAGTTGGTCTAGGCACAGCAGGAGCTGCCTGCAGGAATTTCCAGGACTGAGAGTCCCACCTGGAGAGCTCATGAAACAATTAGTGTAGCACTTTTTTTGTGAAGGTGGTGAGGCAGTCAGGCAGTTGCCTCTTAAGTTGGTCTGTTGTCTCCAATCAGCCCGTTTTCTCTGTTTAGAGTCTGGGCAAGGTGTTCCTGGGCCATCCAGGAATTAATGACTAAGTGCCAGGCTCATGATCTCCTTGATTTCCAGCTGCACCATAATTACAGCTTTAGCACAAAGCTGAATTTTGTCTTTGTTTTACAACTATATCTTAAATTCCATAGCCCTTGCCACAAATCTCTACTGTGAAAGACTAATTTAGGGTAGGAAGAAATGAAATATTTCTTGCAAAGGTATGAAACCATGAAGAAAAAAAAATTACAGAGTGTTAGTATGTAAGAAAGAAAATTCTTTGTTTTGTCAATTTAAAATGTAAGCATGAAAGAAAGAGGATTTGTATTTGTGTATTTCATTGTCTTTTTCTATTTATGTATCTGTCACTCCAAAATCTGGACTGAGCACACAATAGAGATTAATTAAAATCAGAGTTACTTCAGAAAGCACTTCCTATAATAGAGCTGTATTAGTAAATTAGTTGTGACTAATAGTCTTTTGTAGATGGATTAGGGGAATGAATAAAAATGTAATCTGAAATAGCATTGATAGAAATAATGTCTGATAAATCCGAGGTAACTTCTATCCTTGGCTGGAAATAGAATGCCATTATGCCATTGTGTGCTCCTACAGAACATAAACTACAAAAAGTAGCTGTGGTCTAGGCTGTTCATTTACAAAAAATTCATTAGCAAGAATAATCTAAAGCACAAACAATGCCCACTTATTGATTAGCTGAATCTATCTTTGGATTCTACCCACCTAATGCCCTTTGCTTCTGTATTTCTACTGAGACATAAATTAAGCTGATATTGTATGTATATATTACATGTATATATGTATTTTCTATTTATAATACCCTGTTTATCAATGCATAAGGGGTTGTTATAATTTGATTAATTACTATGACTATTTATTAGTATATTAATTGGTCAGAAAATTCCAAGTAAGTTTTTAGAAAAAGCTATATTTTGTTAGGTTTTAGATTTGTCTAGAGACAGATGAGGTGTTCCTCTGAAAAGTTACTACTGTAGGCTATTACCTGCAGGCTATTTTTCAGATTAGTTTCCATGTGAGAAATAATGCATAGTATAATAATTTTAAAAGCATTTTGTTGGAATATAATAAATTTATTTTATATTACATAATATATTAATTAATTTATTTATTAAATAATAAATTTATTTATTATATTTATATACCTCAAACTGAAAATACATCTAAATTAAGAAACAAAATTTCTGTACATGCAAAGATGACTAATAAAAGTATTCAGATTGCACATATCAAGTTTCTGAACGACCTTTCACAAATTAAAGTTATTTGGACTTCTCAAATTCCATTTGCAAGCTTGCAAGGTCTGTTTTGAAAGACCTTAATGAAAATAGCAAGCTAAAAGCATCTTGTATCATTTATTCACTGTTTGAACACCAAAACCAAAGTTTACTTTGGGACACATATAAAGTTTAGCAACACTTCTTCATTGTTTCCATGGAAGGCTGTTTTAGACTGAACACTTTTCAAGTCCCAAAAGCATTATGTATTTAGACATTGGGAGCAAGGGTGATTTTTTGAAAGAGATTGGTTTAAAGGGAGATTTGTATGAGGATTCAACTGCTGCTTGACACATAGGATTTGGGAAGCTGATGAAAGCGTTAAGAAATAGTACGAAGAAAGTTTAAAGCTGGGAGTGGGACTTGATAGAAGATGAAATTCACTGCTATGGGAAAGGCCAGCACAAAATCTATACATCACTTAGATCTTAGTTAATCCCTCAACGTAGGGGTTTATATAGCTATGAACTGTTTGAAGAAATTATGATGGAGCTTAAGTGGGGCTCACGCAGAGCACTGATCTTGTGCCAGCTCGTTGCCAAATGAGCGCTTACCATATGGAGGAGGATTGTGGTGAGTCTTAGGAGTCATATGGAATATATACATGTATATTGAAATAAGAATACAGGTATAGAAGAGGTCAAATGATGAAGACTTTGGAAGTTTACCAGGATGAAAGGAAAATATATTAGGAAGTATGAAGAAAATAATATTTCCAGATGTACCTTCTTTAAGTAAATGGCAAGTTATGAGTCTCCTCTGACTAACATAAAAATGAAATTAAAATTAAAAAAATAAGATCTCTAACACCTATCTTGTTTATACTAATCAGGGTTAGCTTTATCCTAATCAACAATCTTAGATTCAATCTGAATAATATTTCATTAGCTTTTCAGATCTACCTTTCCTGTCTAGGTCTAATTATATCTAATGGAATGTAGCTCAACTCACTATATTAAATCATTAAAAAAACCCTCATCATTTTAAATGATTATGGGGCCTTGGGAAAGAATAGTCCCTCCTTCTCCTAAGACCTAAAGGGCTAGCCTCAGATACTTGTCATCATTTTTCTCCTGCCTGTTGTATGTCTGCAAAGAAATTTAATATATCCATTTTCATTTTTAACCATCTATAAACAGCTACATGAGTACAAACAAACATCTGTTCTAATCAATCCTTAGAGAAGGTTACTTATTCCTAGAATCCCGCATTCTCTGAAAATGAGAGATTTGTACAATTATAATACTTTTATATTTTATAATACATTTTTGTCTGTTCAGTCACTTGCATATTTGTTATTTATAAAAGAATTAAAGCATACATTGAACTGTATTCAGATAGGCTACATATGAAATTGCCAAAAGAGTCAGTACTGTTCACCCATCTTGTAAATATTGGAAATAGAGACATATATCATAAAGGATGTTTGCCAGAGCAAGATATAATATAAATAAATAAATTCAAAGAAAGAATTCAAAATGTTTTAGAGATAATTGGTCGCAAGCAGATTAGAACTCTGTACAGTGACAAGGAGTCCTTACTGGAGAATCCACAGAAAAATGCAGCATACTGGTTGATCCCAGGATAGGTCCTAGATATTTAGAAGAGGAGTAAAGCAGAAGTTGGAGAATAGTGAAAGATGCTTGAACATTATCAGACAGGCTCAAGAAAATGTTACATCTGTATTTCATCTGTTCATATTTGAGTAGCTGTTAGCTGTGTCACATTTTAAGGGCTAAAAATACACTTCAGGAAGTCCCAAGAATTTAAGGAATTCTGGGGAAAAAATAATATTGCAGTTTTTATCACTGCTTATTTATCTTGCTGGCAACTACAATCCTGTATACCTGTGACTGCTGTATTGTGAGCCTGAAGGAATAAAGCAGTGAAACATAGCAATTCTATATTTTATGTATTAAAGTTGGACACCAGTTGCACATATATAAGATGGGAGAGACCCTGCTGTGTCATCCTAAGGAATCTTGTCTTGAGCATAGATACATCTCTTTATGTGAAGAGGCACAGAAGTTACGTTAAGATATTTATGCTCAAAAATGTGTTTCCAGCTCTTTGACCATTGTAAAATCCAGCTCTATCATTAAGAAAAGAATTAGTTAAGAGTAGAGTTCTGTAAATGTACTATCATTTGTAAAGAACAGGAGATCATTAATAGAGTATTTTTGTCTGAGGGAATCTACTCCACAGCATAAAAAGCTTTACAGCTAATTAACTAGGTATCAGTATTATTTTACTTGGGGTTTTATTCATGTTTGCAAACTAACTTTACTACTATTTTGTTCTTGTTAGAGTTGGCTGTATATTGATAAGAGAACAAAATTAAGATGAAAGATTATACTGCAGTGGTTGGGTTTATATTTTGTAACTTTATCATTGCCCTTTTGTAGCCTTACTTTTATTCTGCACTTGCATTCAATAATAGACTTCCAGTCAGAAACATTGTATTTGCACAATTTTTCCAAAATTGTCATTTGTAGAAAAATTCTATTTCTGTTTAAAATTTTAATGTAACTTCTTGCCTCCCTCTTTCAGTCAAAAGATGTTTCTTTTTCACTGATACTTCCTGTCTATAGCTGTCTATTTTTCTCATTGATTTTAATTGTGGATTTAATTCAAATAAAATGCAAAAAGAAAAATTCTTGGAATTAGATATCCATCTTTTAAATGGATGGTACCAATAGCAGAAAATTGGAACAATGCCCATGCATAAAATTGTGGAAGTCACTCTAATGTTATACTACGTGAAAAGCTGTGTCCTGACCACATGTAAAAGCAAATTGCTTAAAAATATGTTGAATAAGTCCCAATAAATTTATTAACATTAGAATATATTCTTATATTGATTCAGAAACATTTATTTTCTTTACCATCCTTGAGGAGGCTGCTATATTTCAGAAGAAATGCTATTGCTTGTGTAGATGAGGTCGTGATAGTACTAATAGTACTGTGAGTGCACTTCCCAGGGTAAATGCATAATAGTAGTAGTAGACATTGGAAAATGGTCAACTCAACAGAAAACTCAGATTGTTTTTAGTCTACATTGCTTCATTGGTTTTAGTTAAAAGAACAACAGTGTACATATAGAACTGCAAATAATGTTAAAAAATAAGTCTATGTCTATTATATATATATAATATGTATAACAATATATAAAGAAAAGAAGGAGAAATGGTAGTAAAAATACCCTTCTGCTCTTGAAGAGGAGATATTTTAAGCTTTTCTTTATGTTTAAAATGTAGTTTTATCCAAAAATTCTTTGCTGAAAAATTACTATCAGTCTCTAAGTTAGGGCCAGGATTAGGGCCAGGTAAACAGGCTCTCCTTTCCTTTTTTTCTTCACTTAGAAGATTGTCCTTCTCACTGGATGATAGGTGGGCAACTCTCTTCTTCGCTGGCATCATGAATCTCCCATTTCTGATTGTCACTGCCCAGCTTCAGCTGAAAGAGCAGACAATATCTCTCATGCAGTCTAACTATCTGAGCAGTTACTATAAGAAATCAAATCTCTATTTTCAGCATCCCAAGAGAATGCTGTAATTAACAAGCTATCAAGAAACAGATTAATTGTAGCAGCTCCAATCCCAGGTTTTTTTTTTAAAGAAAACAGTGGTCTCCATTTCCTGTAGAGCAACCTAGAGGGATATCTTATATACATTTTGTACATTCGGGAGGCATTTTACGGTCTGAATTCCAGACCTCTGTGACCTCTATCTGAGGGTTATAGGTGACAGCAGGAAATTTGGCCATTCTTCATCATTGCCTATTGATTCCATTTTTAATGTTATGATCAGTACACTGAATGTCAGAAATCTCATTTTTGCTACCCAGCTATCTCCATGCTTTGCAAGGACAAGTTGGCCACCTTGCCTGCACTTTGAACTCTTTTTCTAAATTCCCTCCCATGTGTGTTTCTTGATCTCGGCCTGATAAGTCTCTCTAATTTTATACAGCTTTTAGGTACATGCTATTCAACATGTGTATAAGTCATGGCAAATTCAGGATTTTAGTTACAACTTTAGGATGAAAAAAAAGATAGATTAAACAGCAGGGAGCCTAATATTAAAGTGCTGAATTGAGTAGGTGTAAGTCAAGAGAGAGTTATGCATAAAATTTTTCCTGACCTTGGAAAGGTCACTTAAGTAAAAATATTCAATCCTAAGTGTTTAAGACTACATACTTAAATCAACACTTCAATGCCTGAGTATCTTAGGCTTTTTTGGCAAGAGCTACGGCTGTGAGGGACCAAGCAGACTACTTATTGTAACATCCAGGTAACAGTTTAGCTATATAATTGTATGTCTGAATGTTTTTATCTTATTATCTGATATCAGATTGTCTCCTGGAAAAAAGGTTTTCTCTCTGAGGTCCTCTAGATCTCTTTACTGTTTGTTGGCCTGAAGTTTCCTTTCACTTTCAAGACAAAAAGAAGTTAAAGAATATGAATCATAAGGATTCAAGCAATATAAAGGGACAGCCATATATCAGCTATGTATGTGCATATTGTTTATAATCTTCTTAACTATTGTTAGCAGTGGCTTTTCCTGTCAGACAGTGTATGAATAACTCATGGCTATTCAAAGTAACACCATCAAAGTTTATCCATTTTCCTGTAAATAGTCCAGGGAGTTACCATAGGAAAATATTCTTGGACCTAGACTTTCATATCCTAATTTATAGCTTATAATTTTAAATTTTACTCTTGTTGCCTCTCCAAGTTGAAATATTTGGTACATATAAATCGCAGTGTCTACTTCCAAGATAATGTTCATTGCATAGCCATACCTTTTCCTCATAGTAAGTAGGAATTACTTTCTGTTTGCAGCTAGACAGAATCTGTCCATTTAGAAAAAGAGAATATCCTCTCTACAGCGGTCTGGTCCTCAGGAGATCAGTAGTTCAATTTTATATTCTCTTTTCCTGTAGGAATATTCAAATGTGTACTAAGCAAGATGCTGATCTTCACTATTTTTTAAATATACTTTACACATCCTCCTCAGAATTCCATTTTCCCTGATTTACTTAATTTTACTTTCACTCCTCTCTTTCTTGTAGTCTTATGATGACATTTTCTTTGACAAGGGGCCGGATACTCCTTCACTTGGAGACCAGCTGAGAATGTCTAATGACAGGAAAGGTTTTCTGGGAGTTCTCATAGGGCTGGCAGCACTGAAGATATAGTTAGCATAAGCACCACTGTATTCAGCTCAAGAAGTCACAAAACAGTCAGCTCAGTTAAAGATTTATTTTGTGTGGCGAATACTGAAGCTAAATCCTTTATTATTATCTTGATCATAAAATGTTCACAAGAACATTACTTATGTTACACAGTTCCCCTATAAAAGAAGAATATCTGCTTTCTCAAAAGACTGTCCTTTCTAAAGGTCAAAAGAAGTCACTACCATTCTGACACTCTGCACCAAAAAAAATAGAGCAGAAAAAGCTGTTATTAATTCCTATGCATAACTCCGTGCACATTTTAAAAAGCAGTAGTGGCTAAAGCTTATTTTTAGCAGGTGCCACGTCGTGCTAATGCTGAAAAAGTACTTTTCATTAAAACCACCAGAACAATCAAGAATATTGTTTATTTCTCCCTTTACAACAGTGCAAATACCAAACTGCCAGTCTGAATCCAGACAGTCCTACATTCTGGAATGAGTTCTTTTTTGCGGTTAAGTCTTACCACATTTCTACAAAAAGCTACAAGAGATCTCAGTATCCAACTATCAGTGTTTTTTCTCTCATGTTTATGTATCTTTTTAAAATCATGTTTTTCCTAGTTACTATCTCATGATCCCCAAATTATGCTGCAATGCCATAATTATGTGCATTTAATATTACTTTTTGGGAATATGAATTGTAATGAAACAATGAGATATAATGTAACAAAAAAAATCTGGCAGTTTCCTTAAAAGAAGGGTTTACAGGTATATATTGTAGTTGATAGCAAACATAAAAGAGGAATTCAGATACTCAAAGAACACGTACTTGCCAGGCTTCAAAAATTACTTTGGTGCTGCAGTCACTTAAAGAGACAGTTGCTGAGATACTTTGGTGCCCAAATATCCCAAGCGTCTACAAACCTGTAGGTGCTTTTTTAAGAAGTACCTGTACAAACTGGGCATTGATGTCACCCAGAAAATAATGGGAATTTGGACACATGCATACGAAGTTGTGAGCTTCTCAATGTTAAAATCTTCATCTTGCAACTGCTTCTGCCTGAGCAGATACCTAGTGGAGACTTCTACACTGTGGTCCACAAGGGTTGATCTGTCAATTTAAAGCAGGCTGCAGGACTTGAAGATAACATTTAGAGACATTCAGTCTCTGGGAAATTCTCACAAAGGAAATTGAATTGAGGTGGTAAAAATTCGGGCTGATTCAGATCAGCCATTTTGAAGGTATTAAGTCAATATGGAAGATTAATAAATAAGAATTTTTTATAATTATTATCTTTCTTGGTGTATAAAAGTTAGTGTGGGCATAACTAGCTCTTAAATGATTGAAAATTAATTATCAGTAGAAAGAAAATGTTGCAGTGTCAAGAGCACATCATAAAGACATGGAAACACCCAGGGAAACTTGACTGAGCAAAAGGGATTTTATTACCCCCACAAATGAACAGGTAACTTTAACTGACACATTTTCCCTTACCTCTTGCATAAATGCTCAGAAAAACACTGTGGCATGAATTCAGTGAAATGCTTAAACATGCACTAAACCCTAAAGCATGGATGTTGCTGCATTGACCTTGCTGAAGCTGCTCGTGAGCCTAAAAGTTCCTCACTCCACTGGGGCCAGCAAACACTGCAGTTGAAAGGCTGATTAAAGACAAAGGTTTTCGTGCAGACTTCACTTCTGGGTATAGTGAAGATAGCTATATTTACCAATGGTAGTTAAGCTCCTGGATGCACCAAGTTCTCCAAGCTTCTTTTTTTTTCAGAATAAGAAATTTTCAAGTGAAATTTTCAGTAGTACATCCAGAAGAGGTGTCCAGTATTTCAAAATCCATTTTTTCTTTACAATCTTGGCTTAGATTATTTAAGAATAAAAAAAATTGTTAATGCAGCAAAATTTTTTAAAATAGAATAAATTATTATATATAACTGTTTTAAGCATTAAATCCTCTTTGATATTAGGCTCACATCTGTATCTGATTGTGAAACTTAAATTAAACACAATTATCTGTAAGGCAGATTGGATACTTTATAAAATTTAACCCTATTAGTACATGCATTTTGAATTGTATATCTCTACATCTGCATTATGAAATGTCTTAATTCCTTGTAAGTGTGTGTTCAGCAAGAATGTAAAGTGTTGTGGTGCTCTTGTTTACAAAAAAAATCCCTCAACAAAATCAGAGGTATCAAATTTTTCAGTGTTCCTTTAGATGGTTACGTAAATTGTAAAGTTTTATGTTAGCATCTTGTTCCATTAACAGCCACAAAATACATTTTCCCACAGTTAAAATGAAAAGGTCTTAAAATCTTCTAGTATGTAATCCCTGAACACAGGTAGCTTAAAGGTCTCTCCTGAAGAGCTGGCTTTTATGCACTGGACCCTGGGAGGAACAAAAGACAGTCTATACTGCCTTGATAATAAGCAAACTACTCAGTGTTGAATTGCTACTCATCTGCTGTGGAAGGTGGCTGAGACACTGTTTGGGTAAGACACATTGTCACCTTTCTTGCAGCTACTGTGGTATTCTAGTACATTTTTAAAAACAGGGTAGAATCCTCTTTTGGTTTTGAAAGCAAATGACTCAGTTTTTTGAAGGAGCTGTAAGTGTAAATTTTAGCTTTCACCTAATCCTAACATTTCAAAATGTTTATGCACTGCAATCCAGAGCTCCAGTGAACATAAATGATAAACAATACCTAAGAAAACCAGTCTTTTAATATCTTTTAAATTAGTTGCCTTTTATTTCTGAAAAGCTAATATCCAAACTAGCAACAGTAAAGATGTCCAGGTTTCAATGAAATATATTTCATAAATTAGCTTATCATTGCACTGATTTAGCATGCCTAGCAGGTGAAAGACAAAAACATGTGTTATCTTCCCTAGGGAACCTTCAATGAATGTCATTCTAGCTTCATATGTCTTTCTTCTCTCCCCTTCTTGAACTGATATAAAATTCTAATGTGTGCCCTCTGGTTCCATCTTCATTGAAATCTAGCAAAACCGCTGAAGGTAAGATAGTGGCAATGGTGCATGAAAAAAGGGAAAAGGAATACAGTGATTCATAGCATACTTGAAGAAAGTTGCAGTTGTTAACAGCACTACTTTTGTGTGTAGACAGGTTAAAATGTGTCATATATCAGTGTTAAAAATAAAGTTATTCATCTTAGCTATTTTCTCAAAGTTTTGGGGAAAAAAGCTATAAAACCTATGCCATGTGCATCTTTAAAAATTATTTCATATATCTCTAAAAACAAACTAATTCAGTTGCTCCCGATGTTAACAACAGTAGAGGCAGCACTTTTACATAGATTTGCTTGTGTAATTTTTGTAGTTTTGAATAGTGATTGCTCTTTACTGAAAAGCTTCAACATGTTAATGTTTTCAATCCTCTTTTGTCCATGGACAACCGGGTTACTAGTATTAAGTGACATATTTTTAATTTGAATTTTTCTTGGAAATCATCATTGAAAATAGACATGGAAAGCAATCAATAGATCATCATTGTCAGAATTTTAATTTATAGGTACCACATGGTCAAAAGTTCTTCTGTAACTTAATAAATTTCCACAATAAAATAGAAAATTTAACCAAATAAGGCAAAATTATCATGTTAAATATTGAGCTAATCAATAGCAGAAAGTTAAATGAAAATAACACAATACTCTATTTCCTTGCATTCACAGTAATGAAAATGAAGCAAGCAATAAAAGAGTAATTCAGAAATAAGATGCTATGCCCAAGTTCTTTCATCCCTCTCTGAAAGAGGACAGGAAAATATTGTGGCACTTGGTATGTCAAAGAAGCGGAATCTTGACCAAAAGATTTGACAGGCCTTGCTGCCTTCACTGGAGCAGACACAATCTGTGAAAGCTGGCAGGTCCAACTTTGCCATTCCACTTCACAGCTAGAGCAAAAGGCAGTAACAGCCTCATCTGGCAAACATACATGTGGAAACAAGGGATCACTGGAGTAGCTGCCATGAGCTTGGAAATAGTGCTATAGGAGTTTCTGCACCAATCAATTTGTGGGGTCTGAACTTGCACTGATGTCATGGAAAACTACGCAAGTAAAACCACGTGCAGGGCTTTGAAAATGTAATAATGAGCACGTCAGGGGAGTAGGACATCCAGTGTCTTCAGACAGGCATTATCATGCTACACAATTCATCTTTGGCTCCTCAATTTAAGTCTTCTGCAGCTCGCAAATGCACAAGCTGGTTTGGGGGTTTTGTCACTTGTTTTTCACAGTTATTTGTTAAAAGCCAAGGATGGCTTTTAGACAGTAAATCATTGAAAGACCTCTAGCCATCCCATTCTTAAATGACTTACATCCATACAAAAGCCACTGTCACCTAACTGCATTTCAGGCTTGTATGATATTTTAAAATAACTGTAAAGAAATGGAGTTTTGGGGACAAATATTTTAATTAAGGATATTTTAATTAAGGATATTTTAATTGATTCATTGGACTTTGAAGCAGGCTATGAAATTTTTCTTCGTTAAACACTTGAGGAAAAAGGGGAGAAATATAAACTGCATTGATTATGTGAAATAGATCATTAACGTGTTTTTGACAAGACTGAGAGTCCAGTGTCATAGCTATAAAGGAGAGCTTTCCTCCTTCTCAGATTTGGAATAAAATAACCTACTGCTTTTAGTCTTTCAAAAAGAGTGACATTTTTCTTAGATTTTGGACCCATATTTAAGGAACATTCAATTCACAAGTAAATAAGAAAAAAAGAAAAATAAGTAGATGTGAAGGCCTTGAGTCACCAAAACCTTTCAGCAAGACCATGACTTGAAGTGGTAACTATGGACCCTTCAATGGGACAGATATATGCTTGAAGATAACCATGTGTTTTACAGAATTAGGGCTGTAGCTATTTTGTGTTTTTATTAGGAAAGTACTGTCACTTTTCATACAGAGTATTCTAGATCATCTATTTTAGAGCTAGCAAGTGGTAACAAAATATGCTTTTTATAAGACCACATTCTAAGACCACATTATTATCATATCCTTACTTGGTATTGAAATCATACAAACCAGTTTGATTTTAATCGCTTTCTCACTTAAGAAAAAAACTGGATTCTGGAAGATAGTCCATGTAGAAACCAAACTTAGATCAGTAAGACTATTGGAAAAGAAAACAGTGAAATACTCACACATTGTAGATAATTAAAAAAATATTTTAAATTAAAATTTTTAATATTTGTTTGCTGATTATAAATTGAACTGAATCCTTTTCCCCAGTAATACATACAGAAAATAAATCATTTGCAAAAGGATTCCAGCCCATGCTAAAAGCATTTCTGGATACACTGCAGAGAGTTTGGTTAATATTAGTAACAATAAATCCAAAATATTTGGAGGGGCTCACTCCATCTTTGTTAGATTAGGGTTTCTAAATGGCTGGTAATGGATTCAAGTGTACAGCCAAATGAAGCTGCATTACTCATAAGCATATGTATCCTTATATTCAAATGCAGGAAATCCAGTTAAGCTTCAGCCCTTCTTAGTTCTTCATTCATGAGATGATACCTTTACAGCAAAATCAAATAAGTAAAAGTTTCTTTTACCCCAAATTAAAAAAAAACACAACATTTTAAAATATAAGTTTGAAGTTAGTCTTCCACAGATAGCCAATTAAATTATGCTAAAAATGACATTTTTAATTAAACACCAAGGTAAGCATAAATGGATTTCAAAATAATTAATCAAACATCAAAAAATTGAAACCTTTTTCTGCTTGAGCAGCAGAAATGAAAGAACCAGTCTTCAGGTCTCATAGAGATTCAATCTAATTTAATTCTCTGTCTTCTCTAAATAAACATTCCTAAAACCTTTTTTTCATCTGGGGGAATAAGGATGAGAGGGGTAATCAATATTTCTAGCATTTTAATTAAAACCGTTAGTGGAATAAATCCATTTAATTATCAGTTAATGAAATACAAGGTCATTTACCTGACAGGAACTTTGAAGGTGGATTACTAGCTGGAATAAAGTAGAAGAACCCAATGTCACAGCCATTTAGCTTCTGTCAAATTTAAGGTTAAAATCCTTTTAGACTATTTAACCTATTCTCTACCATTTTCTATTATGTATGTCAATTGGCAAGAAGAAATACATGATCAAAACTTACCTATCTTTAATTTTTCTCCAGTTTCTGCTAAGTTTCTAGACTTCATTTGTCCATTTTTTTGTCTAATAGATGCAAAATGTCAATGAATCTTTGGTTATTTTGACTTATTGCAGGTTTTACCCTTGAATTAAATTAGCATACCATGCCCGAAGATTATCAGGAAATAATTAACAATTAAAAAAACTAAAAATGAATGTAGTTTTTATATTTATTAACAAGAAATATTGGGTTTCTCTATTTTTTTTACCTTATGCAGTGAAGAAAAATAAGTAATTTTGTTAAAGAGGCTTTTTAAGGCTGATGTTCTTACTAGATAGGTAAGAAGGAAAACGGAAACAGAAACTGTTCTCTTTTAGTACAGCAACAAACTTCCCATGCTCCTGATAATGTTTCAATAGAACAGCAAATCAAGTGGGGAACAAAAGTTCTGCCAGAGACACAAACAGTGAATGCTAGCATTGGCTAGTAGCAAGACCAGCAGAGGAAGAAATACGCTTTCCAGGATTCTCTGACAATCATGCAATCACAAGGGGAAAAAAAATCACCATGTAAGTGGACTACTTCTACTTTGTGGTCTGATTTTAAGTTCAGGGTTGAGTTTATGTAATTTTAAAGAGTTATGTCCAATTCAGATGGATATTAATTTGAATTATAAGATCACACTTCTCTGCTATCTTTTAAAAAAAAAAAGTGTAGCAGCTTGACTGTTTTTGATGTTCCAATGCTTATTCTATGGCATTTTAAACATAGAAAAATAACATGTAGGATTTAAAAATTGGTTTAGTAAGCTAACTTCCAAAGTGAATTCTCTTATTCATTGTCACTTTTGTAAGTGTAAGTTACATTACCAAATTATCCATAAACCTCCAAGAAACAAAAATAATCATTATCATTCCACTTCATAGATGCTATCTATGTATTTTCATAGCATAGGAAAAGTAATGGCTCTTAAAAAAAAGACATGGGGTGCTGTATATCACACACTTAATTCTCAGTAATTACAGGAGTTTTCCAGGTGTGTTTAAAGTTGTGCTTCAGAACATGTCAAACCCTATAGGGTACAAGACTGCTCATAACTTTAATGTGTAAGGAGAAGTATGAACCATAGACAAGGGAGGCAAAGTTTAATATCTTTTATCAGACCACCTCCTAGAGTCGGAAAAAGACAAGAAAGCTTAAGGGATGGCTCTCAGTCCAACCTCAGTAGGTGGTTGGTTGTGGTATACATGACCCTGCTGTTTTCACCTCTCTGTGTCATGGTTAACCTATAGCTACAGATTACTGTTTTGGGTTAGAAGGAATGGCAGCTAGTACAGGAGGCCAAAATCCACTTCCCACAGGGAACAAAAGAGATTTTGTATCTCCAGCGTTTCCTTCCTGCAGCTCTATCAGAGAAGCAAGGCTGGTATTTCAGGTTCCAGCCCAAGTTAGTAACTGAGCATGATATTTTCCTGTTTACCTAATGATAAATGTGGCCTGCATTATTCTTAGAGAAGTGAAATTCATTGACTTCTCTGAACTGTCTTTCAAACTTTTCTTTGCTTGCAACCCCATATCATGCCCAACCCCAACAGTTATATAATTATATGAATTCCCTATTTTAAAAATGTCAAGAATATTAGTATTCAGAATCCATGTCTTTGAAATTATGAGTTGAGATGTATATTACTTTTTGCCACATGGTTTGTAAGAGCGTGTTCTGCTTGCTTGAAATGATAATATTTCCATTGACTTTGACAGAATGCAGCCCATCCTTCAATTCCTAGGTTTATCGTATTTTGTTAGAGGTGTTAGAAGGTTTTCATCCTTAGCACTTTAAAGACCTCACTGGGGGGACAAAAAAATTGATAAACGTTTCAAGAATACAATGCACTTCATTCCCTGTATATTTATAATTCTTGTTACTGAAACCCTCTTTTACACAACTGTTTACTAAAGAGATCACTGTGGTGAAGAAGGGCATCATACCTATGATGCTGACCAGTCTGAGAGATTAATTTCCATATTTTAAAAGTGATAGCTTTAGCAAATTTTGAACTAGCATATTTATAACATTGTACGAGTGCGTGTTTTTACTATGTTAGGGTGTTTTAAGCAGTTTATTTTTTAAAAAGGGTCTGAACAAGTTTGCATAAGGAAACTCAGAAATGATGAAGCAGATGAATGAAGATTTGATATTTATAGGCTAGAATTTCTGGGTCAGTTATTCCAAACTTTTATTTTGGTATTTAAAGGGGAAGTATGCCTATTTTAACTTTGTGGTAATAGAGTGAAGAGTATAGTGTTTGTAAAATCCATCACCCAAACTTCTTACTCGTGTAAGTAGCAGCATGCTGTAAAAGCAAAAGAAACACTTTTTCACCCAAACCCAGCAACACTTGCAGATTACTGCAATCAAGATTGAAGTTTTTCATTGTATCCTTCTGTTGTCCATATTACCAAACAAGAGGGAGGATTCCTCTGAAACAGTGAAAGAGCTATATAGGTAGAACCAACTATTTCATTAGATTATAATGATGACCTGAGAATGATTTTCTGATGGCAGAGGAGCTGGCCTTTTGCAGAGTTGACATATTCTACAGAGGAACAGGAGTTTCTGTAGCTCCTTGTTCATTGTGTGGTCAATACACTGTGGGTTCTCCACAAGTCCCCCTTGATTCTCAAGGTGCTGCTTAGAATTTTTTTAAGGACAGTTTTTACATGTTTTATTCTTGTTTCTCTGTTACTTACCATGGGAAAAAATATATAGCTAAATTCAATCAAGTAAATGAAAAAATATGTATGGATTCATTCAGCATTACATATAAATCTGAGTGTGCGTAGACCTAGAAGAACTCTGTATTGTGGGAATCACTGTTTTAAATATGTCATCACATTTCTTTCCAAAAAATACTAGTTTTCTGATCAGTATGAGTTACTCAGATATAAGTCAGGACAGATTTTTGGCTACTTATATTGTTTTTGGTTTAGCTGTGCTTTTGCAGGTTATAGAATATGGTGAATTCAACAGGATGCCATGGAAAGGATTCAGCAAAGTATTCTTTTAGCTGTAATGCTCTTTTACTTTCAGGGAGGGCTGTCAAAATTCCACAATATGTCCTGCAGACTCTCACAAAATCTGGCAAATTGCACCAAACAGCCCTAGCTTTTTTAAGCTGCAAGCATTTTACATTCAGTATGTGGAAAGCCTTACATTTGAGATGTGTGTGCATGTGTGCTATGAATATGAAACACAATGTAGGATTTACTCCCATGAAGAAAAAGTATTTAAAATTGATTAAGCAAATCTTTCCTGTTTTAAATAATTTTTTTAAATCTTTATGGTTCTTTCAATAAAGTTCTTTCCCATTTAACAAAAATAAAGAAACAGAGCCCAGATGTGACATTGATGTGGAACTTGTAAGGAGCTTCAGAAAGGACATACTCTTTTCTCTGCACATGTACATGCTGTCTTTGAGATCTACAGATATTTGGATGCAATGTGAATAGAGTATATAGTTCTTTAATGTCATCCATTCCTTTCACTGCCAAATGCAGTGGATGTTCAGAATGTGCAGAAATTGCAGAAATAGATCTAGGTTTAAACAGATAATTGTTTGTACCAACATATCCAGCATTCTGAGAATTATAGAACAATAATTATTACATGTCCCACCTGTACATATTGAGAAAGAAAACACAGGAAATAAAGTGAGTGGACTGGATCAGAAATCTTTGTGATAAAAATGAGTTTGCAGAAATGGAACTTACCATATTTAAAGCAAAGCTGTCAGGTTTAAATGGATAAATACATAGAAGAAGGAAAGGATAAGGAAGTTGGATGTATCTTTGCTTTCTTTAGAAATGTATTTTGAAAGATACTGATGTTAAATTTTATTTAAAGAAAGGTTTTTAAGCTGGAGCTCTGCATCATTTAATTTCATGGACTTGGATAGAATTCCTTATGTTACATATGTCTGGAAACGTATTATAGTTCTAAATAATTTCTAATTTTAATCCAGACTCAAAAAGAGCTTGTCTGTAGCAAAGAAAAATTTCAGTATTTGTTCTGAAAGCATGAGTGTAACTGCACTTGTTCTCTTCCTTGTGAAGCTCCTTTGATTACAGAGCTTGTAGAGCTGTAAATGGGAGCTGCTGTGCAGAAAGGCTGATCTTGATCCAGCTCAGTGATACCACTTCAGCTCTCCAGTTACTTGATGTCCCAGAGGTGATGGCACTCAGCAGTGGGATTTATGACACAGTTTGGAGCAACAGGCTAGTTCTTGAAGAAGTTATTTAGGCTTTGAGCAAACTCAAGGAAACATTCAGTTCATGTTCACACACATTTGCAGTCATAGCATGATAAAGCAAGCATGATGAGCAACAAAGCAGGTACTGTTAAAAGGACATTTGTTTTCAAAATGCCAGCTCTGGAAAATACTGTCTTGGATTCCACCATAGAATTAATAGTAACCAGTGAATCTGATTACAACTGAATTATTTTCATTTATAAAATAACTAGACACACACACACATGTATGTAATATGCATATTTATAAATTTCAGGCAGAAGTTTTGACGTATTATGTGAGCTTCATTCGTATTTTATATATTAAGAAATATTTTCCTCCATTTTAATGTTCAGTTAAAACACAGATGTATATTTTATATGTCTATTTTTCTTTTTAAAATATCTTGATGTATTTAAAGAAAAAAAGAATTTATATGTTGTATGATTTACAGTCTTGGAAAAAATAGTCATAACTCTGCAGTTTTTGTGATGCATGAAGATCAGATTTTTTAATGTTGGTTAATGCTTTACTAATTAAAGTGTGCATGTTAATTAAAGCAGAGGCTAATGTTAATTACCTATATTAATGGAATCTCATGTAGCACCTGCCTGAAGCAATGGGTTCAATTTTCAAAATATCTCAATTAAGACTGAAACTTTTGATTTGCATCTAGTAGGGTTTCAATTAACTGCATTGCAAACTTAAATAACACACTTAAAGGGATAATATCACCAATCACATGCAACACAGTGGAATTGGTCGGTTCAATTATTGACTACGGCTGTGAGAGCTTTCACAGTTGGTAGGTAAGTACTATGGTATTGGCAAGTGATTATTGTCTAGGGCTGTCATCACTTCTGTGGCTGTTGTAAGAGAGATGTTAAATTGCTATACTTGGGTCTCACTGCAATTCCATTGTAGAAGGAGACAGAAATAGAATGATGTTTTCTCACATCCAGCATTTAATGGTGAAGATTCAGCTTGTTCCTTTGAAATAAATGACCACTGTTCCATGACATGGTAAGGCATTCTATCAAATGGGAAAACAGCATTTGTGACATAGTGCACAATGTTGCAGGGTACTTCTCAGCCAAACCATGAGATGTGATTGTATTCCCAATCTCTGTTTCAGCCACCACAGCATTACGTGTTGACATAGGAGCCTTTAATGAGCAGCTTCAGGAAGCGATTAACAAAGCACTAGAAATAGATGCAATCATGCTGATTGGAAATTCTACCTAAGCTCCATAAATAAGACCATAATGTCCTGCTACCATACAACTTTCCAGGATAATTATTTCTGATAGCTCCAAGACTTGAACTTTTAATCTGAGCCTACTCCATTGAAATATTGATGGTTCAGTTACAAGGAAACAAAGATCCCCAAAAAAGCACACTCACTTTTTCTGGTTTGGACACACAGTTGAAGAATAAGTGTAAGATTTTGTGGCCACATCCAAATTTTTTGTGTACATGTAATGCAAAAGTACCTCTAAGCATAATTCGTATGTGGTATCGGTGGAAACAGGTTACTACAGTCACTTTTCAGCCATGCTCAGCAAAGATGACCTGGAGCACAAGGTTAGTTGTGTGGCTATAATCTCTCACCTGTACCTATGTATTTTCCTGCAAAAAATATCCTTGAGCTTTAGACTATTCCACTACATGGGTCCTGACTCTGTATAAGAGGTTGCCTGTATCTATTAATAAAACCTCTAATATTCCAATGTAACACTGAGGCTTACTGCCTCCATTTTAATTAACACTATGACAAAAGCAAAAGTATCTTCACAGTATCAGTTCATCTGTTTAAGAAATTTGTGAGAATATAATAAAACCTTTTTATCAAACTGCATTTAAAATACTTACTTTAAAATATGTTCATAATGCTTGACTTATCAGTTTTTGATCTCTCTTAAGTCTAGATTAATTAGTGTGTAATGATTCTTGTTGCTATTTTCGCTTCTAGGGAGCCTGTGTCCCACACCATTTTTAAGATCATTAGATGGTTTAGAACTCATGCTTGTCTTTGTCTCTGAAAACAGATTACAGTCTATTATAATCTGAGTTCTCAGAATTCCTATATTCTTTAATAGTATAAAGTAAAAATTTGATTATTGCCTTGTTTATAGTTACTGGAAATGTGCATCTTTTCATTAGAGCTTTCCCTTGACATATTTTTTGTAGTAATCGAACTTCAGATTCCTTGAGTCACTATGCATCTTATTTTAGCTACAGAAAAGTCACATTTTCATGGGTCAGGTGTTAAATTAAAAAGATGTAGCACATATGAATATTATACTGTGGTATATTATTGTCATCTCAGTTATACTTCCTAATATTTGAAGGAAAAAAAATTGATTCTGTGAATGTATAGCCACATGAACATTTGGTACACACATATGTCATCTTTGGACAACTATAACTTGAGAAGTGTGATTTTGCTATTTTTCAATCTGTTTCCTTTTAATTTTGAAAATAAAATGTTTGTTCATATTCACTTAAACATCTGTTTAAGCCTTAATAAAAATAACTAAATATCTCCTTTTTGTTGGACTCTTAGCAATACAGAACTCTGCAATGATGAATCTGGTATTAATAGGGAAATTTTAACTACATTCTAAGTGAGAAATAATACAGCACCAAACAGACAGAATCTCATGTAATGGTCATGTCTTTGATGAAAATCTGTTGAAATCATTGTATTTACAAGATTACTGAGATTAGGTCTCTCTGGGTATTAGCTGGCCCAAAGGCACTTAGCCAATTAAGGCTATTGGAAAAATGAAAGCAATCCAAGCTGAAGCTTTCTAAAAGGAATCTTTAACAGCATTTACTTCTTCTGTGTAGGGACTATAATACAGCACTTCCAATATCTTAAGCATGCTTCATTTGGTTTTATGTAGCTGGAGTGTTTTTCTAAGTATGAGAGAAAAAAAGTTTAATTAATTGTTCAAATTACAAAATAATATTACTTAAAAAGCAAGCAATAATACTGAACAAGAAATGCTACAGTATCATTTTATCAGGGAAGAAGGTGACTATGCAAATTTGGATAGATTTTTATCAGTGGTGATTTGAAAGGCAGACCTGTAAAGCACTTATTCTTATATTTTGGCATTCATACTCCTCCTGGAATGTTTTCTTTATAAGTTAAGAGCTCAGGTGCTTTAGCTAAATCAGCTGTGCAGGTTTGGGTCTGGAGTCATGACAAGCCTTGACAAAGAGCTAAGCTACAAGTACACAGAATGCAGTCTGTTATACTGTGGCATTTTCAATAAAAATGGAAAGAATGAGTTGGTTGGGTCACATTAGACAGTCATGCTCTGGAAAAATTCCCTTATACACTGTGGAAAGCTTACCTAAATAAAGCAGCTAAGGAATTTGAGTACTGGATATTTGCTTTACTTTTAAAATTATTTTTGGAACTTTGATACATATAACGTAAGTGTGAATCAACATCTACCTTAAAGTGCTGAGATAAAAGGTTTCCACTGCATTTCGTCTTGGTAAAACAATAAAGTGTTACCACATTAGAACCGTTGTCAAATTAAGGTGTCTGATGTTTCTGGAAAGGCAACATTCATCAAAAAAGGGCATCTTTTATTGTTGGAAAAGATGGCTCTTCTCTTACATTTTTGGGCTTTAATTGTTCTGCTACTTTGTTTTAGCCTTGAACAGTCACTCTACCTGAGTGGATCTTATCTTAATATTTTATGTGTCTATATAAACACACTTTTTAAAAATAATTTTATCACATCTGTTTTTACTGCATGTTGCTGCATGTCTCCAGAGGCATACAGAATTTTTATTTTCAAGTAAATTTATATTAGTTACAGTCTCCAGCTGTTTTAGATATAGAATCATTTCCTGTTGGTACAGTTTCCAGGACAATTCCCTTTTTTTCTTCTCAAAAGAATGAGAAATTTAATTTAACAAAGACATCCTATAATTGCCTTTGTATCTAGCAAGGTATCTAGCAATCTAAATATTTTATTTTATTTAAAACATCTGTCCACATAATATCATATGACTATACAAACCTATATCAGCCTTCTGAAAGACAGCTGCTGCCACTTTTATTTAATTTATAAGAGACCAACAAAATTGCTTAAGATAAAGCCCGTCTGCCACTGAGTCATATATAAAAAATTTTGCAAGATGCAAATTGCTTGAATTTACAGCTCTTGTTAAAATAATCTAGGTCTTTTACAAATTTAGAAGCATCGTTTTTTCCTTTTCCCTGGTCTCCTACCCCCTCCCCAACCACTATGGAAACATGGGAGCTTTACATATACTTTTTTTTACAAGCTCTTTTTTTTGAGATTGAAGGTACATTTCTTTTAAAGAGGAAATGTGAACTAGAGTCACATCTTAATTGCCCGCTTGTGGGATCTATTTATCTCCTGCTATCTTCATTTTCACAAATATTTGGTGTGCATTATACTGGTGCAGTTTTTAGAAAATATATAGGGGAAGTGATAATGTCAATATAGATCTTTATCTGTTTTGTGCTACTAAGCTTTATTTGCTTCTTGTAAATTGTTCCTTTGTGTGAAGCAGCTCATACTGAAAAGAAAATATTTAATAGATAGTATCAATTTAGGCACAGCCGCTGTCCTAGAAAAATAGACATAGGCATTTTAAAGCATGTCTAAATAAGACAAGTTTACCTTCTTCCAGGGAAGTAATCAAAATATTCCTTTTTGGAGAACTAAGAGTATGAAAGGAAAATGTTTATGGTTCCCTACTGGCACACAGTTATGATTGACAGGAAAAACCAACATGTATGCCACATGAGACATCTTGTTCAGGAACTTTCAGGAGGGTAGTAAATTGGTGTTGGCACAAACACAAAAAAAATAAAATGACTTGATTCAGCAGTTTTCAATACTAAATCCCCAGGCTCGAAAGAAAGAAGTAAATATTCATCAAATGATCAAAATTTATATTGATTTTTATTCTGCATTAGCAGCTCAAAGTCAAGATTCTTGACAGGGTGGATGTCGGTTTGAATGATTCTCTTTGAAATAAGAATACAAGCACTGGGCTGAGTGCTACTGTGCATTCCTGAACCATAGGAGAAGACTATTAGAACCCTAGGAAGCTAAATTTTTTAAAGAATAGTATAAAGGCATGCTTGTTCTGTACTGTTTTGATAACTAAATTGTTGTTATTAGTATGTAAAGTGATTCTTGTTGTTCCTGCTGTACTCCATCCTTTCCATTATCATCTAAGGACAACTTTTTTTACAGTACTTCAAAGGGAAATAGTGCTTCATGTACTATAGTAACTGAGTTAATATCAGTACTTCCCAAAAGAAGTGCATTTTAGAGTGCTAGTCTGGCAGAGAAAAGGAAGCAAAGATTGTATCTGCACATTATACATCTTTAATTTTGCAGTTTCTGCCAGGGAGTAAATAAAGATCTGGGGGAGGGGGTGAGGGAAGGAGGATGGAGATCCAGGGAAGGAGAATGTGAGTGTGAATGCAGCACTGAAACACAAATGTGATGACTGTGATTACCGAGCTGTGAGATTTAATGAGAAAGCCTGCATTAGAGTGAAGTAGAAAATCATAACCATCACCTCTACTCTATAGGAGTATAATTGGATCTCAGCCCCCAGCAAAAGTAAATAAATAAGTTAGTGACATTTTTAACAAAGTTAAGTATATTGAGAATAAAAGGGGAAGTTATCTTGATTACTGTACTGTTACAGTATACTTTTTTTAAAGTTTCTCAGCTTGCACTAAAATGAGATTTGTTGTCATAAAATGAAAGAAAATAGTGTGTTTTTGTGAGGAGATTAAATAAGAAGCAAAGTAATGCAGAAATACTATAACTATCACAGTGTCAACAAATTTCCCAAATGTCCTAGGTGCTTACAATTCAGTAAGCATCTTTAACAGCGTAGCTTTAAAATTAAATTTTACAAACATTATGGGTAATGCTTTAATAGTATGCAAATTGCAATGAAGTCAGCAGTGGCAAAGCTGACCTCTTAGCAATACAAATATTTTATGTTTAAAATAGTTATCTTTTTACAGTTCCCTCTACCTCAGTAAGTGTCAGGTGCATCAAGAGGCTCCTCATCAGAGGAGCATAAATAAACTCAAACTCATAGGAGCTGCAGTCTGTGCCTGCTTTTTATACATGGCAAGGCAGTTGTACAAATCAACATATTAAGCTATATATTTTGCTTGTGCTAGAATAATTACTAATATTTTTGCTAAAACCCATAGATATATATATATTTATCTGTATCAATAGGAAAAGTAATGTAAAGGGAAAAATACTTAGCCTGCATTTCCCTGCTATTATCAAATAAATTAATTGACATTAATTGACATCTCCTCCTTCAGTCTGACTATTCTTACTTAATCGTTCAGTAGAGACAGAGTAGTGTTCATACTGCAAAATTTTATGTTATTAATAGTTCAATATCTAAAAAGCTGATAAAAATACCCTGTAATTTCTCCCTGTAGGAGGAAAAAAATGTGTGTAGTAAGAAAACATTCACATCTCTAGGGGTAACATAACATCAAATAGACTATCAAAGCATGGGAAGAATCTCCTTCCATTTCAGAACAAGTTAAATAAGCATTCAATGAGTGTCTTTGAGGAACACTCAGTGTAGGAGTTTTGACTTCAAAATGTTTGACACTGTTGAACCTCTCAAAATATTTGACTCAAAACATTGAATCAAAAGAAGATTTTGGGTCAAAACTTCTGCAATTTTGTGAGTTGATATGTCTAGGAAATTTTGGAAGTAGTTGTTAAGCACTTACGTATATTTGTAATAATTAGGCTAATAAATATGTAACATTTCTCAAGCATATAGAAGTTTAAAATGGAGCAACTAGGGAAAAAATCAAGCTGTTTATGTACTACTACTGTAGTATGGTTAAATTAATTAAAATTCAGTGTGTATTACCAAAGTAACTTCAGATTCATACAATGAATCTTCCACTTAAAGAAGTAAACAATTACCTTCTATTTGCTCCCAGGTGAGATTTTTCAAAGTATTAAATTCAGACAACTTGGAAACCATTTTCTACAAATAAGTCATTACGTTTTACTTCACTGTAGGTCAGTACAGCTCCCAATAGGGGGAAAAGGGGTTTCTCCAAAATATGCAAAAAATAGATCTCTGAGCAAAATTTTCAAGGAAAAAGCAGTAACATTTTTGTGTTAGCTCTGCCATGCCTTCCTGGGATGTTTTGCTTAGTTTTCCATAGGGAGTGTTGGTTTTAAGAGACTTACCTTGCCTCACTATGTTTAAGTAGACATGTACGTGTCAATTTGCTGTGGGAACAGGGGTAGGCGGGTTGTGCACTAGCACTCTGGAATTTCTCTCTCACAAATGTGCTGTCCTAAATTCTGAACCTGGATACCTTTAGCCTTAAGATTGTGGCCATTTTGAATGCCCTGCTATGCCTATGAACTGAGCCAGGTGCATTGCTGGTCTGTGGGATTCGGTACAGAAGCCTTGCAGAGATGTGTGACTTTTAGACCCATCAGTGCATTGGATGGTAGACTGACTTTTTAACCATCTCTTTTTAGGGCACTTCATTGCTCTAGAAGTGCAAACACAGAAAATGATAGGAACAATGAGAGCAGTGCAAATAATGGATATTTTAATTAAGTAAGATTATGTTTATAATTTTAGCACATTGAAGAAAGACTTTCTGTGCATGACTAGTCTTTCCTCTTCTTGACTGAGGATCCTGAAGCTGACATAGAAAGGTTTTCAAAATATTTGTTTTCAAAATATATGTACAAAATATTTGTGTTCTGGCCTCCTATAACAATTTTTTTCTCTTCCTGAAGGGGAAGAAGCCAAGGTTGTGTTGATGAATTGCTAATTTAATAGGACAAGATTCTGGGTTTCTAAGAATTGGACTGTTTGGGTTTACAGTTATTGTGGCATATGAAGAGGGGTCACTGAAGGAGATGAAAGGCATGTGGCAACTACAAAGTGCACTCTGTTATGTTGATGGGTTTGGCTGGATCTGCATCCTTGTTAATTTGTGTCTTCCACATGGTTTCAGCAAGCACTGTTCTGTCATTGCAGCCCTTTCCACTCTCAGAGCAAGCCTGTTCCCCACCTGACCCCCAATTATTAGACTCTGTCACTCTCTGCAGGCTGGAGATTCAAGACAAGAAAAATAGAAAAGGGTCCCAGCCTTTGTTCAATTTCCATTCTTACAAGAACTTTTTTTTACCTTGCAATTTTGGGATGCTATTGTCAGAAACTATTCAGTCCTAATTAACCTCTGGAGAGGTTAATTCTTTCACATTTTTCTTCCATGCTTTTTGATATTTGTGATGTAGGGAACTTCTCTGGGTATATAACTGAGATCTATATAATGCACAGGGCGTGCCATGCCCTTGTGTTGTGTTTAATGTTGCCCTGAATGGAATGAAAGGCAGGTGAATAGTCAGCAATAAAGACACAAGAGGTGCAGCTTTTAAATTAGCAACATGGCCATGACATCCTCATGGTTTTGGTCAGACAGTGCTGCTGGGACCACACTACTGATAGCGTTTGCACTCCGGAGTCCTGAAGTCACAGGTCATGCTTTTCTGAAAGCCAAGGGAAATCCTACAAAAAGGTATTATTCTTACTTTATAGGCTTACCCCCCACCTCTTCTCCCATTATTTCTGATGGCTCTGAGGACTGCCTGAAGTTCTACTTGCTATAATACAGTCCTACCTATCTAAAAGTTTGTTTTATGGCTCCTGTGGATGGACCTAAAATTCACTGTGCTGTTATTTAAACTCTACAGTGAGTTTAAGTAGATATGTAAGAATGTTGTTGCCTTGTAATTTTGCTCATTCTTTGTGGAGGTTTCACATTGTTGTGATGGTTTTAGCACACTGAAAAACAAAGCGATAACATTATTCTTGATATAAAAACGTTTCTGAGATTTATGACAATAGAAACACTTAGCTAAGATTTTAACTGGTAACAAGAATGCCCTGATAAACAGAATTGATTTCCTGCATGATCAAAACACAGTGTGTCCTTTGTAATAGGACTCTCAAATGTTCAGCTTGAAGTAAACATATTTCATAGGTTTTTTATAAAAATTTGATTTAGCCCTGAAGAGACTGTGCAAAATGAAGAGTCAAGGAAGCCAAAAGCAGAAAGGGTAACAGACTAAGAAAGTATTCAATAGCAGCAAGATCTCTGTTTTAATTATGCTGAGTAAGGAGGGAAAAACAAATGCCTACACTTAGGGTAGAAGCAGTCACTTGAAGTCCAAGAAGCCTGATGCTGCCAAATGATGGCCTGGGGATCTTAAAGGCATTTCCAACCTAAATATTCTGTTATACAATGCCTTTTAAAATGCTGGTGTGACTTTTTGAAAATATTCCTTCTACCTTAGGTGTTTTCATCAATAGAAGACCTGTTGGCTGGGTGTAGGGATGGTGTGAGGATGATCAAGTGTGTCTGTATAAAATTTTTGGACAAACTCTTGCCTGACAAAGAGCGCTTTCTGTAATCTACATCTTCAAGGAAGATATTTTGAGCCATATATACTTCTCAACATAATTTTATTCAGTAGCTGTACTGTGACAGAGACAGGGTCTTTTTTGTGTTCCATAGTAAAGCCTTCTCCACAACTTTATAATGTGGACAAATAGTCAGAATGTTGTGACAGAAAACAACTAAAAATGCTTGAGTATTTAAGCACATAAATGCTACTCTTATCAACTTAATTCTGGAAAGAAATTATTCTCAATATTAAATCTCAAGAAATTTCACCAGTTGCAGATATAAAGAGTGACAAGCTGGAGTGTGCATCCTTTTAAAATGGGACATCTGAGTTTGCAATTCTTTAAAATATACATATGTGTGAGTATTCTAAGTCTACATGCTGCCTGAGGCCACCTGACCAGTTCCTTGTCGGCAGAAACTGGATTTTGTGCTTTAATTTCAGAGGCTGTTTTTGTCCAGCTTAAGTTCAAATAATAGCAGCAGGACGGAACTGTCTGTATTTCTTATATATTCTCACTAAGTACAGTGTAGTGTGGCAGAAGTCAAGTTTATCTACAGAACTGTAAAGAAAGGGTAGTGCAAGATAGGATACTTTCATAATTTAAATTCAACTGAATGTATTATATATAATTTGTGTATCTAAAACACAGAATGGTTTGCCTACAGTAACATAGTTCATAACAAATAACTTGTGCTCCCTGGGAGACACTGTCTGAAAATACTTTCCTTTCAACAACAAATCAATGATATTTATTCTAGTACATTCCAAAATAATAAAAAAAATTGCAGCAGAAAAACACTAGCTCTGAGTTCATATCTCCAATTTACATTGGTGTAAATTTTGAGTCTCTCATTTGTCACTCAGTATACAATATAACCTTTCAATCTCCTTCCTCCCACCCTTGTCTTTCTCCACTTCAGAATAAGGTCATTCCAACATGTAGGTCTAACAAGAAGTACAATGTATTTTCATTGATTTGTGTTGTCACTGATTACTCCTTCATGTTATATTGTGATCTGTATAGTAAAGGACATTTTACGTTGTCATGCAAAACCAGTCTTAAGGAACAGATTTGTACCTCAGGCTCTTCCTATTTATTTATAAGTTCTTGGTTTTTTGAAAATGAGCTTTAGAAAATAGCCTTAAAATTATTTACCATTATGAATCAATCACTAGAACTGAGTATTTGGCATTAGTCTAGATTTTTTTCATTGTTTTTCCCCAGACTACAGTTTTTTCATAGTCTTGTTCAGAGATTGGTTCCTGCAGGCTCCGGAAAATGAGAGAATTTTGTCATTTGATTATTGGAAATATCTCAGTTTAATTTACAACAGACTATCTTGAACTCATTCCATCCTAGTAGGTAGAGAATCTCTACAAGTGTGTAACAAGGCCATCAACAGCATGTTTATTGTCTTTCTATTGCAAAAATGGTCACTTAGAAGAGGACCATGAAGTGGAAAACTACTGCTGAGTATAATTCCTTGGCATTTTTTTCCTCCATGTTCAATTTTTCACGTGTTCTGATGTACTACATCCTCAAAAAAAAGAAGGAACTGAATTTCAGTTCTAGGATGGGGCACTAGGAGTAAATGAATGATTACCTCCCACTCAATTTCTGTTAGCTGTATTTGGGACGACGCATATCCCAATAGACTTTTTTGAGGATTTGCTAGATATCTGTGTCCATACAAGTGTGTTTGTTATAGAGGTTGTTCTTGAAATTTGTGTTGTGTAAGGGCAATCTGAAAATGCACGCAATGTAGGTTTAAATGTAAATCAAGTAGCTTTTCTGTATTTGATTAGGAATTTATAAAGTTATTACTTTATTCTCCCAGAATACTGCAAAACTAGTCCTTCATTGCCACTAAAGATTTTAAGTTGAAAATAAACTGCAGTAGGTTTATTGCATATCTGTGCTCTGTACTTTTTTCTATATTGTACTTTGTACCTGTTAGCTCAGATTCTGTAGAATGTAGGTTTTTGAGACTTAAACTGATCAATACCTACTCAAGGTCTTCAAAGCTTCTTTGGATTTGCAGTTGATATCAGTATAACAGAGACAAAAAAAATGCTTAAGTATGACAGTGAGATAGATGAATACATAGAGAAAAGAAATCAGAGAGATCCATCTGAAACTCTATGCTGTCTGAGTTGCTGTAATTGTTCACAAACGTTGAAGACAAAAATTGGGTCTAAAAATAAAAATAGTTGATTCATAGAGGGATCACATTTCTGAAGCGAAAGAACAGGGTTGTATTCGGACTTCGTAGAATATGATATTGATGAGTTCATAATCCTTAGTATAAGAGGGCCCTATAGCTGCAAGGAAGAAATAGTGGATTCTTATTTATCCATCTTTGTATACCATACCTGCCCTTTCCATCTGCTTTTCCTTTCCCCCACTATTCTATTTAATCCTTCTTTTTCTTCTCACATTTTCCATATTCACTATTGCTTTGCCTACAAATATTTTTGCAAGTGAACAGAGCATGACCAACCTGTGAAAAGCTGCTGCCTTTATTTTTAATACTTTTTTGTTTTAAAATATAGAGGAAATTGTAGGATGTGGAATTGGAAAATACAAGGGGGTAAAAGGTATCTAAATTATTGGCATAGTTGTGCTATTTGAGAAATAGCCTGTGTTCATATAGTTCAGGGCTCAGTTTTAATCATGGCATGTGATGTTCCAGAGCTTAGGCTACAAGTGAACTCCCTCTTTTTGGAGTCTTGGGGTGGGAGGGGAGAAGGAAAGTTGTATACAGAATTTCAACAAAATCCAAGAAAACCCCAAAACCTCAACCTAAACTCCAGCCATAACCCATAGCTAAAAACTTAGGAATTACTTATCTTGATTTACAAACCTGTCCTGAAAATCAGGGAAATTTTTGCTTCATGTTTTCCACAAGATTTCCCCTCTAGGCTTAAAACACTTAGAGATTTAAATTGATAGATCTAATTGTTTTAGAAATTTACTGGTCACTGACAACAAGGCTTTAGACTGAATGTGTCATGTCAACTATAACAGAAATTAAAATGATGCAGTGGATTACTGCTTTGTGGTAAAAATAAATTAAAAGAACACATTCATAGCCTTATGTGGACAAGACAAAATACTCTGCTGAAAGACTATCCTTGCTGGTGAAGAACCCTTCCAAAAAAAGAAATTTGTTCAGGAACCTCTGTATACTGTGCAAGTGGACTGTTCGTCAGTTCAGAGGAAAATGGCGGTGGAAGGGGAACAGGAAGGAATAAACAGCAGTTTATTTGCTGCCTTAGTTGTTTCTGAGTTATATAAATGGCAATTTTAATTATAGTTTCTGAGAAAACAGAATAGTTTTATAGCTCTCTCAAACCCTAACATTTTACTCTAACTGGATAGTCCCAGCTAGTTTAGGTAATGTTTCTTCACTGATAACTTTTTTGGTTTAATTTCCCACTATTTTAAAATAGGTATGAAAACCTTGAATTATATTTAAATACACAGTGAAAGACCTGCATGGATTAGTCAGAATTTTTATCTTCTATCTCCTTGGAAAATTGCTAGCATTTTCTGTATTTTCTGGGTTTTTGTTTAGCTTGTTGGTTTGTTTTTAAGTTTCTCTAAAACATACTGTGACTTATTGAAAAACTTAACTAATTTCACTGTAAGAAGCAACTGAGAGAGGAAGCTATAAAAGTTTGAATGAGAAATTTTAAAAGGAAATGGAATTTCCAAATCACTTACATTATTTTTCAGCAAAAATTAAACCAAGGCAAGGCCTAAGCAAATATAGAAACTGTTATTACCACTAGCTTATAAAGACACTCCAGCCTTCTTTCAGACTTTCCCTACTGACATTCTTCAATGCCTGTTTCCTATATTTTCCTACATTTTACAGACTCCCCTTCTCTCTAGCCCTTTCACTACTTTCGCTTTATGACTGCCGTTGTTCCGTAGATTGGTAACTCTGCTGTGCTGTCAGCAAACAAAGAAACTCTTCATTTCCCTGCCTCCCACAGCAGAAAATACATGAGAGTCCTTATACAAAATTTCCTCCATGCCATTTGCATTTACTTGCCATAGCACCAAATAGTTAAGCAAGCATTCCACTCCTAATGGAAATAAAAGTATGTAGTTACACAGAAGTAGTGATTTTTGAAGCATTATCAGAATTTGTAATGTGTTTTTCTTTCAATGAAGTTTATTAAAAGAAAACAATGGCATATCAACCCCAAAGTGCTTTTGAACTTACTCCACACTCTGTTCTTTGTACTGTTCCTAGGGGCAAGTGTGGTAAACAGCAGATTTTATCCTTGCATCATCTGGTTCTCTGAGCCTCAGAAGCATACTGATCACCACAGCTGCAATAAATAAAGTGTCTGTTCAATAAGTTGTGATGCCAAATATTATTCCACATTCTTCTGGACAGGCACAGTCTGATGGAAAACAGCACATCTCACTTACTGCCTTTTTCCTTGCAATTAAAGTTGCTGAGTAATCAGTCTGTGCCAGATACGGGAAAGGAGAATGTGAATAATGCCAATCTGCTTGGGTTTGTTTACAATTACTACTTAAAGGAAAAATACCTGTAGCAATATGGCTTTCATTAATTATGAAGCACAGACAATGTGTTAACAATATCAATCTTGAGGCCTGTAAGAAATATAATTTTATGTATCTACCTGTTCTATCACAGTGCTTGATTTCTAATATCTTTTTATTCATGTCCAGACATTTTTATGGAGCATTTGATTGGATATATATCTCATGGAATATATAACACATTGTCTGATAGAAACCTCAATAGTTCATTTCTAGCATTTGGGATTATGCTGTGCTACTTCTCTGACTTAATGGTTCAGCCTTTTTCACTATCATATACAAGGAGAAAATTAATGGTGTGAATAATTTGGTTAAAACTGTTGCAGTCCAGAAGTACTTGTTTTAATGTATTCTTTCTGAATTATTTTTTTAATGTTCTGTTTTGTTTTTTTCCCCTCTTTGTTTTCTTTTTCTAGGCTGAGGTTCAGCTATGCTATCTGGAAGCACAAAGAGATGCTGTTGAACAGATGTCCTTAAAACTGTACAGTGAGCAGTACAACAGTAGTAGCAAGCGAAAGGAAGAGTTTGCTGATATGTCAAAAGTTCACACAGTGGGAAGTAATGGGTAGGGAACTATTCTTTTTGTTGTTTTATTCTCACTGATCTGTCTTTTTTTTATACTATATACTTTTTCTTACTACTAGTTAACCAGGATTTTTCTTCCTAAGCCAAGAGGCAGGGAAAAACTGTTTCTATCTCTTTTTTTTAATATATGGATGCAAAAAATTGGTTTCTGGATAATTTATCCAAATTATGGTTTCACAGGAATTATATTCATAAGAATACCCAATATTATCTAATAGTAATCTGTTATCTGGATTTAAAAAAACGTAATATGTCCTTTTTCTTTAGGCTTTTCTCCTTTAGTAGCTTCATATGGTTTGATTTCTTAACATCTTCCAAGGAAGAATCTTTCGATAGTGTAATAGTATCTCTGCAAGACCTCTATAATCATTGTTCTCCTACTGACTAGGAAATACAAATATGAAGCCATTCAATTACAGCTCCAACATCCAGGTTTTGCACTTCAAGAAAGTGTTGATTTTAACTGTTTTCCTCCTTTTTAAGACTGTTTTTCTTTGACTTGTTTTTTTTTAATTTAATGTTAACACATATATGCACATGTATATCATATATGGAAGTGTGCATGTAAAAGCATTCTTTCTTAATATTTCAAACAAAGTAATCACTGGGCTATGTTAAAATGAGTTCTTGCTGCCCTTTCTTTTTCACAGTCAAGGAAACTTGTTCTGGAAGAAGACCTTTTTTTTAAGGTCTTTTGAAAACCATATCTTCCAACTACTAGCACCCCAAAATGAACATAAAAAACCTGTCTGTGGGGTCCTAAGAGTTTGGGCCAAAAGCAGGTCAAAGGAGTCAACTAGTGCTCTTGAGGCATGACCTTGTCCTGATGGAAGTTTCCTTGTAACTGGCAAGTAGAGTAGAACTTTTGACTGCATTTCCTATGTAAGAACAGCCATTGACAAAGGTGTTCATGAGTTCTTTAACTCCAGAACTCCCTTTTTCAATTGTTAACTCAATGTTCAGGTCTTGGAAACACAGTTTTATTAAATTACCAAGTGTAAAGATAAATGAGCCTTGTAAACATCCCCTCTTATTATACAGAAAGATGACTGTTTTAGAAAAGTTGATGTGGGCTAATTATGTAGGATTACTGAGATCTTGATTACATATGCAGAAATCTGTCAGATCCTCAAACATGCCAGCACAGCTAGTGCCAACTGTAAAAATAATTTGTTCAGAATTGGTGTGTATATGTATATAAATGTACACTGAGGGCTACATGTTCAAAACCAGCTCTAATTTTGCAGCCATCACTGAATGTGAGCAGACTTAAGGCTGGAATATTGAGTGGGATGTAAGACACATCAGCAGACATTTGATTCTCCTGAGGGGAGGGGATGTAAAGCTTTAAGCTTCACAAAGAAATCCAGTTTGTAACTCTACACACCATATGTGATAAGCATATAGTTTCTTAAATGTACTAATTTTCACTTGTAATTATATACTTTGAACTGGAAAAGGTTATATGTTAGTATTTAATACCTTTGTAGTGCAGTGGACACATTTCAGGACCTGAGAGGCCATCTCAGGCCTTAGAGGCTCAACAGTGACTTCAGGAGCCAATGGGCTGGAATTGGACCAGTACAGTATCCCTTGTTCAGCCATTGTAGAAACTAACGGGGACTAAATTCAGCTGGAAAACTTTCAGCTGTACCTGTCTGAGGTGCTGTGTTGAAAAAAATGGAATTGCCTTTCAGCTATTTAAAAATACAGTTCATGCAACATTTCCTTACTGCATAAAAAGCAAGGACAGAAACTCCACAGAAGCATGACCTAGCTGGAGACCGAGATCTCTATAGACAAGGGGCCATTTGCATAAGTTAGGGTATCTATCCATTAGCAGTTGTGGTAATTTGACCCAGCAAAAAGAAGGATGTTCACAAGGAGAACAAGAGCTATTGTAAATGAAGAATTTTTTGTGTGACTTGTGTGTGTGCACATGTGTGTGTGTGTGTAGGAGATTTGGGAGATGCCTTTGTGCAGGAAATAGCTAAACTGAGATAGGTAGGGCAGTATTTGCGGAATAGTGTGATTCTAGTGGGTGTGTAAAGAAACGGAGGTTTCCTGCAAAACAGTAATCTTGTTAAAACAGAAATAGGGAGGGTTTATGTGTATTAGCTTGAAAAAGGCCAAAGTGACAAAGGAAGAGAAAAGAATAAGTATCCACTGCAGAACACCAGCTAGCCAGGGTGTAAGAGGTACCCAAGAGTAGTTGAGGGCAGATGCGAAATGTTAGAGCAAATCTGGCTGGAAATACAGTATCCCCTCAAAACTGGGGAGGAGTGCATACAAGTCCTATTGGGAGATATGGACAGCACCACTGTACAACATGCAAGCCAGATCCTAAGATCTTGTCATCAATGAATATTGGGCCTTCATGGATGAGACTTTGAGAGAAATGCATTAGAGGGGGCTTAAAGTATGTGCAAAACATAGGGCAGTTTTAAAACTGTTAAGGTGATAACTCTGAATTCTCCTGTATCTCCCTAATAAAAACACGTGAAAAGAGTTCCATAAAATTATGACCCAGAAGCTTGAAGGAACGTTGTCTGGCTGAATTTTTGGTAGGTGTACCAGTGTGCTTGCAGTACTTCTAAATGCCGTGTGAGTTATGCCATCAAAGAAATACTACAAACTGGAAGTGCATGTTAAACATGGGGAAAGAGGCTGATGGAAATAGCTTCACATTCCTTTTATTTATTAATGCCACAGACGAACTGGTTTTCTCATGAGAAAGGTGCTCATGAATTTTCATTCAAAATAATAAATTGGTGTCCACATTTTAAAAAATATGTTTAGGGTTCAAGGGATTAGACATGCAACTCTGCATATCTGATTCCTGGTTTAACAAGACAAAATATACTTCTTAATGTAATTTTAGTTATTACATAGCTAATGGTTTTAGCTTATTAACCAACAAACCTACATCAAGGAAGCTGGTTTTGCCTGCCCTTTAACTAATATTGTAGCATTTTTGTTGGCAATGTTTGGGTACTTTTAGGATTTATGGAGGGTTTTTTTCTTTTTCAATAAACACGTGACCTAATTTATTCCTTTTTTAGTGATTGTTGCGTTCATATAATCAACCAAAATTAGATATTTTCTATGATTATTGCATCTTTTAACACACATCAGTATTTCAGAAGTCATGCTTTCCCTGGTTCTGCCTGTGGCGATATGAAAGAAAGATCTGCTAAGCTCAGGAAAAGTAGATTCTGAATAAAAAGATATATTAAATATACCACAGAAGTACTGACAGATACATTTTAATCTTAACCTCTTTCTAGTCCCACAGTTTCTTGATTTTTCTGAATATCTTTTTAGTGGCTTAGTAACTTGCATCCTCTTCCAAACAGTAATTTAATAGAGATCACTAAACTCATCCATTTAGATGTAAGGCATTATCTTAAAAAACAAATCTGTTTTTAAAATATATGTATCAGAGATATTCTAAAACCATTAAAAGTATTGCAATCATATGAAAAAATATTGATGATATTCTGTAGGCTGACTTCACTATCTTCGGGCTCAGGCAAATGACTGCCATAGCCAGTTGCTTTAAAATGCTCCCAGATGACTTGACTTTACTTCAGAAAACAAATAAAAACCAAAAAAAAAACAAAACAAACAAACAAACAAACAAATCCCCCCCCCCCCCCAAAAAAAAAAGAAAAAAAAGAAAAAGAGAGAGAATAAGTACAATATGTAAACTCTGGGGAAAAAAAACAAATGTCTTTTATCTTATATCCCTTCCTGGGCTTTTTCCAGTGAATCCTGTTTCTCTCACTCTTGGTTTTGGGTTGAGTTTCTGTTTAGAAGATTAGTTTGAAACCAAAATGCTCAGCTGTTTTCTAGTGCTTATCTGTGTTTTATAAAGGTCAAAGAAAAGTGCTTTTCTGTTTCTTTAAAGGATTGGTTCATTTCAATACACAAATAAATGGACCAATTTGTGGATCTTTAGACACAAAGCAGATGTTTAGATCCAGCACATCTGCCTAGTATAGAAAAGTTCAAGTCCATTTCCTGTGTGCGTTTTCCAAAGGCATCCCATCCCATTCTGTATGTAGGCTTTGTTTCACATCATCTTCATATCTTAGTTTAGGATTTTCACTGCTACAAACCATCCAAGTCCAACTGAATCTCTACCAATTTACAGGTTATGAAATCTAACATCTTATGTAATAAAACATATGTTCTAATAACTGACTGCCAGTTTTATGTCTTTGAATAATATTTGGATAAGATTGAAGAGAAAGAAAGGAGCAGTAAGTACTGAAGATGCAGTGCGGTTATACTGCTTTCTGAGGAAGGGATGAGAATTCAGTCACACTGCAAAATATACCATTCAAAATGGAGTTTAGTTTTCTTTTAGTTTCCAAATTATATCTGAGTCAAGTACCTCCTGAAACAGGAGAAAAGCCCTGAACTCCGAGTGAAACTTATATTTCTATAATAGTAACTTGACCTTTTGTTCTTGCTCTTTCTTTATGGTAACACGGCTTACCTTCTCAGGGCAGCAGGCAGTTTTAAGTAAGTGCACCTCATAAATTATTGAGTAGAAGTATACTAAGTACAGTGGATTAAACTAGAGGGTTACTTCAGAAGCAGGAATCAGCGCTTGTGCATTATACAATACTTCCTTTGTTGTCAAGTCATTGAAAATAATACCACGGAAGGCAAATGCTTTCTTCTCCTTTGCCTGCTTTCTTGAGGAAAGACAGTTCTACTTGTCACAACTTTATCTATAAGCTTTCAAAACTACCACGCGCATGGTACTCTAGTTAATAACAAAACTGCAGTAGTACTGATGATGTTAAAAGTGTGTTTAGTTTATTGTTTCTCTGTTGAAACACTGCGAATTTTTTTAATGGGGTTGTTAAAAAAGTTCTTAATAATTGGAGAAATTACCTTTAGCGGAACATGCACAATTCTTTGATCAGTATGGGAGTTTTTTGATACTACTGGCTAGGCTTTTGTTAGTTCCAATTTTGCAAATTTGAAGATCCCTTTTCAAGAGGTATCTATTTGACAAATGTGCAGTTTTTCAGCATGTACTTTGTCTTGTATCTCAGTGTTTTAGAAGAATCTATGCTTTACTTATTCAGTAGGCTTTCAATAGAGAATCACATTAATCCTTTTAAGCTCCTTATTCTAATGATTTATTTTGTTGAAAACCGTAGTGATCCTCCTTTGAATTTTAATGATTGCTGGCTATTCAAGGATTCATTGTTTTGACTTCCTGTCCTTACCTTTGTTTCTTACATGTCTGTAGGGAACACCTGTCTAATACTGTATCTGGCCTTAGTTCTCACTGGCTTACCATATTCACTCAAGCCTATCTTAAGGCGTTAAGTTGAAATGCTAGCTACTCATCCATGAAAATAAATGTAGGATATTTACAAAGATAGGCAGATAGACAGCAGAGGGATGGCTGAATGGATTGAGTAATTTTTTGATGTAAATAATATTTTCATATGAATTGTATCAAGGTGATTGTTGCAAAATTTGCTCAGTATAAAGCCAGCACTGTAAAAAACATTAAAGAACATCTATAGGGGATTTGTATTTAAAAAATTTTGAAGCAAATGCAGTATGCCAACAGTTGTCAGGATTTGGCATCAGCCGCTGAATTTAGGTCATGGCACTGGCTTAAATTGGATTTCAGTTTTCATTTTCATCCACACTGTATAAATACAGAATGTCTCTAGAAATATAACTTGGAACATCATGAGTTTTCAAGAATATATTATTCTAATACAAGATTTTAACAACTACACAGTATTTATGCATAATACATTTTGTTCCTTATCTACAGCCTTTTGGACTTTGATTCAGAATACCAGGAGCTCTGGGATTGGCTGATTGACATGGAATCTATCGTGATGGACAGCCATGACCTGATGATGTCAGAGGAGCAGCAGCAGCATCTTTACAAGGTTAGCACTACTGTTACTGCCTTTACCTAGCTATAGAAGATCTGATTAGCTTGACAAGTCTTTCTCTCACAGGATATCGCTGCGTTCATTGTATGTATCATGGTGTCTATTAGAATTCCCTTCCCTGTCCCCAACCTCATTTCCATCCCCTGTGCACTGACAGGCTGCTCCGACATCATAATTGCAAGAAAGTTCCCTTTATCACATTCTATTTGGAGTAATTCTATAGAAGGACAAAGATTTGTCTTCAAGATGAATAGAAATAAATGAAACTGCATTAATAAATAGACTGAAACAAAATGAAGGAAAAAAATGAAATGGGAACATTTAACAAAATGTGTTTTGATTGGAGCTTTCAGCTGGATTTTTATCCACCTTTCAGACCTCATCTGGAAAGAAAGACATTTGCCTTGATTTTGGTTTGCTGCTGCCAGGATACAGGACTCTTCCAATTTAATTTTTATTAGTTATACATAAAGTAGACATTGTCATGTTAAGTCCTTGCACTTGGCTGTGATTTGAGCAACATGATTTTGAACTTGTAGGGTGAAGCTATAGGGTCTAATCCTAGCATATATATATGTATATATGTGTGTGTGTATATATGTATATATATGTGTGTATGTATATATATGTGTGTGTGTGTGTGTGTGTGTGTGTGTGTATATACATACATGCATACAGACACACATGGTTTCTTTTATTTAGCATAGGAGCCTTAACCCAGAATCTTTATCACTTCTTTTAGATAGATCGTACTTGTAAGAACTTCCTCAAAATGTGTGATTTGATCCTAAAATTGATTCAGGCTTCACTGTGTGTCTGAGGAGCTATGGGTCTGAGGGGTGGTGGGGAAAAGAAAAGAGGGGCTTTCAACAGAAAGATCAGGCTGCAGTAAATCTTCCTCATTTAGGCAATTTTTATTGGAGTAATTCTGACAGTTGTCATCCTTGAATTGCTTTGAGCATATGGCATATTTCAAAGAGCAGATTGTGAATCATAAAAAATAAAATTAATAACTAACCACAGAATCAGCAACACTATAATGACAAGAAACAACTACCCTCTAGCTTTTTTTAAAATTTCTTATCAAATAAATGGTACATTCAAGGTCAAATAGAAGTTATTCTCTTTGTTCTATGATTGCATTATTTGATAATTTCTTAAATATAATATTTTTTCTTGCTTTGGCATTCTATTTTCTTGATGGTCTTCTTGAATTTTATTTTCTTATTTTAATTATTTTATTTAAAATACCCAGTAAGAAGGGGTTGTCATGTGAGTTAAAATAGGTTTATAAATACAAATATAGTTCAGATCCAAACTATTTCATGCTGCAAGTGAGTTTCATTCACTGGCCTTCATTTCTGGTTTTGACAATTTTTTTTATTTTTGCCTTTTTCCTAACTTTATAAATATTTCATCAGACTTAATAACACATTAACAGACTTGGCCTTGGCCGGGCTCAGAAATAAACAATGTCAGAAATGAGTAAAGAGTTTCTTGTGAGTTTAGAATAGGGTGTTTTGGTAGTTAGTGCCTGTCCACGTAAGGCCAGCTTGTACCATGACTAATTTAACCACTAGTTTTAGTCATATACTAAAAAAAATAAATCGATAGACTTAAATTTTAAGGTAACAATCCATCCATCAATATGAAAAGGAACAAAGATTAAGGAGCCAGCTTAAGTATTTTAGATCCTATTTAGTATACTTCCCTTTCTAATTTCCAAATGTAACCCCTAAGAATAATTATAGATGATAAGGCTGGGATAATAGTGCATGATGAGAAGAGTAAAAAAGGGCAACAATTTAATAATATGTGCAGTATAATATGGTGGCAAAATGGGTAATATTATATATACAAAATGGGAATAGTTTCTTAATATTTTGAAATTCTTTATTATGATAGGCATGACACTTCTGAAACCAGAAAGTTTGTATGATAGGGATTAGGCAAGTCTGCAACCTGCAGCACAGGCAAACCAGCACTGGTTCCAAAGAACAGGCAGCTTATCTGTCCTGCAATTTCTGTTGGGAGGTTACCAGCTACTGTACCCGATTTGAGCTCCTATCTCAAAACTGCCTATCCGGTACTTGGTCACAACAAAACCACTTGAAGGGAAGAAATAGACTCCTCGCCCTCTTGCAGTGAATATTCACTGCATTTACCTTTCTAGTATGAGCAGCAAGCAAATTTTTAAGGACGGAACAAAAGCCTTAGCTAGAGATGCAGAGTTTGCATAAGGGATGTCTAAGGAGTGTCCACAAAGCAGGAGGAACAATTGCAGGTGGTGTAAAAATCTTAAGTGCACTGCATTTAGAAGGATCATTCTTTCCAAAAAAAGCCAAAAACAAAAAAACAACAACAAAAAACCCCAAACACCACAACCTCTCAAAGTGTTGAAAGCCCGATAATTTCAGACTTTAGAAAGTAGACAAAGGATAACATTAGCAAATGTAATTGAGGGAACAGTTCTGCACTAGCAAAGGAAAGATCAGATAAATCACTAGGTATTTACCATCCTTAATTTCAGAGATTTGTGTGACAATTAATCATGTCCTCAAAAAGAGTATTAATAGTTTTATAAAACTAGCCTGGTAAACCTCACTTCTAATCACTGGTGACACCCATTTTATTCAGAGGGTTTTTTACAGTCATGGATGGTCGAGTGCGTGTGAGCACTGCCTGTGCTTCCCAGAGAGCAGAGCCGCTCTGGTCTGCAGGGACAGAAACCCAGGCAGCTATTATTATCAGAGTTCCTCAATGATGTGGGGTGTTATGAAAACACAGGTCTTGCTCTAGTTTCTCATTATCAATTACAGCTTCAAATGTGAACCTGCTAATTGCACTCTCTGCATTTTCCTGGATTCTCCTAAAACCACAGATTCCTCTTCTCAGTTGCTGAGCTGACAAGTAATTGCAGCTCAGAGCCAGCTCAGCAAGCCGCCTCTGCCAGGAAGCCTGCTGTGGTATCACTATTACCAACAGTAATCATTGCCCCTAAGGAGTCTATGAATGGGAAGGAACAATGATGAAACAGGTAATTCAGAAGGGGCAAGCATACATTAAAGCAGAATAACACAATATATAAATGCTAAAATTGTATATAGGAAAATGAAACATATTTTCGTGGATAGAGTATTTTCACAGTATTCTATTTTCAGAGGCAATATACACTTAAGTCAACTCTCAGCTTAATTTTGTTTTCTAATTTTCCAGGAACTTCATAGTTTTTTACTAGGATCCCTATTATCTCTCTTTAACTAGTATTTATTTTGCCCTTATAATGGGAACAGCACAGCCATATTTTTGTAACACTGAATATGAATATACTACTTTTTCTACACTTCCTGGATTTCAGTTCATAGGTCTTAAAAAAAGAGAACATAGACCTAAGTAATTTCTGTTTTATAGCCCTAAACAAGCTAATGATTTTGAAAATCAGCTAGTGTTTGATAAAATGGCAGTAACAGAATGAATTGATGACAGTTTATTTGTCCTCTAATATTTTATCTATTAATTAAGAAGAAACTAAAAGGAGCATTTCCATGTTTTTGGATTCTGGCTTCTTGGTACTTCTGTAATGGCTCAGTTTACTGCCAAACGTATCATGGTTATTTCATTTTAATCTACTGCATGTGAGCCTGATCTCATAAGCTCTAAGTACACAGAACTTGCATTGACTTCAGCTGTATTCATATGTCGTTACTGGAGGATCAAACCCAAAGAATTTAAACTCTGCTAATTAGCCCTTTAGTAGGAACTTGAGTAATTCTGTACCTTGAATGTTCAAAAATGAAGCAAATCAGTATTTACTGGAACTGTCAAGATTAGAAATGAGTATACTAGCAGAAAAGTTAATGATAATTCTTTCTATTTTCCTCTGAAGATTAATTGCAAAACTTAATTGTGTTAGATTAAGACCCTATTTAAATAAGTGCAGTATGATTGTTAAAATTGTTAGTATGTTCAGAACAAAATTAACCAAGCATTTGAAAATATCAAATAAAAGAAATATTTTTTTCTGGTTACAAGCAGTGTATGGTGGTTTTAATACAAACTGCATAAGACATAAGTCTTTTACTGGTAATTCTTCAGCAACGATAATGATAGATGGAAAAAGATCCATATGTAGTAGTGCAAAGATTTTTGAAAGCATTTAGTTGGCACAGTTTTTGAACAGGTTAACTGCTGAACTCTTTCATCAAGGGGAAGTGGTCTACTGTATTAAATAACACAAAAATGTACATCAAAAACTAAGGATACATTTCAAAAAAAGTTGAGGGGAAAAAAAAATCTCCCAGCAGTTTTTGTTTCCCTGCTGGAAGCTCTATCCGTGCTTGGAAGGTGCAGTTAATTTCCTCCTCTGGGTGTGCTGCTGCTCCATTGTGCCTTTCTTGCTGGCTCAGTGTGCTGTGGCCCGGAGTGGATCAAACAAACCGTGGTGAAAGTTTCCCTCATTTGCATCACTTCTAGACAGCCCTGTCGTACTCTTTGCTGACAGGAAATCACTGTCTTTGTCACCTTTTTTCAGTGATCTCCTTTTGGCAGAGATCGGCCATGTGACCAGGATTAATCACAACAACAGTTCTGGCTCAGAACTCAATGACATGTTTTCCTCAGCACTTCAATAATGGTGTAGAGGAGTCAGTAGGAAATGACTACATTAATTTCAGAGTGAAAAGATAATTAACACTTAAGGACTAGTGCTATAACCTATGGAGCTATTATTCAAATTAAAACTAATTTATTGCAAACTTGTGAAAAAAAAAAAAACCACAAAAAAACTGTTCTTTAATGCGACTGTTAAAATAATCTTGCAAGAATCCCTGAGTTTAAAAAGAAGCACAAACTATATTTAACGTGGTAATATAAATACATAAAGACTTCAACATTTGAAACTGGAGGCTAAAGTATGTAAAGTGCTTACTTAGATGATATGAATAGGATACTGGCAAACAAAAGCAGCAGTGTGCTCCTAGAATGCTGTGCTTCAAGGAGTTTCCTTGGCAACAGAAATGCAGTTCCAAAAGTAGACAGAACTTTCCTCAGAAAACATACTATTAATAACAACCTTCCGGAACAACTTGGAACAATTTGACTACTTGGCAATAAAATGCCAAGTGTTCTGCAAATTAATCTAACACATAACAGTTATATGTTTCTCTTGCCCATAATTCTCCTGAATTATGGGGGCCTGAGTTCTCTGCTATTAGAGGATACAAATGTGCAAAGCAGTTCCAAATGCTGCGCAAACAGAGAGACGGCTCAAATAGCAGCAGCCTATAAGGATCAATTAATGTTCTTCGTATCATTTTAACTTGTAAACCAGATTAGTTTAATTGGATTACTTTGTTCCATTTAAAGCAAGTTCCGCATACCTACTGAAGCTGCATTGTAGTTCGGTCTTTATTTCAAGTAGATTTTCCATTTAAAGAAAACTTATTAAAAGATTAACAGCCTGCAGGGTGATATATTTGGACAATATGGGATTGGTTATAAACTAGAAAATGTGAAGATTTTTGCTGCCAGGCTGCATGTTCTGCACAGTCCAGGATGCTTTCTGTCTGTCTGGAAATCCATGAGTGCCTGCATGGAGTGGCTAAAACAGTTCTAGTCAGAAGAAAATTATGGTCGTCAGTTTAGAGGAAGCTCTCAGCACACTTCAGGATTGAGCCCCGTGTAGGGAGTAACTACAAATCTGCTATGCATGCAGTATTTTTAGGCATGTCATCATTTCTGCACGAGCCAAAAGAATAAACTAATTTCAGTTTTGCTTTGCCAATAGGAATCATTAGAATTCCACTAAAGGCCATAAGTTTACTAGACAGGAAAGGTAGGCTGTGCTAGTACCTCGACTTTTCCTGAATTCTGAGATCTAAAGGTTAAAAGTAATCAATATCTCATTGTGCAGCCTGATAATAAGTAATAACCATGATGTTAAAATCTAAATGACTGCAGATAGCACTTGGGTGTGTTGACCCATTTGGAAGGGCTTTTTAATTGCAATCAGAATAGTCATTATAGTTTGCTAATCAACTTTTAGGCTACCTTGCAAAAATCACCACCTTTATGAAATATTGCTTTAATCCTATTAGCAAATTACGTCCCAAAGTGAAAGCTCTTATTTTATCTGACAAAGTATGTGTTAAAAAAAAAAAGAGATAAAGATTATTTTGCTAAATGATGTCCGTAGAAATAGTCATTAACAATAGCATGTCTATTACTTATATAATAGTATGTCTGTACCTATGTCTACATACATGGATTGATACATTCCTCAAAGGAAGCTAATCTTTGCTTTTGACACTGTAGTATGTTTTTAACTGACATGTATTGTAAAATGACTTTGCACAAAACTGGCTTCAGTTACTGTTCTTCATGTGGTAATTTTCATGGGCTAGGCTTTTTTTTTTGCTAGGATTTTTTTTCTCCAGCAGATTAAGAACCTCTATGACTTTTTCCACTAAGTAGGAAAATCATGTTTTGTATGAGAGATCTCAAATATACCTGATATACCAAATAGCAGTAAAAGTCTGACTGCTATTACAACGTGAACTAAATGAGTTCAGGACCTGACACAGCAAAGTTTCCCACTCTCTTATTACAAGGGGTGATGAAATTGGTTACATTTTTCTGCACAACTATTTTCACTTCAGTTGCACTGGAGAACAGAGTAAAAATTCCTTTGTGACCCATCCTATAACAACTAGTTCATTCTTCAATGGTTCATATGTTTATGTAATAGGATTAAATTCCTTGCTAATTCTGGGAAATTTTGTATTTTACAAAGCAGAAAATAAAACTATTGTTGGGAAAATTCTTACTTAAAGCAGAGAAATGTTAAGTTTTAATGTCTTATATAATTACAATAGGAAAATACTGACTGACATATCTACAGAATTAAAACATCTAGAAATTAAAAACAAAAAGAATACGGAAAATATTTTTACATTTGCTTGGTTGCTTCCACAATACCTTTCAAATGTAAACATGCATTTTTAAAGACAGTGTTGCAATTTCTATGGAGCGGACTCCCTGTATTTCTGCAAGAAGTGGCTCTATGCATTTCCCAAGAGAAAGTGGGTTTTTCCCACTTCTTCCCAGCATGATGTTGACGATGAACTTCAGATTGTAGCAATGCAGTATTTACTGAGCTTGTAGCAAAAGCCAGCACAGCTTTTTGGAGATTAAAGCAGTGTGTGAAGAATGAAAGAGGCATTCAACTTCAAACAAAAGTAAATATGTACCACATAGCTGTCATCACCATTCCTTACTACAGCTGTAAAACGTGGACAATTTACAGTCATCACGTCAAGCATCTTAGTCAACTCCACATGCTCTGTGTTTGTGCCCTTGCTGCTATAAAATAGTAAGATAAGGTCTTAAGCAGTGAGACTTTAAAGCTGCCTTCCTCTGGTCTCTCCAGATAATATATTGAAATAAGATAAAATGAGGAATCTTAATAACACAATGACCATATAATTTTTGAATTTGTGTGTGGATGTGGTGTTGGTTTTTTTAGCAGCTTGGCATATCCATCTGTTTTAAAGCAATGAAGATAAAAAAATCACTAGCAAAACTATAGGTGGCAATAGTATTATTACCCTATTCCTCAAGTTAGTTGCCCATTTTTAATGCACTTCCCTATTTTTCCACCTCTTAGTCCAGGAGAAAACATTATTTTTTTAAAACTCAGAGGAACTACATGCTTTATCCATGATGTTTTGCTTCATAAACATAATACAGGAACTACTATTTTCTTTCCAAATTACTCTTCATCAGTATACCTCAAAAATAATCAATACTGTAATATTTCTTTCATAAAAATAAACAAAAAACAAATGACCACAAAAAAACCTTTTTGGCATGTTTTCTATATGAAACCCAAATTCACTAAATCTCCATAAACTTTCAGTGGCAATATATTCAATGAATTTATGTCTAAATGATAAAAAATAAGTTGCAGTGAAGTGTACCAGTTTATAATCTCCTGAATTTTTATTCGCATATGTATTGTATTTTTATTTTTATAAATATATATTATAGACTGTATTTATATATTGAAAATATGTAAAATATCAATATAAAATATTTATGTGTATATATTTGTAACCTTTTTACATACTTAAGGTTGGATGAAATTTTTACTTTGTGTGTGTACACTTTTAATACATTGTACTAAAAATAGCCACAGCATGTTGTGCAAACTTCTCTTTCTAACAAGGTAAAATAAGCAATCACTATTATTTAATTCATAGTTTTTTGCAGTTGTGGCTACATTGGGTCCAGTGGGGTCTTAGGGCAGGCTGCAGCCAAATTCTGTGGCCAGTGTGAAATACTCATGGTACTTGACTTCTTGTGGGTGCTGTTGGCAGAAAACATGGTTGCTATAGAACCCCAGTGATCACGAAACTGCAAATGTTAAAGCTGGCTCTATGAAGAGATGATTTTAGGGGGAAAGAGCAGTAGTACCCTTCACATCCTGTTGCTCTGGACTGACAGGTGCTGTTGCAGACATGAAGGAGATGTGCCAGCTGTGTCACAAGCTGCAGGGAACACTATGGAGAGGTTCCCCAGTAATACACTGGGACAAAGAGTCATCTGTAAAGGCTAGTTTAACTACTATGGCAGCAAAGTTGACCAGCCCCTATCACGAAGAGGTTTCTCTAAAGGGTAATTCAGAGCAGAAGCTTGTTAAGTACTACGAAATATTTTCAGGAGAACCCTTTTCTCCAATGATTGGACAGAGAACCTAAGAAGATCAGACTCACTCAGTTTACCACTCACTGATTGTGGTATCACAAAAAGAGGGTTTTTTTTTGTACCATTGTGTAATGTTTATGCAATACTCCAGTTGGAAACTCCTTTCTGATACATCCAGATTTTGTCAGACATTGCACTGGAGTTGGATTATCTCTGCTTTACCCATTGATTTTTCTCAGAAATGGGCTAGGATAGATACAGAATTTTTCAGGTTGTAACTTTCTAAAGTTGAACATGTATTGAGACTTACATGCTTACTTTTTGATGGCCTTCATCCAGGACTATTGTGTCTACTATTTAGGTGGAAGAACAATAATTCCTAAGATCTCTTAGCTTGTTATCATGTATTGAAAGATCAAATAAACACCATCAGAGGTGAGAAGTGGACAATCATGTGGTCCCATTTTGTTGCCTAAAAACCTCATTGCTATTATTTTGGTTTTTCAGCAAGGGTATATAATTCTTAGCGTCTAAGAAGAACTGGTCAGAGGGATAAAAATAATGAAAAGTAAATTAAAAGCTATAAAAAGTTTTCTTAACCAAAACCAGAAACAAAAAAGAGGATATGGTAAGATGCCAGGAACTAGAGCAACCATGTGTAACTGTAGACATGAAACATTTCTTAATTGTATCTCTTTGCCAGGATCACTTGTGAAATACACTGTTCCCATTCAGAGGGAAGACATTAGGGTAAAACCAATCTAATATATGCCTCCAAACAGTGGGTGAACTATCCAGGAAGTGCCAGAACAGAAACAGCAGAACACACACATAGATGTAAGTCAAAGGAACCCATGAAGCAGGGTAGAGTCAGACTGGCTGAAAATGTTGGCATTTCAGTGCAACATATGTAGTCAGGCAACACAAAAAGTAGAAGTAAAAATGTTCTTGACAATAAGAGTCAGCCAGCCAGATTAAATATCACAGTTACCTTTGAAATTAAAATATAGTGTCTGAAACCATTAAGAATTTAAGGTTTTAATGTGGCTGTAGCAATCTAATGTAATGTGGCTTAAGCAAATCTAAAAATTCTCAGTGTTCAAGCAATGCAGAAGGCTGCCAGGCATTCAATTGCTATATTTGCAACTATGCTATTAGATCAATGACTAATTTGATACCAGCTGGATTATGGAGTCAGCTGCAGTGCAACACTGATAAGGAGCAAAATTAGACTGGAAAGATGCGACCAAGCACTGCAGATGGGCAATGAAATCATGATGAAACCAGTGAATAAATGCAGTCAATCAACAAACAACCTCTGAAATAAGCGATGCCATCTCTTAACGTTTACTATGGTTGTTTTACAAGAATTCTACTCACCCAAGCTCTGGTTTCAATTGAAAGACAATAATCAAAGCAGTACCTGAAAGAAACAGGAAAGTCACTGTGATTGCTCCCTGGCATTCTAGCTGAATATAACATATGTGAAGAAGATGAGCACTTACATGTAAAATTGAAAATCCCCCAAATCACCCTAGAGAGATGCAAAAGTGAATTCTGTTAGTCTAGTAAAACTGCTGGAAAGTACAATGTGGCAAAGCAAAGACCATGACCCTGCAGAAAGTAATGGATAAAAAATTTACTAATGGTCAGAAAATCCTGGCATAAACTGATTCCAAGATACTTGTACAAAATGCCAAAAACCTGGGACATTTTACAAATTTTTTTTCTGGGCAACAGTGCTCACCATGGTGTAAAAAACATGTTTTGGAATGGTGATCTGAAAGGACAATAGAGCCATTGTTCTTCTGTGTATTTTGTCAGGTATCTGTAGGCTTTTATTCTCATTAGCCTGAGCTTCTAGGAATATTCCAGTGTAACATGGACCTGACACCCTTCCTGTAGTAAGTAGCTAATGGCAATCTGAACATAGGAAACAGAAATGTCAAAGAGGAGGCAATCCATAAGAAACCCTTAAATGGAAACCTGGGCAGGAATGTTAATCTAAATGCAGAAAATGTGAAAGAATGTGAGTCATTTTTCAGGGACATATGTTGATTTTTGAAGGACTTTGCTGCTGGCCATGAGAAACTAGGAGTATCCCAGGAAAACAGGTGGAACAGCTGACAGAAGGACAGTCCTGTCTTTCACTGAGATGAACACTTTTACAAATTTTTTGCACACTTGACAAAAGCCTGTGGATTTTTGCCATGGTCAATACAAAGTGATGAATAAAAAAGATTAATGACCAAGAGAAAATAAAAAAGAGGATAGGGGGAGAGAAGAAGAGGGGCAGGCAAAGCAGCAAGATACCAGTCATTAAATAGCACAATTATTTGAAGGGATGGGGCATTAGGAGAATCTCCTGATGATACAGAGCTCCTGTAGTAGTTCCTCTATAATTTTTCCTGGCACCATAGCAGAAGTAGTGAATGAGTGTAGGGGTAAGTTGGAATGAAAGTAGGTTTCTTCCAACAGAGACCCACAGAGACCTGTAGTTTCTGAAATCAGTGAAACTAGAAATTTCTGTCTTGCCTGGAAGCAACAGCACAACTTGCTCCTTTCTCATGCACATTGCACTTGTCTTCCAGGAAAAGTAATTCCCCATGAGTTACATGGTGGGCAATAGCTCACCTTTAAGACACCACCAGCTGCCTTCAGCTGCAGGCAATTCTCACCTGTTTTGGTTTTTTTTCTTAATTCAAGTGCTGAATTTATCGCTACAAATCAAAGATCAACACTGAATTCTTCATAAAATCAGATGAACATAATCAGGAATTTAACATAGATGTAAAGAGAGGAGAATATGGCTATTTAAAGAAGCATGTTTTCTTTTAGTTCTGTTATGCATATATATATATACACACACATCTATATATATGTGTTTTTTCTAACAGCACAAATGCTAAATAAGTGAGCTTTGCTATTCCTGGCACATTTCAAAGTTACTCAGAGTATTAAATATTGAGCAATAAAATGTGCATTTCATGGTAAACATTTCTGTTTGGTTCACATTAATTAAATTCAACTCTTCCTGTTTGAAGCAAGGTTAAAAGACAAGTAGAATATTGCTGTCCAATTGCAACAAACAACAGCAAGCATTGCCTGTTTTGGGGGGTATATGTTAGGAGTTTTTAGCATCTCTTCTAAAAGCCATGTGTCCCACAAGCTGTATCTTCGCCGAAGAACAGGGTATTCTCTCTCTGTGAACTAACCTTTTTCATAGACAATGCTTTTTACTGCTGTGGTAGGAAATCTTGACTTTGGTGCTGAGGTGTGCTCTAATGGTAGTTAAAATATTCTGATTTGCCCCTGTATGTTTAAATAGTGAGGAAAAATATTTCCTGTATTTTACCCAAGTGAATTAATGCCAGAAAATTAATCTTCTACCATTTCCCCCTGTTTCCTTCCCTTCAAGTCAGTCACTAGAAATATACTACTATATATCATGCACAACAACTCTCCACTGTCCAAACAGGGAGACCCAGAGTGATGGGAGATCTGATAGTTCAGGATTATGGTTTCATTAAAATCAACATAGACCGTTTGGCTTACAAATATGATAGTTTTGTGAATTTGATGTAGAGGTCTTGTGAGGACCTCTTTTCTATTGATATTTATGGTTTTATAAGGCTAAAAATAGCACAGAACACACACCTTTTCCAGTCACATGCATTCTACATTGCACTCTTGTGCTTTTTAAATTCTTCCCTTCAGGAGCATATGGTCCATTTCTAGGTTCTTCAGAGGCCACTGCATCTCTGAGTTCTTTATGTAGCTATATCTTTTAGCTTGCTGACTTAATCTGTCATGGCCAGAACTTGCTATCTTAGTGCTGCAGATTTTAACACTAGCAGATTCTGATTGAGCAACTCTCAAAACTAGGCACTTTGCTGTGTTCTGATCCCTAGTTGTCAGATCATCAAACAGTTGAGGGTCTTTCTGAAATTCTGACAATAACGCATCTGTTCAGGCATTTCTGCAACTTGTCAGTCCTTATATTTCACATGCCCTTCTTTTGTGAGTTTGAATGTACAGCGTGGTCAGTACCTTGATGGTTGTCCTTGCTTTGTGTGGCTATATTTGGATCCAGACCTGTGGGCACAGTAGTCTTAGTTCCTACATCCTTCTAAAGAGTGATGCTAGCTGATGTATTTTTGTTTAACCTGTGTTCAAGCTTCCCAAGGAAGCTACTTGAAAACAGTTTGGGGTTTTCATATCCAGAGTCATTCCTGAGGAGCTGAGTGGTATAGTGTGACAGATGACCTGCCATGGAACCTTATTTTATAAAGTGGTGTGTAAAAGCCTAGGAACTTAGCTACTGTGTGTTTTTAACACAAGAGAACATTACTTCATCAACTGGTATCCTGACTCTAGTAGTGACCCCTCTTGGAAAACCTAAAATAAGATGAAGAAACACTCCCTTTTATATATACACTTACATTAGTTCCAATAGTCTTTAGCCGGTGGGGTTTATGCATGTCTTTCATGTTTATCTTTTCTTTGTATGATCCTCTTAGATTAAAATTGATAATTGGCTGATTTGACCAGCAGGTGGCCTACCACACTGTGTTGTCAGCATGTGCACTCACGTCCTGAGAAGGGTCTGCAGTAATGTTTATTAGGATTTCTGATGTTCAGTGGTTTTATTCCTTGAGAACAAGTGTGGCACTTGTACTCTGAACATGGTCTTTTTTGTGGTACCAATCAAGTATAAATGTATTCATACTAGTGAGATTTTTTCAGGTCTATGAAATGTTGGAAAATTAAAACCAGATATAATGTCCTTAAAGACTTTCGCACAGTTTAAATATTTGAAACTTTTTCTTAAGAGATTAAGAGATTTACCAAAGGACAGTTAAATCCTGCTTCTGCCATTTCTTTCACACTTTATTAAAGAAGCAAGGAATAAAATCAATGAATGCAATGGCAATTCTTCAAACATCAGTACCAAATGCCAATCACCAATGAGCTGTAAAAATTAACTTTAATAGGGTTAATATAATGCTAGTGTAGTAATTTAATCTACAAAAGTTCTATGTCCTGTTCTAAAATATGTATTCATTACTTTAATTTCTTTAGACTTCAGTTCTATAGCAACATATTATACCTCTAGCAAAATAGCAAACAAAATGGCCTAAAATACTTGACTTACACATAGATTTGAAAAAAGGTAACCTGGTAGTGTTAAGAATGTGGAGTATTCAACAAGGTATACTCTTTTATTTTCAGAATTGTTACTAATTATAAAATGATCGTTAAGATAGGAAATACCGCCATTTAAACTAAGAAGTGAGACCACTTTATTTATGTCACTGAAGTGCAGATATCATTGACAAAGGTTCTGTCACCACAAAAATCAGTTGCATGTTTTGCTGATATTCTCAATAGGACATGTTCCTTAAAATTTTTGAAAAACACAGAATAGGCAATGGAATCCTGTTATTTATTCGTCATCTTTCTGATTTGTTTTCTTACGTTTTTCCATCTTTGTTTGGGACTACTAAATTCCCTATACATATTCCCATAACAAACATTTATTCAACAGACAGCAGTTAAAGTTGAAGGCATCAATACACATTACTGTAAGCATATATCTTGTTTTAATGGCCACAGATCTTTTCAATTTGTATTTGAACCGCCAGGCAGCTATCGGGGTATGCATGGTTACCAGAATAGGCTTTCCACAAAGCAGGACCAGAATCTCTTGAGAGAATGCCAGAAAGACAAAAGTTCATGTCTTCCCTAGTGTTCACTATAGCTGAAGTACATTCAAAATATCCTAAATTTGCTTCATATTATATTACTTCACTGCTGGTTTTGTGTCCTGGTATTTCCTGCTGCTGCAGTCCTTTGAAGCATTTTTTTCCCTCTCAGATATATGCATATCTTTTCCCATTTTCAACACATGTTCTGTTTCATCTTAAGCAGAATTCAGACATTAAAATAGCAATAACTTACGAGTCTCTATATCCACTGACATTGCAAGTGTTACATAGATTTGGATATCGATGCTATCAATGCTAGTCATTAGTTTGTTTAGAGCACAGAGATTAGCATTTCATTGAGACTACATAAGTCATCGTGAATCTGTGGTGGTTTTTTTCTGAAATAAATTTCTACAGTTTTCTTGCCATGTCTTTACAGAACTAATTTTTTTTTAATTGCCTTAAGACAGATTCTATTAATATGCAGGCATTATGCTGTCTGCTGATTTCAGAGAAGCTCATTACAAAATGCTGAACACAAAGGGGCAGATTCCCTGGTCTGTCAAGATCGCTTCACATTCAAATTTACAATTTCCAAAGTGAATCTAGAGCAGTTGATAGTGTGCAGTAGAAAACATTCACGTTGTGGGTGAAACGCTCATTGATTATTAGGATTTCTGATGTTCAGTGCTGTTATTCCATGAGAGCAGGTGTGGCATTTATACTCTGAACATGGTCTTTTTTGTCATCAACTTCACCTACTGCTGTGTTCTTTTTCTCCTGCTCCCTATTCTCCTTTCCAACACGAATAGCAGCAGGAAACAATCTCAAGTGAGCCAGAAGTCCAACAAGTAAAAGCCAAAATAGGAGTAGAGGCAATGCAGTCCATAAGCACCAATTAAATCTAAACCCATCGTTTTTCATTTATATCAAGGCCAAGTTATCAAAAATTTGATTGCTGGCAGCCCTAGGAAAAACCAAGCACCTTAAGAATCTCCAAAATGCATGTATTTGAGTTTTCTAACCTCTGCAAAAATAGTTCACCTTCTCTATGTTTTGGTTCTATGAATTGTAATCCCAGAAACACTAAACAGAGATAACTCAATATCAGTGAAAGTCATCTCTTTTCACGTTTGATTCTTGTGGTAACTTAATGCTTTTACAGGCATTCCAGCTATTGGCAAATGTATAAGAAGATGAAACATCTGGAAGTTAAAAGTAACCAAATTCATCTAGAAATGAGCCATATATTTTCTAACAGTGAAATAAGCTAGTTGTTTATCATTGTACCAAGGAATTCTGTGAATTTACTATTATTTGTATCTTTAAGTCAGGGACAGATGCAGTAACAAAAGATTTTCTCCATGCCGGAAATTTGAGAGCTTAATATAGGCAGAGAAGATAAGATTAGGGTGCATTTTATATAAGTGAGGAGGTTAGATTATGACAATTTCTTGAACTTCAGATATGTGAATCAACCCAAGTTTTGTCAGTGAATATTTTGGCAGAATGCCATTAGAGATGAGAAGAAGCTTTCAGCTTTCATCATGCCAGCAAATAGCAGAGTTCACGTATAGCAGCACCATAAATCCTTGAGAACAGACACCTGAAATGAGGGAAATAGAAAGAAACAGAGGGAAAGTTCCTTTTGTTTCTGTCTCGATAGTTGTTCAGTCACAAAACAAGTTCAGTGTCACTGCATTCTCATATTCTTTTAAAGGTAACTTATCACTGTAAGTTTCTAAATATCTTTGAGAATGTAAGATCTCTTGTGTGTAGAGCTGAGGTATTTTCTGCAGTGACTAAAATGTACTGTAAGTTCTATAACGAATATTTTTTTCAGTCTAGTGTGAAACAAAGATTGTTAAGTAGTTCTGAGCTTAGACAACATATTCACTTGGACAGAATAGTGGAGCGACTGTTGGAAGACTTTTGTTCCCACATCCGAGATCTTCCCTGGGACTGTAAGTGGTGTCCATCTGTACCTCAGTTTTCCATTTTAAATCAAAAATAATATTTCTCTACCTCACATGACTGGTTCAAGTCTGCAATTCACTGGAGCATAGCAAACTTGAGCCTGTAAAAGGCCTTGCTGGTGGCCATTTGAAAGAGGCAAGGTGTCTCTCCTAGGCACAGCAGCTCTAAGACATACAGAGACTCACTTTCAGCATGTCCTGGATTGTTCAGTTTCCAACATTTCCACACAGACTTGAAGTTCACACTCACATCTCATTCCACACGCCACAGTATAACAGGGGCATATTTCTGTTTCTGGTGGTGTATCAGCACACTTCTCGTGCTCCTTGGAAGATACAGGGGACTTAAATAGCAAGCCCAATGCCTCATGCAGGTAGACAGAAGAAGGAATTTTTGTCTTTTTCCATTTTCCAATTGTATATGCAATAGTTCTTCTCATATTTATTGCTTCAGTTTTGTCTCTATTAAATTATTTAAAATATTAAAATATTATTACATTCAGAAACTCCATTTTTACAAATTAACTCAGAGTCTAATTTTCTAAGACTCTGGAGGTTAAAAAGAAATCCTAAAATTTATCATGTATATTAGCTTTTAGAAACAATGGCCACCATGAAATAGTCCTTTAAATATTATTCAGCAAATGTAGTGGTGTTGTTAATGTTCTAGAATTGAAATATATCTTGGAAAAAGTTCTTTCACCTTCAAGATTGTCTGGTTCTTGCTGAAGAAACATAGCATTGTCCTGTTTTGATCACCAGTGAGGAAGATGGAAAGTGTCTGTGTGAAATACTCCCAGGTCTGTCAGAGTGTTATCAGTCTCAGGTATTCTGAAGAAGTCTAGCCCTTAATTCTTGCTGTTCAGTCATCTTTATATGCTTAGCTTCTTTCAGGAACTTCCTATTGAACTTCCTATTGATAAGGGCACAAATTATCAGTGCTATAGCATTTGGTATCAAAGCTGTAATAAAATAAAAAATGAAATATTTTCTTCTAATTTAAAATATTTCAGTGACATTTGTGAGGTGTACAACTTCTTGCCAACTCTTCTAATTTAAAACATTATCTGTTCGAGGAAAACATATGTTAGAAATTTTTAATTCAGTGATAGGAAAGACACTAATGAAATATGCATGTATGAATTTTGTATTGCATAAGTTTCCTCTTTCTTGAAATATGATTAAAAGCCAAACATCTGGATTATGTTTAAAAAGCTTGAATTTCCAGTTTTCAGAGAGATTCAATCTATTTTGACACTGTACACTTAGCCTTAACATTTTCAGCATGCTGTTAACATTACTTGATATTGTAAAAAAAAAAGTTCAGGTTTAAACAAAGTTGGGCTTCTCCTATTGCTAAAAATGTTTTCTGAAATAGCTTTTTCTGCAGCATTCACACAGCCATACTTTAGGCTGTGTCAGCAGTTCTGTTACATATTTGCTCTTGAGAGCAGTTTGTATTTGATCATAAAAATAACATTCCAAATTGAGAGTATTTTTTCTTCTGTATAAAAGTACTATGTTTTTTCCTAGAAAAATATCAAAAATGAAATACTGAGTTCTTAACAACTTATAAAATTCTCCTAGAATTAGATTAGTCCATTGTAAATACTGATAATGTCAGGGGGCTGCCAAATTTCTCCTTTTGTTTTAATAACATAAATGTGTACTGGAAAAAAGAATCACTATTATTTGCTGTATCTCTTGAAAGGTTAAGAGTATGGCTCTCTGCAGATGATCATAAGCAGTTAAGTATAAGATTTATTTTTTAACATGTTTTGCAATAGTTTTGATACCATCGTAATGGTATTGCTGTTACAGGAATTGCAGCGTGTGCCAGTGTTTTAGATAGTGGAGATCTTTTAGCATTCCTCATGGACCTCCTGCATGTGCCAACCTTGACATAACATAAGGGACATTATAAGGAAAAAATCAAATAGCATATTGTAAAAACTATAGCTTTCACTTTATTTAATACAGTACAGGATGTACATTTGAAAAAAAATTACATTTTTCATTATGACTGTAGGGCAAATTGAGAAATCCAACACCTTTTCCAATCAGCACTTGAAGGGGCAGTGAAACAGGTGTAAGATCTGTTGTGTAAGAAGAGGTTTGATTACTTTAAAAATCATGTTGTTACTCTAGGTACTACAGGTAGTGAGAACTGAGATCCATGTGTTCTGAGGCTAGGGACTGAGCAAGCTAGATGCAGAGTTTTTCTGACCTTGACTTGAGATCACTCACCAGTCTGCAAAGACTGTAGGGCTGTTGTCACAGGCCAAGGATGACTTTCTTTTCTCACTGTTGACAAGGTTTAGTTATTTGCATTACTAAAGCTGCTGTGCCTTAAGTGGTATGTATACTGATCTTTGTGGAATTGCCTGTTCCTTGGTGGAGACTGAGTTCTGCCTCTGTTGATCTGAGGAACTTCAATTTCCATTTGGATATTTTTCCAGCAGGGAACCTCTTCTCCCATGAAAAAGTATAGCAAATAGGTAAAAAGATGTGGATCCAGAGATATTCTACCACAAACACATCCCAGTAGTGTTGCTAGAAGAGCGAATAATTTATTTGTAGATTTTCAGTCAAACTTCTCTCATGGAAGGCTATTACTGATCAGCATTAGCATTCTATCTGGGTAACAATGGAATAAGGACTTCAGAAGAACCAGTCTGTGAAAGATAAATGCACAAGAACATCCATTTCAAAACAGAATGATGCCTGTAACATACAGCCTGACAATAGTAGTTGCATTTGGAATTAAATCTTTGTGTAGAGGAGTTCCAATTTTGTGTTTCATGCATACTGCAACAGCAGGCACAGCTTAGCAGAAGACAGGATAACAGGTTATAAATGATTTTCTTTGAATGTCTTCAAAAAAATCTCCATAATCTTACAATGTTGTATTTTATTTTGTGAAAATGTAAATGTGAAAGTGTATCTGTATGAGATTTCAAGAATATCCAGCCAAGGATGGAGCTGCAACTACACCTCTTTGTTTCCAGGCTGAACTTTTTCTCCACTTTCAAACGCATTTTCTGCTCAATAATTGACTAACTGTAGTAATACACTGCTATTTTGGAATCTCCCTTACTCTGCGGGGATTTTTTTCCCACAAAAAATATACCTGAACATATACCCAACAGTATAGTAGCTATGAATTCCTAAAGAGCACCATTTTTTAAATTTAATATCAGTTCTCCAGGCAACTACATACATGTAAATTTAGCTAAATCAATGTCTAATATGTTAAGCATGTCGGTTGGTTGCATGTGTATTTGTCTGTACCAAAAGTCACACCTCTGGTGCAAGGTATGAAAACAAACTCAAAGCCAACAGCATTGTTGCTAGCAATGCAAGACCAGTATCAGAAATTCCTTTGTAAATCAGCCAAGGATCCCAGTAAAACACATGGGTTACAGGATTGATACGTTGTTAAACATAAGTGTACCAACTCTGTGGCATTACGTGAACTGCAGTGTGACCTGTGCAGTAGCACCAAGTTCTAACATCATCTGCCAGGGTTTGCCTTTATCTGTAGATGGGTGGCCATCTCGGGTCTAGTGGGCTCTTACGCATCTGGTACTGGGTTACCCTTGCCATGTGAATTGAAATCACTGCATTTTGGCTACGTGTTATCAGAATTTAATTATATTTAAAAACTGGTTAATAGTGTAGTAAATAACTGGTATTACTACAAAATTGCATTCTGAAGGTAATGGGATTGAATTTCAACACAAGTTGACACTCAATTACAATTTCCATATATCCAGTGAATAAGCCAGTTCTTGGCTGCTATATTAAGGTGGATGTCTTCCTGCTTAACTGAACACTGTGCAAGACAGGCCAAATGCATAATAAAGCCAAATCAAGGCTTAATACACTCACTCAAACTTTTAGTGTTTGTATAAAGTAGTAAGCTTGCAGAACAAACTCAGGGATGTGGTTTTAAAAAATTTAAATAATCAATATTTGAACAAAATTCCACTATATTTGGAGTAACACAGCTTAAAAAAAAAGAAAAAAAACCCCAAAACAACCAGCCTTTAAAACTTCTTACAGAATTACTGCCATCAGCCAGTAGATCCATGGGGCTTGTTCGGCTAAAAGCCACAACAGACTTTGTAATGCAATGATGTAATCTTGGCTTTGTGTCATTTATATTCAACCTAAAAAAACAATTTTCCTGAATAGACAGGCTGACAACAATATTGTTCGGTGTTGGTTTTTATTTGGATTGTTTCCAAATGATTCATATGCCTCCACAGCAACACCCCATGCCTGCTTGAGTTTTTACTCTGAAATCTGAAGTTTCCCCTTTTTCCTCTCGTTTTATTTTGCTTTTAAAGTCCCAGTTATGTTTGTGAAACTAACCAGCTCGGCCACAAAATTAGGATGTATCTTGCAGAGTGCATTCATTTTACTTTTTGCATATTTTTCCTGAGGTCATGTCAAGGTTAGTTTGAATTCCATCCTACATTAAGACTTCTTTCACAGCTATTTAGCTCTGCAGCCTGCGCCCCGCTGGGGTCTGCCCCTTGGGCACGTCAAAGCTTCAGACCTGACAAATCACACACAGATGAAGCTGTACAGTTTTTTAAACAGTTTCATCACTAACGTGGGTTTTTTTGGGGGTTGGGGTTTTTTTTCCTTTACACTACAATTCTCCCATCCCCCACGCCCCCCCCCCCCCCCTCCACTGGAGTTTATTCTCTGAATTGGAATATCCTGAAGACTGATTTCCGTATGGAAAATTCCCTTGCTTAGGCGAGTTGTAAAATAGAAATGGCGTTGTATAGTATGTGCCACTCACAGATCCCCAGAAACTGAAAGCGCTGCAGATTCTCTTTAATAACAAACCGTAGCTCCTTGTCTAATATCTGTAATCATATTGTTAATACTATTTGCACAGAAGAGGCTAAAACTATGAAGGCTGATAAATACTCAAAAATTGTCATCCATACTGTGAACCTGTTAGTTATCCAGAAGAGCTGTTAGTTGTTCACAGGAATAAACTTCTGTCATCCTTGGGATTACTCAGATGAGTAAATGTTCATCGGTGTCAAGAAATGACATTGTGCTTCAGCAGCAATCCTTAGGGAACTTGGGAAATTTTAAGTGGGTGTATGTGTGTATATATATGTAATTAGCTTCACAACTATCTGCAGGGCTTTCACCACCTACATTCATGAACAGACAGACAGACCCACACACTTCCCATGTATATGCTGCTGCATAAAAAATACTATGAAATGTATAATGCAGCTTATAGGTTAAAATACAATTTCTTAAATTCTTAACTGTAGACTGCTATCTGTTTTTTAGCATTTTGTGAAACTAATGGCACAACACCATTTCCTGTTTAATTGATGAAGTTAAAATGCCTGGCTGCTAATGAGTGTATTAGCAAACAATATACCCTTAACAAGCTTAAGCAGCTCAGGATTTTAAAAAGCAGCTTACTGTCCTCCTCATTTTTATAAGACAAAATGTACTGCCTTCCACAAATTGCTTGATCGACTGATGAAGTACTATAATTATAGTTGTATTGCAGTTTTGACAAAGCCACAATAACAGATTGTAGTTTAGTCCCCACTCTAGGCACACAACTCTTTGCATTACAAAACCCAGTTTTACTGGTCTAATTCTTTGGGAGAACAAAAGGCACCTGGAGATGTTAACTATATACTAAAAGAAAACTTGGAATCTAGGAAATAATAATATTGAAGCATGACTTTTCTTCTCACAGTTAGTTCATTGGGAATGGTATCTAATGAAGAGTTGTCTAAAGGCTTGCTTGTTTGGAACTAATTAAAGACAGATATCCTAAATAGAAAAAGGATCATGGGAATTACATTAGGTGTCTGGAGACTTGTTATTCTTTTGGTACTCTGAGTAGATTGTGGAAGTTGTTAGGGATTCAAGAAATAAGGCAAGCTAATAAAAAGTTCTATTTTTCTGGTTATTGGCCAACTTTTGTATTTTTGTTTGCAATAAGATTTGTGCCAACGGGCTAGGGGCTTGAATAAAACATTTAAACATTTGTGCATTAACACATTATGGTGAAAAGAGAGTCTTGTGCTTTCACTCAGTGCATTTCAGCCTTCAATTAATGTGAAAGCACTACAATGCCTATGCAACTTCTCTTGCCTAGTGGTGCACCATTTATCATTGCAGTTTTACATTGACCTTGACACCCACTTCATTAGAATAAAGATTGTCTACCATTTAGGTTACATTGTTCCTCTGCACAGAGACCCCATGCAAATTTCTGTTCAGATAGAAGAGCTGTGAGCCTGTCAGAGGTCATCTGCATTAAATGATTGCAGCTATTTTCCAACTGCTTCTTTTCATTCTACTCAATTCAGGCTAGGAGGATCAATCAAGCCCTCTGCCTGAAACAGTGGGACTGCTGGGAATATAACTGTTTTTGGTAGTAGTGGATATGCCCTAAACAGTATTAAATATTTAATATAAATTCATTAAAGGGCACACAAAGTCTTCAAAAAGATATTACATATATAGTAAAATTTAAAGTGTTGGGATCACTTTTCTTAAAAAAAAAGGCAGAACAATGGATACCAACTGCATAATTTTTTAATGTAGGCAAAATTCAGTTCCTGAAGTTGCTTAATATTTCTTTCAATGTGTTTATTTCTCAAGCTGCCACAGAAGAAAATGCATAGCAGACGTATAATCTGCATATGCTAGTTTCTGAAACAAAAAACCTAAGGTGTCTGTAGGGGTTTAAGACAAAAGTGCTAAGATTTGTTTTGTTTTATAGGCATGCACCCATATGCACATTCAGTCTCACACAAATACATATTGTGCTGTTGTTCTTATTTGTAGAGGAAAAAGGCAAATGGAAATAAGTTAGCACTCTCCTTCTTGAGTTTTCCAAGTGATATAATTGGAATTAAATTATTAATGGGAGATACTTTAAAAAGATTGTTTTATGATCTTCCATTACAGAATTTGCAATTCATTTTAATATTTGTAGTTTGATTTATATCAAAGATAATGCAATCTATGTCCAATTAACAATACATAGCCAATGTAATATGATTTCCAGATCATGCAAATGGAATAAACTAGAAGAGGAAAAACTGATTCTTAACCTCAGATGTAATTTGCTGTGTGAGTTCTGGCAATTTTAAATGACATTGCACTTTTTAATTTTTCCAACGGCTCAGCAGCAAATTTATCCCAATCAAGAAAGCCTATTATTAATTTACAAGGACAATTGTAGGAGTCTTTATAATTTCTCTGTGCAATTATTTGCCATAAATTGCTAATGCAGAAATACATGAAGTTTGCAAGAAACAGAAACTGCTTTTCATCTAGACAGATCATACTGCCCAGATCTTGAATGTTGTCCAGAGGTTCTAGTGCTATTGACAATGTAAGAAATATAACCAAGCTTCTGGACAGTTTCTAAAATGTTTCACACTGACAGTACCAAAAAGGTAGGAGCATTAAGAGCTATTGTGAAGGGTAGGCTGGCCTCTAGCAGATTCCTTCACTTTGCTTGTATACAGCTGAGCTTTGGACCCTGGACTTTGGAATAAAAAGACCCTTTGTTCACCACTGAATGGCATTAGGCATGGGCTTCCTAAGGGGCCACCATGAAGCCTAGCATGAAGAGTGCAAACATTATCCAGAAAGCAAAGTGAGAATGTGTGTGAAGAGATGATGGACAAATATTGCTACATATGCATATATATATATATGTTTGTATATATTTATATTATATATTTGGTGAATTTGCTTGCAGAATATTATTTACTCAATTTTATGCATGCTGTGTATTTTGCAAATGCGAGCCATTGCTGACTGTGCATGCACATGCAGACACCGAGGGTATATGTCTGTGTTTATTGGTGTCTGCCACAGTCAAAACACCCCAAAAGGCAAAGTTTTAAAATTCAGAATTTCAATGCAGGTAAAACTAAGGTTGCAGGTCACTCAGTTCCGATCTCAGTTGTATATCCTACAGTGCCATCTGACTGAAGATACTTTGTTAGCATGTGAATGGTGGAATGCAGAACATCTACAAATAGCACACCCTTATTCCAGTAATGGAGAAAGTTCATTGGCTTAATTCTTCTGTACTTCGTAGCCATAGCTCCACTGTGTGTTCAGTATGTCTGGTCTCTTTTCACTATAACCAACAGAAGCACCATACAAAAGTCTTACAATGGATGTCTTAATCTCTCTGTGTGCTTTTAGAGCATTATTTTGAATTCCATCATGCAGGCTTTTTTTTTTTTTCTTTTCTCTTCTGAAGTTTTATTACAACAACAGAATTCCCAGGGAGCTTTAGGGGCAAGGTTCGCATAATATTGCCCTAAAGTTTTGCTCAAGGGGTGGAATCTGCTGATCTCCTGATCATCTTTTTGTGGTGTTTCCCTTTCTGAAAGATGCAGTGTGCAGTCTTACAGAGTTGTTAACTGTGTACAGATTTTTTTATTGTTTACTAGACAGTGCACATCTACGAACCTTTCATGATGATTTCTTTCTCTGACCTCTCAGTGACTAGGCATCTTGTTCCTTAACACTGAGGGAGGCTGAAAAATGCTTGAGTTGCTCAATGTGTGCCTTCTATACCAGTTTCAAAATGGCTTATTCTTCTGGTTTCCATGGTGACAATTAACACTGTTGCAAGGCATTGTTCCAGTCTCCATTTGGACAGAATTTTCGGGTGTGATTTTTCACACAAAAAAATGTTTTATATAATTTTTTAAGAAAGAAAAAAAAAAAAAAAAAGAAGAGGAAAAAATGCACAGTTTTGTATAAAGTGTTGAAAAATGTGTCTCAATCAGCCTGCCTGGATTTCTTAGAATGTTTTTATCAGGGCAAGTAAGGTTTTAACTTGCTTTGTTTTGGAATTGAACTCCTTTTGGCTTAAATATTTTTTCCAAACTTCTTCATGGATAAATGGCACTGCATATATTTTAATTCCTTTCTTTGTCCTTTGAGAAGTATTGATCGTATTGAGAGAAAAGGAATAAAAGGCCAAATTCTTTAACTTACGTAACAATGTTTTGGATTTCTTTTGAGAGTCCTTGGGAACACAAAACCAGGCACGCATGCACACAGGTAATCATGCAGTAAATATTTTGCATTTTTTCTAGTATGTTATTGTTTGGGGTTTTTTTTCCCAGCTTTTATGACAGTTGTTGTGGGAAATTAAATATTACCCATTTATTTATTATTGTGGCTTTTGCAAGAAACCTGTGACCTTAACTTCCTTAATCTCATTTTTGGCTATTAAACAGTAATCTGTATCATAACATCCACTGACTGTCACAATGGAGCAGTCTTTGCTCACTTAAAGCTGAGGAAAGAATGAATCTGAAGATTAAATTATCTTCTCACCACAGGATTAAGTAGTCCTTCTAGACTAGGGTTGTGCAGCACTGATAGAGCTGGTAGCTAATTTTTCCATGCAACTGCTCACAGTGTAGGTGTTTAATGGATTAAAAAATAGCATTAGCAATAGCATCTCATGCTATCAGTTCTCAAACTGTACCTACATTAAGCTCTTCCCTTAACTTAAAATACACACTGCATGTTAAATATTCAGCAGTGAAACAATACTGACTCTCAGCCATATACCAATACATCTGATAATTAACTGAATTCTCTCATCTTTTACTGTTACTGTATAATGCATTTTCTATCAATCAGCACTTTCATCATCCTTGTTTATACAGTAGGTTACACGGTGACAAAGACAGCACGTACATAAAACCTAGCTTATTTAGTTTTTAATGTAATAACCTTTTATAACATCTGTCACACTATTTGGATTATGCAGCATTGAATTATTTTATCTAGTCCAAAATTAAATGAAATGTCTTCTGTTTCTAAGTTAACAAGAGCATTGTAGTTATGAAACATACAGTGTATTTTATTTCATCATTGGTCCTGCACTGCCCAGGAGCATGCCCAGCCCCAGCCCAGGTAGCAGCAAGTGCCAGCCTAGAACAGGTGATGAGCAGTCAGTAGCTGTGCCTGCACCAGTGACACACAGCTAGAGGACTCCCTCAGTCTATTAATTCACTTGACAAAAGAAAGGGAGTCGCGCATACTGGATTTCAGTGCCTAGCAAATTGGACTCTGGATTCCCTTTGATATTACATGTACTTATGGAAATAATTATGCAAATCCTTTTCGGCTATATCATCTTTAAATAGAAATCAGATTACATAAAGAAGATTGTAATCTCCTCCAGCAGCCATTCTAGCTGAGGAGGCAATAAAACAGGACCAGGAATCATACTTGTTGAACACATCAGTTGAATAAAATGGTGCTGCCTCTTGGCAGGGCCAGCCCTAGTGCCCAGCCTGGTAGGTATTGCCTACAGTTGTGCGTATCTCAAACCTCAGGCACAGCACACCGAGTGTCAAAAGGCAAGTTCTCTATAAACAATTCCTTGGGTTTTACCATGCATATTCATGCAATTTTGGATACGCAGACACCTGATCAGTGTTCATTAATAATGAGAAATGGTTTAAATCACCTCATTTAAAACATTTGCTCTATGATCCACAAATGACTAATATTTGCTGAAGTTTACGTAATACAAATGATGTGCATGTGTTGTGTAAATGAGAGATTAAAATATGAAACTAACAATATGCAAACATATGCATGGAAATGCTGAGAACCTGTTAGCTGAAACAGTGATTTCACACCTTTATTATTTTCTTTAAGCTGTCTGCAATTGTATTTTTGCTTTGTTTTCCTACAGAGCATGCTCTTGGATCTGGCAAAGGCACCCATGTTTTCAACATTCCTTATTCTGGTTTAATTTTTTATATTTAGTTCAGTTATTAACATTTCCAGTGTGAGCTGCAATAGCAGTTTTCTTGGCTGAATTTGAAGAAAAGAAAGCTTAATGTTTAGGAAGCAATTTTCTAATAGTTTTGCATAATTTATGTATGTCTTGTAAACACCTTTGCAAGTATATGTGCTGAACTCTCAGTAAAAGGCACACTTTTGGCCATATCAGAAGTTCTATTTCGATGAGTCTTTTCATACTTAATTAGCTTAACTATATGGAGGGTATGTATATGTGGATGCCTGTGTGTTAATTTTTTTTAAAAATTTACTGCACCAACTATGAAAACATAATTGACCACTATAGTAACTATTATATTTAACAGTTAATTCAGATTTTTGGACACTACAGTTTAAAAAAAAAAATTATTAGCCAATGTGTCTGTAAATTAGAATACATTTTTATAGACTATATAAATAATATAGACCAAAATATTTAGAAAGTCCTCTGAAAGAATTTCTGGAAGAAGCTTCCAGTTTTATACCTGTTTTCTCTGTTCTTTTTTTTTTTTTTTTAACAATAAAACAGTACACAAAATAGAAGTATTTTCAACTTGAGGAAACTATTGCACTGTGTTAACATTGTGGCTGTTCTCATTTGTGGGCAAATTCGCTGTTCCTGTTGGTTGATGCAATAAAAATCAAGTTACTGGTATTGTGTTTTAGGGGAGCTATTTCTAATTGTTTTTCGAAAGTCAAACACACATTTTCAGGCCCATGTGTGACACAGAAACCACAATGAGAGGGAGAATAAATAAACTCTAGAGGAAACATAAGTATGAAATTATTTACTTGGGGGTTTTTTGTTTCATTTTGGTTTGTTTTCCATGAAGAACCTCAGTGTTACTTGCTGAAGTAGCATATTTTAAAAATAAGATACCACTAACCTGAAAGGCAGATTGAGATTCAGATGGGAGAGTGTTAGTGGATATTATTGTACAAGTGAATATTGTATGAGAGTGAATATTACTATGTGTAATCAACTGCCAACTGCCTGCATAGATGTGTCACCCAGAAGTCTACATGCTTGGTACCCAAATCTCTTATGGTATGTCATGAGAAGGTTGTGTGCTTAAAAAAAATAAAATTAGAAAATGTCAGATGAAGCGTGATCATAACTGGGCACATACAAATAAAGTTTATTTTTTAATGGAGAAAACTCTCTACAGCAGCTAATACTATATATTTCTTTTCCTTTTAGAGATACAATGTAGAAATGTCAATCAGGCACCCAAAAAAGATGGAACTGCTTAGTAAGGTTGAAGCTCTGAAGAAAAGTGGTGTTTTACTACCAAACGATCTCCTTGAAAAAGTGGATTCAATTAATGAAAAATGGGAACTGCTTGGGGTATTTGCATTTTTATTACTGTTTGTGGGTTATGTGTACATTTTTGTGTGTTGAAGTACACTGTCTGTCTGATTTCTAATTTGGAGCACAAATATCTCTCTCTTTCAATCCACCACGTACATTTCAAACGAGCTACTCATGCTATTATAAAAACTCCATAGCCTTTCCTCTTCTGTTGATTTTTTTTTATTCCATGCTTGTCTCCTGTCTGACTTTAATAATTTTAGTTCTTTAATACATAAAAAATGTAAGTAAAATATGCCATGTATTACGGGTATGCACCAAGTCAACTATAATGCTGTATATCTGATATACACTGACTGTCATGCTTGAGTGAATGTTAATAGAATTTATTCTGAAGGTACATGTTAGAGACATCTACTGTTTAACTATTTACTATACCTTTAAGATGAAAAGTGGGGTTGTCACTGCATATTTCAGGTCACACTGATGGCTCAAAAACAAATACACAGATTCAGTACAAATCTGCATACCTGAAGCTGAGAATACAGCCAGGATATGTTTCATGCTGCTGTATTCATCTCACTTTTGACAAAAGCCAAAAAAGTTTCATGTAATTCATTTCACGCTATGATGGGCTGGGTCTCAGCCAAAGACTGAGATACAAGAATCTGGCAAAAAAGCAATATAGGGATTCTGTTACCCAGAGACTGGTGATGGCACTGTGCAGGAGACACTATTGTCCTATTGTTGTAAAACAGCTGAGAGAGAGAGGTCAAACTATATATTTTTCCATCCACTTCTCTCCTTAATTGCCTTCACTTCAAATCAAGGGTAAGATAAATTTGTAAATTACTTTAAATGATTAATTATAGATGTGTGATATTAGCAATACAGTTACATTGCATAATTTTGCATGCTATTATCCTAGTTTTAAAATATTTCTAATATATTATGAGTAAGCTATACATGCAACCTGCCAACAGCATTTTAAATACTGACTTGTGTCACTTTAGGTTATGTGGTAATGCAATAGCCATTTCAGAGGGTGGGGCTTTTTTAAGCAGAGTTGCTTCTAATCACTTGATTCTCTAAATGTGGTAATTGTCAGAAAATGTTAAAACTTGTCTTATGACCAGTGAGCTTATTACTTTTAATTTTAATCTGCAGCGTCACCATAAGCATTTTGAACTTGTTTGATCATTAATAAATTTACTGATGAAAAAGGACTTACTAACCCAATCTTTGACTTCTGATCATGACAACTTTTATTTTAAAAATAATTTCAGATGTATGTCTTGCATTTATGAATTTCAGTGTATTTAATCAGCTTAATTCAATGGCACTGATTAAAGCTGGTAGGATATAAAATTATGAAATAAGATCGTAATTCTTAAAATCTAGGAAAACTGTCTTAAAAAAATTTGAAGCCCTTTGCTTCTCAATATGTTAAAATCAAAATATACCTCCAGATTAAGTTTTGCCATTAATTTCAGCATTTACAGGAAAATAAAATATAACTATTACAGTTTTTTCTGTTAAAAACAATTTCTTGAATAATAAGCAGAGTTTGATAGAGTTTTGTTTAATTTAATAAGAACCTCTGCAGAAACTAACAGCAGTAGACATACTGTTTTAATTGGCATGATTACATTTTAATTGGCATGAAAAAAATTAAAGACAAGGATTTTAACTTCTAACAATGGCAAAATAGAGGGATATGGTTTTTAATATTACTTTCATCTAAGGTGAACACTGTGGAATGGAAATACATTAGAATGAAATGTCAGTGGTGCGTACAGTTTAATCTGTGAAATTTTGTCCCCTGTGCTGAATATTACTCTGTCTCAATTGCATATTAAACAACCCTATCAAGGCAGGCATTGGCATCTGCTGTGCTGACACAAATTGTGAATTAAATGAAATTGATGTCCTCTGTCGTATATTTATGAAGACGGACCATTCTCTGAAGTATTCTGTTTATGAAGAATTTATGATTGCAAACTGTTCCAGAACAAAAAAGTGGCAATAAATTCTTTTTTGTGACCCTACCCTCCAAGGGCATTGATTTCACCTCCTGCTGCTACTTTTGTTGCAGCATAAAAACAATAGCTAGTGCTGGATTCCACTGAGGGTCTTCAAATTATCAATATTTGCACCATGAAAATAGAAGGGTGTTGCCAAGAAAGCATGTTTTTCAGTTATGAGCTCCTAAAGACGTGATTTACAGAATGCCACATAGCAGATTAATATCTGTTGCTCTAATTTTATTTGTGTTTTAAAGCTTATTTTTGGAAGCTAATTTCATTGTTATAAATTATATTCCAGTAACTTTCTATAGCATGCACTTTCAACAGACAGGCATGCCAGGTCACCTAAAACTGTATCTTCATGTTACAACAATTAACCACCACTAATTATCAGTTTAAAAGGTTATTGGATGTGAGTGTCAGTGTATATTCAATATTCTACAATCAGTAACACAGATCTAGTGCTTATAATAAGTGTCAGCCTGACAGCCTCTTATAGGTCAGATAAAATACTGCTTGGCATAGAAGAAGCAGGCAACAGCACATCTCCCTTGTGATGTTTAAGGATTGCCTTTCAAAATACTGAAAAGGAAGGTAACTTTCTATCCCTGACCTCTTCAGAATACTCATTAAGCACCCTGCGTCCACTATCAAAATGTTATTCAGTGATTCTGTTATTAGAAATCCTACTTTGAAAAGCTGCAATAAATCAGTTTCATTAGCAATAAGAGACAAATGTTTATTCTGGTCCATTATCTTAAAGTGGATGCTTAACACGGAGAACTGAAATTTGAATTTGGTTGCCCAAAAAACTGGCCTTACATTCAGGAACAGTGCGTATTTTTGCTGTCTGGATGAGTTCATCCACTTTTAAAAACAAAACCAGCTGTTTTGTGACCTCACTGCTCCTCTATACAGCCTCAGGGCTACATGTTTGGAAATTATAACCGAACAGTTCATACCTCAAAAAATATCTCAATGTTTCTCCAAAAATTTAAATTGTACCTTGGATAGGAGTTTAGTGAATTCAGTGATTGTCATATTTTCTGTTGCTGCCTAGAAACCAGTAACTCTAATGGCCAAAAGTGTCTAAAACCACAGACAAATTCTGTAGAGTAACTAGTTTACAAAGTTATGAAGCGTTTTGTCTCCTCTGTCCTTAATTACTCTTAGTAAACACTGATTTATAATCCTTCTAGCAAAGTCAGTGACCCAGAGAGAACAGCATAAGTGAGAAACAAGGGTACAAAAAATGAAGTTTACTGAAACAAGGAAACAAAGAATGAAATTGACTGATATTAGTCATAATTATTAAAAAACAAATCTCTAGTCATTTAACAGCTTCTTCTTGTTGCACATCAACATATATATGTTTTGGTACATAAGAGTAATCTATGTTTTTTTTTTATCTGCTGCATTAGAAAACCCTAGGAGAGAAGATCCAAGACACAATGGTAGGGCACAGTGGGTTAGGTCCACGTGACCTGCTCTCGCCTGAAAGCGGCAGCCTAGTAAGGCAGCTGGAGGTCAGGATCAAAGAGCTGAAAGGGTGGCTGAGAGATACAGAGCTTTTCATCTTCAATTCCTGTCTGAGACAAGAAAATGAAGGAACAATGAATGCTGAGAAACAACTGCAATATTTTAAGGTAATAAAGAAACAATCATAGCTTTTGTAGAGAAACTCTTCTGTATGGTGGGATCAAATATTTATCTTATACATAACATAATGCAATGCATGTATATATTTAATGATATATTTTCATCTTCACTTATGTGTTCATTCATGTTTATTTTATTGACTCCTTACAGTAATATTTATTTTATAAACATTTTTGCAAAAGAGGGCTTTAGAGGGCTAATTGCCCCACAATTGTAAAAGCAATAGTATTCTTTCCTTCTACCTCACTGTAAAACACAGAATCATAGAATGGTTTGGGTTGGAGGAGATCCTAAAGATGATCTATTTCCAAACCCCCTGAAATGGGGAGGAGCAAAAAAAAAAGCAGCTGAATTTTCTCATAAAAAGCTTCACTCTGAATTTCACTCTCTGCGTAAGGTAATTAAGGTCTTGTGTGATCATCAGTTTAATAACCTATATCTCTGCACATATGAGTCAAGAACAGCCTATCTGAGGTAACAATTATGGTGAGATAAATTTAGCATACATGAGAAAACATTCAAGGTTGCGGTGACTAGATACGTGGAAAAGACATATACACTATGAGATTTGCATTAATCTAGGCCACATCCTAAGCCTAAGCCTGAAGATTTATAGAAAGGAGGGAAAAGATTGTAGTCACAATGCTTTACTCAGATAATAAGCTCTTTCAACTGAAGGCCAGTGTTCAGCTTTGCAACTGACTTAGTGGAGGTTGCATATTTTGTTCCATCCCCATAAGTAGTGGTAAGATTCAGGAAAAAGGGCTAATTCAGCAAACAGATCTGGTAGAACTGTGCAATTTTCTTCTGTTCATAGTTTCTAAATAATCCCTCACCCAAGTCATCATTACAGGTCACTTTACTCTGCAAGTGATCTTTGACCAAAGAATAAGAAAGGAACCACAAGTCATTGTTGAGCTTTAGAGGTAAAGAGTTTTTTCTCTTCCACCAGTACACCAGGGTGTCTAGGGCAACAGCACTCTCAAGGTGATGGACAATTTCTTAAATACACACCTCAAAGAGTATGTTGCCAACACTTCTAAAAGTACTTTTTTTGTACAAGAGTACAAGAAAACGACAGCAGAAAAATTATTTTCTTCCCACTTTGTCATTGCTTAACTCTTCATTTTCCAGTTACAATGATTCGTGAAAAGGGTGTGTCAATGTAGATAAAGTCAGTGGTTTTCAGGTTCTTGAACTTGTCCATTTGAAAGAAATTTTAAGTTTTCTTATAACATCAATACCATTTTTTTAATGATTTGCAATCTTCTGTTAGTGGGGTAAAAAGTCATGATGATTATGTTTGATCTATCAGCAAACTTCAAAGCAAGCGATTAGGAAGGACTGTTGATAAACCTGCAGAACTTCACAGCAATAGATGCATGATTTCTATAGGAAATCCTGGATATCTTTATTTCTGTACAAAATTATGGTGTTTATTTAAGTGCAGAACTATGTATTTAAAAATCTAATTTCAGGCAAGCTTTTTTTAAATATCATTTTTTTTTGTATTCATATGTATATACACACACACACACAGAGAAATACCATACTAATTTTATGTATTTTGTGCATAAATCTCTCAAATTAAATCTTTTTATACAAAAAATGACATGATGTCATGCTAAAAGCTCTAGAGATGTTAAAGAGGATAGTACCACCCACCATGATGTAGCCAGAGTATTTCCTTACTCGGTTGATTATCTATTAATTACACAAATAATACATTAATTATTTTCAAAATGGTAGCCATTTGAGTATAAAAATAATTACCTATCAAATATAGTGAGAGCACATCATTTTATCATATATATTGAACCATCTTTGTCTCATTAAATCTGAAATCCACTATAAGTAAGTTTTCCATTCTTCACTGATCTCCTGGGGAAGTGTATAAAAGAGAAAATGGATATAATTAACAATACTGCAATGTATAATACATATATTTGAGAAAGAACATTTAGAACATTTTCAAAAACATTAGCTATGCCACTAGTAGAAAACCTGCTGGGGTTTAGTTTGACTTACTTTCCACTTAACTTAAGAGTGTAACCTTATTACTGCTTTCACTGTGGTAAGTGAATCATTGTTTCTTAATGGAAATTTACTGTGATGCACTATCCCAATTATACACACACCTACTGTACACAGGGAAACATTTTTAATAAAATAAATTCAACAATGCCGTTGATTTTCATTCCATAATGTTGTGCTTTAAATTACACTTATGCTTTAGGAAAAACAGTTATTCCATTTTTGAAGTGTTTTCCTTCCATTTTGCAATTGGAGGATGAGGTGAATGTGTAGTTCACATGCAGTTGGGACCCAGATGAGAGCAATGTGGTGAGAGGAGTAGTTGTTAAATTCACTAGTAGGAAACTATTTCGACTTCTTTGTCTTTTTAAATAGAGAACCATGCCATGTAAATGTGAGTGTTCTTTTTATTAAAGAATTCACTACTGCATTATTTTCTTTTGGAATGTTCCTGTGTAATAATAATACTTAGAATTTCTATAGTACTGTCCAGTCAAGGAGCTCTATATGGTGCCCAAACATTACTGAACTAAGCCCACTAAACATTTAAGGTAGGTATTATTATCATCCCCTTTTTAGAAATGAGGGAAATAAAATACATGGGGATTATATCACTTTTCAAGGTTTTCACCTTGAAAGTCAAGTGTAGCCTAACCCCAGCTTCTGTTCAAGATGGAAGAAAGAATGAACACAAGTTGCTGAGCTGTAAAGGGGGAGCCCTGAGTATTTTGCTCCTGTTATTTCTTCTGTTGCAACACAAAATGTAGACTAAGAAAATAAAAATATTGATTTCAAATTCTTGGGATCATCATAGCTACAAACATATGCTTATTTTATTTATTGATACTTTTTATTGCTCTTTAAGTCCCTTGAGTTCATGTTTTCTGGCTTTTCACAGAAGACAATGAGGGCAAGACCAGAACCTTACTTTTTAAATTAAATACAAGATTCTCAGGTAAACACATAGTTCTAGCTCCTGAAATATCAGATATAATGAGACTGATAATTGGCACAACTGATTTTGTAAACTAACAATGTACAGCTATTTTGTGGGTCAGGAGAGATTTGGAGCTGTAAAGAATGAGAAGCAATAATAAAGAGAGCTTGCATTCTTTCATGAAAGTTTTACTAAGTTTCATTTGAGAAAGGTCTAGCCAGAAATTTATGTGCCTGTTAGCTTGTCAGTAGAAGTGGTCTGCCACGTTTCTTTTATGTGTCTGGGACTTCAAAAAGCATGCTTTTTTCTCTGCAAAGTGCCCTCCAAAAGCAGCAAGGGAGCTTAAATAATTAGTCATATATTTCTGTCACTTGCAATAAAACTTAAGACTTTAAGTGTTTTATATAGAGAAATGATCAGCCTCAAAAAGTTGTTTTGGCTTTGGCTCACAGACCAGCTACTCAAGAATAAGCTTAGACTTGTAAGTACCTGTCTGTCTCAGGATCCCTTCTCAATCATGTACAATGGGGAAAGCCTCTAGTGTTTTCTGCAGCAAGATTTATAAAAGAACCTGTTCTCTTTCTCCTCCAAACTTGGATGGGGAACAAGATTTTCCTCTTCAGAATGAGATTTTAGCAAGAGATTTTCTGCTAAATTGTGTTTGGCAAAAATATTGCATTTCATGTCATTTTCTGATCTGGTGCTATTTGAAGCAATAAGTAACATGCTATATAGAGTCATATCTGTCTCCTAAATCTTTATTTTTGTCTTTAACAAAAATAGTCCCGATTTTCAGCAGTACTGAAAGCTGGTGGTTTTCACTGACTTTAGTCAATATATCCATTAAGGAATTCAGACTACTTAATCATACAAACCATGTTGAAAATTTCTTCTCATTTGAAATTTCTAAAAGTCAACGGTTTATTGAATTCCATAGCTAGTAGTATTTGTAGCCTTTTCTGCTTGCCTTTTAAACAGTGTAAATTATGTGATGACTAGACCCACTCAGAACTGTAAGTTTTCATCTTCCACTGCGTTTATGACTTGAGCATAACAGATGATGTAGTGTCATTAAAAAAAAAAATCGCAGCAGCATCTTTTATTTCTCCAATGCCTAAGGCAACTGAACTTTCTGATTAAATAATACAGGTTGTACTGGTAATTAATAGTCAATATGTCTTATGATGCTTTTTATATTTACTGAGTAGTTTGTAGAAGAGTCAGCACTGTATATCATACAAAAAAATCAGTTAAATGTACTTCAGTCAAATAAAACACAAGTGAGTTTGGGAGCATGTAAGATTATGGGCAAAATGCAGTAAAACTATTAATGTACAATAAAGGTTTGGAGACTCAGAAATTAAAGACAATGCTGGCTGTTCCTACAGGTGGCAGGAATTGCTTTCACCACTGCATTTTGGATCCTTTACAGTTCTTGGAATGATGTTTCTGGCAGAGCTGCAATCAAAGAATTACAGAATTTCAATATGTATGTAACAAAAGTATGCAAAACAGTCTCCTATAGAAAGTCCAAAAGAAGTCAAGCTGGATTTAATCCTTTTCACACCTCTATGATGACCAAAAAAAAAAAAAGTTATAATAGTTTTAAAAAATTTCTCAAAAGAGGTGTGACTTCAGAGACCTAAAACCTTTCACAGATGAAGAATTGTTTACCCAAATTTTGTTTGGATTAAGTTTTAGTGAACAAAAAGGCATACAGTATTAAATCTTACAAACCAGCTAGGATTCTAAAGTTGGTTATAGCCTGATGCCTCTTACAAAGGTTTGAAGCAAATTCAGACTGAATTTCCATGACCTACCATCCCAAAGTAGCACTTCTGTGGACCGCTGAAATGGGAAGCCACATTTTTATACTAAAGCAGCTTTACATACATATTTTTTGGCCCTAATACAATACATGGTTATATCTCTAAGTTGATTTAATATAATAAAATACCAATGCACAATACTCTGTATATATGCAAATACACATAAACACAAAACACTTAGATATTTAATTGTCTCAGATTTTGATTTAATATACTATTACTCACTGAAAAAAGTTCACTTTGTGTTTCAATAAGCTCTCCCTTTTTAAGGCAATACTGATATGCCGTAGTGTTCCCATTTAAGAATAAATACTCTACTGAGATTGAAGCTGTCATAACTCATTTGGGCTGTGAAACTTGAACCATAAATTCTGTGGTTTTTTACATTGTTACGTACTTTCTGATTAATCAAAACATCAAAATTAATCTTAAAAACTATCTAGTTGTCTAAACCCCTTTTTCCCCACAATTGCTCCCTTTCCCATGGGAAATAAAAAGACAGAAGAGCTCTGGACTAAGATTAGGGTGTGGGGTGGAGGTTTCTCTAGTAACACGAAGAACTGAGCTCAGAAGAGCTCAGATATAGCACTATACTAAATGCTTTGATGGAGAGAGAGTAGCCGAGTGGCTATTTTTAGGCTATGAATTCATATTTTTCTTATTTCTTAGCTCTATTTTATGTACTGTCTCCTTCTGATACAACAAGAAGATTGCCCCACAAACAGCATAGGCAGAGGCATGTTAAAACAGACTAGCTACAGTGCAGAGACCTTCTCTGAGTTTCTTTTCTAGTAATTGGAAGGGAGAAAAGTACTTTTCGGATGCAATGAATCCATTCTGGTTTAAGCATCCGAAACCAAAAAATCTAAGATTAGGCTATGGAGAAGAGGTACTGTACCTCAGAATATCTGCTTCTAAATTACTCACTCACATTCTCCATTAGTTCAGATGAATTCCACTCAAGAAATCATCAGGAGTGTTATTAAGACAGAGGGACTTGAGGGTGAGACAATTGCAATTCCAATTTAGAATGATTTACTGATATCTGTGAGGTTCTTCTACAGTAATTACACGTTTATTTCTTTTCCAGAATGGTTAAGCCCAAATTTCTCTTTCAGTGTTCCTGGATGTGCAATATGGTGCTCGTTTGAACCCTCTTGTTAACTGGAGCTGGTGAGGAGGCAGTTGAGCCCTTGTCCTTGTCTTTCTTACAATACTGGAAGGATCTATTTTTAATTCCCATGTCATGAGTAAGCTTGAGAGACTTGAGGTCTCAATCAATTTTAGCAATACAGAAGACACTGAGCTTACAGAGAAAGCTGTCCCAAACTGGCCATTACAAAGCAAAGCTTGCAATTTCCCAGTGACAAAGGGCTTACAGTTCCTTTCCCAAGACTTTCTTATCAATGACACCTACAGACTTTGAGCTATATTTCCCCATCTCAGTCATGGTCTCTTGAAGAGTCAGATGGGTAGAAGTGAAAAAATAGCTGACGGCTTGTTTTGGGAGAACATTCTCAGTTCCATCACTTATTTTCACTATGATTGAAGATATAATTGATTTTTAAAATTTTGATCCATTCAAATGACTCCTTGAAAATGAGACTGCTTATTTTTCTGCTATTGCCTTGAAGACCTATTAACTGCAAAACCAGAATAATTCTCTTCTGTTACTATCAACCTGGAAAAAGATAATGAGAAGAAAGCAAAAGATAAAAGAAAAGAAGAAAGAAATATTGCCCCTAAAAATAAGCCAGGATTGACTTACACTAATTTAGAGCATTGGTACTTTGGTTGGCCTCAAAGCTTTACCTTTGTTACTCATGTAGAAAAAAAAGTACAGTGTGGACTGGGAGTGTAAGACAGTCAACACTGCACTGTCTCCATCAGGGTTCATTTCGTACTACTGCATGTGATTAGATGATTTATTTGATTATCTGTAACTGCTCCTTTGGAGTCATAGCATTGCATTTTCAGGTGCAAATCTATGCAATATTAGTAGATTATTGATTGAATAGTGTCTCTGGAGCCATTTAATCCTGCTAATGAGGTTTTTCTTTAATTGGTGGATCATTGACCTAGCAGACTGTTGCCTAATAGTGGTTTCATACTGGACAATTTTCCCAAGTTTTGTCTTTGTATGTAAGTTAATAGATCATAGTCCCAATAGGGAGTTTTATTATGGACTGTATTAGTACCTTTACTTGCACTAAAAACAATCTCATACTGCCAGGAAATCTATTGATTTTAGTAGAATTATTTTCAGGCTAAAGTGTAATTTAGTATGAGTAAGAATATGAGTGTAAAAGAACATGTCTTCAATATACATTCCATGGTGTTTATTCCGGTCCTTATCAGGTATATTATGTATCACAGGTATGAGATGTCAGTCAGAAATGGGATTTGTAGACTGGTACGATACTTCTAGGGACAGGAGAGTGGCTTAGATTATGGTTGCTGCATAAAGCCAATGGGGAAAATAAAAAAGCATGTGGATTCGTGTTCCTTGAAGGATCACTCCTTTACTATTCTCTTAGGGGAGAGCTGTGTTTCCTCACCTCAGAATAAAACTAAAGGCCTGGCCTCTAATCTGACGGATTTTCTATTAATTTTGCCAATGGCTGATGGTGCATCGTCATTCTTATGGAATCATCTTTCCCTTTATCACATTGATGCTTATCTTTGTATTTTGGGCACAACAAGAGGAACCTCATTATGTTCTAAGCATTAGTGAAGGAAGAAGTGAAGGCCTCTTTCATGGCCTCTGCTTTCATCCCATCTAGTTGTCTCACCTCAATCCTATTGTCCAGGCAGTAGAAGAAAGGCAGTTGAAGACACAATGCTATGAGTACTTCTGAGTCTCTAAGACTGTCACAGACAAACAGTCACTATAGCCAGACATTTGGTTTTTGATAATCCTTAGCTTTTCAACTGCCATTCACAGTTCATCTTGACCAAATCACCTGCTTCTGTCCTACCCTCTAATTCACGCCTTCTCTTAGTCCTGGGACTAAACTGTGTGTATCAAAATCATATCTGTCTAACTTGTACAAGAGGAAAATTAGTATTAATTTCAAACTTAGCACATTTATAGAATCAAAGATTCATAAATTTTGGCAAAGTCCTCCAAGACCATTGAGTCCAACCTTTGACTGAATACCACCATCTCAACTAAACCATGGCAATAAGTTCCTTTCAGGTAGTTGTAGAGAGTGGTGCCCTGAGCCTCCTTTCCTTCAGGCTAAACAATTCCAGCTCCTTCAGCCACTCCTCATATGATTTGCCTTCCAGACCCTTCACCAGCTCCACTGCCCTTCTTTGGACATGCTCCAGCCCCTCAATGTCTTTTGTGGAGTGAGGGGACCAGAACTGGACACAGGACTTGAGATGCAGTCTCACCAGTGTCAAGTAGGGAGGGACAGCTACTTTTGTAGTCAATGTGATCACGTATCTTAATCTTATTTACCAAGTTAGGTACTGAGGTAGCTACCCCGCATCCAAGAGGGGTGAACCTACCTCATCGCAGTGCTGCCTGGCTCTGGTTGATTCTGCTGTAAGTATCTTCTCTTGGTGGGGTCTTTTAGTTCTGTCTTGAACTGAAACCAAAAACTGTGTGTTGGTGTGTACATTTATGCTTAAGGTAAGGCAAAAGAATGTATATCCATTCTAACATGCACTGCTTCTTGGAAATAAGATGAAGAATGCAATTTCTAGAAAAGCCTGTTTGTTATGTCTGTGTATAGACAGAGAGACATGAAAACATCACTATTTATTTTCCTCAGTTTACCCTGGCACAGCTCAACCTGTATGTTTTTGTGTCCAGGCAAAGTTTACTTCATTGACACACGAAAAAAGCCAAAGGAAATCTCTTTTTCCTTACTCATTACATGTGTTTATTTTCCCTTTCCTGTTCTGAAGTCTCCAAAAAAATAGTCTAATTTATTTTATGTTTGCTGTTTTCTCATAAAAAAGGTAATACCAATACCCTGCAGGACATGTTTGTCTGTAATTCAGAAAAGGGCAAGCTCTCACTATATTTTGGAATATACCAGGCCCATTGCAGAAGGACAGCAAAATTATGTTTACCACCTATGAGGAAACTAGATTAAGAAAGGGAATAAGTACAATATTAACATCTGAACCTCAGCTTGAGAGTTACAGGTATTGATGTACACCTGTGTAAGAAAGTTTTTCCATTAAAGCCCAGTATAGCTCCAAGATAGGACATAAACTTTTAACAGTTTTAACTGTTCACTAAAAATGCCTGAAATTCATACCTAAGGTTTTTAGGGAATTGGAGAGGGTTTCTTGGCATCTGGTATGTGAGCTGTGCAGAGAAACATCTTGATTTCTTTTAAGATGTAATTCTAAGTGAATTCCAAAGACTAGAAGTCAAGCTGAACCTAAATGATGCCTTATATGATTTTTTTAAAAAGTTTCCACCTGTACCTGAATTTGTTCACTCTGTTGAATATTGTTTACACATTTCATTGAAACTCTACCCAGTGTGGTGATCTAACAAAAATTTTAAATTTACAATGTCCAATATAGGCAAACCTATTTTTGATTAGTGTGGTTCAGGATTCACTACAAAAACAAAACACAACACTGATGTTTATACTACCTGTCTGATGCTTAAACTACTTTTATGTTAGCGTTTTCTGGGGGCAAAAAAAGAAACCCCGGAAAATTGTGGCACTTCCTGCAATATTTCTCCTTTGAATCTTTTTCACTGGAAAGATAATTTCTCAACTTAAATGAGAAGAGGACATGAACCAAAGGCATTTATAAACACTGTGCTAGACTAGAAAAATGGATCCTCCTGCCATGCCCTTTGGCTCGTCTATCTGAGTGACTTGGCTTATTCCCTGGAACCAAGTTAACCCCAGCTTCAAAGTGTGTAGTATATAGCTCTAAAATACTTCAGTTTGAAAATGAATCTAATTCCCTGTATGAAACACAAGAAAAATAAGGCGTAGAAAAGCTGTGTTGTATTTCAGTAGGGAAGATTCATTTTCATCCAACACCGTTTTACTTTTATTTTTAAAAGTTATCTTCCTGTAATTGCACACTAGTTTAGAGTTAAGATAGGAGCATCTTAACAATAATGGGCACTTTTTTTAACAGATTATTGCCAAAAGTGCATTCTTTATTCCAGGGAGACACTGTAATAGATACCAGCGCTTTCGTAATGATACAAGCAATCTGTAAGCTATTATAGTTTCTTTTATAGTAACTTAATCTTCATATTGTTTTATACGTCTGGAATTTTAATAGTGTTTTTAATTTATGAAGAGAAGCATATTACATATTACTAGTTACATGGGAGTATGAGCTAAATAACAGACCACTGAATAGTATTCTTACAAACAAATATTTTGAAGTACTTAAACAGGCATAAGGAATAGAACAAAGAAGTTAAAGAATGTCATACAGTTATAATAGTAGCTTTTATGAAATGGGTCCAGAACCATCTATTCTGAATTGTGACTGGTTTTAATGCATATATTTTACTTCTGGAGAAAAATGGGAATGCTATTTAAAAGTAAATGTTTTACTTAATATAACTGTATTTACCTAGTTAATAAATTTAATTGTTAAAATAACAAAATAACATATAAATAATATATTGTTAATAATACATATCATCATAATAAATAATTCAATAATTTATTGCAAATAAGTACAGATACCCATGTAACTTTCTAAAGCTAATGAAAAGAACTTGTTAAATACTTGCTTATATGTAGAATGCAAACCCCTATGTACAGTCTTAAAACACGTGCAAAAATGAAGCCCTTTTTCCTACTAGTTCATTGTCATTTTTAATATGTCTAGAAAGAGACACAGTTCTCTTGTAAGAGAAATATCGTAACACTTTGCTAAGCAGTGAGTTACAGAGATACGATCAGTGTAGCAATTTAGTGGTTGTAATACTATTAAAAGTAGGGCTTTTAAATGAAGAGAACCAGTTCGCTATTTTGAAAGAAGTGATATTCTACTTTAAACTGTCATTCTGTATTTCTGACTTGCAATTAGATGATATTTCTAAAATGTCATTCCCAGATTCTGTTGTGACTGTCATCATAATAAAATGTGACAGGAAAGATATTATATCAATACTTTTTCCATAATTAGCATTAAATTTCTCTCAAGGGTTAAGTACAAAGGTTTTTCACTGAATGGTCTGTAAGCTTTGTGCCTTTAAAATCTTTTAATATAGCCAAGACTGGTGACAACTGGGAGACAGATCTATGAACAAACCCGTTTGGAGAGAATAGTTTTGTGGTGTGTGATATATGTTACGCAAATGAGCTTATTAGGGCTCTCATCTATTTTATTATTGGTGCCCAATTTAATAGAGGCATTTAAAAAACAATATTTCTGCCTGCCTCCTTGAAATGAAGAAGATACATTGATATAATTGAGAGCAAATGATTGCATGTTGTGCCATTTAATCATGTCATTTTTCAATTGCTGTTTTTTGCACTTCACTGCATACTTATAGAATATTTAGCTTCAATATAGATTAAGTCCCACAGTATGCAACTGAGTAGATTTCCCATATTAGGTGACATATTCTTTTAACCTTGAAATCAGCAAAAGCACACAGGTTTGGCAGTATTTTTCTAAACAATGACAAGTAATCATTCATTTTCTGTCTTTGTCATTTAGCTTTTTTATTTTAAGGAATAACTCTCTTATTAATATTTTTTGAGGAATTGTTGACTTTCTTTTTCATCCAGCACAAAAATTTCTTCTTTTCTCCATCTGTCCTGTAAGAATGCATCACCCAACCACGTTCCAAAAGGCATTGCCATTTCACAGACAATACTGAAAACTACATTTTACCCAAACTGTGCAAGCATTTCCTCTTTTCTTTTTCTGTTTTCCTATTTCTTGTTTCTTTTTATCGATGTATTATTTCTGTTAGTTGTGATACTTAAAAGTTTAACATTATCACTTTTAAAAACTGAAATGCTGCCCTAGCCAAAAATCAGGCGTAAAAAGGTAAATAAATTCTAAGAGGTGTAGTTTGATTGGTGTACACAGAAGGGTGACTTCCATTCTCAGATTCTGCCTTAATTTCTGCATGTGGTTGTTGTACTGAAGAACAGCACATCCATCTTCCATCAAAGAGCAATTGGTGCAATCAGAAGTGTATCATTCCAGCCCTCACATACCCACATCCTGCAACAAGGAGAAAGAGTAAGGCCTTAACAGTCCAAGCTTAGACAGACACTTCCTCTTAGATCTGGTAATTTTTCTGCAGTTGAGCTTTTGTGTTCCTTAAAACAGCCTGTATTGCCCATGCATACACAGAAGCTCAGAAATAGCACTTACCTCAGTATACCTTGGCATTTCTTCTAGACCTGAAAGCGCAAAGAAAATCTGCCGGTTTAAATTACTGTTTGTCATTGTCCAACTATGTTCAAAGCACCGGCCATCTCTACATGAACATTTAGTCCAGTTGCAAAGTGAAAACAAGAACCTCCAGATTCCATAAAAATGAATTTGCCAAATAATATATAATAAATGAGGCTATGAAAAGCACATCTCAATAATCTGGTGAATTTGTGGATTATGTGGAGTTAAGGGAACTGAACTAATTTTACAGTGACTTTTAAACTACTTTTAAGCACAATTAGTCCCACTGAATTCATCAAAAATCTTAAATAGTTAATATTAAACACCTAGTCAAGATTCTTGATGTAACGTGTTTCAGTGGCCAATTCATCTTACCTGTTGTGTGAGAAAGCTGACTTCCCATACAGTCTTTCAGTCATGCAGAGCAAGTGGTGCAGCACAGCCCAGGTGCTGATATGCTGCAGGAAGGCTGAAGGATGGAGACAGAGTGGGGCTTGAGGAGCTATAACATTCCTCGGCTTCCCACCTTTCTATGCCTCTCATATGCTCTGGCACTGCCTGAAGCTGCAGACATGTTTCTGGTCATATGCCGTTCACTTAGGAGTCACACAGCTAAGCCAAGCACCTTCTGTTTAGATCATGGCCACTTCCACCCCCATAGATAGTGCCATTAGCCCATGGCTTGGAAGGAGTGTTTGATGTCATTTGACTCAGCAGGGGCTTTTCCAGATGATTTAAGTCATGGTATTAACAAGCTGTGAAAGTAGTTTCAGCTAGCCCTTTTTAGCTATGCTGGTGATAACTTCAAAGCACTGAAAATAGGAGTAGGCAGGGAGAAGTAAAACCTTCCAAGATACTAGCAGCATGGACAGGCATCCTCAGTATGGGAAGCCATGACCATAATAACATTCTAATGACTAACACCTCAATGTTATCAGGGTATCTGTTGTGAAGCAAATGACTCAGACACAAAGTCAAGTTCATACACAGCATCTGCAGTTACTGTGTAAACTCAGCCTGCAGCAACAAAGTCAAATACATTTATTTAAGTCTCGCTGCAAATGGCCTAAGTGAATATGTTTCTCCCACATTTGCAAAGATTTGGATTGTGTTTATGTTTACTACAGCTCAATGGACACATGATAGTATGAGGGGACACAACTGAAAGTGTCTGACTTCTTAATCTACACTTCAGCAAGTCTTCTACACACACAGGAGACTAAGTGAGCCTAAATGATGCACCTCAGTCTACAGTTAGATCACATCCTAGTTTTCTGAACCTTCAAGTGCCCAGTAGCTTATTGTAGCAGCTGTAAACTAAAAGGCCCAAGGCTCGGTAGAGATACTCATCATATTTCCCTTTTTAAATTAATTTACTTTTATCAAATATGAATTACAGCTTCTACATTCACAATGTAGAACGTACCTTGCAAATAATTAAAGTAACTGTCATCCTGGAAGCATATTTTGCATGTGCAATTACTGTATTGACAGGTTTTTATACAAGAATACCGTTTTAACAATAGCAAAACCTGGATGGATATACAACACCACAGTGTATATATCGTGTCATAGGATATAGACAATTATTGTGTCCCTTTAGGACACTGAATACAAAACCCTAATACTGCTTAAATTCATTATTGCTAGTGCTATTATATAGGACTTAAAGATGTCTTTACATGATTAAGTTCTCTGGGTTTTAAGGTATTGTTTCTACAGCCAACTATTTCAACACGCTGTTAGATACAAGCACTTCATTCTTCTCCTGTTTAATATTAACCATAATATCATGTAATAAAATTGAAACAAAAGTGCCATAGGCCTAATTGTACTGTCACAGCCATGTAAATCAGAAATAGCTTCAGTAAAGCTACTGTTATTATGCTGGTGTAAAATTGATATAAATTAGAAATTACTTGGATGCTGTAGCTCTGCTTTTAGATAACACAATGTAAAGGCCTCACTTAAAGTCCCCTGTAATGGCTTATGAATGCAATTCTCCTTACCTCATCATATTAAATGGCATTGTATCAGAAAAGACCAATATTTATAAGGGATGACCTAATCAGATAGCTCAAGGTAAATTAATGTTATGGGGCCAGATTCTGAGATATATTGACTTCTATGAAGTTAATGCAGACCTACATAAATTTGGCTGTGATCAGTATATAACTCACCATCACTTCCAAAAAACCTGGATTGCCTAGCTGTTATAAAATGCAAAATAAGAACCCTGACTTTAGATAGATGTTTTGGTTTGGTTTGGTTGACTGATATTTTTCCTGATCTGACATTAAGCTAATGAACAGCATCAGAAAGGAAATGTACCAGACATGGTGGTTACATCAAGAACTACGAAGGAAACTAGTAATGAACTCTAGGAGAATAAATAAGGGCAAGTTCAGGAAACGTAAGTGAAAATGCAGCGCTGATATAAATTGAATAATAAAATTCCTGGTCATATTTTGCCATAAATAGTGGTTTGGGAATTTGTCATTCACCTTATTTAAAATTCAGAAATATTAAAGGTACAGGGTTCTCTCATTACAGAAGTAATAGAATTCTAGCTATTATAGAGTTAGGGTAATTTAAATAGCTATAGAATGCATTATATCAATAAGAGGAACATCTGTATGAAATGTCCACATGCTATTATACTACTCAGTGTACTTTACAATCAAATGTACTTAATCATTTTAAGATGCCTTCTAATGAAGGCTTATCGGGAATAACATTTTGAACACAAATACTTTTAGGCATTAAAACTTCTGCCTTAAATGAGATTGCATTGCCTTGTTTACCCTTGTTGATTAATAAGCAATCTGTTAGGATGGCCCAATTGTGCCAGTGAAAGTAGATTAGTAATTCAGCTATGTTTGTGAGTTTAATCATCATTTCTCTTGAAGGCTTTAAAAGAACCCATCTTTTGCTACACTATCCCTATGCAAAGAAAAGATACATGTTTTTAGATGTTTATACCAATCTTTCCGTTCACACTTGCAGCTTAATATTATTGATCAAGAACCACAGCAAAATACTCCTTTGAGTTATGACATTTCTAATTATAAATTTCAATTTTTAAAGGAACAGTGACACAAAAATCTGGAACTGGAATCCACTTTCTATAGAATGTTTTTGTTCTGCTAATAAAATTAAGAAAGGTGATCCTGTTTTTTTGTAAGTTAGTGCTTCTGAACTGCTTTGAGAGATGTACTGGCTTTTTTTGTTTGCTTCTTATCATTAACTGGAAGTTTAGAGGCAAACACCCTGTCTTCAAAAAAGATGATAGTTCAAATTTTCTCAGGGGGTCATGCACTTTCATCTGTGGTGTCCCACAGAGGGAAACAGATGTTGGCGAGTTACAATTTAAATTATCTGGAAAGCTCCCATTTGTAGAGCACAGTCCTGTTAAATTCAGGAATAGCACAGCCCTATGACTATTATTGAATTCTTGAGCCATGCAATGTTATAAAAGTAAAGGATCTCAGAACGTGGGCTGAAGCAGTCATCCTCACATGCATTTCTGCCTTCTGTACCCCAGCTTCATAGATATTATTATTAAAATTTGTTATGAGTTAAAAGAATTCTGGTTTGATGTTCAGTGACAGTAGAGTATAATCATGGATAAAACCATGCTTGGAAGTACCCCATGCCATTAACAGCTTCTGGGTGGGAGACCTCACTCTAGGTCTGGCATGTAGGATGCATTATTTATGCTGCTGCTCCATAAGATTCTCAGTACAGTTTCATGGGGGTGTGGTGGAGAAACAACATATCCTGACTCCCATCAAGTTTCAGTATTAGGGCTTAACAATTGCCTCCCATCATCCAGATTACATCAGACTGCATTCTCATAGCACTGGAATCAGTATATGAAATAAATGCAGTGAACTACTCCTGTTAAGAGATGATACAATTGTCACTGTTTTCCCACATTTACTTGAATATGGAACTACCCTGAAAGTATTTTATGATAACAAAAAACATCTGTAAACAATTTTATACTGAATTTTCTCCTTCTGTAATGTTTCTCCTATGACAGGGTGCATATGACCCATAATTTCTATTGTTTTTTCTAAAAATATACATATTCTCCTTGCATGACTACAATTTTTCCCTCTTATATTTCTATAGAATTTCTGAAGCTGATTACTGTCAGGGTAACTCATTTCAGATGTGTCCCAGTTGAATGAAAAAGAAAGGAAGAATAAACGAGTCTACACCATAAAACTTTCGGCATTATTGAGACAGTTAGCTATGTATGGCATTTGTTTGAAGAAGACTGAACGTAGTGCTAGTCTGTCTGTGCTATTAAGGTAAAGACTGTATTTATCTGAAAATAAAACACTAAGCTGTGACACAAATATGGGAATTTCTGGAAGACCTGAAAAAATATTGCAAGAGAGAGACTGGTCACCACTAAATATCAGATAATAATTAATGTTTCAATTTGCAAAGTATTCCATGCTGACATGTGTTGTTTGTCTCTCCTTCAGTCTCTATGTTCTGAGATCAAGCAGAGGCGCCGTGGGGTGGCCTCTGTGCTGCGGTTATGCCAGCACCTCCTGGATGATCAAGAGACCTGCAACCTAAATGCAGATCACCAGTCCATGCAGCTGATAATTGTAAACCTTGAGAGAAGGTGGGAGGCCATTGTCATGCAAGCTGTCCACTGGCAAACCAGGCTACAGAAGCGATTGGAAAAAGACTCGGTGAGTGATGCTTGCTTTAAAAAGGTCTCATGGGATTTTATTCTTCACAAGAAACACTTTTTCAGCACAAGAAAAACATATCCATCTCTTAGTATTTTCTTCTGACTGAGATGCCATTCCCAGTCTGTCTACAAGTGAATCTTCAGTTTTTCACACAGCATTGTATGGACATCATTGTTTAATAACATAAACTCACATATACATATTGTATTTCCTGGATATTTAATCTCATCATATCTGATCTCATCCAGTAAAAAAGAAAAAACAATCTTCTCCTGGTGCTGAGTTGCTCAGTACCTAACAGAACTGGGCCCAGAGACATATTTCACTGATTGTAAATATATTTTAGAAAAAGAATTTCCTGTGTAAGTAAGACTGGTTTTAATTAGCATCCCAGCAGTAGATGTGTATTTCACATAGAATGCCATGGGTATGTGATTAATATACAATCCTCTGTTATTTGAATATAAGTAAAATGCAGTAATTTGCTTTTATCTCAGGGAAATGATTCCTAAGAGGCAAAATAGCACTCTGCTTAAACCATCCATTAAGTGGCATGAATTAGATTGGTTTTCTACAACATAAAACTATATTACGAAGCAGGGGGAATAAAATAATCCCTACTGTAACACCATTGACTGTAACGGATGAATTGGCTCAGCATGTTTTGTGCTACTATCATACTGCTGAAGTCTGTATACTGCAGCTACATTGACAGCAGTGATAATCCTATGTAGTTCATATACTGAAGAGTCTTGATGAGATTTGGGAACAAGTGATATAATTTTTTAGGTTTATATCAAACAAAGCAAAGGGAAAAACGCTTGACACATCCTTCTTAGCAATTATCTGACTAACAGTGAAATACTACTTTTGACTTCTTTTTTTTAAAGTTCCTTTACAAGAATAGCAGAAGCTGTAATTCTGTGGTTCAGTTAGGGTCCTATACTATGAAGATACATAAGGCATTGTTTAGAAACACTTGCAGCTCCTGAGTGAAAATGCTATTAGTCTAAACAGCCCAAGAAATGGTGAGTTAGTGAGAAGGATGTTGTGGACGAGTGAACTGGTGAAGGTAATAACAATGTTGCTTGCCTGCCTTTATCAAAATTTATAACACAGGAGTGCTCCTCTGCCAGTTTGGTTTATTGGCTGTTTTGTTTTAGTTATTGACATAGAAATGGGACTCAATGAAGGAAGAGGTTTGAACAGACTTAAGACAAGTCAAAAGGGGCTCTGTATGAGGCAGCATGGAAGGAAGATATCCCAGAAAAGCAGATGTAGTGTTAGCGTTGGTTTTATAAGTGTGGCAATGTAAAAAGTGAAGATAATTGAGATTGTGAGAAAATGTTACAGAAATTTCAGTGGAATTAAAGGAAAAAACAGAATTAGTGAAGATCCAGAAGGAAGCTTTGTGGAAATTGTAGGTAAGAGTTTTAAATAATACATTTTGCTTAATTGAGAGAAAAGTCAAGAAATAAAAGAAGACAAATTCCACCTCAACAGCTGCAGAGAGTTTTGATGGTAATGAGTCTGGCAGAGCAAGAAATGAGAACAGAAATAAAAGAATTCATCAATGAAATAGGGTGGGCAAGTGAATGGGTTAGCAGATAAATATGAGACTGAGAAATAGAAAAGATTGATAAAGACAGAAAATACAGTAGCAGAGAGTTTTAATTCTCTTGAGAAATGCTGGTTATGTTTTTGTGATAGTTCCATCTTAGGAATATTTCTAATCATATTACTAATGTGTTGCAGCAATAGCTCTAATAAATTTGGTTAGTGCTACACAAAATGTTTAATGATCTGACCAGCAGTAGGAAGAACAGTTGAACTTTGGAGCTTCAGAAATAAATATGTGCAGTATTTAGGCAACAACCAAACCAAAAAACAGCTCTCAGAATCCTGAATTTTTTTCTTAAAGTCTGAGTATTGTTGGGTCTATAACAGTCCAAGAGGAAATGAACTATATTCCAACTGTATTATCTTAAAGGTAAAAATCAGCATTTCTGTGGGTTTTTTTTAGTAAATTTATATCTCCTATTTGACTTGGAATAGAAAGAAGTTGCATTTGTGAGATATGTTAGAGAACGCTGACAGAGGTCCAAGTTACTCTAGTGAATGCATATTATCCTCTTTTGCATGTGGGCAGTTGCTGTGGGGAAGCAGTTGCTCTAAATACACTGTTACAAGTTAATTAGAGCTTGGTGCTGCTCTTGCAGCAGGAGCAAAGTTTTGTGTTTCTGTTTGGAATTGCAATCGTTCAGGAGTTGAGGCATGGTGAGGATATGAGTACAGAATCTCACTTGATATCTGGAGGCTTGGAACTTCACAAGGTACCCGCTGCTTTGTTCCCACTTTGCCTGAGGTACTCTGGAGTTATTTGCTGGACTGAGCTGACTTTCACCAGCTGAGGGGTGTATCGTTCTTTCTGCTGAGAAATAGCAGCCATTTAGAGATATCATAATCCTCATCTAATTTTCACTGTTTTGTTTTGGAACCTCGCATCTTAGGCTGCTTTATAATAATGCTTCTTTTAAGTATGTCAGTATCTACAAGTTTCTCTTGTTGATAAAACTATTCATATCCTTAACATTTAAATATCCTTCAGCCACTGCAGGATTCATATTTCTTTGACTTTCCTTTCCTGAGTTGGCATGTTCTAACCATCCTTTTCACTCAGTTCCTGTGCAGTCATTTCTTGGGTAGGTACCAGAACCATTTCTTCTGCTACCGTATCTCGGTATTTGATAGTGTGCCAGTCTTGGCACACAAACTGTATCCCTTGGTAACAAGTCTGTCTTTGTGGTTGCCCACAAAATACTGTAATTTATGAAAACAAATGAGATGTTTTTATACCCTGATGGCATCTGACTCATTCATGGCATCTGACTTGCTGACAGTAAATAAGATACCCCAGATGATTATATAGCTTCAGTGCAAGAGTCACTTTCATCTTTTACTGTTTTCTTAATTGTGTTCTGGGATCTTCCCTTGTCCTCTTTCTGCCCCTTTTTACATTCAGTCACTTATCTGGGCCACTTAAAACATTACAAAGGTATGCTGGAATTAACCACAGGAAGCTTTTATGTTTCTTTTGAATTGTCTTTATTTTTGATCTTTAGCAGTTTTTAATTTTGCTCACAATTTGCAATAGTGGGCACCATAAGTTTACAAATAACAATTTATTAACATATACTTCATGCACCTAAAGTCAGGTAAAAGCTGTCCTTCTCATAAACAAAAAGTTCTATCTAGAACTTGAAATTATCAAAAATAATCACTCCAGATAGACAAAATATGGTTAGATTCAGTAGGTTAATCTGGCTATATAGAATGAAGTATTCATAAAATGAAAACACCTCAGAAAACTGGAAGCAGTCCTAATTTGTTTTAGCAAAAGAGGTTTTTATCTCCCCCATCTGTTTGTTTTGGTGGTTTTTTGTTTTGGTTTGGTTTTTTTCCTAGTAAATTCTTTTCATCCAGATTTATCATTCCATATTTTGCTAATATAATGTTATGTATCACCTTAATTTTATCTTCAGGATTACACAGATGCCTTATAGCTTGTCTAACAAGACCCTGCTAGCAATCATCTTAAAGGAAAAAGGAGAGTGCCTGGCAATTGCAATAGCAATAGCAACAATCTTCATTTAACTAAACTCAAAATTGCCATCTAAAATACCTGCTCAACAGCTGGAAAAGCTTTAACTCCCTATGTACTTTCTAAACTATGAGTTTAGAAGGTATAGTCAACTTGAAAGACTGAAAAGTTAAAAAATGGATTTGGGACAGACTCAGTCATAGTTGTGCCCATAAATTGGTGCAAATATGTAAGTTGTTTTCTGTAATTTCTTCTTAAATTTTTTGCTCAGCCAGTGGTATTCCCAATGCAAATTATGTGTTTAACCTCCATCAATTATTCTGGCTGCTACAGAGGATGCCAGTTTGGGTATGTCTTGCCCAGGTCAGGTATGTCTCTGTATAGAAAGCTACAAGGAGGTGACCATGAAAATTCACTTTTTTTGGGACAGGGAGAGAGAGAAAAAACTGTGGTTTCTAATGGATTTTACTTTAGCTGCAAATCAATATTCCTGCCTTTTTGGCGAGTGGAGAAGCTGCTTTTTCTCCAGTCTGCTCATTCATTGAATAAGAAACATACCTGTTTTATGGAGCAGACAATTTCTTTTCTTATTCAACAGAGAGGGCTAATTATTGAAGGGACAGTATTACTCATGTATTTAAAATGGAGATTTTGAGCTAAGGCGATTTGGGTTAAGGTGACCTAATTCTCACATTGTCCTGAAAATGTCTGAAATATTCATTTGTCTGATCACCAAGTTCACTACTATGCCTCATGAAAAAAGAAATAATTATTTCTCTTCTTCTTCTGAGTCATCTTATGTGTACATTACACTGTAAGTCCAGCAGAACCCTCATCTGTATTGGCTTGAAAGTATGCTGTACATCCAGCCACATAATTGAAAATAATAAGGCCACAATAAATGGGATGGCCTTGGGGTATAACACCCAAGGGATTCAATTGGTGTCGCTTTGTATCAATGTCCATGCATCATGGTAATTGAGGTAACATAACCAATTACCACATTTTAATTAGAGTTGTAAGGACTTGGGAAAATCTGCAATGGTGAGACAGCTCACTTGAAAAAAAAGAAAAAGAAAAAAAAAAGAGAAAGGCACTTCTTTCCACCAGCTTGTTTCTTAGGGGGTAAAGAGCCTGCTTAAAGGGCTGTTCGGGATTTTTACCCGACATCCTCCTGGTTTCCTTCCTTATAATGCATTTGGAAAAACAAATTGTAAAAATATACTTTATTGCTTCTGATTCGGTATCTTTATTCTTTTACTCTATTTATCTATTTCTGTGATGCTTTCTGGGAAAGAAAACTGTTTTTCATAATGTTAGGCATGGTGTGTCCTCTTCTCTATATTTACTTCACTGATGCAATATTTTTTCAACCCATAGAATGACACTTGTTCTAAGTTTAAAAAAACACACAGACCTGCCTCTTTCAGGGGTAAAAAATGAATCTGTCATTGCTCAGTTATTTGCTAGATAGTTATTTGCCAGTGAAGTTTTGCTTCACTAAACAAAACTTGGTTTCTAAAAGTTTCTTACTTCATCACAAGCCATAACTTTTTAAGGTGAGGCCTAGCTAAAAATCTTGCATAAAATTTAGAAGTTGCTCAGGAGTGTCTAGCACAGCAAAGTACTGAGAGATGATTAACTTAATTGGATGAGATGGCCACACTACATATTGAAAAGTGCTGAACACACATTACATGACCTAGCCCTTACAAATTATTTAATGACTTCTGCTTGGAGCTTTACAGATTTTTTTTTTACTGTCTACCACAAATTTTGTTTTGATGTTAGATTTCTTCCACATAGCCTATGACAATGCCGTCTTGATGGTTTGCATTTGCTCACTTTGGTGCTTCCATAAAATATTTTTTGAGTGAATGGATTTTAGAGTTTGCAATGTGATGCACCATCCTCATACTTGAGGTATGTATGTTTTTGAGCTTCTGGGTTGCATTTCATGTCTGATTGGTGACATGGAACAACTATCTGTAGGATCTAAAATGTAGTTATATAAATGCTGAAACTAGGTCTAGATTTTTTTTCTTGGACTTTAATTGAAGACAGGTAATACACCCCACATTCTTGTAAGAAATTCTGTGTTTCTTGTAATTTTCTTGAGGACCAGCCACAGTTATGAGGGCAGCCATCCCATGATGGGATGTGCACAGTGCACGGGGTCTGGATGATCTGACAAAACAAGGCTGGCAAAACCCTTGTTGTTGAGCAGATCTTAGTAAAAAAATTGCAGACCCAGTCAACTTTACTCAAAATTCAGATAAATGTGTTCTATTCTTGACAGAGTTTCCTGAGTGGTCACCTGCAGTGGTAGCTTTTTACTAGAAAGAAAAAAAGAAAAATATTTAAGTCTTTCAACAGAGGGCTCTACTCTATCCTCAAAGAATGCAAATCTTTCTGTCACAACTAAAAGTATAAGGTAACAATCCAAGGGAGAAATACTCCCTGCATTTCGCCAATCTGCTATATTATTCCACTGTTTCCCTCACTCTGGCAGATGTTCTCATGTTTTTCGGTGGCTTTATAAAATGATGGGAGGTTCAAACTCATAACCCCAGACAAATCAGACAAATTCTCAGGAATATACAGTTTTAGTGGGAAAATAAGTAATATTCAGAAATTGGAAATATGATGTTTCCAAAGCATGCAGATGCTGAAAGAACTGTCAAACAGCATTTAAACAGCAAAAATACCTCATTAAAAATAAAAGCTAAAATAGTTAGGTTTTAATTTTCAAGGATAGAGGTCTTCAAAAGAACTCACTTCCTATTTAGGCACTTAAGTATAGGGTCAGATATTTAATAGTGCTCAGCTGACATTGACTCTCATTGCAATGCATTGTGTTCAAACTGCAGGATGAAGTCAGTGTTTTATTTAGACTAATATCTAATATTTATTTATCTAACATCCACTAATCATAACTTCCTGACTGAGGCCAGGATTGTTTTTGAAATTACAGTTAAGGGAAATATGAGAGTCACAAACTTGGGATTTTTTAATTAATTTAATGACTTGTTGCTCCATGTGTCTAATGAATCCAGTTTTGCAAGGAACAGTATATGAGTGTAATTGAAGCTAATCTTCAGTTCTTTTTATTTTCAAGAGTTCTCAAACAAAATAGTTTTTAGAAAAAGAGGAAAAACCTTATTTTTTAGGCAGGTTGCTCTGCAGTTTTTCCATCTTACAAGGGCCTTCCATATTGGATAATAAGGCCACAATACTAATGCCACTATGGAAATATATTTTCAGGATTTCAGGAAGTATATGCATAGTCAGTATCTCATTGTTCACTATTATAGGATATTCTAGGAGCTGTATCAGCTCTAAGCAGACAGGAATACAATTAAAAACTATTTTAAAAATAAATTAATATAACTAAGGTATAATTATTTACTCTTTTTTTCTTAAGATACAAAGTAAAAGGTACCCAATAAAATTATCAGGCAGGAGATTTAAAACAATCAAAATGGAATACTATTTTCATGGAGTGCACAATAGAAACGAAATTTGTTCCTACAGGATGTGAAGGATAGCAAAAATACAAACCAGTTCAGTAAGTAATCAGACAAATTAATGGAGGAGACATCAAGTAATGCTTATTACATTCCAACTCTGGAAGTCCCCACAGGCTGACTTATTGAATTTGGTATGGCAGCTTCTATACCTTTCTACGTGTTTGAGGGTTTTCTAACTTTTCCATAAACATTCACTACTAACCACTGCAGGAGATGGACTCAGCTGAATGGACTGTTCATCTCACCCAAAATGACAGATGTTGTTTCAAAGCACATGAACTTGCAGATTCAGAGGCCTACCTATGCTATATGTACAGTGAGGAAGTTTTACAATATACCTAGAGAGTTTTCATTGTGCTTGGAGGGGTTTTTGCTATTTCCAAAAGCTGGAACATAGCCATTTAGGTAGTGTGCTTTCACCAGAAGAAAACTTTCAAAAATGTACCTACTTAACAGTTTTCCAAGACATTTCTAGCATATTTTTTCTGTAAAACATACAGAAATTATAATAAATATATCTATTTAATATTTAAATACGCACATATATTTATGTCAGAGGTACTATAATACACATTAAATAATAAAATGTAAATCAGGACCAATGATGATATAAGTTTAATTTCTCCTTACATATAAGATGCTTGTGTTATTGTAGCTCTAATCTATATCCAGGTCTTCATGTTTGGTGTGTGCAGCAATATGTAAATTATCTAACCAGCTGCATTAAGCAGTGTTTGTTTATTCTATTTCTTTTGGCATAGCATAGAACTGAATTTCTGCCAAAAATGTGGCTGCTTCAGGGAGCACTGTTCAAGTTGAAGGAAGTTTTGAAAGGAAAGATATATCATAAGTCTTTACTCTGTGAAACTGTCTAATCAAAAGAAACTCTGTTCATAAAAAATACCTGTATTAATGTAAAATAATGAGTTTGTAAAATACAATGAGCAAACAGAATCTTTTCAGAACACTCTGTTTACATTGGCTTTGTAAACAGGAATACAATACTAAGAGGCAGTGTTTTTTTCATGCGTGGGAAGGATGACTAAAAGTGGTGAAATGTGAAAATGGAAAGTTTAAGAAAAATTATTTTTAAATGGCATATTAATCTCCCCTAACACACAGCAGTTAAGTGCATGTAAATTTAGAAATCAGTATCGTTTAAATGTTTAAAAAATTGCATTAATGATGCAAGAGCTATCTACTTACACTTGCAGTCCTTTCAGTCTTCCAGTCTGACACTTCCTTTTTTATCCAGCCAGCTAATTTCCCCTCCTTTGTGAGGAGTAACTGTTTTCACACTAGTGCTTACCAGCAAGCCTCCTCATTGTTTCATGGTTAATTATCTTCTTGAGCTTCACCTTCTCCAGCGAATGAAGAAAGACTGGGCCTCCCCACAGCTCTAATGAAAGCTAAGTTTTAGAGATTCATTTTGTGAATAAATGTAATGTCTGATCTACAAACATAATAAATGAGTTCCTAAACTTTATGGAGTCACAGGTCATTCAGCAGGTTTACTGAACAATTCAGAAAGACACTTTATTCTAAAAATCCATTTCAGTTTTTAAAAGGGGAGGAATATTGTTTCAGTGTGAAACAAAATACCGTAAACTGTTCCAAAATTTCTAAGCACTACACAAAAAGTACATGTCAAACATACAGTTTCAGTAAAAACCTGAGCAGCTGCATGAAAGACTTTGAGCTCTATACTGCATATTAACAACACTTCTACTGATAACATTAATACTAATAGCCCTGTAGACCTCAGTTATTATTTTGTAAACTCTTAGTATTCATTGGATTTTTGTGCCTCATCAGCACCGAAAATAGTCATTGTGGATAGACTGAAATCTTCAGCTTATGTTTTGAATTGAGCCCAACTTTAAACTGTGTAACATTTAAAATAAACTCACCTGTAAGAGAAGAAAGTTTAATATTGGCAATATAGTGATTTTGTAACAGTGAGTTACTGCCCATTGTAATTTTTTACTCTGTCAAACTAAGACAGGCACGTAAAAACCTCTCACAACAGCAAGATATATTTGTCCAGTACTTTGGCTTCCTCTAAGTGAATTTGTACAAAGTATGCTTATATCAAATCATTTTGCTAGTGACCAGACCAAACTGTGAACAAAATACTGGTACTCGAGACACTGCACAGGACCTATTCAATGTACTAGCTTAGGCTGGAAATTCCAATCCTTTTTTTCCAGCCAGCTCCAGAGCTGTGTTGACATCTATTATGTATAGAGAGAGGTATAAATATCATCACTTACCAGAGAAGGAGACAAGAAAATAATCTAGAAGTTCAAAGATGAGATGATCATGGTGAAAGAGCCCTGCCTACCTAGGGACTGCTTATATTTGGAGATTAGACCAGTGTTTCTATATGGCAACATTTGAAGAGCAGCTTTTCTTAGATATAGGCTGTGTAATGGCAAGGAGCAATTGTGCTGTTGTAGCCTCAAAGTGCTTACCATTGTAATTTTGATTCACTGCCAGAACTCCCTGCCACTTACTGACAACTGTGGTGTTTAACTTAGCACTTGGAAATCCATAGGTGGGCAGACTGTGCAAGTACTTATAATATGCAGTATTCTTCTAGCCTTTGACTTAACAATACTTGCTTATTGACTCCCCTCAGGTCGATATCTCAAATTTGCAGATGGTTAATCAATCACTTCAAGAAATGCCAGAACTGAAATTGCAAAGAAATTGCATTGAAAATTTAAATAAGGGGGACAAGGAGTCCATTCTCATTGATAATGTGAATTTGGTGGTCTCTTAACTGATTCAGAAAAAGAAACTTATGATAGAGACAGGTATTTTTCATGCAGTCCTGTTATTCATAAATAAGATATAAAGTCTCCCTTTCCAGTACACTGGAAGAATGTTTTTATTTAGAAATTCAAGTCTCTCTATTCCAGCTCTTCGTGAGAATACTTTCTTTCTAGGTTTCTCCTAAGGTCGAGCTCCCAAGGGCTTATGTCCTGCTCTTTTGTACCTTATATCTGTCTATGTTTCTATGGTGATTCTCACTCTTCAGAGTTCTTCACTAACCCTCATTTCTGCTGAAACAAAGATCTTTAAAAAGCCATGATTTCAGTGTCCCGATGTGCCTGCTGTAGATTGGAGGTGGCTATTGCATCTACCAAGTCCATTCATGGCATCCACAGAGTTGTTCTGGTTTAACTGAGATTACACTGTTAAAGGACTACCAGTTCCAATGTAAATTATACTAAACTGAAAGTATTACACAGTATGCAGACCTCTTAGCTAGTACAAAGAGAAAACAACAGTGATTTTATTGTTCCACTTTGCTTTGCTGGTACTAATTTGTTTATGAGCATCTAAATGTATAATGCAATTGATTTGGCATTAATATGATGTTCCAGAGATTCTCTGTTTTTCCTGGATATTTTATAGTCTTAACTATAAAGAAGCCATTTGGGTCAAATTCTGAGACTTTGCATGGATGAACTCCCACCAACTTGCATGGGCATGTATCTGAGGTACAGTGCCAGGATTTGCTCTGTTCTGAGCTATGTGTGCATGGAAACATTTTGGCTTTAGATAAAGCCAGGAATGTTTTTCTACTAGTTTTGTAAAGGGCTTGTAATGGATTCCTGAACAAAGAAAATCATATATTTCTCTGAAGTAAAGGTGAGATATGAAATGACATTCAAGGGCAAAAAATCCTGTCATGTAACCTCTTGACAGATGAAAAGAAAGCTACAAAGCAGTAAAAACAACAGTTGGTAAAATATGCCATGTAGCCAGGTTTTCTCATCACAAAAAAAAAGCCCAAATACACAACTTGGGATATAGGTCTGGGATTGTAAACGCATTTGGATGACAATATTATTACATATAAAAATGTTATAGTTGTTCTTCTTTCTAGTAACATTTAAAGGGATTCTTTAGCAAATGAGAAACAGAGATACTAGAAAAGATATGGTGGAATAAAAAAAGAGGCAAATGCTTCTGTAGAGGGTGGAAAACAGATAATGGGTAGATCATTAGCAATGATACTTTGGACAGAGAGCAGGGACTGAACGTGTTGAGTCCCTGCTTCTGCCTTGATCTGTGATCAAAGTTAGTTCCTGCAGGCCTTCTGCTGACATGGCTCACCTTCTGTTTCAGCCTGGCTTGTACACCGCAGTGTGATGTGTGAGTGGAGCATGATGCAGAGGCTGGAGCCTTTTACTCATTCCTTTGTCCATCTTGTACTGTAGGCAGCTTACCAAGCGAGTTAGATGACCCTCATAGGACTCATATGCAGGCACGACTGACCCCAGAATCTTACCTAGCATCATCAAGTGACATAGGAATAGCAGAAGAATGCTTAGAAAAGGGACAATTTCCCTGACTTCTAAAACACTTCTACTAGTAGGACTTACTAGTTTTCAGCTGGGCACCCTCTTACAATGTCACTGCAGTTATTTTACCTGTTGCCCACAAAGCTGCTGCCATGATAAAGAAAGTTGCATGTTTTAAAACCTAAATATGACAATAAAAGTCCCTTAAACTGTTATTTCTGAACATTATCAGAGAACTTCAAACGTCATCATATAGACCTGAGCACTGGTGGAGCCTCAGTTGTTCCCAGCTCATACTGAGACCCTTGCAGGTGACATCTATGTCTGCAGAAACCAGAGGCAAAGTCAGTGTCCCTCCCATGGAACAGGAATCTGCATACAACCACCCATGTAGGACCCTGACACCACCTGTAAGCATACATGACCGCTAAAAGAGAAGGAGGAGCTCTGCATGTGCAGGATTGAGCATGTAGTGTCATCAAGAGAGGCAATAATAATTGTGCAAAGCAGTAAGACACTACCACAGGTTTAGATCTTATTTTCTCAGGAACTAAATGTGCACCTGCTTTTAACTGCAATTATAAAAAATATGTATGTTCATGATATGTTTCTTTTGTGATCTGTGATAAAGCATGCTGCCTCCATGTATTCTGAGGCTGCACTGTAATGTGTAGGCCACTTCGGTGTTGTGCACAGGGAATATGGTGCATATGCATATGCTTATGCATATTAAAAATCGGTGTTGGGAAATGGGGATAATTTTTTGATGACTATGATATAGGGAACACCATTTAGAAAATGAGTTTAAGTGAGGCAGAGGTGAAGTGGCACTGTACACATGACTATTTCCCTCAGCAGAAGTACTTGGCATGCTTGCATTTTTCTAAAGACAAAATCATGTTTGTCTTTCTTGAATGTGCACGCATTCCTGAAGGTGGGGGATGGTTTTCTGTCCTTTTTCTTTTTCCCCTGGCCCCTAAGTGCAGTTGAGTTTGGATAATTTGGCCACAGCAACTGAAGGATATGTTGCAGGGAGGGAGGAAGAACAGAGTTTGTATTTATTATTGTAAAACCTCTTTTTTTCATGTTAATTCCTTTAAAAAAATATAATAGTACGTAGGGGTTACATTACAGGCCTGTTTCACCAACACAAAGTATCTGCACTGGAGTAGCACATGCAAATGAAGCCGAAACAGAGAATCATTGTGTAATATAATTTGCTTCAGAAAAAAGCTAAACTGTTCTTGTTTTAGTAAAGGAAACAAATGAAAAATTGCATTTTGACACTTTTCCTTAAAGAGCATTGGGGCTAAGGGTCTTTATTTGTCTTAATAACCTTATTTCTTCACATTAGCATTTTCTGCAGATTAACTGGTTAGCCATTAAACACCAACTCTACAAGCATTTAAGCACACACCTAACTGTGCTCACAAGAGTTATCCTGCTGAAACGGGAATGCTTCCCTGAGCAAAATAGTTCTGGGTTCAAAGTAGGAATAGCTAAAGTCCTTAAAGCAGCATTTTCAAATACATTAGAATTAATTTTACCTTTCACTCTTCTGAGTCTGTAATTTAATTGATTATTCACTTAATCATACTTAAAACTTTTCATGCAACAGTAAATGCTTCCTAAGTGTTGTTTATCTAGTGGTAATACGTAAAAAATAGGAAAATGCATAATATTGTGCATCTTTTAATTCTTATTACATTGGGTTTTATACATTGGTCAAAACTATTTGCCTTTTTTTACTGTGAACTGTGTGACCACAGAGATCTTCTCTAAATGTAGTGGTATTTAGTGATTTTGTAATGATACAGGCCACTCAGACCTACTTTAAAACTGCCAATTTTCAGAAAAATTAAATACACATTTTTACTCACACACTCCTGCACATATATAAAACAAGTTTCTAAATTCCAGGAAATTTAGTGCCATCAATTACACAAACCAGTATCCAAAAAGTTTTTGCCAGACAGGGTGGTAGCTTTATGACACGTTTTGCCACAGGCTTCAGCAAAGCTAGGGCTCACTCCATTGAAATGTGAAACTCTGGAGCACACTCCAAGATTCTCTTTAAATATAGTCTGTCTTACATGTGGAGATGAGCATGTTTGTCTGTGATAGATCCCTTTCTTTCTGGGTATTTGCATTTCAAGAAGGGATCATAGAATCAGAGAATCATACTATCAGAGAATGGTTTGCTTTAGAATGGACCTTAAAGATCATCTAGTTCCCAGCCCCCTGCCATAGACACAGACTCCTTTCACTAGACCAAATCACTCAGATACCTTGATCCAGGCTAGGTAGGACTTCTTTTGGAGTCTGTAAGTGCAAACTCTCTAGGAAAGACACATTCTTAATTAACTGAAACAAAAAAAAAAACTGTAGTGGAGCCCTTATACAAGTAAAGCTTTCCAAACTGGAAATGGCAGTAGAAGATTTGTCTGCTTCGTGTAAAAGATGAATTGTACAATACTAAACAGTTCTTTCGAGTAAAAAACATAGACAGAAGAAGAGACACCACCATTTTTCCCAGTAAAGTGAGCAAACAGAATTTATCTCTGACACTATCTGACATTTATAATTTGTACTCTCTTCTGTATAACACCAAGTAAAGGATAAGTTTGGCGTATTTTAAATATTCTGTTGGCAAGACGTAATAATCTATTACTATTATCCTAAATCTAAGTATCCAGCACCCTGCCTCTGCACTGAGCAGCCCGTAAAAGAGACATCTGGTATGATAAAAATAGTCCCTAAGAATTCCTGGGTTTTTACCTTGCTACTACTGTCAGTGCAAATGTAGGCTGGAGTGACACCACCTTCTATTCTTCATTCCAGAGATTTATTCCAGAGGCTATGGTGTGGCTCTTCCAAAAGCTACCTCAATGTCTGCCTTGTTTGAACAGTTCAATAAATTTTGTAAAAAATATAGGGAAAATATACACCTGTACTAAAAATGCCAAATACAAAATGTGTGACTTCAGCTGAGTGGTTTGTTTCAAAGTCAAAACTTTGCCTGTACTCTAGAAAGGCTGCCAATGTAGATGATACCCACTAAATTTCTTCTTCAAGGGATATGATGTTTGTAACTACAGTAATAATTCACTAAAATCAATTTAGTCAGTTCCTTAGACAAAAAAAGCTATAGTGGTAAAATGACCATATCTACATAAGATTCTTTGCAAGTATAAACAACAATCAGAAGGAAAATAAATAAAATAAAATAAAGTAAAATACAATAAAATAAAATACAATTAAATGCCTTGCCATCCGCTAAGCCTGCAAAACTGCTGAGTACATGCCAGGCCTCAGAAAAGCATGTGCATTTTCAGAATAAAAAAATAGGCTTTGAAGTGGAGAGCACTCAATGAAGATGAATGGGCTGAGGTCACAACTCTACATGTTTTATTGTTTTAGTCCATCTGACTTGCTGAACAAACAAGGCAGCCAAGTGCTGATTTAAAGAGGGAAGGTTATCTTCCTGACCAGTAAGAACCAAATGTTTTGTTTTGAGAAACAGAATCAGATTCTATGGAACATAAAATCCTTGGAACCTGCTCTTGATTTCCTGCCTTCAGTAATTTCTTCTTGCAGCTGGCAGAAGCTTAAAACAGTAAAATCAAGCAGTTTAGTAAACTTCTCACAGCAATGTCTTCCTAATGGTGAGTACGACAGAGTTGAAAAACATGACACAGAGAAAATGAGCCATTGAATCTGATTTCTTTTTTAACCTAACAGATTTTCAAATAATTCTATTCTCTTGCATTTTACTTAGATGTTAGTTAAGGGTCAGCTACAGGTGTGAAACTGAGTCCAACCAAGTACAAATCAGGAGCTTTTATTAAAACACAGCAAACTAGCAAATCCAAATAAAGTTTTCTGGACTCCACGATGTACAGAACTGCTCTGATAGCCATAGATGTCTAGGAAGTGGGTGTTTTGTGGGAATTTAACTTTAGCCAATGTCTCATGGGGGCAAAAAAAGGACTCCAGCAAAGGTACTCTATAAAAACTTTGGGGTATGTAGATCCAAAAAGAGACTCTAGGCTTCAACATTAGTCATGACAGATTCACGAAATACCGAAGGCCTCCTAACCTGCCAAGAATGAAAAAATTCTTTCACACCTGCAGCTCTGCCCATTATTATGTGCTATATCTTAACACAGCTGCAGTACTCAGGGACCTACATTACCACTAAGACAAATGAAGCATAGGGACACAGATTTATCTTACATGGAGAGAGTCTTGATTTATCAAATGAGTTAATAATCGCATCACCCTGTTGAATGGTGGAGAGCTGCCCAGTTTGGAGGAAATAATTCCTCCTGATTTCCTTTGATTGTTTTAACCTTAGGTTTACTGGATGTACTGGGATGATGCAGCCTTGTGTCTTGCACAGAAACAGTGCCACCTATATCCATAATTAAATAGGCACTGGAGCAGAGATTTGGCACCGTCTGTGTCTCTTGCTGGTCAAACATGCCAAACACAGCACTGCAGGACAAAATTCTCCTCATCTATCTATGACTAAATTAATATTTGTTTTATGCAAAATGACACAGGACAAGCAAGCTTCTTTTCAGAACAGCATGTAGGTAGGGCTTCTCCTGAGAGAATAGCTTGGTTCATATCTCTTATACCCAGTCTGGCAAAGTGTCCCAGCCCAAAATCAGTGTCCTAACTATTGAGCTCACAAAAGGGCTGTGAAGCTTTAGTTCCTACTTCAAAGAGAGTTTCCAGCTGAGAATCGAAGTCAGAAGTACGTGCCTTTCCCTGCACAATTAACCTTGGCCGGGTCTGACGAATCTAAGTCAGTAACTAAGTTGTGCAGAACTGCACTTCACTGGACTACAGCTTCATTTTATCTTCTTTATGTTTGCTGGGATTTGCTCTTGCTGTTTGGCATGATGTCAATGCTATATTTGAAAAACATCACTTGCTCAAAGAAAATTAGTGAAAGCAAGAGATCAGAGTTGAAATGTTTCTTGGAAGAAGTGCTTGTGTTTCTGGATACAGTGATCCCTGTTCAGCTGTTCAGATGATTTAAACTAAACAATTCAACATTAGTCAACTGTTCTGTTACAAGACTCCTTGTAAAAGCAAAGCCTTCTCTAATATTGAGGCCTCTCAGGAAATAGAAAAATAAAGTGAAATTAATTTGTTCTCAGCCCCCAAATCAGGGACCATTTCAGCCTAATTTTCAAAGGCTTAAAGTGATTTGGTACTGTTGGCCACTTGACAAATCACATTTGAGTGAGAAAAGTTGTCAAAGTGTTCTTCCTCTTCCATACATGTTTCTAGAAGGAACAATTCTTGTTATCATACGTTCTGAGTCATAACAACAAACATTACTGGAAAGTTACAAATCTTTAAAAAAGAAAATTAAGTTTCACTCATTTATCAGTCCTTTTCCAGAGAAAGGTACCAGGGCAGATATTATTTGAAAGTCATGTACCACCTGATCTTTCAGCTGCACATATTGACATTCATTACTCTTGCTGGTCATTTGTACTGCCTTTGTTATCAAGTAAAGAATAAATAAAAATGCTAACAAAAATTCATCAAGATTTGTGATCTGTTGTTTTAAGGCTGACTACACAAAAGTTTGTAATTAACATTTCAAAAATCCTTTCATAAATCCTTTATATCTTAACTATTTTAAACTTAAGCAGGCTAAGAAAGATTTTCATATATCCAACATAATTGCATGTTTTTTACTAACACCCTCCTGTGTGATTCTAAGTTAAAACTTATTATATATAAAGTGACTAACCACAATTTGTGTATATTAAAGAAAAGTCAAATTTCTCTATTATATTTTGACAGTAAATAAGAAGAAAAAAAGTAAGAAGTCTAAGAAAGCTTTCAAAATGTAATAGGTTTCATTTTAATTGATCATTTTAATAGCACACAAGATGTAACAAAATTAAAAGCCTATTAGTGATCATTGTTCCAAAAATGCACTTTACTTCCATTAACTTACATGATTTTAGTGGAAGCACATTTAAAGTACAGCTGTAAATATTTTTAATCTTTGACTTTTTCTTTTACAGGAGCCTCTAAATGTTATTGATCCCAGTTTGATGGATCTAAATGGTCCAAGTGAAGACGCACTAGAATGGGATGAAACTGACATAAGTAATAAGCTGATCAGTATTCACGAAGACTTAGGTGATCCTGATCAGGAACTCAACAGGGAAGATCTAAACCAGAAAGCTGCTTCAGAAGAATGTGGTGATAATGATGTGAATGAAGATGAAAGTATCAGTAATCATGGAATTCCTATTTATTGTCCCAACATTACTTCCCCTCCAAATCCTCACATCTATCAGGTCTATAGTCTTCATAATATTGAATTATCAGAAAAAAAACATATGCCTTTTTTGAAAAAAACATCTAGACTCTCCAGTGTAATGCAGTCTAACATTTTAAACAAAAGTCTCAGTAAAGACTCATCATTTTCATCTACCAAATCCCTGCCAGATCTAATAGGAGGGACTACATTGGCAAAACCATATAACTACATGTATCAGAGTGGAAACATAAGCAGGCATTCTGAGAGTGAGAGTGGGATAGTGAGTGAATGTGATACAGAAACTACAAATAATTCAGAAATTTTTTTGCTAAATGATATTGAAAGCAGTCAGAGTAATCCAGAAATTGGGCATGTGGAAAGCCAAGTGGATGATGTAATAAAACCAAAACTAAAGCAAGATGAAGAAGATCATACTAGTCTTTCAGATGATTTCCAATTGGCTCCTTCAGCCTGTTGTGGAAGTGAAAATGATGAGGATTTGGACAGCATTACCATGTCTAAACCTGGTTGTCTAGAAGAATTGAAAGGAAAACATGATGTGTTTACATTTTATGATTACTCATATCTTCAAGGCTCCAAATTCAAATTACCAGTGATGATGAAACAATCACAAATTGAAAAAACACATACAGAGGGTAGTTTGTTTCATGACTTTTGTTTAGACAAAATACCTGCTAAATCTGAACACAAGTCTGGAGAGTCACAACCAGATGGGCTTATTCATGATCATACTCTGGCAAGTGTCTGTGGAGAATCAGATCCTAATTCCTGTAAATCTGCAGAAACTGTAAGAAAATTAACTGTTGCAGAGAATACAAGACAGGTTTCAACTTTATCTCATAGTTCTTCTTTAGAATCTCTGTCTGTAGTAGGTGATTTGTTCAGCTCAGGTATTTTTAAAAGTGGAGATGGTCTTCAGCGAAGTGCCTCTTTGGAGAGCTGGCTGACTTCCTACAAAAGCAATGAAGACCTTTTTAGTCATCATGGCTCTGGAGACATAAGTGCAAGCAGTGATTCTGTTGGAGAGCTCAGTAAACGGACATTAGATCTTTTGAATCGCTTAGAGAATATCCAGAGTCCTTCAGATCAAAAAATAAAGCGCAGCATCTCTGATATAACACTCCAAAGTGGCTCTCAAAAAATGTCTTTTACTGGACAGCTGTCTCTAGATATTGCATCATCAATCAATGAAGATTCAGCAGCTTCTCTCACTGAACTCAGCAGCAGCGAGGATCTTTCTCTCTGCTCTGAAGACATTGTACTACACAGAAATAAAATACCAGATTCAAATGCATCATTTAGAAAACATCTTAATAGATCTGTAGCTGATGAGAGCGATGTCAATGTCAGCATGATTGTTAATGTCTCCTGCACTTCTGCTTGTACTGATGATGAAGATGACAGTGATTTACTTTCTAGTTCCACTCTTACCTTGACTGAGGAAGAGCTAGGTATCAAAGATGAAGATGACGACTCCAGTATAGCAACTGATGAGGATATTTATGAAGAATGCAATTTAATTTCAGGACTTGATTATATAAAAAACGAGCTCCAAACCTGGATTAGACCAAAATTTTCCTTGACAAGGGAGAAAAGAAAAAGTAACCTCAGTGATGAAATTCAGCGCAGTAAAGAAGTTAGTAATGAGACATCAAAAGCCACAGATACATTAAGCATTGAAACACTATTGAATGGTTCAGTACAGAAAATATCAGAACATAATGGCAATAGTAAGAATATACCATGTGATCGTGAAAAAGGGACAAAGAGTCACCCAATAAAAGACATCTCTCAGGTTGTGAAGGATCAGCTTGTGGATGATATGGAGAATGGCAATGTTGAAAGTACTCTTGGCAGTCAAAAGGAAGGTCTTGTTAGAGTAGCAGCAACCCCCAAAACTCATTCATCATTTGATGTCAGAGAAGCTGAAAATGAGTGTGGTGTCTGTGAAGCATTTACAGACAGTTCAGATGATTCACATATGGATGGCAAGGAGACTGTTCTGTCCTCAGCTGGATCCAAAAACTCTCCAAGAGAATGTCAAAGTCATCTTCAGCCTGATCATCACTCTCTTGCTTCCTCTCCTGCAAAAAAGCCTTGCCTTGAATCTTCCTCAGAAATTAATTCTGTAGGCATACAAGATTCTTTACAGCCATGCTTACCTAGTGGTCAACAACATAGAATAAACATTACTGAAAAATTTCCTGATTGCTGTGCGGCCTTGAAATCCAGTGAAACAGAATGCAACTCGTCAGCGAATGGTCTTGATTTGTGCTGTAACTGTGAATCTGCTGATTTAAATAAGAAAACCATGGAAGATGGCTCAGTTCACAATTTTGTGAGGGAGATAATAGACATGGCATCAACAGCTTTGAAAAGTAAGTCACAACCAGAATGTGAGTCATCTGCTCCAGCTTCGTTAGCACAGATCAAGGAAAAAGTGTTAGAACACTCTCACAGACCCATCCAGCTAAGAAAAGGGGACTTCTATTCTTATCTTTCACTTTCTTCTCATGATAGTGACTGTGGAGAGGTAATCAAATACATAGAGGAAAAGAGCAGCACTCCTGTGCCACTGGACTTCACAGATGACAGAGAAAATATTGAATGCTTCTTTGAAGCCTGTCCTGAGGAAGAACGGGTTGAGCAGCAGCAGCAGTCTCTTTCTAATAGTTCTTCTGAAGCACAAGTTGAGCAGCAGCATCCTATTTCTAACACTATTTCTGAAACATCTGGAGAGTCACTAGGTGAAGTGACTCCAGAGTCATTAGAAGTTAAAACTTCTTCTGAAGGTAGGGATTTATCTTTCTTATGTGAGGATGACAATGATATAAATATTCCAAATACTAACAAAAAATGTGCATCAAGTAATTTAAAAAATGCTGATGATGATTTGCTGTTTTCAGATGGACAAAATGAAAGTTTGGAAAAGAATTCTCCAGAGGTTAGCACTAAAAAGAGTAGTGCAGGAAAATCACCTGGAACAGAAGAGAAACAAGGATGTGTTGCTGCTTCTGAAGAGGCTTCAGCTACAGAGTTTCAGATAAAGCCTGGCCATTCACAGAAAAAGGATGTTTTGCATCAGAACAGAAAAACTCTTACTTGTGAAGAAAATCTCCTGAAACTTCATAAGGAAAGACATATAAATATGCACAGATAGAATGTAACTCTCTCCAGGCACATAGATTATAATAAAAACAGGTATGTACTCTACAAGTTGCACTTTTTTTTTTTTTTTTTTTTTTTTTTTTTTTTTTTTTACTTTTTTTTAAAACTTTTTTGTACAATGAAAGGAGATGAATCATCAGCCAGGGTTTCTGTTTCCTGATAGTGCTATATAATTACTTTTGATTACACTATAATCCCAGTTTACATGCCACTAGTCAACAAATGCAGTGAATACTAATTGCTTTTTGCCCTTTGGCTTTGCACTGACTGGAGCTGCTCCCTTCTGGAACAAGTCTGCTGTCTTGCAGAACCTGGGAATTCTTCAAACATAATATATCAGCCTCCTTTCCCTCCTCAGCTGAGGGTACCAGAAACCATCTCTGCTCATTGATGCCCTTCTCTGCAGTCAGCTGGTCTTAGGAGGGCTCAAAAGCACTTGATAAAGCTGAACTTCCAGTTCTACAAGAACTAGTTTGTTTGAATAGCGAGTTGGAGTTCTACAATATTTCTAGACAAACCATGGAGAATGGCTAAGCAGACTGGAGAATAGAAAGATAATCAGTAATTTCTTGATGTCAATTTGCAATGATTTTAATTCAGTAAGCCATTGTTAAGAACACAATTATTACAACATAGCGTTTGGCCAAAAACTGAGGTTTCCAAAACAACAAATCTTTACAACATCATGAAAGTATATAATGTGAGTGTAATGGAGATGGAAACTGATAGTCATCCAGCAGTACCGCAACCTTTGGTTTCATTTTGTGATAACCATTTTGAAATATGAATAAGATGGTGGAACCTAATGCAAAAAGGTGGTTCTGTTCTCCAATGTTTGAAAGTGGTTCAGATCTGGAATTTCTGACCTCACATAAATGTCAAACAATAACTGCACATTTAACAACAGAAGAGCATCTACAAAGCAACTTTTGGATCAGTTCCTCGCATGCAGCACTGCTGCTTTGAGTCTCACTAGTTTGATGACCCAAAAGCCAGCACAGCTCTCTCAAATGCCAGCACTCATCCAGTAGACAGCCAGAATAGCAACTCCAAATGCCAATTCATTTCCAAATGCTGCTGCTTGCCAGAAGGCGTAGCAAGGGATTTTCAAAAAACCACATGGGACAGGTTTCCTTGAGAAGTTCTTGAATCTCCACCTGTGGAGATTTTCAAAATTCAAGCGGACGTGGCCCTGAGTAATCTTTTCTACCTTTGAAAACAGCCTTCCATTGAAAAGGTGGTTGGATCAGTTGATGTTCAAGTTTCCTTCCAACCTAAGTTATAATTCCATGATATTGCCAGGAGAAAAGGCTGTTATTCATCACTGCCCGTGAAAACCATTAGTAGTCTCCTATGGCTACTATGTAGTTGTAGCAGAGGGTCTCATCTGATTTATACAAAATAGTTTTCTTTGCTGCTCTTAGAGTTCTAACTTCCTCATTTTTGATTTTGTTATGTTGTATTACTGTGCTTTGGGCTTTCCATTTATTGCTGGTTTACCCAGCATTGCCACCTTCACATATGTATATCTAGCAAAACCTTTAGATTATAACAGCCATAGTCTACAGCTTGCCACTATCTCAACATATCTCTACTTGACCAATGCATTATCTTGGAACCATCATAGCAAAGAGGATATTTCTGGAATGGCTTTGAAAAAGGCTATCATGACCTGCTGATTGCCAATTAGGTTAATTCTTGGACACATCCAAACATCTGGAGAAGCAATGTAAATCCATGAGGAATTACAAAACTCATAGATGATTCTATGTATTCTAGAATTAAATTAAATGGATTATGTGTATGTAGAAGCCTCTATTTGGAAATTGACATGATGACAAAAGTCTGAGATTACTAACTGAAAATGATGTAAACATAATCTTTCTAAGTTATTGGTTTATTAGTTTCTCATTTTTTCACTCATTTTTATCTTATTTTGAAGAAGAATACTTGCTGTAGTGAATGTTATTTTATCCTTGTTCTCATTCTTTCATTGATGAAGATAATGACATGTCTTTTCAATTTATTAGTACTTTCCCTCTGAGGATCTCAAAATACTGCATAAACTTACCTCACTCTTCCGAGCTTTGTAGTTACTTGCCTGGTAGCCAGATGGTTTTTTTTCTGTAAGACTGGAAAAGAAAATATGCAGTTTGTGTGAGGACTAAGATTGGACATAGAGATAGATTTAATAATAAATGCCCCACAATGCAATAAAATATAATGCAGAATCTGTATACAACAACTTAATAGGGTTATGTTATAGCTTCCACTTTCGCCCAGGGGTTGACAAATTATTTTAAGAGAACAAAGCCCTTCAGACTACATTCCCACCTTTTGTATGTAGGGAGATACACTGGTTCTTATCTTGTACATATAGCATTACTTCCATGGAAACTATGTACTGTATTATTCCCAGTAGTAAAGTTCTAGAATACATATAGTTTATCTCTGACACACCAAAAATGAAAATATGAGCTGCTAGGTTTGGTTTCAGTAAAGTCTGAGCTCCCTTCCCCCATTCACAAGCTTGATGCTTTAACTTCATCTCTCATGCTATGGGGAATGAATTACAGAAGCAATCTATCCTAATTTGTTAACTTATTCAAATAACAGTTATTATACTTAACTATGCTAAAGATTATCTTTTTGGTGGCAGATTGTTTATTTTTTGATGAGGCTAATTACTGATTTTCCAAAGGTAATTTACATTTATTACTAATACATCTTTTAAAATGTGACAGATAAATGTTGTTCCCATAAGTGTATTATGAAAAAAGTTACTATTTAAAAACACATTATTTAATTTGAAAGATAAATGGCAAACACCATTATTTTTCCTGAAGCACCTGTGCTGTAAGCTCATTTAAATGTGTAATTCCATGTGTAGCTGCAATACTTAGAAAAAAAATTCTATACTATATGTGTATCTTAAAAGCATACTGAGAATTCAAAGCTGAAAAAGGCATGGTTTCAAATGTAGGTTGATTTTGTACTGTTTTAGTATTTACTTTGGCTGTACAGGAGAATAATAGTGAATAAATATTTTTGTCAAATGTTGCAATCCTGTTGTTTAGCAGTGTGCTACCAAAAAAAAACCCAACAAACCATTGTGGGGAAAATTATAACAATTTTATGGGCAGGCTCAAAAACATCTCTGACAGCACTGACTAATCTTTCACATGAGCCAACATGGAGTTCTTCAACAGAGGTGCTTACAAAGCTGTGCTGATTTTATTTCTCAGTTAGGGGTCACCTTGAAAGATCTATCTGTACATGAGATCATGTGACCTTCTGCTATCACTGTGACCCATGACTCACCAATGGGATGGGAACTTTTAGTTACAAATTCAATATGCACAGAGATCAATACATTCAGGACATTGATGTGTTCTATCCAAAGTCTTTTCTAGAGGATGCCTTAGAATTCTGTGTGTAATCTGTTAGTTCTCACAAGCAAAAAGCTATTTCCTCACTTCTGTATTTTAAATCTAAGTTTTAACTTAATTTAGGGGAAAAATAATTTACTTGCACTTAAGAAAACAAAATTGATTTTATCTGACAATGCTGCAATATTAGATAGAATATTCTGCCACTTACTATCACCAGGATAAACCCATCACTGGTGCTCAAAGCGCCTGACTGTTATTTTCTGCTCAGCAATAGATATTTCGTATGACTTTTTCCTTCCTTGTCTCAGTTTTTTTAGCAACAAAATAATGAGAATTATGATCAGTGAGACCTATGAAGAATAGCTTATGTATGTAAAAGTATTTTGAGATCCACAGATAAAAGATAGTACAAAAATGCCAAGGACTGTTAGTTATTTATTTACTACAGGAGAAAAAACCCAAGTTTACATAATAGTTAACATGTAATAATTTTCTTTTAGAGACTGGAGCTACAATAATTATCTAAATCTTTGCTTACTTTTTTTCCCCAAGAGACTTTTATAGGGAAATAAATAATAGAAAAATTTATTTATAGACTTTAAAGCAGTCTGACTTTTTAGCTCCTTACAGTACTTGACTTTAAAAATGCTAAATAAATAGAGAATCTTGTATTGAAATCTATGAATTGAATAATTTTTAAAAAACTTGACATAATCCATCAGTGAGGCTTTTCTTACTTGTACCAGAATTGTAGAAACCTTTTGATAAAATCTTCTGCTTTATTTAGATCAGTTCTTCATTAATATCTAAACAGATGGCTGAGCTTTCCACTATTTTCAAATAAGAGTATTTCTTGCATAAATGAGGAGGGATGTGGTCAGTTACAGCAAAGAAGATCAAAGGAGATGGTAACTGGATAGATCCAGATATTCCTGCTTAACTTGGAAGGCACATAATGCATGTCTGGAATGCCTCCTAGGAAATGCCTGTGAGATGTACTTCGCACTAATCTTTGAGCTGTATTCTGACAGTTATTTCTTCATAATTCTCATCATAAGCCTATGCTCTTTGCTGAATAGTTTAACCCTAAACTCTGAGCTGGATAATTCTATTGTAGGCAAATTTAACTCATTGCTGGTACTAGAAGTGTCTAAATAGTTATTTACAATTTAAAAATGCAGTGATGACATTGACAATTCTATACACAGATCACTTCTGTGACAATCTTTTCCTCTTCTCCATTAAGTCTCACATATATGTTTGCACAAATATTAAAATAATTGTTGGATAGATCTTTTTGTTGTTTGACTTTTGAAAATGTCTGTGTTTTCATTGGTTGGTGCACTTCCGAGTGTGCTAAAGGTAAGTTCACAGGTAAAGATGAGGACAAGATCCAGGGAAAAGGTCCAATGTAATGAATACCCTTGTTTCTTTAGAAGCAAAGTCTTTATGAAAATCAATGACTTTTCTACATGAATTCATTTTGTTACACTAACTTGTACCTCAGGCTGTTAAAAGTCATTTTTTGCCTACTGTATGCTTCTGCATTAAAGGCTCTGACCATTTAATGGCTATCTATTATTGTTCTGGAAGACCTATGTTTTGCAAATAAAACTTCATTTTCTGTAACCTACTATTACTTTTCTGTTTCCTTTTAGAAACTTGGCTGCAATTCAGGTGCAGGTTCATCCTGTAAACCCTGGGATGACCTCCAATTCCATTGTATCACTGCCTTTCATTAAACTGACTCCCAAGATATTTTTTTTTTCCAAATGTGGTTTGTCCATGTTGGCTTTGTGGTCAGGCTGCATATGCTAGTCCTATTCCAGTGATCATTTTGTATTGTTGCAAGGCCATTTGCTTTCATATGGATTCCTCTCCCAAGCTACCTCTAATGACCTCCCCTTCCTAAATTGGATGCTCCTGTACTACTTCTCACTGGTTCTGTTCTTTAAAGTTCTATAGAATTCACGATCAGTATGGTTCATCTTTTCAGAATTGTACCTGTCAGTACTCTTCTATTTTATGTATCAAATTTAATATTTATCTGTATAATGCATAAGTTTATTGAAACTATTTTGCTTTTAAAGTGACTATTTTGTTGGATTGCAGCAAAAACAAGTCATTGGTCCTCCTGATTCAATACGTCTAAAAATTAAGCAATTAAAATAAATGGCAGTTTATTTATTTAATTTAAAAATTTAATCTATGCAACACTTCAAGAAACAACTACATAGTGTTGTATATTAGAAACTGTTGACATTCTACTGAATTATTACATTTTGGGTTTTTATGCTTCTTGAGGTGGTAATGAGAAAAAGAGTTTTTAAAAAATGTGTGCCTTGCTGTATTTCTTATACCATTTATTAAAAAGCTGCTTTCACAGTAAAATTATGTTGGTTTGAAAGGAGGAAATAGCAAGGTTAAGATGTGTGAATAATTTCTGTATATATGTATAACCAACTGCAAACATTGATGTATAATGACAGTATAAAATGCTTTCATGTTTGTGATGTCCAGTGATGTGGAAATTATAAGCCTTAAAACCATTAGATTGCATGGTAATTAGAATTGGCATAATAAACATAGTTTATTGGGGAAAAAAGCAGAATTGGTGATCTGTTTTACCTGCGTTCCAAGCACAGAATGCTTTATCAAAATTCAGAAGAATATTATTTTCTTTGCAAACATTCCTTAGAGATATGTGACTCCTTAGCTGGTGAAAATTTGTATTATCTAACTCAGAGATAAAGAACTTTGTCATTAAAGATTCTGCAGGTCTTTTGGGCCAAACAAGGAGACAAAATATTTAGTATCTTACATAGTATTTTATAGCAGATCTTTTCATTTTTCATCAGCAACAGTTTGGTGTCCAGTTCTTAAAATTTCATTCATTTATATAATCATAATGGGTAAGCTCTATCTAGACACTCTAGCAGTTGGCTGTTTTGCTTGTACATTTCAAGTGCTTTTTTCATGTGCTAAAACTATATTGAGTGGCCAAAAAAAGCCAGCCAGCCAGCCAGCTTTCTAAGTTAACTCTGCAAACAGGGCATTTGTCTCCAAAACACACTATTGGGAAGGAATGTCAGGAAATTTAAAAGACAAGCAATGCCCTCTGATGCCACATTTAATCATTATTTTTCCAAGTATATAAATGTTTTTACAAAAAGCTTCAACATTCCTTCTTTAAAAAATGTACATCAGTTTGACAAGCTTAGCTATAAGCAGAGAGAAACTACAGTGACCAGAAGATATATCCATACAACACTGAAGGAACAGGTATTTAAGAACAATCTCATGTTTTCCAAATTATTAACAGCTTCCTATTACTGCAAGAGGCAAACTCTTTGTCTCTCAATTTAAATTTCCACAGTGTAGCCTTAGGCAAGCTATGAGGTGTGTAGGGCAGTAGTAACAATGCTTATCTGAAAGTATAAATAAGAAGTATTTATTATATGAACCTTTTGAATCTGCAGAGATTTCTGCATTTTCATATCTTGTATCATGTACAAGTCTAACAAGTTAACCTATAGTTACCTGAAATGTATAACTATATAGCTAAAGACCACTTTATTATATTTTAAATATATATATATATATATATATATATATAAAGTAATTCAAAATATAACTCCTAATTTTAGTAAAATTTTTGCAGTGACAAATATGTTCATTTATAAGTTCTCTCAACCATGATTTTTAAATGGTCTTGACAAAGGAATTAATAATTATTCTTCTTTTTCCCTAATATTTTCTGATTTATGCTGTATTTTTATTAAACTTTCTTTGACTATAGTCATACCTTACACTGTGACAAGAGGCAAACTAATAATTCAGAGGCTTTTCAGATCTGTCATCTCACCCAACAGACTGTGCAGAACTCCATCAATTACTTGTACCATTCTATTAGGCCATTTGCCACAAATTCACCTTTTTCCTGGGGGAAAACAGTATTACTTGTCAAATCAATAAACCACATATTCATCATAGAATATCTGGAATATTATATGGTCACAACTCAAATTTCTGTGGTTCCTCTCTGAGAGACTGGAACATTTTAATTTAAGTAGTAGTCCCAGATCTAAATTATTTGGTCTCATGAGATAAAGTCATCATTTTTATGACTGTGACGCAAGACCCATCATTATCAACTGCTCCTTTTTAGCTAGAAAATTTACCCTTTTTAAAATTTTTAATCTCAGAATTGACTTTGTTGTCAAAAAAAAATTGATTTCTAAGTGAAACACTGATACATATATATGTGTATACATATATATATATATATATATATATTCCACAGGACTGATCCTCTCTTAGCACAAGTCATGCTTATGGCCATATTGTGCTGGAACTTCTTGCAATTTCCTAAAGGAAAATATTGGTATTGTGTAAAATTAATGTTGATATACCAAGAGTATCTCTAAGATCAGCCCATGCAGTGGGTCCCGTATAGAACTCATTCCTGCTGGTGAAATTCTTTTATGGCAAAGAAGAATGCTGCAAACTCTGTGCAGAATTTATTCCCTACTAAAGTTCCATAGGCTGCTTTTTATTCCACACACTCCCTGGCTCATGCTTGCACATCATCTGCAGTGTGTGAGGAGGCCATTTGACAGCAATGGCCCTGAGACATGGATCTACTTTTCCTGCCTACTTCACATTCTTCCCAGAGAGCCAGAGCTCTCCTGCTCTAAGCACAGGGACTGCACACTAACACTAGTGCTAAAACACGTGCCTGGGACTACAATTTAAAATGGTTTTTGCAATTACATTAGTTTTAAATACGGATAGCCTTCTAAGCCATGTCCCCAGTCTTTCTCACTTAATGGTTTGCATTTTTCCCAAGGTAAGTAAAAAATTTTTAGTGGAACACTGTCTCTGTACCACTGTACTGACAAGAAAGTCAGGTGGGGTCTCTGGGTTCTTACAGTTGTTTGTGCTGTTCATTGTACACATCAGCATGAAAATACAAGAAAATATTCTGAAATTGTTCCTGTATGCTTTGCAATAAACTCAATTAAAGAGTTGCTGTCATTTAGACAACATCTTGACCTTCCTCCTTGGTAACAGGATGCACAGATGACATAGCCTTCCACACCACATATTTTAGTATTTCAGTGCAATTCCCCTGTGTTGATGAAAAGAACATATTTTGAATATCATGTGTCTGCTAAGAGGACTTCTTTTGTTTTTTTGGTCTTTTTTTTGGTTTTTTGACCAGAAGACATCAGGAACAATGTTGTAAATTTTCCTGTACTGTTGAGCACAGAAAAGGAGTTATTAATGTTTAGGCCAGACTGTACTTGGCTCAAGAGGATTAACAGGGATGTCAAGTTCTTAGCCAAGTCAATCTCCTTCACTGACAAGTTTTTACAAACTTATTCCTAATAATAGCATCACTTTGAAAGGGGTTTTGGCCAACAAATGACATCTGATCTATTGCCTCCAGTGCTCTGTGTTTGATTTTTCAGAGTCTTTTATGCCTTTTCTACCAACCTGAAATGCTTACATTTTTCATATGACTACTGTTTGCTCGGTAAATACGCGTTCATCCCTGGTATTAGAAATGTCATTAAGGACTATGCCATAAGTGAACTTGGTATCACTTAAGTCTATGTACTGGAGGAATTCTAAGTGCTTCAGTGCTTTAAAAATGGAATTTCCTTTGCAATAGCAAGTAGTGATACTGTATTTCTGGTGAGTGGAGAAATAAGCTAAGTTAAAACTGAAGTTAGAATTGTATAAATCAGTAATTTTAGATTACAAATATTACTGTGATATTATAGTTACTGTCAAACTAATGAATATAAAATTTACAAGAATTACACAATTATATCATGATTAAAATGGAATTAAATATGGTATGAAAAGAACAGTTAGATGAGTAAACATTTTTACCTCTGCCTTATGTTGAGCCCATGTCTCTGTGATATTCTGGGAGTGGAAGGAAAAATAATCTTTAAAACACATGAAATATTTTAAACATTTTTCTCTTTCTTGCAATTAGTGTAAGGATGTTTTGAATGCAGCAAGGATCTAGTTGTAGCATTTCCCAAACATGAGAATGACAGGGAAAGGATAAAATATTTGACAAGATTTCAAGAAATAGTGGAAAACACAAACCATTCTTGATGCATTTCATTTACAGAATGAAAAAAAGCAGGCTTTGGAAGAACTGCTAGTGAACATCAACCATATATTCCAAATATTTTCCTTTTTTACATGGGGAGATAAGTGGTACTGAAAATAGCATGCCCTTAGGCAAGGTGGTATGTCAATTTCTCATACAGGCTATGGTGCATGTGCACCGGAATTTCTGCTCCGTAGCTCTTGAATAAAAAACCTAGAATTCACTTTGGATGGCATGGGGTTTGTTGTTTCTTCATAACAGGGTGGACAAAATTTGGACTGAGAAACATCTGCCTCTAACAAACTTGAAAAAGGTTGTAGCAAGCAGATTCTAAATACTATACAATGGCTGACAAAAAAAATTATAAAAGGAAAAGAAAACAAAAAAGCAATCATTCCATAAATCCTAGTAGTCCCTGACAGTAGCTTAATCAAGAAGACTCCAAGCTGAGTAATATTATTGTAGTTCCATTAACTGAACATTATTTATCCTGACACGCTGATGTTAGAGAAATCCGTGCCTCTCTACAGTTTTTGCTTTACTTACCTCAAAGCAGAGCTTTTCAAAGTGCTGGAAAGGTTATGGAAATGTCTTTTCAATGGTTGAAATGGTCACATGAATCCAAAAAACCTAACTTCTTAGTTCGGTTGCTATCTGTGCCAGCTTAGCTGATCAGTGCTGCTTTTGGCCATATTTTGTGGAGGCAAAGCCTTTAAAAAGCTTTTCATGCACATAGAGCTCAATTTTCCACTATTAATATGACTACTAAAGAAAGCTTCCTCTGTAAGGAGTTTGCCTCAAATGAGAACATGTATGTTTTTCAAACCTGCTGCTGCTCATTTTACATATTCCTGCATTTATCCCCTGGTCTTCCAAGCTGAACAATCCTCCACTCGTACCTTTTCTTCTTGCACAACTCAGATACTAAATGAATGGTTTGCAGCTTATGTTTGTAACAGACAATTTACAGGTAATGCTTTAAAGGGTGGGCAAGTGGCACCAGAGCCACAGTGGCTTGGAGTGAAGAGAAAGCAGCTGGCAGGAGGAATTCTAAGTGCTTCAGTGCTTTAAAAATGGAATTTTATTTGCAATAGAAAGTAGTTTTATTTTATTTCTGGTGAATGGGGGAATAAGCTAAGTTAAAAGTGAAGATCGAACTGTATAACTCAGTAATTTTAGAGTACAGACATTACTGGACATACATGATGCTGAAGCTGTGCCAACTAGGCTGGAGGGACGATTCAGATCGGTAAATGTCATGCTGGCTGACAAAATAAAAAGAAGAAAGAAGCAGAGGAGGAGGTGGAGCTTCAAATATGGTTGATGGGAACTAGCTTTGGTTAAAGTATTTGTAGAATGATCAGAGCATACACTGTTTTGAAAGAGATTTATCTCTATTGCTAGACTTGTTATTGCAAAGTGTAAAGTGATACTATTCATGAATACTCATTTTTTGAATCTGCTGTTCAGTTATGCCAAGCATATCAATCAGGTGTACCATTGTCAGTTAATTAACATTTGATTGCATTAAACACAGGGTGTAGAAGAGGAGGTTTCTTCTTGGAGGGGGAGGGGTATGTGTGTGGTTTCTTTGGAGGGGGAGGGATGTGTTCTTAGTAATTATTGTCAGCTGCGAGAAAAGCCAAATTGTAATTTGTTAGTACATATTTCTGTGCCACTCACCACTCTATGGCCACAGCAAGATGGGAAGACAAAGGCAGCAAGTGTATCAGCACCTTAATCCTCAGCCATACCATATACTGCATCTGGAAATGTACATGTTACCTGTGTAGGAGTAAAATACATCTGAAAGGCAAGGCAAAGCAAGGGAAATGAGAGAAGAATCGAGGCAGAGTGAGAAGGAAAGTTGAGTTATGCCTATAGTATATAACTATTTGATAGCATTTTATAACATAATAGACATGATAGCATTCAAAATGAATGATTTGGTTAAGACAAATCTGTCTTTTTTCTTCTCCTAGCCACATAATAACAAGTCACTCACGGAAATGGACTGATAGTGAATTCAGATATGATGGAAGGAGATACTATACTCCTTCACATGATATAAAATTAATCTATGGAGTTTCATTTTTTCACAAAATAATTGAGTCAAATAGCTTAGTGGGATTGTAAATGAGTGTAAATATAGAATAGGCAGCTCTGCCAAGAGAGGTTAGTTCAAATGAATGCCAGTGAAGAGCAAACTTCATTCTCCATGATGAAATCTGTTGTCTGCTGAAAGACCAGCGGAAATTTCCCAAATTCAATGCTAAAATGGCTAAAGCAAGATGGAAGATTTCTGTCTTTCTCTAAGGCAAACAAAAATGAGCCAACAACAGACTCAAGGCACATACAAAATGCATGGAAAATGTCTGGGTATCTTTTCCTTACTCATCATTCTGCTGTTGAAAATGAAGATGTGGTGTCAGAATCAAATTATTTTAATTACTTGACAAGCCGTTGTGTTGCAGCATAAAAATTTATCACAAATACGATTTTGTGCATAATTATAACCAGCTTTTCGTATGTTACATTTAAAATATACATGTTTAGCTAGATGGAGTTGACTGTGATAAATTATATTTCAATAAAGAAAACACATTTCAGGCCAATTGGGTAACAATATTTCAGAAGAATACCCCCTCTTTAATCGCATACCTTGATGGAGGAGTGCTTATGAGCACATCAGTACAACTCAGTTTTTTCCACAAGGACTGACATCTTAAACTGCTCCACACAATGAATCACCTTGTCAAATAAAGTGCAAAATGGAAAACTGTTTTCAAATTCATCTGATATAATGACATTTACAGCAACATGTTTGAGGTGGTAAACTGATAATAATATTTCTCTTAGACTTTCATGGTACTTTGAAAATTTTATGCAATAATATGCACTTTTTTTTTCCCCATTCAAGACAATTCTGTACGAGGACTTCTACTTCATGAGTCTTTAAAACAAGCCTGGAGAGAGCCAATCTTTTGCATGCAACTGGAATTCTTAATTTTAAAATTTTCTTAGAAAAAAACCTATATAGTTTCAGCTGCAAGCCAACTTATATATCCTCACACAAAGGTTCACGTGGTTCTTTTAGAATACAATATACCCTAAAATTATTTTCTTATGGTTTTTCAGTGGTGATCAACAATATTTATCTTTACTAAACTTTACTGTGACAGTAAACACACTAATGAAATGTATCTCAATGTCTTAAGCTTCATAAAATTAAAATGATGATAGGATTGAAAGTTCATGTTAATTTTAAAAATCTACATTCTAATAATTATTTTTTTATTGTATACTCATGAAGTTTATGCAAAGACAAAAAATTTCAGGAACACACTTCCTGTCACTCTTGCCACTGCCAGAACAATGTTCTTGGTTTGCCCTGTCTCACCTTCTGCAACTTGCACCTGTGAACAGAGGCTGAGATTTCATCAAAACAGATCTGCATCTGAACCCTGGCTTCTATGAACAGGAGCTGAGATTTCACCCAGCTTTTCTAAAAAGAAGTTTGACATGACATTTTTAGAGGTATTAGAACTGCAGTTATTTAGTGTCTGCAAAAACACATAGAGATGTGGTGCTGTGGAAAAACGGGACTCTGGGGAAAAGCTTGACTTTCAGCACTGAATATGTGTGTTGAGCTGCAAAACAAAGGCTTAAAAATGTGAGAGAAACTTCCCAGACACCCTGGTGAATGGCAGCTGACAGTCTTTAATAGGAAAGAATGAAATCACAGATCAGATCCTTGGAAAGTAGAATTTGATAAGTGATGTATATGAGCCAGCACATGGAGTAGAGTGGTTTGGTGTGGCTTCTTCACAACAAAATAAAACATTTCTCAAGGTAGGTTTAGGCTACTAAAAGAGCTATTGCAATGTCTACAGTATACTTGAATCTAAAAACTCCCCAGTAAATATATCTTTGCAATATTATTTGCTGCAACATCAGCTTGGATAAAAATGCCCTTATCTTATGCTTCATTGCCAATGAGACAACAAACCAAAACATTCAAATGAACATCTCATTTGAGTAATTTTCCCCAGCCCTTCTTTTGTGACAATATTGTTATTTTTGCCTTGTACTAGAGGTAACAATACAGTAGTTTTTGGGAGAATATCTGTTTGTTGTTAAAAGGTCAAAACAAACAACCCCCCAACACATCCTCTGTATTCCTTCTCTCAAATAAACACATTATACATTTCTCATCAGCCAAATTTTAGAAAGAAGCAAAGCTACATAATATAAAGTTCTTCCATTTATGCCCATCCACTTTTAAAAATAGGTCTGAAGTCCTTTAGTATAATTTCATTGTGACAATCTTAGTGAACAGAAGCCAAGCTGTTCCTATAGAAGGATCCATATATAGTGGTTCTGAAAAGGGAGCTCTTGCTGTTTCATCTACTAGTAAAGCCTACACCATAAAGCAGGCTACAGACTCTCATGGTTTGTTTTGCATATCAGGAAATTCTGTTCTCAACACAAAGAACACGGTGAGAATGAAAAGGGGGAAAGATCATTGAGTGTTTCTTCCTCTGCAGTGATGGCAAGTGGAAGCTGGATAGTGATATATTCATTAGGGCAAAGCAGTGTATAAATAAACAATATAAGTGGTGACACAAGACACAATACGGGAAACTGGATGAGACCAAGATACAGTTGCTTAAAAAGGCAGTATGTTTATGATGTAAAACAATGCCACAGTAGCCCTATAAATAGCCAGTGTTTATGCAAGATAATTTTCCATTACATTGCTGGAAACCAGAAACAACTAACATGAACTCATGAAAGTGCTAATGAAGTGGGATGAATCTGCCTAAAGAATCAGATGGTCAGCACCTGTTTGAAGTGTGGCAAATGACTGAAAGAAGTATTTGCTTTTTTGCAAAGTGCCTTTGCTTAGTACAAATCTTTGAACACCTTTGCATACTGTCTGCTTAAATAAGGCATAGTGCTGTAGCAGTTTCATCCAGACTATACTTCATCATCTGGCAATACTTTAGCTAAGTAGCATTCTAGCATTTTAAATATGGTAAGCTTGCTATGGTGTTGCATATTACTTACTATTTTTCATAATCTTATTCTAGACATTGAACCCTGTTTCAGGGTTCACTTAGAAATAGAAGGTTTAAAACTTAATTTGTTTCATAATTAAATCTTTACTTTCTACTATTGTAAGTATTTTGGAAAAAGGAACTATAAATACCTGTGTTCTAAAGAAACTTATCAATTAAATAATACATTAACTGGCTATATATTTTAATTTGCATTGCAATTTGTGATCATTGCTGCCAACACTAGATTTTGCAGAATTTAGATCCTTTTCACAATTCAAGTTGCTAAATGCACAGTGTAATAACACATGACAACTTGCCCTTTAGTACTGGGTAATGACGGAGTCCAAGTTTATTTGTTGCATACCATGTGTATTAGAATATACACATGAAAAAAATAAACGATTGCAGGAAAGATCTTTAAATGAGTCTTTCGGATAATTCTGCAATATTAGATGATAGACCAGTGCCTGAATTTCAATTCCTGGCCACTTGTGCAAGACTAAGCTTTTAATATTTTTTTAAGACAAAAATGAAATTGTTATTGCACTATTAACTTTTTTACAACCTAAGAGTTAAGAATGTTTATGTAAGACATTTCTGAAAGGCTTAGTTTTTATTAGTGTAAAAACAGTATCTTTAATGTTTTTATATATTTAATACTCTGTGTATTTCTAGTGCTTGTATGTGAATTCTGGGCAGCTGAATAATTTAGTAATTCCAAAAAGTGCAGTCACTTTTCCTGTCCCAACCATTACTGGCCCCTTTGCTCTCACCACGGCTAGACAAGCCCATACTTTCGCAGAGAACAAAAAACTCCTATTCCCCTCCCTTTTGAAAGGCACAGAAAGCTGACCATAAATACACAGAAGAAAGTGTAAAGAAAAGTGTGTCTCAGTAAGGGGACTAGTGTGGGGCTCCACAGCAGTAGTAGAAGAGAGACAAACTCTCTTCTACTGCTTACAATGCAGCAACCTTGAATTTTCTTAAAATCAGTCCAATAAGGCCAATATCCAGGTTTTAAGGCTGCCCAGAGGAAAAGGTTTGCCAGACTATAATCTTTGTGGAAAAGTTCTTCCTTGACCTTTTTTGCCACTGTATGTCTACGACAGCACAGGGAGGTCAAAAGTGCACTGGTTGTTAGAACCAAAGATGAAGCTTAACCAGACACTGAGAGCAATGATTGTCAAACGGCTCCATTTGCAAGACAAGAAGTGTATCCTTAGCAGAGCAAGGGGGATGAAAGAGATTATTTTCTAGGGGTCACATTTGTTCTTCTTTTTTGACCTCTCTCAAGTTTGCAAAAGAAGCAGTGAGAGTTTTCTATAGCAAAGAGGTGCAACAAAGAGAATGGAACTGCGCTTTCCTCATCTCTTCTCTGCTAGTCTTCCAGCCTCAGTTATGCCTCTCTTTCTTTCTCTTTCATAAGAGCCAATGAAAGCATAATAATTGAATACAGAAATTAAAAGGGCAATTTCAAGCGCCTATAATTTAACATTTTAAAGCCCTTCATAGAACTTGGATCTGAATTTGGGATGGGGTTTGGAGTCCTTGTTTGCTTCTTTTACTACCTCCCCAGTTTCTGTCTTTAGTACCAGGATGGCAGTTGCACCTAGGAGCCTTACCCATGGTCTATGAGACTCTAGAAAGGAGCAAGCTGTTTCTGTTTGTCATTTTGAGCTGCCCTCTGTTTTTTATTGACTATTGCTTGAAATGAACTAACCTGATTTAATTTCTGGTTCCCATAAAAAACTTCATTCTGGGTGCTGGAACATTGCAAGGACTGGTGGGTTGCAAAGCCATGCATATTCATGCCTTAGTTGGCCGGGCCCACTTCACCAGGGTACAAACACAAAATGTTGCATGAAGACAGACCCTAAATATGTACTCAGAGCTCTGAAGACTTTGCTGTGGTACTTGAGCAATTTGTAGAAGTTTCTTAGCTGAGTTTAAACTACTTTGATTCCTCTTAGGAGCAAGCAAAACATATCCAAAATCTATTCTAGTTCTAGACTGTTAAGGTCTTGAAGTTGAAATAATAAATGTAGTTTTGACTTAACACTGAAGTCTTCAGGTTATCATATATTGATAAGATGAATTATTTGTCAATCAAAATGATATGCCTTTTTTAATAATTAGTGAGTATGAAACACATTGCTTCTCAGCTCTTTGATAAAAAATCAAGATGGTGGATAAATTAAGCAGTTATTATAAGGCACAGTGTGAAGTAGTTACTCATTTTTTGTACTTCTCCACTGTGACCTAAAATTCAAGTATGACCTCATTTTTAAAGATCAAGGAGAGGGGAAAGAGAAGTTCTAAGCAGAGGTGACTGAGAAATGTGTTTCAAAGCAATTGACTGGAAATACAGGATAAAACTCCCAAAGTAACCACAAAACCCAGCTATTAACTGCATTTTCAAATACTCCCATCTTGACAGAGTAGTTAACAATTGAGATGTCATTTGATAAACTTCCCCATAGTGGGAAGCTCAGATTATGACCAAACACTTCACAGCCATGCAAAAATATTTTTTTAAATGTGGCAAGTCAAATATTATCTACGGCTAAGAAAAGAGAAGAAATTCTGACAGTAATGGGCTACATTGTTTAGCTTTAAATGGAATTTCACGTACCTTTGGAAAGGTCTCTATCATAGGAATGGATTCTGTGATTATTTTTCTTATGACTTTAACTTATGTTTTACTGTCAGTCATTAATGTTTGTTTAACATGTAGAAAAGTTCTGTTTAAACATTCCCTCAAACTACTTGGCTAAACTTGCAGTCCATTGGGTGCCTCAGAGGATAAATTATTGAAATCTAAGCAGACTAGTACCTTGTGCTTATTCCCATGGCTAGCACAGAATTTTGCAGTTAGAATGAGCTTTAAGCCAAAATTTTATTCAATGGAAAACTTTGCCTGCCTTATAAAGTAAACAGGTTCAAGTTGCCTGTCAAGTTTGGGAGGAGCCCTTAAGAATCCCTAAATGTGGGAAGGGTAGGCTGGTTGTCCCTGTGAGCCCCCTGAGCAGCTTTTCAAAGGTGCTTTTCATAACAAAAACTCAAGCAGGCAACTTCCAGGTTACAAGGATAACCCAGGAATTGAGAAGATCTTTACAGGTATTTCATCTTGTTCTTGAATATCTTCACATCCGATAATGTTCTTCTGAAGACACTAAAATAAAACATAATTTTTAATGGGAAAAAACTGTCACTACTTTATTCCAATTTCTGGTCTGGTTCAAAACATTGTTTTCCTGATAGTTAGAAACTTTCCTCTGATTTATTTTCTATGAATAAGGTACTAATGACAGTTATGATGCATAAAATATTTTATAGCTAAGACACAACATCTTTCTATCTTGTTTAATAAAATATATTAAATGGGTGTTAAATGTCTTCAGTCTTGTTAATTGCCACATTTACTTGATTCTATTAATTCTTGCCTTGTCTAAAAATTGTGCCCTACTTCTTCCTGTCAACAGCAACTATTTGTCTCATTGTTTACAATTCCTGTTAAAAGCTCTGAAGATATAGCATTTGTTATCAAGACTGAAAAAAGAGCCTTTTTCCCCTTTTCTTAGGTATCTTCTAAGAAGTTTTAGAATTTCACAGTACACCTCTAATGCCATGAAACACCTTTAAAAAATACCCTCTTGTTTCACTTCAAGCAAACAGGAGGGGAAAAAATAACAGACACTAATCCATTCTTACAAAAACCTAATCTGAATAAAGAAATTCCCCTGCAGTACTGCTGTAGACACTGTTGGTTCCCTCCACATTCTCTGCAGCTCTAAAAGAAAGCAAATCATGATCTAGTGCAAAATAACTGAATGTAGGTCTCAAAACTGGAGGTCTCAATCCATATTTGAGTCTTGAAACATGAGAGCTGTTTTTCATAAAATCTGATTGCCCCTATTTAAATGCCGGATTTCAAATTAGGTCAAGTAGTTTGAATTTAGGCTCCCAAACTTGAAATACCTAATTTAGGTGCCCCAAAGTCATTAAGTCTGAGGATCTGAATACTTTGCAGAGCTGTCAGAAAACTTTTAATTATCAAGGCCTATATTAAATATAGCTTTCACAGATAATATGGCATGTGGCTCTGCCTCCTCAGTTCTCTTTCACTCTCTCTTTCTATGTTTTTGAAATTAAAGATCATCCTTCATTATAGCAATGGAGTTTTAAGCAAAATTCAACATATAGCTCAACACTACTAGAATACCAACTGACTGTTGTTATATGGTCCATGCTTCCAGCAATGAGTACAAAATGATGTACTTAGTCCTTTTTTTCCTTCTCTTAAATCTTCTGCAAAGCACATTTTAAAGAACAGGCATGACCTAGCTCATTGAGCTCAGCATGTTTTACAAAGTCAGCAGAGATGTGGGGAGCACGTACAAAACATATGCTTCTGCCTTGACATAAATCAGAAATAAACAAGAATATCACAAAGTTTTACCTGAGCATTATGGATGTATATTATGGACCAAGCCGGGATATGTTGTAGTTTAATTACTTCAGAAATATCTGAGTGACAAAGAGCAATGATTAATTTAACAGCAAAAAAAGTTATGCAAAATGTATCATACCTAATGAAGATCCTACTGCAATTGTTTTCTTGTGCTTGCTAAATCTTTCAAGATCCAGATGCTCTTCCAATAATTAATTGCATAACTTACCACGCTTCTCTGATTTAACTTTTAATTATTTGCATTGGAGAAAGGAAGTACTCAAGTTGGTTTGGGTTTTTAGGTGCAACAGTAGTTTTTTTAAATACAGAGGTTACACCTTACATTATCTTCTAATTATACATTACCGTCTCTAAAAAGTAATTAATTTCACAAAATTCAATATAATTGGTTACTCTGCACCCAGAAGGGTTACTGTTGTTAGAATGAATGTCTTGCAGTGGGATAAAAGTGAATATATTGCCCAAGGAATACAGCAAATTCATGCAAAGAATCAACGATGTAGTTGGTATTTATTGTAACATACTCCAACCAAAGTAAAAGCATAATATGATACCAGGAGTGCAATTATAAGGCCAGCTTGTTCTGAGATAAAATAATGGTATATGATAACATAGATAAAATCCTGCCTATATACAAACTCATTGCTAATAACCATGTACGTATGGTCCATATTTACAGGAAGGACTCAGAAAACAGAAAGAATGTGCATTGTCCTTGTAGGGACAGGTGCCATTCAAATTTCTAAGTCATCACTTGATACTGGGTGATGTTGATGCTGTAGTTAGGACATGCTTGGAGTTAACTTGAATGTTCAAGGTGGTTTTGTTTCAAAATCAATAGGGGTTGGAAGTTCAGCTTTAAAATCCAGGGGGAAATTTCTATTTTCAGTCAACTCTTAATGCAAAAGACTGAGGATTTAAACCCAAGTCTTCTGTACTACATCCCTATACAGTCCAATAAGTGCCTTAACTGGTGCAGAGCTATGTTCACAGTCTTTGTCCTTGTGAATATTTAATAATTCAACAGACTAACAAGGATTTTCTTTCCAAAATCCTTGCAGTCTTGTGGTTGCAGCACTAGCCAAACATTTGAAAATGAAGATTCAAATCTCCTGAGGCAGAGTAATTTAAACTTTTTCTCATATTTGAGGAGTGCTCTTATCACAAAGATATTGTAGATAGGACAGTATTTTCTTTTGAAAGAAGACCAGCCATCCCAAAGGTTCTTGAGTCTTTAGGGGAAAAAATTATTTCCTAACATATCATAAAGCTTCTTGAGTTTAGAAGGATGGTGTATAAAGCTCTCCCTCGTTTTGGAAAGACTTTATTCAAAAAGTATTTGTTCAGTTATATAGCCAGGCTATTAGCTGAAAATATTGCCACATTTTCTTCAAAACTACAGTTTTGAATTCAGTGTCGTGATTATTCTTTCTGTTTCTTTACCAAAGTTGCATGTTTTATCCAGATGAGATAAATTATTTTTGGTGGACAGGTAAAAGAAGTTACAGTTTCTTTTTCTAGTAATGTGGTAGGGAGTTTAATTTTGGTTTGTCTGCTTTGGTATGTTGCTTGATTATTTTAATTAATCACTTGTTCAGAAAATGCCAAGAGAATAGAATCTATCTGGAATATTCAAGAAGATGTTGTAGAAGATTTTAAAATTCCTTTGAAGTTCTTATTCCGAGCACAAGTTCATGTGCAATGGTGCACTGTCACAGTGTCCAAAAAAGCCACTGCAAATGGAATGCTCTTGCAGCTTAATGTAACAAGCAGAGCTCATAATCTTATTCAGGTGATGGCCTGCCTATATATAAAAGCTTCTCATGGAATTTGTATATAAGTTCCATATTCCCAGTACCAGAAGAATATTTACTTTGCTGCAGTTAGGCCTCTTTAACAGAAAGAGAAATAAAGCACAAAAATTGGCATTGGGGAATGAATTCATGAGGAGTTGTACTGAATCTATATGAGATGAGCAACCGACAGAACAGCTATAAACAACACTCAGTAATAAGAAGAGAGTTTTACGTTAATGTTTCTTGGCCTGCTTTTGAGGAAGGCTATGTCAACAATCTTAATGGCAGATTTAGTCTCTGCCCCTGTAAATCACTCTGGCTGTAAATAAGAATCTATCTATGTGATGTCTTCACTGAATTCGGGACCACTAAGTGTTGTATTTTTGCTGGAAAGATTAGGAGTCACTTCAAACTGTAAATCTGCATAAATTTGGATACCAATAAGGCAGTTCTAACAGCAGCAAAACTCTCACTGACTTGAAGGCAGTTTGGTATATGTAGAGAACAGGATTAGCGCCTCACATAGTTATTTTCTCAGAGAAAATATTAGTGGAATCATACATGATGCATTTTTTCTGGATTTAACATTATTTGTTCAAAATAGTTTTCTCCTTTTTGGCATTTCCCCATGCATATAAAATCTTTGTGTTATTCTATACATCTGAAGTCCACTGACTCTAGGATCTTTTTTCTCCCTTTAAATCTATGTCATAGAACACAGAAATGGTTTCTGATCTCTTTTGATATTATTTCCAAGATATTTTTATCATGCTATTAATTTATCATTAATGAGAATAACGCACAACAGGACAGATGTTGCACAGCTACTTCTGAGAACTGCATGCTGATGATACCTTAAATTCACTTAGTGGGGATCTACACAGAATCTGTAGATCTAGTGTATCTATAAATGACAGATGTAGCTCCACTTCCTGGCTGATGCCTTAAAAAAGTCAATGAAACAAATGAAAAGAACTGGTGTCTTCCTTGTCAGTCTCAATGAACAAAGCCCTTTTCTAGACAGAAATTAAAGGCTATGATAGAAAATATCTGTAATGCAGGTTAACAGCTATTATATTTGAGATACTCATGTAGGTAACTGAGAGACTTAGCTAACTGAACTAATACCATAGGAAAGAAGAGATCAGAACTCCAGCAATAATCTTTATTTCATAAATACACTAGGAATTTAGAATTAGTATCATGTATTTTCTTCAAGTATAGGAAGAACAGAGTAACCATTGCAGTGGTCTCCAATCTGAATGACAGTTTTGCTCTGAGAACAGTCAATATAGTCAGTGAATTGGACAAGTAGCAATGGGCAAAATTGGACAATTATTACTAATTCTGCTGTGTAGCTCAATAGAAGATTTCAGCCTCCAAATTACCTTTCAAAACTACTACTTTACCATGAAAACAGAGGATTTGATTCATAGCATGCTTTAGGAAGAGTAGGTAATGGGAAAGCTGTAGAAGTTAGTAAAAGGTTTTTAATGTTTTAAGTGTGCACTGGCTCCCTTACACCATGGCATATGTCTGTAGACATGCTCAAAGCATGATTAGCAAATGCAAAACTAACAGAAAGCTTAAACTAGTACACCAAACACCAATACTTATCTTGTTCTATCAAAGATATAGTAAAAGAGAAAAAATAAATGAAAATAATTTAAAAGGTTGCGTTATGTGTACATGATGAAGAATAACTTCCTTGTAATTCCCTCCTCCATTAAGAGGTTTCTTACCTCTGCCAAAAGTGCCTACAAAAAGTCTCTGTTTCCTTTCAAAGCTTCCTAAAAATCTTAGTTGGAGGACATCTGTTTTCAAAGCAGTAAAATTATTACTTCATACCCTGAGGGGGGCCCCAAAAAAGAATACCTGAACTTTGTGTCATCTTACTGCAACACATGCAATCAATACCTATCATTGCCCCATAAGCTTTATTCAGTTTCATCATGTTGTCTGCTCACTCTGTAATACCATTAATTCTACAGAGCATTTTTTTCTTTCATGTGGAAAAATAATTATATCATGCAAATATTGTTCTTCTGGTGCTAGGCACTTTATATTTCTGTTGGAATTTCAAGAGAAGGAGTGTAAACATGAGCAACAATTATTGAATGTATTTCCTTGCGTTAACATTACTTAAATTAGTGAGTTTCAAATGCTTTGAACAAGAAGTCAGACTAATTTGTGTTAGATGCCTATTTTTGCATAGCCTAGAAAATGCTATTTGCTTAAGAGTTTTGTGAGGAAAGCAAACTCTGGCTAAAAAAGCCAACACTGAGTCTGGTTTCAAATATGTTTATTGATCCCCTTTTGATTGTGGCAAGAATATTGCACTCTTGATGGCAAAGGATTAATAGCATCTGCACAGCATATTCTTTCCTGCAACAAGTTCTTATAGATGGGTATTACGGCAGTTGCGTCCCCAAAAATTACTGCACCAGTGCTCTGTGTAGACATTTAGCTTTATGTCAACCTTTCTGCTACTTCCCGTCTTTCTGAAATCTGAGCCAACATGTTATGAGGAATGTCTTGTCTACACAGGGTTGCAGGGCAATTCTGAAGAAATCATGTAAAGGAAGTTCTTTCCTTACCTGTTTCTCTTGTAGCTCAGAGAGAAATCTTGTGTCATCCGCACATAGCAGAGCCTTTCACATAAACGAGAAAGAGACCAAAGAAAGAGACATGAGGAAAAAGTGTGAAGGAGATACACAAAGGTTACAACTGGTCAGAATTAATGTACATGTTAGGATTTTACATTTTATATGTCCCTTGGACTAATTTCCTTTCAGTCTCAGAATTACTCTCTGAACTCAGATCCAAAGGCATTTTATTATAGACATCAGTACTACTTCCTCATGAAAACATCAAAATTTCATGCAATACTCTTAATAGCAATTTAGAAATTGAGACATACCATTCCATGTCTTAAACAGGTTTCTAATTAATTACAGTGCTAGACTTGTTGGAATTTCATCATACTATAGAGTAGTATCTCAATTAAACCAATTTTACACCAAATCCACCAACATTCTCATTTCAAATAAAAGGAGAAATATATGACAAAGAAAAAAAGAAGGGATTCAAAATGTTAACATAGGAAATGTAAAATTTGAGGTTGCAATAGCATAAATACTTTTCTATAATCACTGACCTGTGACAAACTCTTAATGACATCAAAAGGCACCAAATCTGCCATTAGTAGTGCTTACATTACAATGAGAAATACTCCAGGGATGTGATTTCATGGTTGCATCACTTAAGGAGTTATCTTTATGGACATGAATGTGGGATTTGTACTACAGATTCCTATGCTCCTGCTTACCCACTTCCTGGTCAAAAATTAGCTGCCATATCTCTCCCAATTGCTGATCATATTCTTGCAGAAGTTCGCCTAAAACTTTTATAGCCCTATTTTGCTGCAGATCATTCATATTTAAGATGATTTATACTTATACTACCAGTTTCATTAGGATTCAAAGCATGTTTTTGAGGAGTAGATCACAATGATTTCCTCTTTCCAGACTTTGCTTCACGTTGCAGGTGATGTGAAAGAACACACAGCCTGCACTGCTCTCAGGTAAAACGTTTTTAAACTTACGGCCCAAAGCTCTGATGTATAGGAGCTCTATCACACAGCTCTGATGTACAGCACCAGACTAAAGCAGGTCTGAAAGAACGTGGTTATACATTAGAAAATTCATGGTACAGGTGCTGGATCTTCAGCATGAGATGTTCCCCTCTAGAGATCTGACTTAAGCTGTGTTTATATGATGAAGTGGTGCAGCCAAGAGAAGCAGATTTGTAGAGGAAAACAATTCAAAACAGAGCAAAGAAACTTCCGATTTATATGGTATTTTGGTGTTTCATTTGACTTCTACTGAAGTAATGCCAGTCTCCCCACTGATTTGAGAGCTGATTCTCTGTGTCTAATGAGCTGTAATTAAAAATAGCAAACACTCTCCTCTCCCTCCTTCAAAATATGCCTGTTGCTCATCTGAAAGCTTTCTCTTCTCAATTTGGTAATTATCCCTACTGTATTTCATGATTACTTTTTTCCTCCAAGGAGCAGTGCCAAAAATTAGGAGGCTGTATCAGTCTCAGTAACAAGGTATTCACAGGCTGCTAAATCTGCTTTGTAATTTCAAAAGGACAGTTGTCTTTACCTGCCTGGCAGCCACACATAGGACACATGAGGTAAGCTTAGAGTTGGAGCTCTGCCCAGAGGGATGAGAACTCAAGATCAGAGTCCTGCTATTCCACACAGTGTGAACATGAAAAAAAAATAAGCTAGGACTTGTGTCCTGAGCTAGAGCATCTGCTGATGGTGGGGGAGTCAGCCAAACTGACTGTCAGAAAATCAGTTATTTTTTCTCACAGTCTGATAGTTAAATTACTTGCAAAAAACACTCTGCTCACACCTAGAGGAACCATGTTCTACAATAATTTGTAGACTAATGTTGCTTTCCTAAAGTCTTATTATTTTAATGCATCCTATATACTTCTACATTTTCTACCTTCAAAGAATGAAAGAAGTGAACCCCCCTAGGAGGACTAGTCTACCATTTACAAGAAGGTGCAATATCCCCTCCCAGCATGGGTTTAGACACTGGTTTGTGCTCTGTGATTCCAGAGCTTAAGTTCAGTCACTTCTGAGGTTGCCCATGCAGTTGTGACTGATGTTTTTAAGAGAGCTTTAATGCTCAAAAAGCCTATTTCAATCTTCTGTGGTTTTGCCTTTTGTTTTTGATTTGTTTGTTTGTTCTGAAGACCCACAATCATTCTTTGCCACTTCAGGGGTTTTTTGACTGAAAGTTATTCACCAAGGTTTCTTGAGTTTATTTCAGTTATTCCTTCATCTAATGTACCAGGTGTCTTATTTTCTTATTTTTTACAACAAAAAATGGATGTGTATTTCCTAATGATGTCAGTAGGAGCTCTGTGTAAAAAATAAGGGATTAGATTATTTTACTTGGAAAAGAGAAACAAAGCTGGAATGCAGATTCTTAAATTTTTTTTCTTCAATATAAAGCAAATGTGGTGGAAAAATGTCCCACCTTCCTCATCACTCAGGTAAAATTTTGCAATGAAAAGCCACCAAAGAAACCCGAAACTACAGTCTTAATTCAGAGAAAGTGCTCTTTGAATCCTATGAGAATTTTAGCTAAGGAATGATTTTAGGATCTATTGAATAAGACCAAAATGAAGACTTAAAGTTCACAAGTTGAGAAGAAGCCTATGATGCCAAAATGTCACTTTTATCAACACATATTAGTTCACTTGCTACTGAAAATAAAAAAAAAATCAGAGCATGAGGTTCAGAAGGCAGCCTTGTGAATTCATGATGAATGATGGAATAAGACTTTGACAAGAATCAACATGTTGCTGTAGAAATTGAAAATGGAAAGAACATCAAGGGGAAAAAAAACCCAAACCCAAAACTCAGAAAAGACAGAAAGCATTTCAGTGAAGTGATGCAATGATAATAAATGAATTAGCAAAGAAAGTTGTCTCTGTAATACCAAGGATAAAGCCAGTCTAACAGACAAGGTATTTACCCTGTGTGCTCATCAGGAGTATTTTCAGATATGTTACAGCTCCTTTCCTGATCTGTCTTCATATGGAAACTAAGGTGCATGGTGGGGAAGTTCCTGGTTTGATCTCACTCTGGCACAGAGGTGAGCTGCATATACATTGAGAAATGTGAGCTTAGTGCTATTCCTGAGCCTTCTGGATACACCATTTGCACTCCTGTTTACTTTAGAAGAAGCAAAGCTTCTCTGAGATAAGAGAAATTAAAATGATGCTTTAAAACTGTGTAAAGTACAGTAAAGCCAATTTTAAAATAATTTTTTCAAAGGAAGTAGAGAAAAAGAACAAAGAAACTAAGGCAGACAGGAATGGTTAAATTTATATTGGAAAAGACTGAAAAATAGAAAAAGAGAATACTTGAAATATGTGAGCACTTCCAAGCTGTTTGTTTAAGATGACTGACACTCTAGCAGTAAGTTAAGCTGTGAAATTGTGCCATTTCCATATTTATATTTTTAAATTCCTGATAAAGGAAGACATACAGGATGGAGGGGAGGGGAAGGGAAGGGAAGGGAAGGGAAGGGAAGGGAAGGGAAGGGAAGGGAAGGGAAGGGAAGGGAAGGGAAGGGAAGGGAAGGGAATTCAGCTTTCAAAAGTGTTCTGAGCTTGAAGAGTGACTAATTTGTATGCCATGGAGAGGAAGAACAGGGCCACTAAACATACAGATGACTAAACAGTCATACAATATACTCACTCTGAGTGCAAAACTAGTAAAATTTAACAGCTGAACATGATTTTTTTTTCTGACAGAGTAACTGATGCCCTTATTTGATAAGCTAAGGAATCTGTAAGAAACTGTCTGGAAGAACATGAAGTGAAGTTTATAGTGCTGGCTGTACTACATTTGGATTCTGATAAAAAAAAATTAAGCTCTATTTACTACTAGGTTTTATAAAATTCAGACTACTTTGACTTGGAAGATAGTTATCACTTGATATGACAACCTGGATGACTGTATACACAGGGTATTGATACAAAGCACCACAGTCAATGGCAAAGAGAAACCTCCTTTACCACAGGAATCTGTATTAGACAAGGCCTTGTTTTACTTCATTCAGAACCCCAGAAATACAATAAACAAAGCTAAGAATTTTCATAAACTATGTTGAATTGGGGGGAGCAGACAATGCTTCTTAGCAACAGAGAAGTAATAGCAGAGAATTAGATTTGTGAGTAGAAAGTAATCAAGTCAGATTTCATTACCAAAAAAAAAAAAAAAATAGCAGTTAGTACAATATTCCTAAATGACCTAAATCAAAGAAAAAGACCTAAAACGACTTTCAGTAAGACAGTAAGTTATGATGAGAGTAAACTAGATATGAAGATGCTGTTTGATAGAGCACAAAAGAAGGAGCCCTGCAAATATGGCCTCTTTGTGCATGTCTATCGCATCAGGAAGCCAGGAGGCAACATCCTTATAAAATATCCAATTCAAAGCTCACTGAAGCAAATGGAAGGGCTCCAGCCTCGTCAATAGGCTTGGATCAGGCCCTAGGCATGTCTGTGTGAAGTCACTTGGAACATTTCATTCCCTTTTTAGGCCCAACCATTACCACAAAGACGCTGAGAAACTAAAGGAAGGCCAGAAAACTCTACTACCACAAGCACAGAGACTGGAAAGACTGAATTCAGGGTGGAATGATTTAAATGAGCACACAGGAAGCTTGGATTTGTACCATTGAATATTGTCTTGTTCTGCATTTGTACTTTATTTTCCTGAAGGAAAAGCTTATTCTTTCCAGTAAATAAGCAGTAAAACATATTGATAAATAATGTTTTTAGATCCCTCAAATTTTAATCTTTTTACTGTTTAATTGACAACAGTCAAGTACATTTTTATAAATATGTTCTTAATTTATATCCAATTTTGCTAAAGACATAAAGAAGTGATTCTTTCTAGTTATGATGTCCAAGATTTTATAAATAATCCAATTCATTTCCCCTAGCTATTATTCTAGAAGAAGAAAAAAACTTTTTCCTGCTTTTTAAAAATTTCAATCAGTTTTACAGCTTTGAAAGAAGTAGATAATGAAGTGAACCTGTTAGAAAAATGGAAATTAAGGAATTATTTTCCCTGAATCTATACACAGGGCTGCCACCAGAAGGTGGTTTAGCTTTGCAAAAAACTCTGGTTTCATGTACATGGCTACTGGCTTTCAGAAAGTTCAAAAGGCTTTCTGTCTGTCTTTTGAACTTCCATAGTAGATAAATACTGTACTTTTAAAATTATAAATTACCTTCAATTAGAAAAACTTGAGGTTTTAAGAAGCTTTCCTCAGTTTAAAGGAACCCAGAAGGATCATGGAGTCCCACTCCTGGCCCTGCCCAGGACACCCCAAGAGCTGAGCCCTGTGTCTGAGAGCATTGTCCGAACACTTGAACTCTCTCAGGCTGGTGCTGTGTGTGTTACTGCCCTGAGGAGCTGTTTCAGTGCCCAACCACCCTCTGGGGGAACAACATTTTCCTAATATCCAACATAAACCTTCCCTAACTCAGATTCATGCACTTTCATTGAGAGTCACAAGGATGGTAAAGGGCCTTGAGGGGAAACCTTTTGAGGAGTGATTGAGGTCTCTTGGTCTGTTCAGCCTGGAGAAGAGGAGGCTGAGGGCAGGCCTCATCTTGGTCTTCAGCATCCTCATGAGGGGAAGCAGAGGGGCAGGTACTGATCTCTTCACTTGTGACCAGTGACAAGACTCAAGAAAACTGCGTGGAGCTGAGTCAGGGGAGGTTTAGGTTGGATACCAGGAAAAGGTTCTTCACCCGGAGGGTAACAGCACTGGAACAGGTTACACAAGAAAGTGGTTACAGCACTAAGCCTGCCTCTGTTCAAGAAGAGTTTGGACAATGCTCACATACACATGGTGTGATTCTTGAAGTGTCCTGTGCAGGGCCAGGAGTTGGACTTGATGATCTTGATGAGTGCCTTCCAACACAGTGCATTCAATGATTCCACGATTCTGTGATGAAGGAGAGTACCAAAGAATTAATGTAAGGATAGAGCACCTTACAGCTACTGCTGCTCTGCCACCTGTTCTCAGGTAGTCATGCCAAAAGGCCTTTCAAAGTGAGCCTCTGCACCATTTAAAAATGTACACTCACTCCAGGAAAGCTTTCTTCAGCATGGTCTGCACAAGGAGCTCCTTTCAAACCATAACAATCTTGCTGATATTTCACTTGACAATAATGACAAATTTCGGATCTAGCCACAGCACATTTTTTAGACATTGTTCTGGCTTTTCAAGCTCAAGATGCTAAATGTACCTTTTATGTCTATAATTAGCTTTTCATGAGAGTGTGAAATTTACTCAAGAACTAAGGACCTGAGCCAGCCTCAGTGAACCAGCTTGCTGTCTGATGAACTCCAAAAGAGAGATTAAAAGCTTTTGCTTTTAATGGCCACTGACCTACTGTCTTTAGCAGTACTGGATGAAATTATGTTTCACTAAATCTTGGGCATGCCTTTACTGCAAGGAGAAACATTGTGCAAGGTGACAGAGAAAAAAGAGATGGTCTTGGGATTTAATGTTTGCATTTCTCTTGTTGAAAACATTAAATTTAAGTGTCAGTTATTATATAAGCAGCATTTTATCTCATGTTGGACTTCTGAGAAGTTGGTTTCATCTTGGCCTCCAGGATGTCTTTTCAGAAGGGCATGCAGCCACATAGACTGTAGACTTTCCCAAAATTACTCAACATTTGGATCTTTGTGTTTCAGAGTATTAACGAGATTACAGGTCATAATCTGTAAAAGCTCCCCTGCCACTGCTCTGCTTGACTCCATTCCAGATGAAATCTCTTCAAATAAATCCTGGATCACAATGATATTGCTTTGTGTGTCTACAGCCAAAAAGATGAGAGTAGAAAGGAGGGGAGGAAGGGAAAAAAAATTGTATGTATATAAAAAAAGGCATTTCCTTCAAGGGTAAAGACCTAAATTAATGAAGTTCTTCATTTATCATCTCTGGAATTTTAAAGTATCCATTCTATTAAGAAAGGCTAATTATAATATTTTGGGTAAAGTAATTCATCTAGTGATCTCTCTTCCATTTGAATCTTCTTAATTCCTTATGTCCTTTCTGTGGATTCACAATGTGAACATACCTAGGCAGGCATCTGTTAGTTATGGCAATCTAGAGAAATTACTTAATTAACTATGATATATGGTTTTGTTTTACATTGGAAGTATTAGACCTGTTTTCTTTTAAATGAGAAAAGAAAGGCTAGGTGCAGACAATACACATGAAAGGAATTAATTTAATTTGATGCGTTGCATTAGGCCATTTACTGTTTACTATTCAAGAGAGTTAGGGATCCAACTACCTGTTCTAAATCCTTCATGAGATGAATTCTTGCTCCACTTCTTCTGTTCATGGCAAAGACCTTATGAGTGCACAAGACAGAGAAGGCTACACTTACAGTCAGGAATGTAATTCAAGTAAAAGGTATTTGCAGATTTCCTGTAGTATGACTCCCCACACTGTATGACTACTCCATAGAGATTCATTGCTGTGAGAAGGTAAAATTTAACATCACTGGTCCCTTTACAAGAAGGACAAATTTCTACAGTGGAGAAGGATGGAGTAAACAACTTCTTCAGGATTACTCAAGGGCTCTGTGGAACAAAGATTATCTGAGAGCTCATCATCTTAAGCACCACCTTACTGCATCTAAAATCTAAACATTACCGTTCAAAAAATGGAAGAAAAAAGAAATCAGCTGGCAGTTTTATCTGGATTCCGCTAGATAAAACCAAAGGTTTAACATTAAATCCACTGCAATGTTTGTAAATAATGGAGGTGTTGGTCTCACACTCAGAAATGATGTTTCAATCTCACTGATTTTTCTTCGGTGGCTTTTATACGCTGAAGCCACTTTGGAAAACATGACTCGAGAGCCTTAGTCCCCAGTGACCTTGAAAAAATCTGCTCTATACAAGACAAAGACTGAGTTGCATCTAAAAAGCCTTTTGGTTACTTGTTAAATGAAAAATAATGGCTTTGCTTAGATGTCATGCTCACACAAGAAAAGTCCAAAATTCATGATCTAATCCAGCAATATCTCCACTGTGATGGCACTCCTAATCAAATGTTACACCAGGAAGAACTCAACAGTAAGTCCTATAGTATACCAAGTATTTTGTAGCAAATCTTAGCAGGGTCATAAGCATCAGATCTGGGTTTGGTTTCTTTGCTACATCCAGGGTGTTAGAGATGCTAGAAAGGAAAGTTAGCTTTTTTAGGTATCTTGATTTTGGCTGGGTTTTGGTTATCTGGGAGTTGGGGAGGGAGGGTGGGTTTCCCCCCATAGTTACTCATTTTTCAGGGGAAAAGGCTCTGTAAGAGCCATCATGCAGGGCAAGGAACAGCCATTTTCAAACTGCATCTTAGCACTAGGTTTTCAGATTTAGCAGATACTTTAATTATTTTCTTCATGGTCTTATGACAGTTCATTATAAAAATTATTGGTTCTAGCAGCTGACTACATAGTTATGCTGTATTAAACCCAAACTGACTTATATGAAGAATGGGAACGTTCAGCATCTTTCAGGAAACAAGTCCTAAGTGCCAGGATAACTAGCTTTGGTAAGGCATCAGAATTTAGAGGAAAAACATTGTTTGCTGGGATTATATGCCAGGAAAAGTACTTCTCTTGTTGATGCTTCTGATACTGTTTCCTCAGGATCCATTTTTGACTGCCCAACTGAATGGTACCCAACTGTCTCAGAACAGCAAGCCTTACTCTAAAATGATAAAGGTGGTAGTAGCAACAGTGCTCCTAGTAGCAATACACAAGACTGCTCACTCTTTAGGAGAAAAATGCATATTAATGCTTTGTAAACTAAAATCAATTTTTACACTGTCTTTTTGACTGTCAGACTTTGAGTACTAAGAAAGCCTTGTATGTGAGTTGCCATTACTGAGGCTGCTAACAGGCTGATGTTTTTCCTATTGTCTTGTAAGGAACTCTGCAGAGTTAATGTAACTCCCATCAGTCTGAGAGTCTCCCAAGAAAGTAATTGTAGTATACATAAAGGAGGGTACCTAAAATGTCATTGATACTCTAACATGAATTCTCTTTGAATGTGTCTAGCTGGAGGAAAAAAAGGAAAAATAAGATATTTGTCTGAGGTGGAAATCAGAATGACAGTGACTATTGTTTCTAATAAACAATCACCCAAGGAAACTCAAAAGAAAAAGCACAACAAATTAGATAACCTGAAATCCAGAGACTTGAGAAGAATATTCCATTTCTCTGAGCTGGCAGGAGCCATGGAGGGCCACCCACAAGGGTTCGGCTGCTTACCTTGTTAAACATTGCCTGGTTTCACCTGACATGATCTGTAAGCCTGTAAAGCAGTCACACTTCAAGTGCCTTTCATGTGTACTTCAAATCCTTTTTCTTTTGAGATATTCTTCACTAACAGGATTTCCCACTTTGGAAGGGAGAACTCTTTCAAAAGATGACAAAACGTCTCAAAAACACAGCAAAAGCGAACAAAATAAATACAGGTAAAAACAAAACCAGTTTGGCACAGCCCTAGAAGGCAATGTTAAGTACAAACAGCTTTACTTTCAGCTTTATTGAACAGTTTTATTACTTTACATGATTTTTCACTTTAGTATTGCTTAAAAGCTTGTTTTTCCTGTAATATATACTTTCACAACAAATTACTTGACAGACCAAATGCTTTTGAAAGTGTCCTTGCATCCTTACCATTTGCATTTTGAACTGCCCATGTGGGTCGTACACGTATCACAAGGCTTGTTGCCAAGGCATTCAGCTACAACACAAAATGTTTTCAAGTTCAAAGCCTGTATCATTGTTCACCTCATTCTTATGTTTTTACCCTCACTTCTTTTATATCTCTAGATGTTTCTCTTGCACCAAAAAAATCCTGAATACTTGCTCACTTTTAAAATGTGCAAGCCATAAATGAAATAAAAGAGAAAAAAAAAGGCCGATGCATAAAGATAAAAGATGCAAGCTTTGTACAGCTGCTATACTGAGCAATTTTTAAACAATCAATGTATCAGTGGATGCAAAAAGTTCAATTAACCCATCTATACAGATATTATTGCTCTGTTAGTAACTTTGTCTCCCACTCCAGAGCACGTCTGCAGACCCTGGTGTCAGGAGGGTTCCACACAGGCCTGGAGCTTCAATGAGAAATCTCCAGTTGCAAGACCAGAGCCTTTGTACTGGCAGTCAATGACAGAAAAAATATCTATATTTTAAAATATAGGTCAAGTTACCTGAGTATGCTCTACTTGCATATAGTATCAGTGGTCATCTTTCTTTTGTATGTTTCCTGGTATTAAATTATTCCCTTTCTTAGTAAAGGTTTTTAAAAATAAATAAATATATAAATAAAAAATGATAGAGCTGCTTTTCCCTTCTCAACAGTCAGGTTTTCTCTCTTGAGTGCCAAGTGGGGAGGGGGAGTACAAATCTTGCTTTGAATTTCTTGATTGCATTTTCATGTCTGTTGCCAAAGTTTTTCTTTTCTTTATACTTGTACAGTCACAACAGACACTTGGAATAAACTACTTGGAACATAGTTTTTAGATGCCCTGAAAGTATCTAAAGATAAGGCTTATGATTGAGTGGAATATATGAACAGAAGACAACATCTCCATGGTTTCTAGAAATTCTTTGGGTTTTCTGATCCTCCTTATTTATTCAGCAATCTGCACAGGACTTCATCGTGTCTCATAACCTATGGCACCTGTGATGATTTACAAAAGTTAAGGATTCCATCTGCATACGCACCATTCTCGTGTGTTGTACACCTTTTTCTTTGTGTTTCTACTCATTTATTTTCAAGAAGCAACTACCTCACAGGCATTTGTAGTAACAACAGATTGTTGGACTCATGCAGCCTGAAAGATCATGTTGGGATACCTGTTTCTTACTGAGTATATTGTATCTCACTTGAAATGGTGACATGGTACAAATACAAATCAATAAAAAAGGTACACAGCAGTCTGTGTTATGCTCTAAGAGCAGATTACTGTGGTGATTTGGGGCATGTACTCATAGGACAAGTACTGCCACTGAATAAAACATGTTATGGTTAGACTGCAGTACTTAATCCCATCCAGATTCTGCCTTGAACTTTAAAAAATCCAATCTATCCAATTAATTTGGGATAAATTACTTGTATCACAGAAAGAGAGACTTTTTGTCTCTCTAAAATAAATAAATAAATAAATGTTTAACATAAGGATATGGTGGAAAGAAATAGTTTTCCCCTGGATGAAAGTCTACATTTCAGGATGACAGCCTTCAACCGCTGGGTGGGTATCGAGTTTGAAATTTTGCTTGCATTTTACTCAATGTAAACTTCATATACGCCTATCTAAAAGAAAAATAGGTTCTTCTAGAGCCACTCCAAACACAGGGAAATAGTGCTAAGTATGTGTTGCAATAGCCTTGCCCTTTTTACTTTTTAGCAAGGTGAAATGCTTTGGAAAATATTCTGTGAAGCACATGTTCAATTATTTCAGTTTATGTGTAATTTTAATGAATGTGTCAAGTTATGTATGGGCTCAAGTTAGCATGATGAATCAGAGCCTATGAATGTTGTAAATATAAGGTTCCCTGAAATTTTGGAACTGACAATTTCAATTACACAGGAATGGAAAGGAAAAATGCTGACAAATAGGTCAAAAACAACTCCAACAGAGGCTCTTCAGTAAGAGCAGGAAAAGGGAAAGTTGATGAGGAAGAGTGTATCCAAAACCTGTAAAATGCCTGCAGAAGTATGCTCTTGGCAGTACAGAAATAGTTGGTGGCAGAAGAGAAACACAGAAATTAATGGACCAAAGCTATGCATATTATGGTAGAGACAGAAGTAGCTGCAAAACTGCACTTCCTTTCCCTCCTGTTCTCCACTTTCTGTCCTTCCTCCCCTCTTCCCCATCCAGTGTTTACAAATATGTCTTTGAAAACAATATATTGATCCTCTAAATTGAAATAGAGCTGTGGTACCAATTTCAAATGCAGTTTCTTTACTCCAGCATGCCACTTGCCCTTCCAGGAGGAAGATGAGTAAACCATGATCAGAAACTTAGGCCACAACTCAGTGCCCAAGTACAGATGGGCTGCTGTCACTTTTGCTACCCAAGGATATCTCACCTGGGCTGTAGTTACCACTCCTGGAGCCCATTGGTCTCCTTCAGCATCTGTCACTGGCTTAGGTACCCCAGGATGACTCAGGGACCTAAAAGGTGATGATCAGGCACCCAAACTGCATCCTAAATTCGCTCATCATGTTTTCATCCAGCATATTTGTGCTATTGACAACCACAATTCCAATGACTGGTCAAAAGCTGTGTGTAATGAACAATCATGCATCTGTGCTAAAAGGTCAACTGTGGGAAAACGAGCAGCTAAAACAGTACATTTTTTTACCATGTCTATATAGTAAAATTTAGCAGATCTACATACACTGGTTTATTTAGTATAATTTAAGGCTGCTTCAATGAATATTATACATGGTCCTTATGTCCAATATCTCAAGTTTCAACTTAGAGAAAAAAAGTTGCAAGTGAAGAATGTCTCTTCACTAATTACAAGAAGGTACTTAGAGCTGAGGACAATCACTGAAACTTTCAAGTTACCAGATTGTTTGGGTCAATGTCAAATGCTAACTAGGTTGTACAGACAGAGAGCTGTAATGCAGACACTACTGTGTTATTAAATTTCTGGGAAGTAATAAACTGGCACTGGAAGTGCCAGGAAAAAGGAAAGGAGGAGGAAGAAAAGGAGTAATGTGGAATGGCCCCTTATTCAGGAAACTTTGAAAATGTGCTGCCATAATAGCTGTGGTGAAGTTCCCTTAAATGAGGCCTTGGTATGCTGTGGAATAAAGTCAAAATAGGAGATTGTGGCATTCCAAGTCATCCTGAATAAATGCATACATTGGGCCAAATTGTGATCTTACTCACGAGGGAACAATTTTTTTCCCCTTTTCAATAAAAAAAAGGAGCTGAGAACACTTTAAGATACAGGGCACAAATGTGTAATTATTCTTGGCTAACATGGTAGCTGTTGATCATTTAATGAAACCATAATTACCATATAATGGCAGGGTATTTATATGACAGATTACTACATTATTACAGGGTAAGTGTGTGATTATTTCTGTCCCCAAAATCAGAATAAAAACACATGGAAGAGGAAAAATAAGTTGAAAAAAAGAGAGAAAAAAAGTCTGAATTTCCCAATGCCACTCCCATATTGTTACTCTATCTGCACCTCAATCACACAGCGATGGCAATGGCCACCAGCATTCACGATGGAGCCAAATCTCCTCAGGAAACCATGGCATAGCACAACAGATCACAGGGCTCTTTGCCAAATGGCTGCAGCTCTAGGCTTCATTGTACTCACAGTTCAACTGATTCAATAGCAATTTGGTTGCTGGTCTCTTGTCCTCAGAAGACACTATACTCCTGCTTGTTTAGTGGCATCGTATGCATGATGGATGTAAAAAACTGCACAGAGAGGTCCTTAACTCCCACTTCTGTGCCTTTAGGCGAGAACAGTGAGCTAATGTGGGTTTCAAAGTAATACCAGTTTTGTCCTGGGTGGATGAGTTTAATTTGTCAGAGCTGAACACTATTTGCTATGGTTTGATTTCAGTCAACACTGCTGGTGTCCACTGATGAAATTTTGACCATTTAGTAAGGATTGATTTAAATTGTGGGAAAAGACTTAAATGATTCCATTTATGGGGAAAAATGCGATGACAAGTTTTGAATTTACAAAGTTACAGAGGGAGTTTTATAAGCTGAATACAGTCCATCTCAAGCTTTATGAACAGGATGGCAACTTTCCATGTGGGAGGAAAAATCAAATTGTAAACCCAGCTGATTGACTGATTCCCCAAGCCCTGTATGGGTGTTTAAAGAGCTATGCAATCATGTGCTTCACGTGATACTTGCTTCTGCATCTTCACGGTGCCACTTCAGCTGTGTGGGAGAAGGTGGCCAGCACTCCCTGTTTTCAAAAAGGACTTGTTGAGACAGTATTCTAAGATACCAGTTATTATAAATTAAAGACTTTAGCCCTGAATAACTTCTGAATTTGGTGGAATTCTTAAATCTGGATTTGCCAGATTTTTATCCAAGAAGCAATATTACTGTAGCTATTTTCAGTCTTTGGGAATTTATTTCCTTTTTTCTTCTTGAAGTTCTTTACAGTGAGGGGAAAATGGACTTGAGTAAAAGCCACCTGCTGTTATATTTGCTCAGGATTTATCCTGTAGGTCTGTAAAAGAAATACAGGTTGGAAGAGAAAAGAATTTGGAGGCACTAAGAAATCAGTCTGTGTATATTTATTTAGAAGTTAGCTGTAATTGCAGTACCTTTGCAAATAGCTTCCTTAATAAACTGGTTATTACTCCAAATGGTCAATGATTGCTCATAACTCACTGCTGCTTGGTTACTTCTCTCTGCACAGAAAAAAACCCCACTCTGGTCCTTAAAAGAATAGTTCATGCAAGATGCTAGTGGAAAATCAGTGTCAGAGCTGAACCTGGCTCTCTCTGAAGCCAAATGGATCACCAATACACTCCCAACAAGCACCAGCATTTGTTCATAAAAAGTTACAGGTGGAGAGATGATGCATGTTGCCTGGGAGAGCAATGACTTCTTTAAACTGTTTCACACTTACTGAGTGTTGTGCCTTTTGTGAACTACGCCTCACATTTACTCAAGATGAAAATTAATGAATGAAAGAAGTTTTATGTACTGAACCCTCTGCTTCTGGTATCTCTTTCATACAGGCTGCTTCTGCCTCCACTGCATTTTTAGAACTATAAATAATTAAAATATATGGTTCAAATACCTTTAAAGTAGCACCTATAGACAAAATGGGAAATAAAGTCAGTATTAGGAAGGTCTAAATTCAGGAGATTGAAGTGTTAACGTTTTTGCCTATCTGGTGTTCTTCATAAAGTTTATTCTTATAAAGATAAATGTAGCTCAAAACTGAGTTATTTTAATGCTTTTCAGATTAATCATATTTATGAAGTCCTGTCATCAGGTGCTGGTTCCATTGGATATCAAAAACTAAGACATTCAGCAGCAGAATATGAATAATCCTATGGTTCTTTTTGGAATAGTGATTATTAACATTTTGATTATTAATATTTCCATTAGGGAAAAAATAGTAAGATTTTCATCAGACACAGTTTTTTAAAAAGTCTCAATCACTAAACAGGTCATGAGGAAACGCCTCTCACCAACTCACCTTACGCCTAATATTAAGCTTTTAAAAAATCTTCCAGGAATTAAATCACGTTACTTTGGAAATCCTTTATAGGCATTATAAAGTTGTTATCAAGGACCCAATCCTTTCTGGTACAATAATAATTCACTGACTTCAACCTAACACAGTACAGCTTCAAGCAAGTCTCATGAGGATGGGCTTTAAAATACAGTTGAAAAAAAATTGTAATTACTTATAAATATGTACTATTTTTCAGCTATTGTTATCTGTACTTCTTCTCTCTCATCCATTTCTAAGCAAAGGTCATATATTAGTCATTTTATTATCAGATTCTCCTAGAAAAAAAAATCAGAGGCTCAGGAAATTTTCTCCCAAGCTAAAATAAGTCAACTTCCAGGGTTTCAAATTCTGGCAAGCTAACTTCTCCAAGGTCTCGTAAAAATTCTGGGCTGTTATCTCCATATGCCTGATAGATTTTTTTTTTTTGTGATCGTAATTAAAACCGTCTGTCCTTTCTCTGTGACTTCAGGAGAATGGCAATGAATCACAAGAGCTCTAAAACAGATAGAAGGATAGAGGCTGAGGTTAGCAGCTCAGAATCACTTAATCTGCTGTATTTCATCCATAGAAATGTAGATCCAAAGCACTGCCTCCTAACTCAAACAACTTCAGAACAAGTCACCATGGCAGAAGGTTGTATCACAGTCTTCATAGGGAGAGGGAGGTAGTCCTGGGTTTGGATTGAAGCACAAAGAGATGTAAAATAAACTAATTAACTTGATATAGAACATTACTATCTCTTAACACTAACTTTTACTCTTCTTGTATAATCTATTAGAACTTTCCAGGAATGCGTTCAACAACCTCTCAGTAATACACATTTTTTGAAATAAGAGTGTGAAAAGTGAAACAAATTCATGAATCACAAAAATGACACTGAAAGAAGTACTACAGTCTTATCAACTCAAGAAATACTTAACCTTCGAAACATAATTTAAAAAATTAATTCATATTCTGTAGTACTTGACACTGTTCTTTCTTTCTTACACCTTGTTATCCATTCTCCAAATTTAATTGTTTTCCTGAGTTTTTTGAGCAATTTTCAGTTTTAAGACTTGTCATTTAGAAGAAGGTTACTCACTAGGTGGGTCACTTCCCCCTCTCCTGGAGGCATTGTCTCCTTCCCTTTCAAAATGAGAATGAATTTCAGCAACAAATTGATCTGATCTCAGAACAGGAGATATGGAAGATATAATCTTAATGAAAGTCTTAATAAGCTCATCACATTCCTGAGGATCTTGTACATTGGTAACCTGTTGCTCAGGGAAGAGAAACTGGACGTTTGACACGGTCCTTCGAAGTTCAGATCCTCCCCGATGAGTCAATTTCTCATGCAAAACTAAACAAATGTTCATGTGCTCTGCTCCCATCATTCTCAGACTGTATGTAGCCACCAGCTTTGGCTCCCAAATTCAGGGGGAAAAGCTGAATGTCATGTGAGAAGGACAGCATATGTCTGAAGCATCAATATGCTGGCTGCCTACTGAGACTTGATGACCTTGGCACTCACTGAAGTTCAGAAAACCAAGTATCTCTGAAGATCTAAAACTTAGATAGTATCACTTTTTATTTTCTAAAAGAGTTGGGTACATAAAACTATTTGAGAACCTGGATCTAAGCACACCAAAAGGTAAAACCTTTAAAGTAGAATAAGGTTTGCTGATCAGAGACTGGTTTTCTATCAAACAGTGTGCAGTGCTGCCCTAATAAAACAAAACATGCAACTACCATGAAACAAATACTTTAAAAGGAACAAATGCATTCCTGGTATAATTCTTTTGAAATCAGGAAAAGAGATTAAATTAGAATCAACCTTCTTAGGGAAAAATCTTTTATTTTTAATAAATAGTATTTGTACAGCATATAGTAATTTTAAAAGTCTCTTTTATCAAATTCATTTTGATTTCATGAAAACATGTACAGCTATTAATATAAGCAGGCTTATCAGTCCAATTTCCTACTGAATGTTCTTTCTGTTAGTTTTCTTTGTTTTCTTTTTAGTTTCCTGCTTTATCATTCAGAAGGTTTGCACTGTATTCCTGTACATATTTGGTTTGGTGCCCAGAAATGTATTATTTTAACAGGGCTATTCATTAAAAGTTATTACTTTACAGGGGTTCTACCATGCATACATAATTATATATATGCCCTTCTACGATGAACACTGTGATAAAGTTACCATAAAATGTTTTTCTTTTTACAGTTTATCGTCTCTGCCATTTCAAGTCACATTGATTTGACTAATCCTGGAATCTAACTTTCTAATTTCAATTATTTTTTCAAAAGGTACTAAGCTGTCAAAAAAACTTTTCATTCTTTTTTTCAGTAACATTAATCCTTCAGAAGCTATTGGGACTGTGACTTGTTCTCCCTTTATGTTATCCAAGGAAGCAGCAAACATAGCTGCTAACACAAAGAACTTGCCTTGGCTGAAACCAAGTGATCAATTTTCAGTGACCTGCCCAGCACTGACTGTGATAATTTCTGAAGATCGTTTTTGATTACCACATATTTCAGTAACTCCATGTCACTCCATGAAGAGAGTTTAAGACTTTGAAAAAATTTTTTTTCTTTTGTAAGACTGAAAAAATTTTAATGACCGATTTTATGATGACAAAAATCTAAGTGAACATTTAAGATAAAAAGGTAAAAAGAATGGTATTTCCTTGCAACTACCTGTTTCTATGACTCTGCATCAGAAGACCAGGCAAGAGCAGATAAAAATTCTTCACAACCTTTGCGGAGAGCTGGCATTAAAGGAGAGCTGGCATCAGTGTGAGCAGTGTAACAGAGTATTGTACCAGTGTAGTTGGTCAGGAGCCAACACTTCCAAGTGGACCTGAAAACCATGTTATATGCTGGTGTGACTTCCAAGTTACAAAAATGACTTCAGTTCTGAGATACCTGATTTGTTTCCAGCAGCTCAGGCAGAATGAACAAAATCACCTATTAGACTTGAGGGAGACAGAATATTTAGCAACATTTTCCTGCTTCATTCTCATCACTGCCCACCTGGAGTTTGGGAGGATAGATTTGAGACTTAATCGACAATCTGACGAAGACTTTTTAAGTCCCATATTCACATATTTTGTTTATCTTGTGTTACCCAATACACATCGAAGTTGGCTTATGTCCTTTCTCCCAGTGTTGATGGGACATTAGGTAATATTTTCACTCAAGAGGTTCCACAATTACAGCATTATTCTGAGCTGCAAAGACATTAATGAATATAAAGACTTAAGTATCCAGTGAAACTTGGAATTGCTGTACTTATGCCATAAGAGTTTATATTATAATATTTAATTGATAGGAAATAGATCTAGAGCATAGAGAATATTTTTGAATTGTGGAGGAAAAAAAGTCCTCAACCTAAAACTGCACATCAATTATATAATATTTAATCACTTTGAATTATATGCTTACATTCACATATCTAATTCATGCTTTTGTGTAATATTTTTCCATCGACACAATTTTCTACTGTAATGTTTTTATACAGTGGTGTTTGTGGAATGACAGAATCCATGAAAAGGTAAAGCAAGGGATGTCTCTCACTTCGGGCTCATGTAAAACATTAACAGGATCTAGTTGTGCACCTGCTGTTTTACATGAGTTCCACTGAACGTTTCAGAAGTTAATAGTGATTAAGTAAAAAAAAATGTTGAAGATTGCTTTTCCTGACAAGTAGCTAAATTTATTCTCCATTAATCAAATGTTGCAAACCCTCTAAATGTTCACTGAAGTTAGTTTTGCTCTCATTTCTTTAGTTTTCAGAGAGAGAGGCCATGAATGTGTCTTTTTACAAATGCCACCCTCTGCATGAGACATCAGACTCCTTCAGCCTGATCCTTGTGACTATCTAGCAGAAGCAAGAGCTTGAGGCACTGACAAAAGCTATGGGATATGGGATATCTCACCTAACATTTCTCTCTTGAAAGCATGCTGTAGTAGTTGTGGTCTGTGCTGTTATTGTGCAATTGTCCTAAAAGCCTGGCTGCACTTGTTGCCTCCCCATCCGCTGTGACATTATCCAGGTGGGTTTTTTAATATATTGTGTGAAAGTGATGATACACGAATCTTGTACTTAATAAAGTGGTTTTTGTGCTGCAAGATGAGGCTTCATTGAATGTAACTGCACTGTGTGGGGTTAATTTTCTGTAGCCTGCTACCTTTGACTTCAGTGTCTTCACATAAAAAATGAATCTCCACAACTTCAGTGAGACTCACTTCTACTAATACTGGCCCATTGACTTCAATGAAACACTATTAAAAATTATTCTCAATTCACTTTAATGGTCATTTTTAACAGCATCAGGCCACTGATTCCACTACCTTACTTTTAAGACTGAACGTTCAAACATCTTATAAAGACAAAAGCAAACATCAATATACTCCAGTGAAAACTTGTTTCTTGTGATTGGAGTTGACTTACTGATAAGCAGTACCAAATATTACCTCATAGGAAAGAAAGAAAGAAGCAGTTCCAGACTTTTTTCTAATACTCTCCTATAAACTTTTTTTTGGGGTGTAGGGAAAAGATGAAAAACCCAGAATGATATATTAAAACCAAATGGATTAGCATTCCTCCTTTATGAAAGTCATATGAAAGATCCAATAAAATATAAGTATATATTTTGAGACTAGGTTTGTTTTTTTTTTGTTTTGTTTTGATGATGCTTAGCTTTGTGTGGAGTTGTTTTTTGGTTTTGCTTTTGTTTCATTTTGCAATTTTGTTTGGGTTTTTAAAATTTTTTTTTTGGATGGCTGGTTGGTTGTTTTGTTTTGTTTGGTTTATTTTTTAGGAAACTGCAGAATTCTTCCATGAAATTAAACTGACAATGGAGATAATTGATGAACGAGGAGTATGTTTGCTTTTGCTTCCTTGCTTGAAACAGACTACATCTCAATTACTCAAATTCATGACTGAATGAGGGTTACTGAAGATCTAACCACTATGCTGTACCAGAATGCTCTTCTTATTCTTGTTTTTTCAGAGGGAAAGTATTACCCGACCTGTTTTTCCCATCCATCCAGATCTCAAGTTTGTTCTCTGCTCAAGACATACACATGCCTTCTGATATTTATGTATTAAAATTTGCTTTGTTTGAGCTCTTGGAGTTTGTTATTCATTTGGATTTTTTTGTTCTAACCCCTGATTTAACTTGAAATCTATCCCTCTACATGCAAGACAATTTTGCCATTTTCCTTCAGAAGCCAGACAATTTATAGATGAGCTCAGACCAAATAAATCAGGCAAGATATATTTATAGGTACAATATACCATATATATTAATATATATTTTTAATCAACATCACGCTGTCACTCTGCAGAAATAATTAGCTGTTAGGAAGGCACACACTGCTGCCATCCAAGCAGACACAGTTGCTGGTACCCAGGCCAGGACACCAGAGCAGCCAGCGGTCAGCCAGCCCCTGCATACGGCTTGTGTCCATTAGTGATGAAGTGAGGCCTCTTTGTTTCCCTGCATTAATTCACTTGAATGACTGTGTAACTACAATCATCTTCAGATTGAGCAATTTCTCCACAAGAGAACATTTACAGCAGTTCTGAACAAAGAAATAGAGATTCAAATGCATATTAACTTCAGTACTTGGTGGAGGGAAAAGGCATTGACTCATCTCTGGCTCCCCAGTTCCTCTTCTCACAGCACGAAGCCTCAGGAAATCTTCGGTTTTACTCTCCAAACAAGGACTGTATCTCAGACAATGGTCTCCATTTTGGGCTGACTAGACTTCTGAATACTTGTGCATGAAAACCAGTGGCCTAACATTCCAAGTTTACAGGAGAGCCAAATTCTAGTGCCTATATATGATAGTGAGGATTCAACCCTGGAATTCTTTAGAAAGGCTAGTATTAATTTATCACCTTGCAGCATCATAACTGAACCTAGTAACAAATCACCAGGCATCTGCTTGCAAAACGATGTTATTTTTTTAAAAATGGAACAATATGCCTATGTTAAAATTAGCAATATCAAAATAAAGTTCCTACTTGAAGAAATATTGTTTGGTACTTATAAAGGTACATTCAAGTTAGCATGTACAGAGCATGCATGTTGGGGTTGTTTTCTTCTTTTTTTTTTTTCTTCCCTAAATGTTTGTTTTCCTTGAAAGACATATTAAGGGACAATCTTTCAGGTTTTAAGGATCTTTGTAACTAATAGTGAAGACAGCAGATATTTTAAACTCTACATTTAATAAATTAACTCCAGACATGTGTGATCCCCAAACCAAAAAGCACCACATGAACACATGTACACAGTCTCCTACTGATATCAGGACTTACAAGTAAAAGGAAGACAGAATGATTGGAAATGTCAAGCATCATCTGCTATAACAATGGTTTGAAGAGTTTAGAGTCTCTAAAAAGTCAAATTATTTTGCATTATTCCCAGTCACAGACTCTTCTTCACCTAAAAAGCAAATGTAAAAGAGCAGTGTTAGTGGAAGTAGCAAGGATTCATAAAAAGATTCTGAAAGATAAGAATACTATTGCTATTTAAACTGAATAATTCTTCTTATCTTCAGATATGCAAACTTTGAAGTATTATTAATGCACACCATAAAAAGTGTAAGATGTACAATGAGTTCAAGAAAAATCTTAACCTTGGTTTTTTTTCTTCTTCAGGTGTTTGATATATCAGCTTTAGTAATTTTATTGATGCAAGACTTTTTTGCATATGATATCCTCTTTATTATGGAGATTTTCACCCTTTGTATTTATTTATAAGCTGAAAACAGTTGACTAAAACTGATTAGAATCAAAAGTTCAGCCCAAGAAAGAGTAACAGATTAGAATATATTCTAGATAGAACTAGTCACTGTGCTTGGTTGGCATATAGTGAAGGACAGGACATACAGACAAGCCTTATTGAATTGATGGCACAGAAAATAGCATGGACTGTTAGTAAAATTCTTCAACACAAATTGTAACCTTTTTAATGAATTAGTGATTGCATTTTAATCTTAGACAAATTACTGCTGTATGACCAAAATACTCAAATTTTACTTCTACCTGTATTATAGTTTTTATCTCCATATGGTTTAATTACTTTAGGAAAAAACATTGATTTAGTTCAGTTAAAGGAAGAAATAAATAATGATTATTACATGTTGCAACTATGAAAAAACTGACACTGTACAGATGTTGTTGCTGTTGTTATATTTACTTGTGTGGACTCTCTGATATTTCTTCTTGTTCCATACTAAAAAAGCCAAAGCTATATTAAATTAAACACTCTTGAAAATCCGTAGGAGGTTTTTTGCTGGAATAAAGAACACATTTCAAAAGAAATGACAGTTTGCTGAAGGAGTTGCTGTTGCTTTTCCTTCTGTCTTATGTATGGAGAAGAAACAGGCCATACAATCAACAAGTGATAATTTTCACCAACATGTCCTATTGAGGTACTAGCAAAATGCAGTTATTACTGGTTGTCAAGTTATTAAAGACAAATAAGGATCCATATTGGGGCAAAAATAAAATGGTACAATAAAGCCTCTTTAATGAATTTAGAACTAAGAGAAATTGTAATTTTCTTCCAATAGACATCTACATATACCCAAATTATAGATACTCTAGAGCCAAATACATGTTGCCTCAAATGCATAATGAAGAGAAGAGCGGCTTAATTCTGTAATACCTAAAACATATCTTGACAATGAGAAAATCACATTATCTGTTTCCTTCAGAGAATCCAGAAATTCTCCATACAATATGTTTCCAATACCTAATTTTGTTTGAGTCTCAAAAGTCACAAAGATGTTCTCTATGTTGTCCACTCATTGTTATAAAAATGAGACAATATGATATACTGGGAGTGAAAAATCAAGAATGTTAAGTAGCCTTCCTGAGTAATTTCAAACAAAAGGACTATTCAAGTTCCTTTAGAGACAAACTACAGTCCAGACCACTTTCTGATAATGAAAATACACTTTGAGGTGGTGAGAATACTTACAACCAAAGAAGAAAAAAAGAAACTAACTCAACACATTCCAAATTTGGTACAATTTACGGCCAGTCTATGGGCTATCCTATCTGTGAAAATGAAAATAAAGGTCTAGCAGTGAACTAAGAAGTTCACTGTAACTTACTAAAAAGTAACGACCAAGTGTTCTCCAGTTTTGCCAAAATTAAAGTCCCCAAGCAAGGAAACCTGAAGCCTGAAATGTAAGGACCCTTCTCGAGTGCTCCATGGCACACTGGTAGTTATTTTCAATAGTTTCTATAGTATGGATGGCAACAACAGAAATGCAAGTAATGTGCATGGAGGTCTATCTTTGAAGGGAATAAAGATTCCTCTTTAAGGTTTGTGACAGACCACATAAAAATACTAGGAAGGTTTGGTTGGGTTTTAGCCCAAGAGAAATTTGAAATTGAAAGAGTAAGATTTGATATATGTTTAAGATTTGATACGTGTTTAAGTTTTGAAGACCACCTGTGATTATGCTTGATGCTTGAATTCCTCAATTAAGGAAAAAAGGAATAAAAAAATTTGGACAATCATCTTCACAGGGAGAACTGAAACTGCAGAATAATAAATAGTTACAAATAAGGATGGGACTCTATTAGAGATTCCTATGCCTGGACAAAGATGCCTTTTCAGATAGGCTAGCCTGCATTCAAGCTTTTTGACACAAATATATATCCCTATAAGTTTTGATTATTTTTGAAAAAACACTAAGACCAAAGATCAAAGTATTTATTTCTGATCCTTATGTATGCTTGAAGTTTCAGACACTGTTAGCAGAGTCACAGATGTATGTGGTTGCCTACCTGCGACCACCACACAGGAACACAATGCACTGCCTTCAATGAGTGGAAAAATAATGCTGTTGTAAACAGAAAAAGCCCCTCCACACCAGCTAAGGAGAAGCATGTCTTTAAGGACCTAGCACAACTTTAAACTGCACTGGATGCAATTTGGACAGCAGGAGATAAGACACAGGCATGGGAATATTCTGGTTCAACGTTCATTGCTACATGACTTAGCAGAGCACTAACAGTCACTACCAAAGAGAGAAGGCGACACTGGGCTGTACCAGGCTAGTCTGAAAGACCTCTGAGTGAAAGCTCAATGCTTTTTTGCTGTATGTATAATTAACTTGGATTCATTCATCAGAAAATAACTAGGAGAAAGAGAGCATGTTCTGTTTCCATTCCTTCTGATTTAGAAGAGACTGACCACTTCATAGGGGAAAGAGTAAGAATCCTCCTCTAAGAGCAGAAAAAACCTTGAGCTGTGTTTTGATCCTGCCTTTCCAGGACACACCAACAGGTGCTTCTGCAAATTATTTTGTTTAGGAGCACTGACAGAGGCTCCAAATAAATGTAAATAAATAAATGAAGTGAAAAGTATGATGACTAGCCCTGTGTTTTTTAAAGTTTCAATTATAGATGAACAGGATCAAAAATCTAAATGTGCTCAGAACACAGGATAATATGGCAGCATTTCTTAGAAGCCCTGGAGATAAAAAACACCTACATGATTTGTTTTTCCACTTTTTCAAATAAGGCTTCTTACCAGGCTGTGTGGCATGAATCACGTTTTTGTAGGGGTGGAAGCAGCAAAATTTAGTTGTGATCTCCATGGTCCTAATTTGATGTCAGTGAATTAGCAGATTACTTTGGAGGCATAAGACTGATCTTGAAGACAAGGGAAATGGATATATAGGTGCTAAAACTGCCTGGAGGAACATCACAGATCTGCAGAAGCAGGTAGAGTCTGAAAAAATGAGCTGGCTGCCTCTTGATCTGCTCGAGGTGCCAGAAAATCTGTGGGTGATCAACACTGCAGAAAACCTCTGGTGCTAAGAGAGAACTCATTCACTGAAATTTAGGACTAGAGCAAAGTATACAACACACAAGAAATTGACTTTAACAACTGATGCCCCAGCCTTGGAGGATGACTTGTGCTTTGTTGTTACATGGTGGGCCAGAGGTGCTCCTTTGCTCTCACACAGAGAGTAAATTAAGCTAGCTGAGGATAGGGAAGTGGTGATACTCCTTCCTGAGGCAGCTGCAGTGGTCAGAGCACAGCCCAGATACATACTTGTGGGAGTGTGAGCAATGTATCAGTGTTTCTCCACTGTGGATGCCCCATGCTCACAGGGCTCCCAGCTGCCAGTACCAATGAATGAGATCCTGAGATGAGCCTCAAACCTCGGCTGCACTTTCCCAGCGGCAGCGCAGTGCACTAATCGCTGAGCCATTGGGATAGCCCTGCAGGGCATTTCCTAATAGTTTTGCTAGTTCTTCCACTGATGTCCTTATACATCTTTTATGATTTCGATAGTGATGCTATGTTCCCCAGGCACTTTCCTTCTATCTTACTCTCTGTCTGCTTTTTTTTTTTTGAGTACAGGGGGAAGGGGCTACCTTAAACTTGCCCTTCATTCCTAGCAAAACCTTCCAGAAAAAATGTTTCCCTTGTCCATTCTTCCAACCATGAGTGCATGTCAAAGAATGATGAAGATGGAAAATACTTGAGTTCTTTCATTTAAGTTGTGATGGTCTTTTTCCTGACTTCATGTTCTATTTAGAGCTTTTTCTTCTAAACAGATGAACAGACAGTTCTTTTGGATTTAAAATTAAACTCAGAATATTTTCGTTAAACTGCATTCGTTGCTTTTACAAAGGAATGAAAACAAAATGCAGCACGTGACATCATTTGAAAGAGAAAATTATGTTATCTTATATAGTTCTAGAAATAAACTGTATTTTTTTAACTGTGGCTCTTTTCTAATGTGCACTGCTGATACATAGTAAAAAGGAATTTTTTCCTAACTATATATTTCTCTCACATTATACATATATAAACTCCTCTGGGAATAACTTGAGCAATATAACTAGAGATAGGAGGTAGCTGATATATGTGAGGTATTAATATGAAAAATATTTTCACTGCTTCTATGTTATAAAGCTCTTGGAGTATTACAGACAACAAAAGTATAGGTCAGTTAAAGTATTTCCTTATCCCTATGCTGCCCATATTTTTTTTTTCCTGCAGGTCCATTTTGCCTTGTTTTCTTCTCATCTGTTATTTTCATTTTCCTTCTCATCTTTCATTCACTATTATACAGAGCACCTTTTGAGGAGCTTCTTTTGCTTCCCACTGACGATACATACTGGCAGCAGCAACCGAAGCATCAGTCAGTGAACACTTGTAGAGATGGTGAGTTGTAAAATAATAAATCGAATATTTAATACTTAGACAGAAGATGTGGACTTTATCTACACTTAATGGGTGGGGAGGCTGATTACTCATTCATAGCTACACCACTTGTGAATGATGAGGTCACCCCTATCTCAGGAAGATAAATGCCATATCCTGTTATGACATATTCCTTTTATATAAAATTAGTTCAATTTTCTCACTAGTGAGGAATCAGTATAACTAAAAAAAAATCACCTCAAGATAAAGGCATTTTTCTACTGTAATTCATTATATATCCTATTTTCATTTTATTTCTCTTCTGTTTTGTTCTATCTTATCCTGTTCTATGTATACTATTTTACTCTCTACCTAAATGATATCTGACTAAAGTGAAGCAAAAATTAGATGATACAATGAAGCTTTGTAGCATTCTCTCTCATACCTGTCACAGGCTCCTTCCAACAGCAGATAATGAAAATTCAAAGTCAAACCATTTAACTTTAAGTAAATGGAAATGAATTTCCAGAGAAGAGATATTTTTTCACCTGTGAAAGGAACAGTAGTACACCGACAATGCGAATAAAGATACAATATATAATTGTGATAGAGAGGTATATGAAAAGCATAAATATTAAATGCTATTGTATTACATATTGTCATGTGTTTTTAATTTTTATCTTTGCTATGTTGTTGCCTGAGAGGAAGGTCTACCGCACATAGTTAGAAACAGCAGTACCCTATTAAAATATTTCTTTGCTTAATCAATACTAAAGCAACTTGCAGCATATCTTGCAACAGTGTATGGTATTGAGACAAAAACTATGTCACTCAAGCACCAGAAGCAGTCAATAATTTGACCAACATGAGAAATAAAGTAAATTAAAAATATTGGGGTTTATTCTCATCTCATTTATGCTAGCGTACTGCAGCAAATTAAGTTAAATCCATCATGGTATGTTGTAGCACTGGTGAAATATGTGGCAAATTGGGTCCACACTATTTACATGGCACAGAGTATAAGCTTGATGACGGATATTTTCATCGGTGTATAAAATAAGTCTCAGAAATTCCTACTGGATTTTACCATTGTGATTAATTTGGGGGAGAAAAAGATACAATCAAAATGGACTTTTCTTCAAACATGAGATAATGTTTCTTATTTGGTGTCTTTTAAGAGCTATGACAAAGAAAAGGTTTCTGGATTCCAGTCATTCACAAACCTACCTTTGAATCCTGCTTGTCTTCTAGCACATAAAACTATTTGTCAGTACTTCCAGCGATTCCTTGGGTCTACTTGTGCAAGCAAAGTTATCAAGACCGATCTTTTAGTTACATTAACACTTAGGATATTGATAAACACTCATAAAAGACCTTATTAAATATCGAGATATCCTGGTTCTGCCTACATGGATGAAAAGCAGTGACTTTCAAGACTAAGCTGAAGCAAGCTTGGCTGAAGGCAGGCTCTCCGTCCTGGCTGTCTGAAACGTGAAAATCTGCTTAGAGTTGCCACTGTAGAGCAAAGAGTGACAATCAATGGATGGGGACTTGGACATGATTACATCCACTCTACTGCCTGGCCATACACTGACAGACAAAACTACTGTAATGGAGTGATCATTTGGAAAATGGCTACTGCCCACATTTAAATTCCTTTCAGTGTTATTCCATAGCCAATTAGAGTGGTAGCCCAGCCTATATTCATGCCAGTCTTGCACTATAATGTAAGAAAAAGGAAAGGAGCAGCTCAGAAGTCTTTAATTATTCCTCCAGCCATTTATTGACCTGCTCTCTAAAGGCCATATAGGGGCCTTCATCTGCATGCAAAATTCCTATTGACATCACTGGGAGGGCCACAGGCAGATGGAGAGTACTTTGTAAACCTTACATTTTAAATATGTTGTAGGAGAAAGGCACAGAATTTGCAGTGCTTTAAAAAAGTGAGCAGCTTTATCTAATATTGGTCTTTAAACATGGAGTTTGAATAACAGTTTTCCTAGTAATAACAACCCCCCTCTTCTCCGCAAGCTATCTAACCTACACGTTTCTGTAAAGTCTTCATATTTAACACTCAAACAATTGATGTCCCTACAGTATAAACAGGATAGATAATGAATATAAGTGGGATAGAAAATTAATCCTACTTGCGAGGAAAGAGAGTCATAATTCACTTAGGCTTCTCAGCTCTTACGTTATGAGGTCTTCAGCTAACTCATGGGATCCATTCCACATCCCACAGATGCTCATTATGAATTCTTTTTATGTGCAACATGTGGGGACTAACCAGTTTCATATCTCCTGGTATTAGCTGCAATCCAAAGCATTTTGTATTAAAACAGAATGCAAACACAGATGCTATTTAATACAAAGGATTTGAATGCAGTCTCTGTTTTAACATAAAGTTGGTGTGTCTTAATTTGCTTTGAAACAGCAATGGGAAGAAAAGTGAAGATAAGAGGATATTTTTAGATTAGGAGCCCAGCTTTGACTCCAAAAGGCACATTTGCATGGGAAAAGGGGAGACTGGCCCAGGTGACCGCTTTGATTCATGGAAGCAAAGGTTACAATGCCTTTGGAGCGAGGGGGAAGCCTGGGACCTCTGCCCCATTCTGAGATGCTGCCATAGCCTTTTCAACACTACACATATTCTGGACTGGTACTACCTGTGTTCTGTCCCATGCAACTCCTCTTGGTACGAGCCTCGGTTTCCTCAGAAAGGAGTGAGCAGCACGGCTGCTGTTTGTGTAAGGTGCACTAACACGGCGTGTTACTTTCTGTTCTAGCTGTCCACTCACTGGGCTGGCGAAGAGTCCAGCTCCCCACAAGCACCATGCTTTTTAGCTCCAGCAATCAGCAGCTTGGGGCTCCAGGTCCGTGGTTTTAGAGGCGCCCCCAGAAGTGAGGCGATTTGGTGGGACCCTTCTGCGGGAGGGAGTTTTTCTGCCGTACCCCTGCCGCCTCTGACTGGGCACAGCCGCCGTGCTCCCTCCGGGACGGGATCCTCGCCCCTCGTCTCCCACTGCAGCTGCGGGAGGAGGGAGCAGCCCGAGCAGCACTCGCCGAGCACCATGGCGAGAAGTGCTCGAGTCTCCGTGTCCCCTGCACCGCGGCTGCCCATCCCAAGGCCGAAGCAAAGCGAGGCAGCCACCTCGGTAAAACCGAGGAGGTTCCGCCGCCGACCCGCGCTAACGCCCAACTTTCCGCGCTTCCTCCCCGGCGCCCGCCCCCGCGCAGCGCCGCGGCCAGGCGGACTCGGCGGCGAGTGGCCCCGACCGGGGCAGGGGCGCGGTCCCGGCGGGCGCAGCGCGGCGTCCAGGGACAAGCGGTTGGCGGAGGCGGAGGAGCGCAAAGCCGGCCGAGCGAGGCGGGGAGCTGCGCGCAGCCCCGGGTGGCACAAAGGCGCCGTGGAGAGGGGCGGCGGAGGCCGGGCCGCTGGCGCTGCCGGTGCGGTGCGTGCCGCGCCCGGAGGGCAGCTCTGCGAGGGGCTCTGCGCAGCGCCCGCTCCTATAATTGATATGTTGAAGCAGCAAGAGGGATCAGTGCGTGCATAGACAGCACACACCTTACAAGTTTGACTCGCAATAACATTGCTGCACACTAGGAGGGGAGGAGAGCCAGCTCCCCAGAATAAGGAACAAACTCTGCCTTTGCACAAAAGCGGCGCATTTCCTCGCTTGTGAAAACCGTCCCTTCATAGAGAGAAAGGAGACGGAGGGGGGGGGGGGGGTGCGGGGTGCCTCTAGGAGAGCAAAAGCAAGTTACCAAGAGCGAGAACTTGTGCTGCAACAATCCTCCACTCTTCCTCTTCTCCTCAGGACTCTGGGAGCAGGGATATTCCTCCCCTCTTCCCCCCGCCTTCCCCCCCCCCCCGCCCCCCCGCACAGTTGGCGCTAGCCCAGACTGTGGTCAGCCGCCTTTATTATTACTTCATTGAGACAGAGAAATCCTCTAAGGCTTGCATTTTGGGTGGAGGGTGGGGGGTGGAGGGACGAGAAGGAGGAGGGAAAAAAGGCAACATTTGCTGCTCATCATTTTCACTGCACCGCTAAAGTAATTGCGCCCCCCTCTCTCCTCCCCGTCCCTCCTGAGCTTGGATTTTTCTCCTATATCTACAGCTCCAGTACTATTAGACATACCTTTTTTTTTTTTTTTAAATTTTTTTTTTTTTTTGTAGCTCTGATATTCCACCTCTCTTCCCAAATCTTCACGCGTTGCATGTTTGCAATTCGGTAAATTCCCCCCCACCCTTTACCCCTAGCCCCCCCAAACTCCTCAATCTCAGCCCAGCCGCTCACATCAAAGCGCCCGTCCTCACTCACAGTGGCCGCCACTCACTAATGGGATTGCAGTGTGCCTGGCTCTGCTGCTGCAGCCGCCGGAGGGAGAGTCGCTGCTGCTGCACCTCTTCGCCGACACTCGCCGGGTGCTGAGCCGCGGGGATGATCAGGATCTTCCCGGATTTCAGCGTGCAGGTGACGGCGGCGGCGGCCGGCGGGGCGGCCGGGGGGGTGCCGGCGGCGCCGGGCATGGGGCGAGCCGGCGCCGCGGCCAACGGCAACCCGCAAAACGTCCAGGGCATCACCTCCTACCAACAACGGTGAGCACCGAGTGGGAGAGGGGTGTGCGGCTCTTCTTGTGGCTTCCTCACTTGCTTTTTCTTTGTGCTTTTGTGTTTCTTTGTTTTCCTTTTTTTTTTTTTTTATCTCTCCTTTCTGTTTGCTGGGGGTGGGGGCTTGGTTGGAGGGGGAGGGTGTATTTTTTTTGTTTTTTCTTTTTTTTTAAATACAGCATCTTTTAAAATGCACTGAGAAGTAAACACAATCTCCTACTTTTGTCTTGGATGAGCTGTAAAGCAACAATAGAAAAAAAAAAGAAAAAAAAAAGTGAGATCCCGGCATCTTAGCTTGGCTGCTGCAAAGTTTGGGATCCCGTCCGCTCATCCTTTCTAAAGAGGAATTTCTCAATGTCAATGCCTTGTGCAAATCCCAGTGTGTGGCAGCCAGGGGGATAATTGATCATGGTATGCTGATTGATAATTTTCTTTCAACCAAGAATGAGAACAATTTTCACTTGGGGTTGCACACTTGCAATTCCACATTGTAGTTTTAACAGTTTTAGCATGTCACCTGTTACTACAGGGAAATATATCCGAAACCCTAAGTATACTCAGCACTGTTATTTTTTTTCATCTTAAATGCATTCTAATGCAAATGCAGGAAATTCACAGAGAGCGCCTTTAGGAAGCAAAGCGTAGAAAGTTGGCAGTAAGTCATAATGAAGTTTAAAGACGTTCCCCATTTGCCCTAACAATTCATCGATATATGCTGATACTAACATGAAGCTTAATTAATACCTGACATTTCTTTATGTTTCTAAACCTGAAGTCTGAATCTCTTAGTTTGCTTTATCATAAGCTTATACCCGAAGCCGAATCCTCAAAAAATGTAGACAACAGATCTACTGAAATAGGAACAAAATGTTTACATTTCTCTAAATGCAATAAAAAGGGCACTGTCCCGAGTATCTTGTTTTCCACTATTGCATTAAGTACCGAGAAGAATGCTGTATAATCTTAACTGTCCAAACTAAACGTCTGTATGATATAAAAAGAAAAAAAAATTAGGATGCTTCAGCATAATTTGTCAAACTTAATCGGTTTAGGAGCCAGATTTAGATAACTGACCATTGCCTGCTCTGTCGTTCAGCAACTTTGTGTTGCTTCCCATAGTTTTGATGTCTGTAATAGAAAACGTTTGGTGGTAACTTTTGTAGGCTTTATCAAATGAGAGTTAATAGGGAGCTGATACTCTTGAAAGAAGCCCTGATGATACCTAAGGATGTTCTTAGCTAAGAAACATTTGAAACTAAGCAGGAGTCTTGTTTTGCTCAAGCAAACACACCAATCCTTCATATACTAAAAAAAGAGAAAAAAGAAAAGGAAAAGTCTTGAATGTGAGAGTTATTAAGAATGGATTAAAGTTTCTTTCTTTTTATGGTTTCTGTATGATTTTTGTCACTTATAAAATATTTAAATTACAATGGAAACTGACGGACACTTTAACGAGGAAGTACAGGCAGCAATCACAATAGTTTAGTCTGTGAAGTGGGGAAGTCAAGGGTCAGAAATGTCAGATTGGCTTTTAGACAAATGAAAGAGACCTCTGGAGACTTTAAGTTAAACAGAATTATGTAGACAAGGCAGCACATAATTTTTTTAGTACTTCGCGTTTAACAGTTCGGTTATATCAATCTGTAATCTGGAAGAAGTTATAAAAACAATACTTCTCTGACAAACTACTAACACCTCTAATCCAAATAGTGCTTAGTAGATATTCGAGTACTTTTATTACCAGGAATCCAGACCAATCTGGATGGCTCGCACACTGACCTACGAGGGGAAACATTTATACACTTCTTCCAAATTTTCACTATATATTGTGGATGAAACAGCGTGGTTTACGTCGAACGATTTTCCTTCGTGCTTTCTGCTAACGCTCAAAATACAGCAGACACGACACCCCTTTACTCTATTGCCACAGCCGAGGAAACACCTGTTAACTTTTTTTTTTTTTTTTTTTTTAATCCATTTCGGAGGCGAGGAGACAGGACTGCCGGCCGGGAGCGGCATCTGCTACTTTGCAGGCAGCCCCCCCCCCCCCCGCAGCCCTTGGTGCCCACCTTGCCCGCCCGCCCGCCTCCCGCGGTCCGGAGCGCACGCAGCGCGGCCCTGCCCGCCCGCTCCCGCCGCTCCCGAGGCCGCCGCCGGCTCCGCACGTGCGCGGCGGCGCCCCCGGACCGCGGCCGCGCCCCCAGCCCCGGGCCGCCCGCGCCGCCTGGCGCAGAGTGACGCCGGCCCCGGTGCCTCCTGCGCGAAGAAATCCTTCGGCCCCCGGCGCGCGGACGGCGCCCCGCAGCCAAACTTCCAGGTGTTTTGCTGACTTCTTCCCCCTGGCTCTGCCCTGCGGCTCGCACACGCTCTTGGCCCCCAGCCTCCTCCCCTCCCCCCAGAAAACTTTTGGAGTAGTCGCGGAAACGTTTCTCGTGAATAAATGCGCCCGACCTCCGGGGCTTGCCCCTTTCCCCAAGGAAGCCCGTTGGATTTTCCCAGGGAGCCAGGATCAGGCCCGAGCAGCTGTACTTCCAAGGGAGCAGCAGAACAGCCACAAAGTTACCTTGGAGATGAAAAGCTTTTAGCGAACGAGCGATTTCTTCTTATAAGGGCTAGCAGCGCTCGGGTTGTCCCGTGTCATGGAAGGAACGATTAAGGTAGCGGTTTCTTTTCCCCGCTCTTTTACTTCATGATTAGTTTCATAATCTCCAATAAAACTACGTGAAGTGCTACACCTTTTGCCAACAAAGCGGGTCATCACTCTCAGCTCACATTTCCAGCATTACGCCTTTTTGTCCCGCTAGTACCCGATGCCCACTCTCAGGACGTGCGGGCGCCTTCTCGGAGGCGGCTGGGGGATGCGCGGGGTTCCCCCGGCCCGGCCCGGCCCGGCCCGTCCGGGCTGGCTCCGGACACGCCCGCGTACGGCCCGGTGGGTCGCAGGGCCCTCGCATCCCCCGGACCGCGGCTCCCACCCGAGCCCGTCCTGCACGGTGGCAGCTCACGGGTGACACGCTGCCTGCGCCCGGCGTGTTCCCGCCGCGCTTCTGCGCCCCCGGAGTTGCAGAGAGAGACCCTGCCTCCCTCTGCTCCTCTTCCCTGCTGGAGCCCAGACTCCAGAGGAAGAAAGTGTGCGAAACTGCAACTGAGTGGCGTTGTTGCGCCGGCAGCAGAGACTGTGTCCCCTGCACGCAGAGCGGGAGCGGAGCTGGGAAAGCAGCTGGAAAATGCCCAGAAATACTTTCACAGCGGTCAAGCCTGGAGATCCCTGACACCCCTCCTTCCCTCCCCCTCCCCCGCCCCGCTAGCCCGATGGCCTGGCACCCCGCGTAGCCCGGCCCGCGGGCGCGGGGGTGTGTGTGCGAGTGTGCGAGAGTGCGTGTGCGTGCGTGTGTGTGTGTGAGTGTGTGTGTGTGTGTGCGTGTGCCGCACCTGCCGGGCGATGCCAGCGGCCGGGCTGCCCGCCGGGGCTGCGCCGCGGCTCGCTCTTCCCGCCGCCGCCGCCGGCCGCCGCCGCTGCCTGCGCTGGGCATGTCTCTGGGGCCGGCGGGGCCCCGGCTCCCTCCGCTCCTCGGCTTATGGACGGCGGCAGCGGCAGCAGCAGCGCTAGCAAGCAAGCGAGCGAGCAACCTGCACCAGGACTGCGCGGATGAGTGGGAGCCCGCGATGCTTTGGCCTCAGTACTTTTCCTTAGCCTGTCTGGCTAACCGGGGCCATTGCTGCCGCCGCTGCTGCTGCTAGACACACAACACACACCAACATCAGGAGGGGGAAAAGTAAGGGAGAGAGGAGAAAAAAAAAAAAATCCCAGGAAGATGGCGCCCACCAAGCCAAGCTTTCAGCAGGATCCTTCCAGGCGAGAACGGTAACACTTTCTCTTTATTGAACCTGCAGCAGCAGCAGCAGCAGCAGCAGCCGCCGCAGCAGCGCCGGGCCGGGCCGAGCCGCCTGCGCCGGGGGCCGGGGCTGGCTGCCATGCCGGGGTGGGGGGACCTGCCGCCGGCACCCGCTGCTCGCACAGCCGGGCACCGTGAGTTCCTCCTAGTGCGCACCGCCAGCCGCACGCACACACTCACACACACACAGACACACACACACGCACACACTCAGAACAAGCCGCGCAGCAGCGGCCCCGCACCGCCGCGGCTGCCGGAGCCTGTGCTTGGCGGGGCGCGTTGTGGAGCGGGCGTGTGTGTGTGTGTGTTTGTGTGTGCGCGGTGGCGGGAGGCCCCCCCGGGTGGCCCCCGCCGCTCGGCGGCCCTGGGGCGCCGCGCCAGGCCCGGCGTTCCGGGCGGAGGGGCCGGCCCCGCCGGTGCGGTTCAAGTGCGGCTAGGCCGGAGCGGGGGGGGAGCGCCGCCAGCTGCGCCCGCGGGGCTGCCCGGGCCGGCCCTCCCGCCCCCCCGCCCCGCGCCGTGCCGCGCCGCGCCGCGCCGTGCCGTGCCGCGCCGCGCCGTGCCGTGCCGTGCCGTGCCGTGCCGTGCCGTGCCGTGCCGTGCCGTGCCGTGCCGGCCGCGGGTGCCCGCGCCCCCCGGGGTGGGCAGAGCGGAGCCGGTGCGCGGGCGGGCGGGGAGGCGGTGCGCGGGGTCCGGGCGGGGAGGCGGGGGGTGATCGCGCTGCCCCCCCTTGGTTCCCGGCCCGCCGCCTGCCCCATGTACTTTTGTTGGGAGAGAGTGCTTGTGATTAATCTGCTCTGCTGGTGACACGAATTGCCCGTAGCGGATTTGTTCTAGTAAAGTGAATCTTTCTAGAAGTGACTGGTAGGAGACAAGAGTACAAGTTCATGTGATGTTACTTTGTGATTCTTACAAAAGTATTCAAAGCTCCATTGCTACACTGCGACGAGATATATGCCCAAAAGAAGAGCAGCCAGAGGGTTTGGGGTGGGCTCTTTCCCTCCCGCCCCCTTCAGCATTATAAGTGAACTTGAGTATGAGGGATGACGAAGGTTCCTGGCTAGTTAGAAAAATGGAAATTAACATTTAGATAGCCTTTAAAAGTAGTTGGATCATGTGTTAGTCGGTTTATATTTCATAGCACAAATAAGTCTGAAAAATATTTAAACAAAAGTACTTTAGCCTTAATTTCATACTTGAATATTTTAGAATGATCAGCGTTTCTACTACAACTTCCAAACCCCACAGATTCTGTCTAAGTAGCCTTTTTTCCTAAGAAAGCAGACTGTGTGGTCTAAAAAACCCATACATCTCATGTTCACCACTGAAGTGTTAGTGTGCTTGTCTTAGATTCATTAGTATTAACTGTTGCACTTTGACAGGGCTATATTGATATGTAGCAAAATTAGGATATACACGTAATGGGAAAACAGACGTCAATGACTTAAATACAGATCTTCATTTTCAACTACAAACATTTTTTTTTTTTAATCTTCATTCCAGTGGCTGCAAAGGTGTTTCTACTGTGTTAATAACACTTAAAGCAGCAGGTTTTTCTCCTGCAGAGTTCTTTGTTGGAAAAACAATTCATATGAATAAATCCTGTCCCCCCAACAAACAATTCTGCTGTCTTCTTTCTGAGAATGTTACTGTATTAGTGCTAAGTGTATTTGCCAGGATAGCTTCAGTAATCTCTCCAGCAGAAGCATATTTGTGTGCCATTTTGGGAATTTCTCTGAGATAGGAATCTTGAAGATAGAATTAATTTCTAGGGGAAACTTCATAGCCTGTGCATGAGTGCTTTCTTTATCACCTGTCTCCATTTGGCATTCGGAGAAGGTAAATCAAAGTGCGCGATTTGTTATTCTGCTCCACTTGAGAGCTGAACTAAATAACACTTGGTCTGAAATTCTGATTGAAGTTGTAGGAGGATATACTGTATTTAATTTAATGCCCTTTAATAGCATCTTCTTGTTCAGCTCTGATGCTGTCATTTTAAAGGTTGGATCGGAGTAGTTTTTCCCTGTAGGGAGTGGGAGGTGTAATCATTTCAGGGGGAAAAGGTAGTCTAAATTCCTAGAACACTAATAGCCACAAATTTGGCCTAGTGTCCAAGAAGTTGTATTTTGCCCTTAGGGTTCACTTTGTTATCACTCTGTACAGTGCTCTGGACAGTTTAGGTATAAGTATTGCATGTAGAAGTTGATGACATTTTTTTTGTAGCAGAAATAATGGTAATCTGTTTATTCCTTAAAAGTTTTGGAGAAAATGGATCAATGCTTCAGTAAATAGATACTCAGTAAACAGATACTGTACATTTTATTAAAGTTGTGTAATGTGCTCGTTAAGTCTTGCGTGTAACTATTTTAGCTGTCTTTGTACACATCCTTTCATCAGTGTGAGCCAAGATATTTGAAATACAGGAGCATATCACTTACTGAAAGGGTTTTGCAGTCTCTTAGCTACTACTTTGGTAAACTAGTTCTCAAGATTAAGAATCCTCTAAATTAACTTTGTGTACATTATTTTTTTAGTCTTCACTACCACAAGTATTTAGGTAGATCGTGTTACATTTTTTCAAGCAAAAAATGTGCTTACAAAACAGATGTAAAAAGAAGTAGTCTCTGATGTGACCAGGTACTTGAATAGTTTTGAAACTTGTTTCACCTGTTTAGGTTCTTAAAAGGTTATAAGAAAAGTTACACACTTGCATTTGTTTGATTTTCTTCTAAACTGTGAGTGCTAGCAAATTTTACAGTTGCAGCAACAGTTTAGTTTTTTCAACTGTGTGGATATACACCCAAGAAAATGAAATAGACAGAAGTGTCATGCATATGATATGCTAGCACTGATTTGTATAGCATATCATAATATTAGAGTGCTATTGGTTTAAAGTGAAAGAGAAAAAACCTTTATTTTGGCACTTTTTCTAGAGCATGAGCTTAAACATAGCAGTGATAAATGATGATATGCATTGTCTAACACTTGCTTTTATATAAATAGCTCCAGAAGATTGCTTAAATGATAATCGAAAATATGAAATAGGGTGGCCTTCATATCACAAGGCCAAGGGTCTACAAATGGAAAAACTGAAATAATGAAATATTTCCAAGGCAACAGACTGTCAACAAGAACAGTAATGCATGGGCATATCATAGAGCTAGCAGAGAGGATATTAGATCTTATAGCTCTAGAGCCAGGAGTTATAATGACCTTTATTAAATAGAGCCCTCCCACATTACAACAATCTTTCTGATTTCTGATTTATGGATTAGCAGTCATACTACTCTTCATAATTCGAAACATTCTCCCACCATATTTGATTTGCTGCGTTTTTCTCCACTGGAATCATACATTATTTAGAGCTTACATGAGAGTATTGATCAACAAAACTTATATTAGGTATTTTCAGTAACTAATGGGATTCTGAATAACAAGGTTTTGTCTGCAGCACCATTTCTACATTCTTTACAGCACAACTGTTTTTTTCTTACAAACTATACCCAGTTAGCTTGTTTTCTAACAATTTGATGGCATTTTATTCTAATGCTCTACTGTAAGTAAGTTACAAGTAATTAGAGAGTTTAGATTAATGCAGCACCCGGAGTCATAGGTATTTTTAAGAGAATATGAAGATCTATTGTCGATATCCATCTCTTTTTATTAGCATCTCATGTGAATTTCAGAGTCTAGTATACTGGCAATTTCAAATCACATTTGTTTCAAACTTGGCACACAAGTTGCCAGCCCAGATGGGAATTTTACTGCAAGAGTGATGTAAAACAGTTGTTGAAAATTGACATTCTAGGTGTTAGTTTCATCAGCATGCTTCCTAAAAAGTAGAGTGTTTAAATTTTTTTTTTTTGTTTCATAAAATGTTTTTATAACAATGTCCTCTTTACTGGAAAATGTATCTTAAGATAAGAATTTTGAATAACTGATATTGATCATGAAAACTAACGGTTACTATTTAATTAACATTTTTGGAATGATTCTTCTCTCACCAAAGTCAGTAGAATGAAGCCATTTAAGCAACGTGGCCGAAGTTCATTTGATAGCAATTAAGTGACTGTTTACTGTTATGAAACCATTTCCTGAAATCCCATCTAATGTGAATAAACCTTACATTCAGTTAGTCCATCAGATTAATTTTATATTATTATCAGCAGTGGCTCTTGCAGGCGTAAAAGCACCTCATCTTGTGTTTTCAGCATAGTCATGTCAGCATAGTCATAGCATATTTTAAAATGAATCAAAACAAACTTGTTCTGCAGGGTGTCACCCTGGAAATTTGTTTATATATTCTTAATATAGGATATTTTTAAGGTACATAGCAAAGACTGCATTTTCATCCCAGTCGTTTGTTTCTTTGGTTTGTTTGATTATGCTTAATGTTTGGCTCTTTTTTTAAGAAGCTGCCAAAGATTTACGTCCATGAGAGGAAATGTTTTGAAAATTCATTTCAAAAGAATTACATTTTTTCAGAAGAGGCAATTTCTTTCTATGTAATATTTATAAGGCTACTGTATGTTATCTTTAAAATACAAAATCCCATTAGTGCGAATGAGATGTGTGACTTTTTGTTTAATAGGACTTTGCATAATAAGGATAATTTGTAATAATATTGTATTTTGCTGCATAAGAAGATGTGCCATAGTAAGAATATAATAGTTGCTGCCATGTCTTATATGACTAGAGCATTGTTCTGTGACTAGCTCGAGCAGTGGTTTTGCAATACACAAAGTCCTAGTCAAATGAATAGGACTGTTGTGCCATTCATTTGAGCAGGACTTTGAGTAGTACAAATATTCGTTAATTTTGTATGCCACAGAAGTATATTACACAGGACAAAGAAGGTACAGTAAGGGTAGGATATTATTTGTGTCTGTAACTTGGCAGAACTGGACCCTGTCTTTGGGAGAATATTGAGTTCAAGTTGTACCTTAATCTTTAGAAAAGTCCCAAATGAAATTATGTACACAATTAAAGTATACTACAGAGAATCACAAGCAAGGATAAAAGTATTTTTAACATATAATTTAATAGATGTGAATTTGTTCTCAGAGAGATTGCAATGACAAATATACTTAGTGAGTGGAGGAGTGAACTTTGCCTCTGTGTGTTATTGTAAAATGCGAAAGTCTTGAGATTGTCAAGTAAAAGTGGAGTGATTCTCAAGGAGATCCTGATCGCAGCCTGCTGCAGCTAGATACTGAGAGTTATGCCTGCCCTTACCTGGCACTCCACATGCAGGCGAGAGCCAGGCACATTAAAGAACAAGTGAACAAGTAAAGAAAGAATTTGAAACAGATTACTGAAAGCAGAGTTTTGAAGATTTTCTTAGGCTAGTTTCCCAGCCTTTCTTGTATGTTGCATACTGGACTTTTACTCTTCTGTCATGTTGTGTCATTTGTCTATTCTGGGGAACTTCTCATTGATGTCATCCGATGTCTGAAGAAGACTTTAATATTAATACTGAGTATTTCTGTAGATATGTTTCTTTATTTGGCTTAGTGTGCTTTGAAGGGTCTGAAAACGCTGTTCTGCATGTTTTACTGATGAGATAGTTACACACAAAAGATTTTTGAGAACTAGCAGAAGTGGCAAAAGATGTCAATGTTAGCTTTAGGAATAAAATTCCAGCCCCCATTTTGACTGTGTATTCAAAGATTACACTGCCTTCATTAGAGGGATTTACATTTCTTTTACAGGCAAAACCTCCACTGAAATAAAGTGCTTTCAGAGAATGGCTTGATTGCAATTTAAAATTAGCTGTTAGCTTGATATATAATAGAAGTTCAACACTTATGTTAAATAATTTAAGTGGAAAAGTACTGTTCCATTACCTGCAGGCATGTTAGGTTTACATATGTATATAGTGAACTTAGGGGATATAGTCTGAATAATATGTATGTACGTAATCTACGATAATGTCCCAGGGGCTTGGATTTTCTGAAGAGCCTATTGGATTTAGGCATTCAACACATACTGCATTTTAGTGAAATATGGGCACCTAAATCCTATAAGCTCCCTTTAAAATACTTGCCTGGGAATTTTGTCTCCAACAGAAATTTAGAACAGGATTCATTAGATACTACGTTGTTTTAAACTGAATTTTATTGTGTAATGAATGGTCTTTGAACAGTCATTTTGGATGAAATCCTGAAGGGATATAGATTTGCTGAAATTTAGGCACAGAACTCTATATTTATATATCAGAACTCTATATTTACATATTAGAATGGGAGGTGAGTGGGGGAGGGATTTTCTTTCCCTCTTGCTTAAATGTCATGTTGGAAAGTCATGTGCAAATTCACATTTACAATCAGTTTACTCACAACCTAGCTTATATGAGTTAGGTGCCAAAGCAGTAATTCATTTAGCAAAAGTACAGTATACCAAATTTTAGAAGAATGTTTGTTAAAAAGCTGCTTTTTCTTAGAGATGATGGGAGGCAGTATTTGTTACTTTGTGGGGAAAAAAATCTAAGTGGGCAGTTTTCACAGGTCAAGGTTGAGGTCAATAGAAAGAACTGAGTGACTGAATCTGTACAGGGCTGGCAGCAGGATTAAAAAAGGAAAAAAGTATTAAAAAAAAGAGAATAGCTGCCAGTGGTACTTATCCTTCAACCTTCACAGCTGAAAAAAAAAAGTAGCTGATTTTATTTTTCTGACTATAGTTAGATGTAGGATTGGCATGTTTGCTTCACCTTTGCATAAATTGCTAACAATATGGACAGGAGGTTCTCGAAAAGAACTGCATTTTAAAAAACAAACCTGTTTTCTCTTGCTAAGTAACAAATAGAAGATGAACATAAAAAGAGAAACAAATACTTTGGGCTAATTTATCTATTTATTCTTTCTGAGCTGCTGTTCAGTGTTACAACAAAACTTGCATTTCTTGTGAAAAATCAAAGTACAGTAATTTTTTTTCATCGGCTGAATGAGCTAGATAAATGGTACTCAAGTAGTTGTTTGCAGAATCCAAGTAGTTTACTAAAGTATCTTAATTAATTGGATGTTCACTTTAATAGTGAGGTTTCCTGTTTGTAGGCAGTGCTCTGTAACAAGAACATATATTTGATACAGAAATGATACATGTAGTTGCAGAAGGTCCATCTTTATTCAAGATCTGTTTTTTCTAAACAACTGTTTTGGATTAACAAACAACAGGAAATAAATGGAGGTGGCAGAAAATGAGAAGCATGATAGAAAAGATGCAGCTGATTCCAGATCTGTCAAATGTATATGCTGTTTCTTTTATCAATCACTCTACTTACACTCAAATTTCCAAACTAAGAGATGCTGTCTTTCCTTTTATTCCTTTTTTAATAGAAAGAAAAATACTTGTCTACAGAACTGCAAATTTAAAACTGTTATTCCATGCTTTTTAAGAGTAATATTTCAAATTTTTTGTGTCACTTCCTAAAACCAGAACAGGAGACCACAGGATGTAGCAAACATTGCAAATCTTTTCTTTCCCTCCAGATTATTTGACATACTGAATGTCTGTCTTTAGGAGCAGCCAGTATTTAGATTATGGATTTAGAATTCCTCTAGGAGTGATTAAAAAAATGTTTATTATGGTACTACTGCAAAAAAAAAAAAAAAGATATTTAAGTTCTATTCATTATTTACTTGTTTTTTGTGGCAATTGTCATATAGTGCAATATTTTTTCAATTCAAATAGGAAAAAAACTCAAAGTGATTAAGGGAAAAAGTGTTTTAACTGACAGAGAGCCTGAAAAGCAAAATTAGAGTTCTTCAATATTTATTCTGCTTCTTACTAATTATAAGGAAAACTTTAAAGGATTTCCCACTGCCTTATATACATGTATACTGTAAAGTGCAGGCATATGTTGTATGTAAGAGAGATACAGAATAATATATTTGCTTGAAAGTAAATAAAGCTAGTTGCTCATCTTCAGCAAGCTATGCCTTACTTTATCTAAAGTTAAATGTAAATACATGTACTGGAATGAAGATTTTCTTTCCCTCTAATGCTGTGAGCGAAAAGTAGGCTCATCTTTTTTTTTTCCTTTTTTTTTTTCCTTTTTTTTTCTTTTTTTTCTTTTTTTTCCCCCCTCATTTTTATTGTTCTGTGTAAATGTAATTTGTTAATCCTGTGAAATTTGTCATAGATAAATTTGCTTGGATTATCTTGTCACCACCGTATCTGCATTCTTTTGTTCATTGCTTATTCATAATTTAACAGTCTGGCAGTGAGCCTTTTTGGGATGCTCACAAAAGATATATGACCTCTACCAGCTGCTACTATAACCTGCAGAATGCACAGCAAGACATTAGAAACGTGAGGATTCCTCTACTGATTAAAGTGCTCTTCATTTAAACAGTCTGTTCATAAGAATCTCAGGAATCTTTGTGGATAGCAGTTTTGATTTTTCTTTTCTCACAAAATTATTTCTAACATTTTCTTCTCCTGAAGTGAAAACTAACATTGAATCTTAAGATGGTGATGCCTAGCTTTCAGATGGACTAATGGAAATTAAATCCCTCATTATATATGCGTGTGTATACAGAAGTGTGTATGTGCATTTACACATTTTCATATACCTGTACCAGTCTCTACCTACGCATGTATATATATCTGTATTTCCTGCAGTTTTACAGTGGGAGAAATTAGTGCCCATGTGTGCTAGATTAAAACTAACTAATCTATTAGGATATTTTTCAGCACATATTATTATGCAGTACTAATTTACAGAAGAGTTATCCAATTTAACCCTGCTTTAGCCCTAGTGTCTTACAGACTCTATTGTGTAAATACTCGACATTATACAGTACATGAAAGACATTAAATATAATGTTACTTGAAGTGTAACAACATTTTAGATTTTCATTATTCTCCTGACTCAGTTTAGCATATAAATTTTTCCCTTTTTCACTTTTTTTTCCTTCTTATCTGCAGATCAGCTTGTGAGTAATGGCTAGTTTTTACCTCCCCTTTGTGCTGGCACATGATTATAGTTCAAAATAATTCATTGCTAATCCATGCAGTATTGGTTCATCTCCATCACTTTGTTTTGTGATTAGAGCCTCGGGCCTGTAAGAACATCCTTCTGCACAGTTTTCTATCCTGATTTTCTTTGACTGCATTCCATTTTTTAAACAGTTCTATCATTACTGCTCAGCTACCAATCCTATTTAATTTTTAAAAATGTATCAGTTAAAAGAAATTAATACTTTGTGGGGTTATTTTTCAAGGGTTTATGAAAAATATTTGTTTTCCACTGCAGTAAGTCTCCAGCAGTGGTGTGTATAGGTCTTGGTTCATCTCAGCTGATGATGGAAATCTGACTTGAGTTTCTCATTTTTCCTTAGCAGTCTGAATTTCCTCTGTACTTATTTACATTAGGTGCCTCAAGAAGTCCATAATCTTAAAAAGAAACACTGTTTCTTTTTTGAAACAGACTACAATAGAATAGTAATTACTGTCTTGTCATTTTCAACACAACATTTCAAGCAGAGCTGGTGTAAAATAAAGCTGACAGAGGAACTTCTAAAATATATAGGGCGTGATCCTACTATGATCACTCTGGTTGAAGTTACTGTTTATTGGGTCAAATACGAACTGATGTGACATTAGAACTTATGTGATATAACTATATTGTACCTTGATCAGGTTTACATTGAATATTTCCAGATTATGAAAAAAATCCATAATTTTATTTCACATCAAAAGATGCTAATTTTATGAGAAGGTCATCTAAAAGATTTTTCAAGACTTTGTTTCAGCATTGAGTAGTCCTGTGTTCCTTTTAATAATTACTTTCATCTCATTGTAGCCGTGTGTTTGAAAGTGTAGGTCAATAAGGATGATCGCATTCAGAATTTCATGATCTGTGTAGTGGAACAAATTGAAAGCAAAGCCTGTATCAATCACTGTGAAGGGAGGGTTAATTGTTACTGCTTCTCAAGCCTCTGGACAGATAAACCAGTAATGAAATACTTATTGCTCTGATATGTGAATGGTTAAGGATGAAACAATGGAAACAGAAGCAGTCTTCAAAGATAACAAAAAAAAAAAAAAAAAGGCAAAGAAAAATAATAATTTGGACTAAAGTAAGATACTGTATATGCTGTGTATTAACATTTTGAAAGTAATTTTGGTTTCATCTAATGCAGCCTTCTAGGAATGGTGTAAGACAGTAGAATGTATAAGGTTTCTAAAACAAAAATAAAACATGAATTTTACAGTTTTTATTATGCAAACAATTTAAAAGGTTTTACATTAAGCCTGGACCTTAGATAAAAGTAACATTTCTACATTATATGGTTTCTTTTCTTTCCTCTGTTTTTAATTTGTGGTACCTTTAAGTGTTTATTTTTTTTTCTTTCTTTAAAAACACAGCTGTATTTACTAAATCGAGTATGTTTTGTTTTCATGTGATGTTGTTTTAAAGCATTTTGCCTACAGCCAAGCAGGACTCTAAAAGAGTGTTTAAAGATAGAAGCAGAAAAATAAAAATCAGTGCAAAACCAAATTACGATACTACAGTAAATATTTAACTATTTCTAGACTGTGAACTTAACATTTTAAACATCTGTTAGTTACTTATATGTTGAAATATATGCAAAAATATTTAGCCAAATTGAAGTCTTAGGCCCATGACAATCATCTCAACACAGTGGGTAGTTCTGAAAATTAATGAGAATGATAATACTGTAAAGACTGTTCCAGAGTTTGCCCAAATTCATTATCTTAGACTCTTGTTAAGAACATCTCAAAGAATTTTAACCAGGAAAATATATTAATGGTTCAAAAGCATTTTTCAAAATGGTGATTTATAAAAGTATAATGGAATTATATATGCAAGAGCTATAGTTAGAAACACAAATAACACAGGAGCAGCACATTATGAAGGAACATTTTCCAATAGCAAGAGTACTTGGCTTTGATTTTGTCCATAGATGTCAAGGTTTCCTTAACGATTTATATTTTGGGATGAAGGAAAGTAAAAAGTGAAGGGAACTTACAAAAAGAAAAAGATTTTTGTCTCCTTGTTAGCTACTTAATGAGGCCTATAGCAGCTTAAAAGCTAAGCAAAGTAATTAATAATTTTAGAACTAGTATAAACATCTTTTAGACAATCGAAAAGCACTTTCAGGAGGAAGGGTGATGAGACACATCTTTAGATTTCTCTTCAGAATGTTAAGAATTTCCTGTTGCCTGTTTCCTGATGGGATTGATGCAGCTGTGTATCATATGGAATGAAAGAGGAACCAAGTGCCTGACTTTGTTTTATTCAAGTCTTCACTTAAGAAAATGTATGTGTTGATTTTGGCTCTTTTTTCAACACATCGCTGATATGAATGCTATGCACAAAATTGTACAAATGGGAGCTAATTATAATTAATTTGTCTTTTTTCTAAGGAACAGAAAATGTTAATAACTAAAGTATATCAATAAGAATGGTAATTCTTTGCTGTGTGCAATGAAAAAGAGAGGGCTTGGAAGATTACTGTTATTTCCATTTGTATTTTCAGAAGTGGTTGGTATATAGAAGTATCTGTGAGTATTTGCATGTGCACGTCTAATTGTTGGAAAACAAGTTAGAGTTGTGCAATCATATAACCCATCTACAAAATAGCTTTCATGGGAAATGTGAATACACAATAGAGAGAAATAGGAGGATCAAAAAAAAAAATTAAGTAGTAATTTTGTTCTGTCCCACTTCATGGACAGATTCATTGAGGAGAATTCAGGGTGGGAAACTGTACTTGTTAAACTTTTTAGTAATTTCCTTCTCTGGCAAGAGAAAGCTTAGCAGAAGATGGCAAATGAAGTTAGCTGATCTGGGAATGGATAAGCAAAGGTGGTGCAGATCCATGGCAGTGGTGTCACCCTTCCACCTGTGTCCCAGCTCCTGGTAGAGCCTCCTAGAGCTCTGACGGTGGAATTCATACTAGCTCAGGTCAGTATTATCTTCTTCTTACAGGGCTGTATAAGGCAAGTTCAGTTGCTAGAGAAAAAGCCCTGGGTATTGCAATCCCATGAGTAAAGCAGTTTCTTGGCATCCTACTATGGCCCCATACTCCTGAAGCAGAAACAGACCCAGTGCAGAGTGCAGTGCAGTGGTAGGCTGTAGTGCTGAGGGCGTGCAAAAGGCAGAGCAGAGGCACATGGGACTAAGTGGGGTGATTGCACTGGGTTACTTCTGAGACTGTCTCTCCAAGCAAGATACAGACTCCCAAAAATCACTTTAATCATTGCAGATTGCACTTTAAATCTTAAGCTTTGATTCTCTCAACGTGCCAACCAGCTGTGAAAACAGTTGACCGTGTCCTTGTTCATTTTGCCCTGTGACTTCTTGGAAAATGTCATCTTTCTGCTGCTTTTGGATACTTTGATCACTTCTTCAGTGCATCCCTTGAAGGATCTTTCTCATTCATTACCCAGCTTTGTGTGGGAGTTCTGCAACATGTTGTCTCTCAACCGCCCCCTTTTTCCCCCCCCTTATTCTGCTCTTCATCTTTGCATAATCTTATGTGGAAAGACAATTTAAGTATCATCTCTGCAAATTATTCATAGGCTTATGGTATTTCTATCTCAATGAAAATGTAGTCTTGCTTCTCTGTCTGCTTCTCCTTATTGCCTAGCTTAGATTCTCTTAGTCAAAACAGATCTCCTAGAGTTCTTTACAAGCCCTCCATTACTTTTCAAGTTAACACTGCTATATTGCCTGTTAGGAGAGGTCTGTAATTTTGCAGTCTCACTGATACAGACCTCTTCCTCATAGCATAGCAATTAAAAAAGCAAATAGATTATTTAGTGTGAGTAGGAAAGAAATAGAAAAACAAGTCGAAAACCTGAATGCCAATCCATAAATCCAGTGTGTGAAATCTATCTGTGGTGTGTATTTTTGTTATCATTATTTCAAAAAGATACTCTAGTTTGACATAAGGGCATAAAGGCTCATGGAAGGAGTTCTGTCAGAGGAAGAGTTAAATAAAGTACGTCATCTTGGAAAAGAGATGACTGACCAAGGCCTCAAGAAGGTAGTTGGGGAACAAATATTCATTGACTTTAATATTATGAGAGCAAGGAAATATCCTGTGTAATTCTCAGGAAGCGGTTTACAAACATTTAACACAAGTTGTAATTTTTTGTTTGTTTTGGTTTTTTGTTTTCTGGCTTTTCTGAGTGCCTCCCTTCCATCCTACCATGTAGCACGCAATTGAATAGTGGAATTCCTTACCAAAGGATGTTTTAGAGGTCAAAATATGGACAGGCTCAAAAAATGCATCAGGCATTACGTTATTAGATCTCTGAGGAACTGTTAAGTGTGATGTTGATGATGCAACTCCATGAAGTTTTTACACAGCTGACTGCTGGATGCTGACATGGGATATCATGGAAAGGGATGGTCTTTCTCTGCTATATTGTTTTTTTACTGACCTAATGTAACTGTTTTGTTCTATTCTGAAGTTCTTTGCATTCAGATTGCATCAAAATCCTGCAGGCTTTTTCTGTCTAACATCCCTGCTGTATGTTTTCCAGCTTACTCTTCAGTTAAACTCTCATCCTCATTACCATTGAGAAATATTTTTTCTCTAGTCCTATCTATCCAGCATCTTCTTACAGAGACAATTTTCAGGGTGGCAGACTGTCACACTGACCATGTCTTTTTATGTCCCCCCAATGTCCCTTTTCTGGTGCATGAAATATTAGTATCTTGCCTTAAGTTTCAAGTCCTCCTTCACCCACCTCTATCATACTGTTTGTCAAGGTTTTCCTCCAAGTTGTAACATCAGCCCTGTTGCCCATTTACTATCTTGCAAACATACATTTGTTTAATACCTTATGCTTGGACTAGGATTCCTTTGTCACATCACCTTCCTAAGTTGTTCTTACCTACATGAAATGCCTACAAAAGCATCAAGCTGCTTATAACTAGATTTCACTTCTTGTGATGCTAGCTGCTGTCATCTTACTGCTTCTAAATATTTTCCTATCTCTTATTTGATACTTGCTCTCTAGGATTTTGGGGGCTCAGGGCGGGGGTTTTGTCCTGCGGTACTCAGTTACATAGTGGATGTGTTAGTACTGCTCTTATTGCTGCTATATGAGTATTTTATCAGTGTGCTTGGTTGATCTGGGATGCTGAGTTCCTGTGAGAGGAAGGGCTGTCTTTTAAATGTGTTAAGGTGTGAAAAGCCTTTATGAAATTCAGAGGAGATGGGACAAATTAATGTTCAATTAAGAGTAATCTACTGAATGTTATTAAATACATATTTATTTGAGGAAATTCCTGCACTGAAAATGATTGGATGGAGACTTTGGGTGCATATTGTATATGCTGTCACTTTTGTTATGTTGTTCCTTGCAGCTACTTTTGAGGATTGTTGGAGATAGGATACAGGAAACAGTGGTCTGACCCAGTACTCCTGTTCTTCATTGTTGTGTGGAATGTTTCTGGAAGCAGTAGCAAGTCTCCTTGGTGATTCTCTTGCTTAGAAAACTGTTGGAGAAAATGGTCTCAGTTAAATAGTTTTGGCTACTATCATTTTCAGTACATTTCATGAATGGATATGAGATGTGTCACAGCTTAATTACCCTGCTTTATAATGTGTTTTTATCTTGTGTTGATATGATTAAGGAAGACCTTATTTGGACTGTATGGACAAGGCATCATACCATACAATGCCTGGGGAAAAAAAGAGTGCCTGCTTTGAAGAGTTCATAATTTTAATTGCTGTTTATTCTTCATTTGTTGGAAAGAGTTTTCTGTAACACAGTTAATTTTACTCTCCTATTTGAAGTTTTATTTTTTTATGATCAAGCAAAGTGCATATTAAACAGATTGAATTCAGTAAAATTTAATGCTTGGATATTATTTTTGCTTGGTGAAACCCCAATGGCATAAAATTAATTGCGGTGATGACTTGAACATTGCAATGAACAAGTGTGAACTTCAGTCTGTATTATACTTTTAGACTAGGATGCAAGCTATTTTATACATGATAAAAGTACACAAAATCAACTAGTAGTGATATGGGCGTTAGTTTAAAGGGCATATAATCAAAATATGCATTGATAACTTTCATCAAAGGCATGCAATATCGAACCCATATAATTTCTGTATATAATTTTTTGAGAAAGAACTGATTTGTAATAACTGTTTTCCTAAATATCTAAGTTTGCATGTTAGCAGAGATAAGTTATCATGTATGTAAGTTTAATTAATTACATACTCAAATATTTGCGGTCATGTATATCAGTTGTATCAATGCAGACTTGGCACTATTAGAAAGTCTTCATATTTATCTAGGTAGCTGCAGGTATACAATTTGCTCTTCGTCGAGTTCTAGCTTGAAATAATTGCTCTTGTGTTGATTTCTTTAAGGAAAGGGATGTGAAAGACAAATTGTGGAATGCTGTTCATCAGGAGGTTGGTATCCATAACTAATTGTATAGTAGTGGTCTGATAACCAGGTCTTTAATCAGGAGGAGAGATTTGGAGGGTTCCAGGATGGGGAATAGAAAGCTGGGTGGGCACATTTCCTGCCACCTTGAGAGGGAAAATGGTAATTTTATTCTAGAAAATCATAGTGTAGAGTAGACTTTTGTGGAAGATAAATACAGCTCAGACGCCTACAGTAATGTGTTGAAAAGAGAGTGAAAGGAAACTGGATTTCTTCCACAGGAAATTTGGAAGTGTAGGAAACAGTCTGATTTTTTTTCAGGTTAGAACATCTATCACCAGTCTTGATGAGGGCCAGATTTTACTGTATGATGTCATTAGAGGCTTAGGCTATGATTTGCTTCAAATCACAAAACAGCTGAGGTTGGCAGGAGCCACTGGAGATCATCTAGTCCAACCCCCACTGCTGAAGCAAGGTCATCTGGACCAAGTGTCCAGGTTTGTGTCAAACCAGGTTTTGAATATCTCCATGGATTAAGATTCTACAGCTTGTGGAATCAGCTGACCAACTTGTAGTGTTTGACCACCTCATGGCAAAAGAGGTTTTCCTAATAATCAGTTGGAGTTACCTGTATTCCGAGTTCTGTCTTCATCTCTCGTCCTAAAACTGTACATGTCTGCAAAGGTTCTGGCTCCATCTTCTTTGTAACATTTCACTAGATAGCTGTAGACAAAAATGAGACTTTATTTCACCTCCTGTGCTTATGGATGAACCCTGTTCTCTCAGGCTCTCGTAGTACATGATGTAGTGCAGTCCTCTTTGTGTCTTGGTGGCTTTCTGCAGTGGCTTGCTCCAATACGTCCCTGGGAGTGCCTAAAACTGGACTGGGTACTCCTGGTGCAATGTCACAGGTGTTGCAAAGAGGGGCACCTACTGCATACATCCTAGGTAATACAGCTCAGTGTGCCATTGGCCTTCTTTGTTGCAATGCTGCACACTAATGAGGCCCAGCACAGTCCTGATGTTTTGTGTGGAGTAGACTAGCCCTGAAATTTTAGAGCTGTCCAATAGGAAACACTGATTTTTTGCATGTTAGTACAGTATAGTGAATGCAAACTTTGCAACAATAATGTTAAGGATGGGTCAGTAACAGCAATGATTCTGAGAGGCTGAATAAACCCTGATTAAAAGATACACCACAGAAGATGGTCAGTCTTCAACTGTGATCAAGTTTGTTATATGTGATACTAAATATTGTATAATTTAGTATATTCAGTTTAAGGGATAGAAATTCACCTGCAGTGAAACAGTGGGAGTCTAGAAAAGAAAGATTAAATTGGAATAATTTAAAATGTTGGGGATCATAATAGATATCATAATATCATTAGATACCAATAGAGGTCATAATAGACAGATCATGAAATTACTGCTGTAGCACAATCCATAGGTAATGAGTATCGGTTATTTTCTAGAGGGAGAAATCACAGGAAGTTACTAATCAAAAGCCTTTTTTTTATATCCAAAATTATTCAAAACTGTTCTGGGAAGTGCAGAATTTTGTTTGTTCCTCTGCTGCTTAACATTGTGGATGGGATTATTCAGAAATGGAAGCATGCTACAGACATTCTTTAGCATCAATGGTTCATGCTTAATTCAGAGTCTGCATATTTTTCTATTTTTTTGTTTGCTTATAACCGGTGCCTTGGGCATCAAGAGGGCTCCTACCACTTGGGATTTTTTATGGTTACTTCAAGTATATATCTAAGTATTCTGGAAGAAACTAAGGAAGTCAGTTCTGTATTGCAGCTGATTGATTATTTGAAATAAGTGAGAATTTTTCAGACATCCATTGACACTCAATGTTTAAAAAGAAGTCCACTGGAAATGGACATTTAACAGGAAGAAAATAGGAAGAAGTTTGTTTCCACATAAGAAATGGGTGCATGAGAAAACTGCAAATAACTTTTAAAAACTCATGAAAGTTGAAGCTAGTGACATTTGGTTAGCTCTGTCTGATGTGTCTCTTAAGAGATATGAGGTGCTTCAAGAACGGAAAAACCAGAATTGAATATTAAAATTTCCCTTTATTGTGCAGCAATGTTTTGCATCAAGTTGGCCATATAGAAAAGAACAAAACTAAGTGAAGTAGATAGATAATTTTTAACAACTGTTCTGTACATTAAAAAAGAACTCCTGTGATCATTCAGCACTTCAAAGCCTGATTTTCCAGCCACTGTTGCGTGTCATGTTGATGTCTATTATTTCCTGGAAACAGAATTATTACAGGAAAGAAGTTCTTGTTTTTTGGGAGAATCAAGCTGCTGGAGAGATGCCTACTGTTCAAATGGGCAGCACACAGACTTAAACATTATTTTTAAGGGGAGCATTTCATTGTTGAAGTGAATCATAAAGGATTGCACTGGCTGCAGAACATGTAAGACCACTACCCATATAATTAGGTGCTGTTTTACTTTGCAGTCAGATGATTTCACTGTTTGGCATAAAACATGTTAAAAAGCTTGCATGTCTGGTGCTTACTTCTGTCCTTACATTTGAAACACTGTGCTTGTTTGTGGGAGGGCAGAGGGCTGGAAAGAAATGAAGAAATTCTCGGGGAAAGCTGATCTTGGTAAATAAGGAAATGTCTTCATGTTCACTAAGGAACTGGGCTTTATTTGTGAGACAGAGAGTCCCAGATGGAATCTCTTAGGTGAAAAGTAACCTTCTAAGGAAAAGTATTATGGAGTCTTACATAGCTGTAGAGAGCTGCACACCTTTTTCTGGAAGGATCAGATGAGAAGTACTGAAAATTTATCCCTGATGGCTGGATTGAGGGTAGAAAGGGTCTTTTGATCTGCAGGAGGAAGAAAGAAATGTTAGTTGGCGGGGGCAGCATTTTTCTGTAAATCTCTTAAGCTTCCATTTGGAATTATTTGAGGCTGTATGTGGTGTGGACACTTTCTTCTTCTCTTGATCCCATGGGCCAAAACATCGAAGGCATCATGATGAAGGTGTGTCTGGCTTATGCAGTGAGAGCACACCTGTGTTGCAGGTCCAAGCCCAGAGGCTCTCTGCCCATCCTTTTGTGATAAGATGGGGCTCTCCCTGTTCTTAAAGAACCCAAAACATGGGCAAGGATGACATTGTACATCCATTGAATGGTTTGATGAACTTGATTGCTGTCCAAATACTCTGAGCTCTTTTAACAAAGGTGAAGGCAGGAGGCAAGATCAGATTTGCAATGCTTTATCACGAAACTATTCATTTTTAGAAAAAATGGCAACAAGGATTTGTAGAGTGCTGTGTATTTCTCCATCAAAGCAGTGGGATAGAAGAAGGTGGGGAAGGCTGCCCAGGCATTTCTGGAGGCAGCATAGCAGGACAGAGGCAAACAGGAGAGCAAGCTTGAACACGCGCTGCTGTCCAGCAGCTGCTTTAAGGATCATACTTTCACTTTGAAAGGTAAAATATACTATAATCAAAGTTGGAAATAAGCACCTTTTAAAAGAAAAGAAAATTGGCATGCTTTCTTGCTTTTTATGACTTCATGCTTTCTGTGTTTTCCCTGACTCTTAAATTAGAGGGTGAAGCCTGAACTCTCTTACAGGTGGACATTACAGGCCCAGCTCCCTGTTGGTAAACAGATGTCATTGTAGTATGCGTTGTAGTTGCATTGTACGCAACATGCAACTACTTTTATTTAATTTGTAGAATTATTTCACAACAGAGTGAACTAAAATGGTCATTCACCTTTGTAGATACCTACTCTGGACAGCTGTTTTTAATTGATTTCCTTAGTTGAGTACTAGCCTTTGAACTGAGGCCCAATAGAAGAGGTGCTTTAAAACTTGGTGTGCATTTAGGGAACTGTGAAGATGCTTTATAAGATTTAAAAGATCTGGAACTTATCAAGATGCTGAAAACTTTGTGCAAGAAACAATAGATTCATCATTAAAATAGCTCTACATAAACTGCTTAATAAAGTGCTAATAAGATACTTAAACTTTGCCTTGTAATGATACCTGGGATATACCTCTCTTAGTGAGATTGTTTTAAGATGAAATATTGAACGACATGTTTTTAGCAGTGATTTTTATTATTCAAACTTGAAATTTTTTGCCCGTGGAGAGCACATAAAAACTTTTTCTAGCAAACTCCTTATTAGCGTAAAGTAATTAATTCCAAAGTTGAAATTTGAGTATTTAATCAAGAGAAAATCTCATTTTTGCATAAGGCATCAGCAGTAAAACCACAGAATTTTGAGGTTTTATCTCTATGGTCAGGTTCACTAAAAAAAGTAATTGTCAATTTCTCCACATCAGATTTTTAAGATAATGTGATCAGCTGCTTTGCTGGCACAGTAAGTTGTTAATTGATTTTATTTCTTTGAGTTCTTATTGAGCTATTGTTTGTTATTTGTCCATAGAGATAGCAAAACAACTAATCAAAATAATATAGAGTTAACTTTTTATAAAATATTACCACTTGTGTAAAACTGAGCTAGAAATATAATGATAAAAAGAAACAATGATCACTCTTGATCAAAAATAAATTATTAAAAATAACTCACTGGCTGCCTTTTTACAATTAAAGGTGATGAAATTTATGAAGCAGATAAAGTTCTGCATTTTCAAAAATATGGGTGTAATATATGTAAACAAATCCCGTGAATTGTTTTGTGCTTACCATGAAGTTTTTAATTTCTCAAGTAACTTGCCACTCAGATACATGTTTTCATTTATTCAAGTTTTCTGGTTGAGGCTAAAAAAGGCAGATAAATGTGAATATATATATATTATACATACAAAATATACATATATAAACAAAGTCACTTCTTGTGTAAGAGATCTGGTTATTAACAAGGGCAAAGAAAAGTAGTAGTGGTAGTAAGCTAATCACAAATAATTTCCTTCCCAGGAAGCACAAAGCTTCTCTTAGAGGCTGTGTTTCTGTGAGTGGGGAAGTGGTGTGTGGCAGAATGTGCTATAATGAAGTTGTCAGTGTTTACACTTTTCTTATTGGAAGGGTGTTCATTACTGCTCTAGTGATGAATTCACTGCTGCACAATGTAAAATAATTTGGCAGATGTATTTTATTTAGGTAAATGAATATAAATCAGCCCCACATTTTTTTTGAGAACTTAGCTGTGCAGCAGAAATATACTTAAGCTTTTAAAGTCTTTCAGTGCAAAATATTAGTTTACAGATTAGAAGAAAAAACTCCAGGATATCTGTTGATGGACAACATTTTGACTGTGCAGAAGTAAGGAGATTACTGCAGTTAACTAAGTTATCTGAACTGGTTAAGAGAGATGAAATAATTAAATAAAAAAAAGAAGACTTACTGTAAGAATTATTCTTGAAATTGAAATCAACTCCTGGAATACTTGAATTTCTTATCTGTAACAGTACCTAAAAAAAAAATCTAATGACAGTTCTTACATAAATGAGGTCAAATACATTGTCAGAGGAGTTTATATGTATTCACAAAAATAATGGGAGTAGGAAGGCCAACTTGTCAGATATACTGAGAATTCTTAGAAACCAAGGGGTTTGAATTAAAATCTGTGTGACTTTTAACTAATCTTGCACATAGATCAAAATCCAAGGCTATCCAGAGTGATTTGATTTGATCCACTGATATTAAAATGTTGAAGAGAGAGGCAGTATCTAATGTTCTTCCATTTAAAGTGGATTTAGTAGCAACAACAATGTCAAAATGATTGAAATTTGCATTTTCCAGGCTTTAGAGTCATACTGGGAATATCAGTGTGGATTAGTCATGAGCTCTCTTTTCTCTAATAGAAAGTAGTCAGAAAAAAGGGGTGTAAACTGTAATTTTTTGCCATTAGTTATATCTAAACAATTCCACTGGTGTTAATGAAGTTGCAGAGTGTAATTGAAAAGAGAAATTGGCCCTCTGCTCTTGAAATTTAATATATATGCTGAAAATGTTTTTGAGGAAAAATAAATGAGTTCTACCAATAATTCAAGTAAAAGATGGGATTTGCTTAGCTTTAGGTTAAAATCTTGATGGGGTAAACACTTTTTTGCCTCAAAGTTTTGTGATTATTTGATTAATACATTGGTGTTGATTTTCGCTTTATCAGTGAGATGCCCCCAAGAAGAAGTGAAATTGAAAAAAATTGATTAATTGCTGCTTATAATTAAACACATAGAAATTAAAAAAGAATAGTATTGATATTTTATTTTATTTTAATGCAGGACTCCTTGGAGACAAGATTAATTGAAAGGAGAAAGAGAAGCAAGCCCTTAAGGCTGGATAATGTATTGCTTTCAATTTCACTTGCTAGTATAAACAAAGAAGATGCTGAAGTTGCCCAAGAAATTGAAACTTGGGTTTGCATATTTGTTTAAGTGAAAATTTTCCGTAAGTCCTAGTAAATGATATCAAAATTTCTAGCTTTAGAGAAAGACTACTTTAAAGCAAAAAAATACACAATATTCTCTATTGAACAATTATTTGAAATTGCAGGGTAATATTTTCAAAACAGTCAAAGTGGATCAGAATCTTAAATTTCACTTTCAGATATATTTTATCTGCAAAAACTTTAATCTAATTGAGAAGCACAAACATATGTAGGTGCTTAAGGGCCTGTTTTGAATAATGTGACTTTGGTTTCTCAATCACTACTATTTTTTAAATTTTTGCCCAGTAGCAATAAAATGCTGTTTGGATTGTGGTTTTCATAGAAGAAAATGTCTGTGTCACAGAACCTCATCCAGTTTTCAGTAGAATCTGGACTGGGTTCTTTATTTCTTCCAGAAAGAAATGCTTTTAAAAGAAATGGGTAAATTCTTTGAAGATGTGAAAACCCTATACCAAGCAGTAGATAGTGAAGGGTGTCAGGATTTCACATGTGAACATTTAAAGCCTAATAACAATATATGAAATATGCAGATACTTCAGGCTGCTTTTAAAACCAGTTCTGTATTATCATGTGTTTTTAGATGATATAACTTTCAATATGCACTGGTACTCTTCTAAGTGTATGCTAATGCAGCAAGAATGGTGATACACATTCTCATCCTATTTTAAATGTTTGGCCCAGCCTTTCAAATCCTTGCATTCTACTTTAGATCTAATAGTTAAGTACAAGGATCTTACCCAGTTAAATTTTCAGAATCACTCATATATTTAATGAATGAGTGCTCATTGCCAGCATACGGTATGCCAGAACATCAAGTTATCCAAAGAACAGAGCATCCATTTAAGATTTATTTAAAATTAAAATAAACAAAACTAGACAAAATATGAAACATATGATACAGTGCTACAAAATGTAGGAAAAAAGAGCCCTGGGGTATAACTTTGTGTTAAATATATTTCTTAATTTAGGGAATTTGTATTCTTCTGTTTGTCTTGTAATGGTGATCTGTTCTATCCTTGCCATTCAGAAGAAAGCAGGCAGAAGGTTTTATTTTAGATTTTTTGTGTCCCCATCTAGCCTTTTCTTTCTATTATTTTAAGTGCATGGCACAAGTTTATTCCTGCTTGTGGCTAGGGAAGTTACTAAAAGCCTCCTCAGAAGGCTGGCTGTCCTCCGAGCCAATTGAGACGTTCTGTTCTGCCAGCTCCTAGGGTCAGGGAATCGCTCTGCTGGCAGGAGCACCTGGCATTTGTCATGGAGGACATTCCCCTATTGTGTTCAGGCCATGCCATGATTGCTTTAAATACCTCAGATTAATGTGTCCCAAAAAGGGAGAAAGAATCCCTGACAAACAATGTAGCATTAAGTATGTATAGCTTTGTGAAGCTCTACCAAAGATTACTGAAGAGGTGGCTTTTCTTCTGTCATGATAGGGGTACAATGATTGCATATTTCTACATTCCTCATTGAATTTTATTTTGTGATGTGCCTTGGAACATCATTGCTGACCAATGCAGCCCTGTTTCAAAGCTCACAAAAGCCAATTAATGGAAAGAATCTCAGTGATTTAAAATGATTTTGAATCATTCTCTCAGTATAACTTTTATTAAAACTCTGCCTAGTGGTAGTTTTAATGTGTCTAATATTTTTAACTGGGCTTATAGAATAATAAAATTAATATATTTTACTTCAGTTTTTGTCTCATAAATGATCATGGTAGTCACTGTGCTTACTAGATAGTGCCTGTGAAAGTACTCGTTACTTCTCAGAAATTGAGAGTTATTCCTGAAGGTTAGGGCAGCAAGATACTTTTCACATTATAAGCATAAGAAAAAACTGTAAAAAAGTGAACTATCAGATAGGCTAGAAAGTATCATTGTAGGAATTTTCAAAACATAATCTGTCTGGATTGTATGTTGCACTTCATTTTCAGAAGTCATGACTTTGGTTAGATTTTGAAAAATTTTTGAAACGTTATTAACTCACATTCACTAAAGAGCTTTATTTGAAAAAAAAGGGTTTTTTTCATGAAGAAAGGAAGCTGAATTTTTCTAATTCTTAAGTATCCAGCTGTTCTCTAGTTATTTATGTTTGGCTCATCTCATAATATCAGCATTAATTTTTGTGAATTTCTCAACAGGTGTCCATCATACTTCACAGGTTTAAATACCCCTTTCAGTGCTGTATCTTGGGCTCACAGTCCTCTGTCAGTAAGTTTTTCCCTATTTCTGTGAAGTGCAAAGGCACACATTGCCATGGGCACTGTGCACACAGCTAGAGAAGATTTTAATTATGAATCTCTTAGCAGTGAGGATACATGAGGCATTATTGCTCAGCCATTACTCTCTCTGTCCCTTCATAATTTCTTTTGATTTGCACAAAAGATACAGGAATTCCCCAAACACCATTATATTCATTAGGGTCACTTTTATATTTTTTATCTCTGTAGTGGGAAAGCTTGTGCTTATTTTTCTCTTGACAGCAGTACATATAGCCAGATTATTAGTTTGTGTTAAGTACTGTGGCTCCACTGGCTCCAGTGCTATGTTGTCAATTTACACAAGCTGAGTATCCAGCTGAGTATGTGCAGTGCAGCTAGGAAATCCCATCAAAATTCGTTCCAACTTTCCTCTTCTGCTTTTCCTATTCTTTTCTCTCTCTATATGTTTCTATGCCTTAGATGCAAAAACATTCACTTAGGGTAGGTACTGGAGCCAAAATTTTATATAATGTTTTGCTATTAGTCACCAAAGTAAGTCAGTGCCAGTAAGATGTTCAGGTTCTCTTAGAAGCTTGCGCTTACATTTAGAACATCCGATATTTTTTCATCACTTGGAGTCTATTGCAGATGAAATCAATAAGAGACCCTTCTCTGATTTCAGTGACAGCTAGGTAACACTGCCATTTCTGCAGTTCCAAATTGTAAGTAGATACTGGAAGTCTCTTTTATGCATTCACATTTATGAGTATTAAAAACAGCTTTAGGTATTTATATTCCTGACAATTGATAAATGCTTGATATGTAGTAAAATATAGAGTGAATTTTATCGATGCACAGTATGCCTTGAACCTGTTGCTTTCCTTACTTTTTTGGGGGGGTATTTTTGTAGACACCTATGGTGCTATTTGAAGTTTATTTTCTACCTGTATGACCTTTAGGTAAGAGCAGAGTTTTCACAAAATTATCCTAGCATTGACTGTTGGAGAAAATAGCTGCAAATCCTAGGTAACCATGTATCATTAACATGAGTTATTAAAAATGTTATCCTTTGATAGTGGTGTAAAATTTTGTAATTCCAAAAGACTCATACCCACCCACACATGCGCACATGCATGCACACTTTTAATTCAACTGTTTTCAGATGGTGAGTTTTGCTTATATTAACTGGAACATGTTAATCACTATTTTTGGTCTCTTTGCTTTTGAAGAGTAAGTCAGAAAGCCTTTAGTACTACTTATATTGCAGAACCATTTAAACCCATTTATGAGGAAAATCACAAATATAATTTCTCCTTTTCTTAGGAAAAGCACCAGCATTCCCTATGAGGATAAGGAGCAGGAAAGGCCAGCCAGAACCCATGTATATCATGCCTTCAAAGCCTCAGTGATGTTACCCAGTGCTGACTTTGGTGTTTCTTTCTTTATGCACACTTGCAGTTGGCCAAGGGTAGTTGCAGGTAGGCAGATAAAGAGGTAACTGAGAAACTGATGATTGTCTTCTTTCATATGAAGAAGTTAAAAAAATTCCAAAAGCAAGTCACTTAGAAAATAGCTAGGCTGCAGTTATTCAAAAATAACCAAGGTTAAAAATAGATGTTAAGTGAAAATCCTGTTAGTCATAGAAATAACAAGGCTATCCTCATCATTGCAGGATTTTGAGGAGGAAAAGGAATGTTATTTTAGTTTGTTTTGCTTCCTTTGTCTTCACACATTGTAAGTCTCTGACCAGGACTGACCATTATATGCCTTTTTATTGGCAGCATACTAAAGCCAAGAGCTTGATTAACTTTTGGTACTCTTGGATTGCAAATTAGTGGCAAATATTAATAAAAAAGGAAAACTGACTTATGAATGACTGGCTGTAAACTGAAGTCTGAATTCAGGTAGAATTAGTTGCTCATTTTAAAGTGACAGGGAGTTGACTGGTTTGGCAGAAATTTTGCTAGGAAGTGGTTTTGGATTTTGGTTTACTTCTATGGGAGTTGCAAGGAATTGGAACTGGGCGTTCCTTGAAATGCAAATTTTTGCCAGGGTTTTTTGAGCATGGCCATGGAAACCGAGGAGGCTTAGGTACTCATTGGCATTTCCCACCCTATTTTGTGGAGCTCTGCAATTAAGGGCCCATCAGTCTGGAGTGGCTGATTGGAGAAACAGAGGGTTCTTTCTTAAGTGGAAATATGCTTTCTCTGACTCAGATCTACCCTCTGGATCTCATTCTGAGTTGTCTGAAGTGTCAAGTTCAGTTAATTGTATATTCCCGTTGAGAAGGAAAACTGAAAAGAACTGTTGATTTTGGTTTGTTGCTTCGTATTTTCAGAGGCTTGGATGGTTTTTTCTTGAACTCTAAGAAGGCCATCGTAAAAGTGGAATTGGTATCTTGAAAAATGAGTTATTGTTGACTGGCAAGATTAGGTTCAGCAAAAACAATTGGTCTGAAGGGAAGCTCTGACTAATAGAAACCAAATTTACACGTAAAAATTCCCCAGCAAACGTTGCATGGATTTGACTGAGCTTTATCTCAGTTAAAAAAATAATGAAGAGCTGCATGTTAAATTTTCTACGATGTCATGAATTATAATACTGAATCCAGTGTCATTAAATTGTATTTTTTTGTTTCTTGTCAGCTACAACAATTTCAGCAAAGCACAATCCGTGTGAAAGTATGAATAAAATTCAAGGAGTAGCATCAAGGACTTCTGAGCTCAGGAAACTGAGTTTGGCAGTGCTAATTTGTATTAAAGTTGTTGTTGCATGACAGCAGGAAAAAGATTTAATGCTTGCCACCTGAATCAAGCCATGGAACATTGGTTTCTATAACTGCCATGAATTTGAATCAAGGCCAATATCTCTAAATTTGAAATAAACTGATACTCTGTCTTGAAAGAAGATACAGGCCACTTATGTTGCAGAAGGTATTTAGAAAATGTATTTCAATTTAATTTTCAGCAGTATATATCTTTCAAATTTTTAGGCACTGGCCTTTTTGGCTTTTTCTGTATTCCAGCAAGTATGTAGCCTTTCAGCCATTTATTTATCAATATCCAGTCTTGAACTAATACTGATTTTCACAAGACCACAGATGCTGGTTTTACTCCCACTATTACTATGCAGCTGCTTACCTTAATCTGAAAGTCATTTTTCTTTTGTATATAACTGCATTAATGGAGAAAATCAGATTTCAAGCCAAGTAGTCACACTACAAAGCTTTAAAGTCATCAAATATAAAGCTTGTACCATGAGCCTAAGTGTAGCAACATTGTCTTTACAACAGCTTGTAGGGTGGTGATACCTTTCTTTCTAAAGGATCCCTAACTACCTTACAACAAGCAGTTCAAATTTGGAATTTCTTTGTTTCTCTTCAGAGAGCAGGCAGGAACCATGTGAAATTCTTTCCTGTGTCTGGACTGCCTTTGAATCTCTGTGAAAATACCATACATTTACTCACAGAGATTGTTTATCATTCTAACAAGAATAATTTGAATAGTTAGCTGGTATCTGGGAGTAATGAAACAAACCCCTTCATTCCTAAATGTAAATTAAATTTTGAACTTCTTACCAGGGCTGAGTGCACAAGATCGTGTGACATTTTAGGACTGGGAGTGAGAGCACTAAGTAGCAACACCTGAACCCAGCTGCTTGCTTTCTACACATGCCCTCTTACAAGTAGTTTCTGTTTACCACTGAGTACAGAAGATCCTGGTAATTGATCCATTACATGTGAACAACTTAATCCACCATTGTAATCTAGCTATCTAGATTTAAATACAGCAGCTGTTTCATAGCACGTAAGACCAATACACAGAAATCTTGTGATGGAAGGGGAAAAAGGTACTGTATGCATATGGAAGTGCCAGGGACACTTGTAGAGGTAGAAGGCAGCTATTCCGCTAAAATTATTTGATGTCTTTGTTGTCATATAACATACTTTCCGGGGTTGTCTTTCATGTCCCTGATGGAGCCCTGAGGATATACTCCATTTCAACCCTGTTTTTAACCTCTCTCTGTGCTCAAAGACACAGCTTCTTGGTGAGGAGGATGAGATTCTCTTCAGAGCTGAACAGTGCTGCTCCTTAATCGGCTGAAGTGGTGCTTGCACGATAACAAGAGGTACTACTCTCACCCCAGGTTGTGCCAGCTTGGGAAGCTACAGAGAGGCTGAAAATTTTACCCAGATCTATGGCATGGTAATACAGAGCATTATCTTTAGGCAAGCAGGCCTAGCTACAGTCCATAGCTGAAATTTAAAGTAATTTTAAAAATGCATTCAATTTTAAATGCCCCAAGGTTCCTATCATTTGTGAAGCTGCATCTCTTTCAAAATACTATGAACGATGTTGAATTTCTGCTTTTGGTGGATATGTTATAAATATGAAGAATGATAAACTTTAAGGGTGACTAGTAGTAGAAGAAAATAAAGAAGTACTTGCAGTGTCAAGTGTTAGTGCTGTCATTTAAGGGACTACATAGCAGGAAGGCTGGGTAGAACTGCTATTATTGAGCTTGTGAAACAAAATTACATAGTAATTTATGCCTTTTTTTTTAAGGGTGTGGGAGGTAAACTTCATTTTCAGCATTGTCTTTCCACTGATCATGGAAGTTGCCCTGCAGCATTTTTCATACATACATGTCTTTAAATGCTTGCAGTCTTTTTGTATAGCTCTAGTTTACTGGGATAAGTTGCAACTTAAAATGTTATGTGGTATATCTCCCAAAACATATAAATACACAATATTATTGCTTAACTTTCATGGTGCTGTGTAGTCCGTTCTAGTATCAAATGTCTGTATTACACATTAATTTAAATCTTGAGCAGAAATAATAATTTTAAGAAGACTGAATGGCTAAAACACAGTCTAATTTTTTGTTTGGGTTTTTTCCCTCCACAGCTACGCAAAAGCAATGGTTGAGAAACTTTCAGAATCACTGCCCTGTTTAGCCTTCATCTGTTCAGTCCTGCTTGAGACTGAGAATCTTACATTATTTTCACATTTAGAACTCTTGATTTTGGACTGCTTCTCTGAAGATTTTTAGCATGGTTTCCTTCAAAAGCAGTCCCACTTTTTTTTTTCTTTTATAGTTTAATGCTTTTCTAATCAGCACATGGCACAGTACTTGTGATGGACAATAGGAGAACAGTGCATTCAGTGCATGATGTTGTTGTTCTTTAAAGAAAAAAACCTCTCTTAAAAAAAAGACTGTTATCATGAAGCAGTGGATTGTCTTTTCTGCAATAACTTCATTTATTTTGTAGAATTAAAGGGAAAAGGGGTTAAATGAAGAGGTGCTTTTCTTGACTGCCAGTGCCACAAGCTCAACCTGGAATTTGGAAGTCTACCTATATTCTTTCTGGTGCGTGGATCACCAGCCATGAGGACTGTACATCTGGATCTTAGCTACCAATTCATGATGCATGAGCCATATACTCTCCTGTAGCTGTGCTGAGTCCATAAAAGAAAAATTGAAAGCAGAAATTTTTTTTTTCCCATTAAAGCAATTATGATTATTCCCAGTGATTGTAATAAGATGATACAATGTTTCAAGATATTTTAAAATATTTTTCCTTTTAAATGTTGGTAACAGTAACATCTCTTCCTGTCATTAGTGCATTGAAGGAGTATATTAAAGTAGCAGGTATTATTATCCTGGGGTGCATTGGGAAGAGTGTGGCCAGAGGGTCAAGAGATGTGACCTTCTCCCTCTTCTTGGCCTTAGTGAGGCCACATCTGGAGTGCTGTGTCCAGTTCTGGGTTCCTCAGTACAAGAAAGAAAAGGAGCTACTGCAGAGTGTCCAGTGGAGGCCACAGAGATGATTTGGGGTCTGGAACATCTCTCTCATGAGAGGCTGTGGGAGCTGGACCTGTTTAATCTGGAGCAGAGAAGACTGAAAGGGAATCTCATTAATACATATAAATATCTCAGAGGCAGGTGCCAAGAGGGTGGTGCCAGATCCTTCAGTGGTGCCCAGTGACAGGATGAGGAGCAATGGTCATGAACTGAAACACAAGAGGTTCTCCCTCAATATGAGGAAGAGCTTCAGTACATTGAGAGTGGCAGAGCACTGGAAGAGGCTGCCCAGAGAGGTTGTGGAGTCTCCATGTCTGGAGACATCCAAAACCCACCTGGACATGTTTCTGTGTCACCTGGTCTAGGTAGGGAGGTTGGACTAACTGATCTCCAGAGGTCACTACCAACCCTAAATATTCTTTGGTTTAGCTTGATATAGTATTATAGATCTGTTCAGAGCATGTTTCAGTTCTTTCCACAGGAAAAGACTGGGATCCCAGTTCCAAATAACACATGAAAAGCCAAGGGTCTCCCAAGTCCTACCTCTGGCAGAACGTGTTCCAGAGATATTTCTTAAGAAAAAATAATAGAAACCGGGCTTCTCCTGTTTTAACATTGCAGTTTTTTGACAATTATGTGGTGTTTACCTACTTGAAACATAGTATTTTTTTGGCGGAATATATTGCAGCTGGTGTACTAATTGGTAGATATTCAGGAAAATAACAGGCATGTGTTTATTACGGGTGGCAAGATAACATCTTTATCAACTGTTTATTATTTTACTTCACAAATATATATTCATACACACACACACTCATATCACCTATATCTCAGTTCAGTAATAACATCCAGTAACATGCACAACCAAAAGTGTCTTTATTTTGAAGAAGTACACAGAAGTTTGGATACATTATGTGTTATTACTTGTGATTGCAACAACAGGTGGAATTTCTCAGTTCAAACAGGCTATGTACATATGTTTCTGCATTTGTAGTATGTGACTCTATACTGATAACACGTGACATTTTCCCTGGTGCAATGATTTCTTTATTAAGAAGATAAAAAATATCTTTATTTTCTTTCTTAAGGCTGGATTTAACATTCTTATCCGGTGTTAGGAAAAGTTCTTCATCCAGAAGGTGGTAGAACACTGGAACAGACTCCCCAGGGAAGTAGTCATAGCCTAAGTCTGACAGAGTTCAGGAAGTGTTTAGACACCACTCTCAGGCACGTGGTGTGATCTTTTGGATGGTCTAGTGCACAGCCAGGAGATGACTTGAATGATCCTTGAGGGTCCCTTCCAGCTCAGCATGTTCTATGATTCTGAGTACATAACTATCTTTCAGAAGAAGGCATTTTTAAAAGTACTCGCAAAATGCTTTCTTTTCCTTTTCGAAATATACCTTGGTGGGATGCTCCAATAGACTAGCATATGATGGTATCAAAGTTTTCTTAATTTAATTTCATCATTTATCCTGGGATCACCCAAATTTTCCTTCCCCTAAGAGAAGTTCTTGTTCCTGCATCATGCTGATGATACTTTTAAGTAATTTTACCTTATTATGCCTTCCCTTTATGTTTATGCCTCTAAGACAGATTAGGAAGTAAAGACAGAGTAACATCCAGCATAAAGTACAGTTTCATACAGTGAGAATTCAGAGTATTTGCAGAAAGAAAAGTTATTGCCAGTACATGCATTTATCCTATTGAGACCTTTTCTAAGTTTCCTTTCTTCTGTAGTTGATTTTTCCCTTTCATGTGCACGTTAAAATACGCAACATCCCAGGCTGAATATGAAAATGCATGTCTTTGGGGTAGATAATATTTTATTTTTGTTAGGTGCAGAACCAAGTGAGGGATGTATTTATGTTTTACACCTTGGCCAAATAGTGGACTTCTCTGTGATGTAACCTATTTAGTTGCAGAAACTTTTCTGTGTAGCTGCCCTGCAGTGCTGAAAGCAAATTATGAATGCTGTACTGTTTAAGAGCAGAAAGGTTTGCCTGGAAGAGAGCGGTATGCCTGGGCCCCCTGCTATTGAGAAGATGCCAGTCAGAAATGAAAACGTCTTTCATGAAACTATAGCGAACTTCCCTGTGATACAGTACAATAACGCAAGGAATTTTTAGTCAAAACCTGTAAAAATAAGTATAATACCTTGAATGTGGCAAAGAAGTATTGGCTTATAAGGGACTATTTTAAGAGGTCGCTGCCAAAAATATGTGTGGTTCTAATACAGTTTTAGAAGTGACAGGACCGAGGAGTTTTAAGCCTTTCCCCTCCATTCACACCCCCGCCTTCCCCCACCTTTTGAGATCTCCAGTTTCTTTTGCCTTTTGGTTTCAACTACAAAAGATGTCTTCTGAGAAAAATGCTTTCTGCATGACATCAGAATAAAGGAATGTTCCACACTATTCAGCATGCCTAAAAGTATTGGTTGACTGAAACAACATTACATTTAAAATTAATGCTAAACAGAAAGCCAGTTAAGAGAGAAAACAGAGCAAATAACGTTTCTGCAAACTTTTATCTTTAAGAAACATTGATTTATTGGACTTTATAGACGTGGGTTTTTTTAAAATAAGAAAATTGTGCTCTATGTAACAGCATAGTAAAATAAAGAAAACTGCTGTTTTGTTGTGTGCTGAAATGCATGTAGCCATCAGTAAAGATTGAAAAATTTGGAAACAGCATATAAAAAGTACATAGATGGAGAAAAGTTAATATATTACTGTAGATGGATGAAAGTTGTAAGAAAGATACTTGCTCAATGCAAAAATCCTAAGGTTTTTTCATTGTCAGTTGTTAATTTTTGTTTTGTCTGACCTAAATTTATTTTTTCATGTAGTATTAATAGTAAAATCTAATTATTCTCACAACTTATGCATTTATGAAAGTGTTTATTTTTCTTGAGCTATAATGAATACATTATTGGACAGCAGCTGTTACCTTATTCTTTGGCATGTTGTAATTTTCATTGGCACTTGGGATAGTCAAAGAAGGATTTGGAAAATTGTTAAAAATAGCAAAAGCAAAAGGTGATGCTTAAGGACATATTTTCTAAACTAACAAAGTACACATAATAAACTGTAAAATAAAAGTAGTGAAATTAGTAATTGTTTTGAATTAAGAATTGTTCCAGTTATAAATGTAGGGATCTCACTGTTCAGACTCATGAAACTTCAAATTTAATTACTTCTAGTATTGTTAGTGAATAATTATTCATTGCAAATCAATAGATTCCTTGTCAAAAAAAGAGAAGGCTTAAGATGCACTTCAGCTCATAGGTGAGAAGGAAAGCTTAAGTTCACATGATCAGATATAAATGCTTTCATACCATACCATTGGTGCATTGCTGTGAAAACCTACATGGATTTGTAGGTCCAAACACTGTCCTTGAGAGTGTGTGGTGGCAGGGATTTCACAAATGCAGATGTCAGTCATATCCTTCACTGAAGGCATGGAAGACTGGAAGCTGGGAGAGCTGCCAGTCCCAATCATCAGTGAGACTTTTTTGCAGTGCAGCTGTACTATGTGGGTACGGGCCATAAGCTGCAGGTGTCATCTAGGTTTTAGTGTTGATTATGAGTTCCCTTAAATTTAAATTTCTTTTTAATAAATTAAACCAACATAAGAGTCTGTGATCTAAGCAGAAAAATGAGAACACTTTCCCGAAGCGGCAGCATTAGGTCAAAGAAGAGCAAGCATGGCTGTTTAAGCAGATGGGCTGTGGGGAGGCACTTGCATTCCCTCCTGGAAGTGCTGCTTGCTTTGGACCTTTCTCACCCAGCAATCTTTGAGTAGGAGCCCTGGTGAGCTGGGAGAGAGATGAACCAAGGTGTCCAACAACTCGAGTAGCAACAGAACTGCAGCACTGAAGGAAACCATGGAATTACAGATTTTTTTTCAGAATTGCAATTTCTGTGTACATTTACCCAGTTCTGTAAACATTTGTGTGAATCGTGTGTGTTGTTCTATAATGCTCGTGGAAGAAGAAGGGAGAAGGAGAGAGAGAATTGTGTGATAAAGGTTGCTATAATATGGCTAATTCTCATCTAATTATGAGTTAATGAGACTCAATGTTTTACTTGAAATCCCCTAGCATCCTGTGCTTATATTCTTTTTCTTTCAGCCAAAAACCTTATTGAGACTCTGAAAACCTTATAGGCTCCAAACCAGGAAATCTTATACCTTGAAATTTATTGTTAATACTACTATTTTATTATTCTTGGCATGCATCTCATGAGATTTTTATTGCTGCAGTTGTCAGCCCTTCTACACTGGGTACCTAATCAATGAATCCATGCAATGTCTCACACCAAATGAGACACCACCCGTTTTCACATCTGGCAGCTTGAGAAGCATCACAATGCATGAAAAGCAAAACAGAGGAAGGGGGACATAATGTTTCCTGTATGGACTCTCTGCAGCAAGTCACATTTGTACAACAGAATATTTTGGAGAGAAGAATTTTGCTGTGTGTTTTCTTTCTACCATTATCTGAAAGAATAATGAATTTGCATTTGATACATAGAGTTATTTGGAGAGATACCTAGAACATAGTGATGTTAAAAAAATACCAAAAAAAAAGCATTATTATCTTTGACTTTTCATATTGAAAATAAATACTAAGGTAGTGAAGATAGAACCATCAGGCAGACAGCAGGTGGGCCAACCAGCAGGAGGGAAATGATACTTGCTGCACCTGTTCTGCACGCTTTGAAAAAAAGTTAAAAACATCGGAAATTCCTCCATGACACCTACTTTTATTGTGTTATTTCATTACTGTATTTTCCCAGTTTGTCTTCAAATTTTTAGGAGGGACATCTGGAGATTTCAAACCACTTTATGCTATGTAGGTTTCTATGTTTACTGTATTCTTTTATATATATATGTATATATATCACAATGCTACCTGAACTGTAACGTGGTGCTACAAATGGCAATAAACCCTTTTTTATTGTCCTGATGGAGATAGTCCACTACTATTATTCCCATTTTACAGGTGGACAAAACAAAGTACAGGAGGAGGTTAGCATCAATTCATGGCTTAACTGTAAACATAATTTATGGGTTATATCTCAATCATATGGAGGATGGAGTCAGTGCATAGAAATAGCTTTAGCTTCCTTTTACTCTCTTGCAGGTCTCCTGGTTCAGTAACCCTGTATTTCACTGAAGAATTTTCTGTCTTGTCTAATTTTAGTCAGATTTGAAACAGCTGCAGGGGTCAGAAAGTACATCATATATCAGTGTGGCAAAGGAAGTGGCTAAGCCTGTGCCTATTTTTCTTGCTCAGCAAGCAGTAGAGAGGACAGCCGCACACAAGGCCAGGTTAGCTGTGTGGTGCAGTAGGATCAGCTGTTTACTGGTCAGAGCAAGATTACCCAATTAAGTCATTATTAGGGCCACTGTATATGGAGCACCTGTTGTAAAGCACATGGATTCTACAAGTGGGTTTGGCTCGAGATTGCTGGCTCCCAGAGTTGACTGTGAGTTATTTAGGGGATGTTTCTAGAGAGATGGTTGATCTAAAAAAATGTTTGCAGGAGTAGGGTGTTTGATGTTCCTGGCTTCCACTCTTCAGTCTGCTATGACTTGTTCCAAGTAAGTGTAGGAAGGTCACTTTGCTTTATTTCTCTCTGCTTCCTCCTTGGTGGAATTTTACCTTATTGCTTAACAGTGATGCTGCAAGCATTAGTGGTAGTATTGTCAGTTTGACTATCTGAATTCACAAAAAAAACCCCAGTGGTGGTCTTTGTCTTGTTATACTGTGATTTCTTCCTCAGAAGTCCTCTGCTACCAAATATAGCTCATGCAGAAATTCTTAATTTGCTATCAGAGTCAAATTGTATAGAGTAAAGAGTGTTGAATAAATTAGGAGTGAGAATTTACTGTCTGTTTTGTTTTCTGGTGATTGTGATTCTTGAGAAAATGGTATTTCTGCCTTCAGAAGTTTGTTCATATTCAAAAATCCAATAACACCTCTTGGAAAGCTATGTATTTGTGACACTTGAGAAAAATTATGTTTAAGAGGAGGAATTTTGTATTTTGAAGGCCTGGTTTTGCAAGTAAATACTCCAAGATGCAGTCTGTACTTAAAATGTGAGAAGTTCAGTTACTGAGGAAAGCTTCATAAAAGGAAGCCCTGTGACTAGTGACAAGAATAGTAGGACTATAGTAGGGTTATATAAAGTAGGAATTATTTGATTTCCAAAGTGACTAATTAATATATATTTCATTGGCCGCGAATGATTGAGGATATCATGATGATAAAACAAAATTTCCCTTTACTTAAAATCCTGTTTGTCAAGGCTTGAACTTGATCATAAGTCTTTGTAAGTACTACAGGTGATATTTTTCTGCTTCATGCTTGCCTCATTCTGAAAGAGGTGAAGAGTTGCTGAAGAACTGCCCATGACTAAAGACAGCAAACATACTGTTGTCTGAAAACTGTGATATTCTCAAACAGGAAAACCAACTACTTCTTTTTAGGGCAGTACAGAAACCTTCAGTTCAGCAATGAAATACAACTGGCTTGAAATAAGAATTATAGATGGCTCAATTGAGTAGATTAACTAGCTACTGTACCTCTCTAAGTGAGAACTCTCTAAGTGAGTTTATCTTCCAAGTGTGTGAAGTACATTTTACATATTTGTTCAATCAGTGCATGCATTTTGGTGGGAGACTCCAGTCTGCCTGAAAAAGGTGGCTCATATCCACCCTAGAATTCTTTTTGAAACTGACTGCATAAATTATTAAGTTTTTTTGAGGAAGATCCGTTTAATCTCCCAAGTGTACTGTATGTTTAAATAAGCTATCACTGTCATTCAGATTAGTTGGTACGCCAGTCCTGGTATTTGAAAGACAAGCTGACTGTTGTGTCCATAGGAAAAAAAGAATTAAAGTTTCTATGCAAATGACATTTTATACATGTTTCTGATGAAAGTTTCATATCAGGTTGCAAAGCTGTTATCAATACATTCATTCTTTTAGGCAGAGCAAAGGCAGTCCTTTAATGTTAAATTAGGCCAAGTAAGTAATTACAAGATGTTTAGAAGTTTGTTTATTGTACTACATACAGGTTGAAGTACATACAGCAGTTGAAGGGAGGAAAAAGGTGGGTTGTTTTATTACTTTTTCCAAATTAAAAATAAATATGTAATTGAGTAGGTATAAAACCTTTTATGAATTACATACAGAAGTGTAGTTACAAAAGACAGGTTACTGCAGATAGGCTGTTGTTTGGCTCTTTTGTGCTTTGGCAAGAGGAAATTTCCCTTTAGTATAGATTCTCTTTCACAAGCTGACAATCGTTATGTTCAAGTGTGAAGAAAGGTGTAGCTGCCCTAACTTTCGCTATTCATTGCTTGTGAAGTTCTAATCACTGAGTCAGCTGAAGATAAACTCCTATTTCTTCACAGCTCAGATGCAGTGCAGGTAATCAGAATGAAAGCTTCTGTAACCTGGTCTGCTTACTAAGCCACCTTACTTGTGAGTTGGAAAAAGCAGGAAATACAGACCCCAAACTGGAAGTGAAATATTTTGGGATTTGGAGGTTGGTTTGTTTTGGTGTGGTTTCGTCTGTTTGCGTTTTTTTGTTTGTTGTTTGGGGAGTTGTTTTCAGAGATAGGTTTGATTCTAGCATGTACTTATGCAATTTTGTTTATTGGCCCAGGTATCATAACTCTGAAGATTAAGTCATATTTTGTTGCACCTAAATATCAAGTAGCATGTCCTGGTCCTTAAGTAATCTCTGCCTCAGAACTTGTCTTTAAACTATATACTTTACAGATATTTATTTTTTTAACACTTGGTCTTATAGGATCTGTGTCCTGAATGGCCTTTGAGATTTATGTATGTCTATATCTTCTCTTAGCTTTATTATGACTTTATAACTTAAGTGATCTTTGTCCTCTTTTTGAAAATGTGTATTTCTGTTGGCATTATTTTATCTGTTAAACAAACTCAGTTTACGTACTGCAAAATAAACTTATCTTTTTAACGTATTTAAAAAAAAAAGGCTTCGGTGGCAGTTTGGATTTCTTTGAAGACAGTGATTCCCATTTCTGAAATTGGAAATCTTCAGCTTTGACAAGTCACAAGGACAGTCACATAGTGTTTGTAAGCCTATAACTGTTAAGACAATCACAGAAATTGCAGACCACCAATCCCTGCAGAACTATGAAGCTAAGATGCTTGTTTAGGTGGTTCTGTCACTGGTATTGCAATGCATCAACTTTGTAAATTAATCTCATCATTGGAAATCCTTGTGCAGTTTAGGTGCAAGGATTGTGATAATAAGGTTTTTTGTATTTTATAACAAAAGCATTTGAGGAAAGATGGAGAAAGCAATTGCTTCTTTTTGGGTTGTCATCAAAATACATGACTCTATAGCTGAAAGAGAAGTCTGGTGTGCTATCTTTGCTGCACACTGAGGACTAAATGCTTTCTATCTCACACAATAGTAATGACAAGTAATTGAGGAGCTCTGCAGGATACAGAGAGTTTTAATTTGTGTGTTCTGAAGACCGATGAAAAGACACATCATATCTTCCTTTGGTTTGATTCTATGTCCATGCCTGGAGTTTTTTTGCCAGCACCACAGGCTTTGTGCTTGCTGTAGGTCCATACAGTTACTCTTCTGGAAAGGTTCCTCATGCTTCTTATTTCTTCAGCCTGTCTTTCCTGCTGCTTTTCTGCTTCATTTGTCTTCTGCCAATGCTGATAAAAGCCGTTGCAGATACTGGGTTGAACTGGTTTGCTTCATGATGTATATGGCATAGGCTAGTAATTTTTATACCCATAAGCATCAGTTGGATGGGAAGGAAGTTACTTTTACTCAGTAATACCATAAACATCAGTATGACATGTTATAGCATTATTAAAGTAATCTAATAGTTACATGTGGGTCATATAGCCTTCAACCAAAAAAAAAAAAATTAAGACATGTACTTTAATCTAGAGAATAATTTCATTGACTCCAATGCACTGCTCACTTACTGAAAAGTAAGATTGTCTAAGTGCTTTTCCAGACTGAGTCTATCAATAACCTGCATATTATATATGTGTATTGTTCAGATACACAGGATATTCATGTGGTGAATTATTTCTTCATATTTGATAGGATTGAATAGAATATTTGTCTGTCTGCTCTATTCGTTTTTCATACATTAATGACATTCATCTTGTCTATCTGTGACATTTTTAATGTGCCCATCACCAGAGTATCTGCCTGTCTCTTCTGCAAAATAAATGTCTCTCAAGAAGAGATAGGAGCAGTAATGCATGTGTAATTATTATTTTTTTTAAGTTATTACTGAAACCTAGTTGCCTTCCTTCCCCCACTCCAATACTTATTTTTCCTTGTGACAAAATCTGCAAGCACTGAGCAACAAGTTTATCAATTTGAACAGGCCAACTGCACAACTAAATGTATGTGAAACTTAACAAATCCCTTGGGGAAGCTGACTGTAAGAATTTCCTAGTCTGTGTCGAGTTACTGAGGTGCGACATGGTGGATTGAACTTAATGCCTTAGGCTAGCACAGTCAAATAGAGAGAGTTTAAGATTTTGCTGTGTCCATGAAGGGATCTGCTGGTAGCTGTCTAAATTAAGCTTTCAGAAAAGAATATAACACTATCATGAGCTCTTTCCCTTGAATATTTTGGCAGGTTATTCTGGTTTAAAAGAAATCCAAGTAGGATTTCCTCTGTTTAAGCCTCATAGCAGTTGCAAAAAGACAGAAAGGTTATTCCCCTTACCAGGAACAGCAAAATACCAAAGCAGAAATTTTTCATTTCCAGTGTGCTGTTTCTTTTAAAGGCATAGTGTCTTAGCCAAAACCAGGGATCCCCACCTGCATGGGTATTGACACCTACCATCTTGTAGGTGCTACTGATACAAAGACTGTGGGGATGGCACACCTGCCCTGGCTTTCTCACCACTTCTTTTCTTGTGTGCATCTTTGTGAAGGGAAAATTGATCCTAGTGACCAATCTGGCTTTAGTGACCTTCATGACCCTGTAGCAGCTAGCCTTAAGAACTGAGTAGCAGCAGCAGCTTGTGAAATAGTCTGTAGACATGCTGCAGAGTTTAAATGAGGTCTGCAAGTGACAGCAGTGCCTTCAGCTTACAGTGACAAAAAATGACGTACTGTGTATGTGCTAAGAGTTGGAGAGCCACCAGGAGGAAAGAGAAAAGCATGGGTACTCAAGTGCGTGCACAAATCCAGAGCTGGAGTTGCTGTTACAGTTGTGTAATTTGTTTCTCAAATTCTAATAACACTGCAGTAGTTTGTAGATATCCTTGAAAAAGAGCAGGAGCGATGCAGGTTTTTTGTGTGACTGAGAACAATGCATGTATATTAACACAGATCATTATTTTACAGGTAAGAAAAAGAGTTATTGGTCTATTACCTATATGTGACTGAGAATGATGAGCCTTTTATTTGCTTATGTATTTTAGCAGACAACAGTGTGTACAACAGTGTGTAATAGGAGCCTGTAAGTCATGAGGTTGTGAGAAGATCCCTGTTAAATCAGAGTATGTACCAGTTGCAGTGAATCCTATACCTGCAGATTCTGAGAAGGGTTTACTGTCTTACTGTTTGTGGGTTTCAAGTTTGTAGAATCATAGAATGGCTTGAGTTAGGAGGGACCTTAAAGATCAAAGTTTGCCCATCCTATTTTATGTTTGAACTGAAATATTGCTTGGTTCATCTGTATGTGGACAAATAAAACTCACTATATGTACAAAATTTTTTAATATGTTGTTCAAGTTAATATGAATTACAGGCAAATCAGTTCATCCCAGCATTTTTGCCTGAGGACATAGCACTTCAAATTATTATTATTTTTTTTAAATTTCCTTTATTCTGCTTCTTATTCATTCTTATTAGTTACAAAACTAATCAAAATTTTAGAATAAGAGGTATGATTTTGAAAAAAGGCTAGTAGTGGTGTCTTTCCTTCCAAAGTGATATTCTTGGGCAGGAGACAAACAGCATTGATGGACTTGATTTTAAATATTGGGCTTGGAATGGAGCAACTTGATATGAGGAATGAGTTTTTTTCTTGATTTACATTAAAAGGGATTTATAACCCTTGAAGTACAGGAGTGCAATGTGGACCTTGTAAAATATTACTTAAGTAATTTTGTGAAGCTGACTCAAGATATGTAGGTGTATTAGGTAAAAAATCAGCAAGCAGCAAAGTTATTTTTTTCAGCAAGGTATATCGGTGCATGCACAGATTTCTGGTGGTTTCTATGACAAATTGTGCATTTTTTTTGGCGTTAATTAAATTGAGCAATAAGTAATTTATACCTTATCTAATATGACAGAGTTTCTTGAATACCTTAGAAAAGCTGCTAGGAGTTCAATGCTTTGAATGGATTTGGTAGTGAACAGTCAAATACTTTTGATTTTTCTGGTGTCTCTTTTAAATTTTTGTTAAAGCTGACTTTCACCAATTTTGTTTGATGTGCACAGTAAAAAGACAGGAAAGGAAGAGTCACTGCAAAGGAAAGTTTTATTGTCATATACAAGTATTTATTACATTTTTCATACTTCAAAACAAAAGCGTTCAAGTTTCATCAGTATCAACAGACTTAAAGAGTTTCACATTAGGGCTGGACTGCATTTCTTTGGGGTCCAGTGTATGTGGTGTTTTGCCTTGAGCTCTCATTATTTACTGCTGTAGGGACTATTGGCTGTCAGATGATTCTGTAGTGTGAGTTACTGTATTTCAATAAAGCTGTGGCCTTGGCCTTTAATCCGGTTACCAGAAATATATGGTTTTTTTCTCTTTGTAGTGCACAGTGGCATTTGCAATGTAACAAACATTTCAAAGATTTACTTCCTTCTGGCACATAAAAATGTTGCACCAACTTAGTGTTTCTTCCCTTAAAGAAGTATGCATCTTCAAATACTTAATTTCTAATGAACAACCAGCCTGACTAGCTTTACACACCTTAACAGTATCTGAGCATTAAGGACAGGATGTTCCATTTTACAAAAAAGACTTGCTCTTTCTTTCCATAATGAGTTTTGCATAAAGGAAGCTAGCCAAAGTTACTGGAAAAGCAAACATCTCAGTAAATTGGGAAATATTAATGCTTTTCAGCTCTTAAGATATTAATATTTAGTTACAAATGAAATACTGTTAAAGAGAAAAAGATGTTTGATTTCTTTCTTATACTGAAAAATATTTTAAAAATTACTTAAATGCCGCACAATAATATGTGGGGCTCTGCTGAAGCCCCTGGCGCAGGGAAGGGAGGTGCCAGATGCAGAACTTGCTCTAAGTTGAAACTAAATTAAAACACAGAGATGGATAGGCCTGGCAAGTGGTAGGGCATAGCTCTGCCTTCCATCCACTTGTGAGCAGATCTGGCTGGCTTCCCACTGATAAAGATGATACAAAAGTCTGTTGCCTCCTGGACTATTGGTACAACCACAGCTGTGGGAGCCATTTAGTTTGTTATTTGCAATATACCCTATGAGGCTTTGCTATGCTTCTCTGCCTGTCTTGTTCATACCTTGCTGTTAAAACTGACTGGTCTTATAATTTACTTAACGTTTAGAGCATTAGTAAATGGAAACTTTTGCCCAACTTTTATTTTAGACCTTTCAAAAGTTGGCACAGCAATGTGCTCGTTTAACCTAGGTTGCAAGTGTATTGTTATGAACAAGTGAATTTATTTGCAGCTAATGGGCAATAACCAAAAAATACGAATCACAACAGATTTTCTCATAACCAATTATTTGTAAACATTTTCCCGTACATATTACTCACTCAAAAGTTTCAATCAAAATTTGAGTAAATTTAGTTCTTACTGATTTTAAGGGTGCTATTTAGGAGACTAGTTGGAAGGTGAAATATAAGCTCTTTCAATTGGGTTCATGATCCATTTTATTCTCTGATTGAATAGATACAACTTTTAAAATTGGGTATTCCAAATGCTAGTGATTACAAACTCTGTAGTAGGCAAAGCAATTTCCTGTTCTTTACATAGTTCTCTCAGGAAATAAGTTTGCCATAGCACTGGTAAAAAAAAACAACATTAAAAACTCTGAATATCATAGAAGTGAAGATGATAAACTACAAAAGTGAAGATTTTTTTAATGTTTCTGCAGCTTGAGACTAGAAATTATAAGAAAGTGAAATGACTGCAAGTTAAGAAGCACACTATGGATAAGGATTAGCTATTCTGAGCACTTTCCCAAATATGTTATCTTCCCAAGGATTTTGCATTATTTGTTCCTCTTCTGTCCGATTAAATGTTTGTAAACTGCTTAGTCCCTTCTCAACAAGGGCATGTAACTTTCACTGACACTGATGGTATGTACTTATGCTTATAGCCAAGAAAACAGGACCTTTCTCAGGGTCAAATAAACCTAATTTGCATAAAGTAATGTAATCAGCAGGTCCAAAAATCCACTACTGCAATCTAGGATCAGTGTCGGGACTCTATGCGATACATAGCTTCCAGAGAATTATAAAATACCCTAACTTGGAAGAGACCCATCAACTCCTGGCCCTGCACAGCACCATTCCCAAGAACTGCACCATGTGCTTGAGAGTATTGTCCAAACACTTCTTGAGCTCTGTCAGGCTGGTGCTGTGGGCACTGCCCTGGGGAGCTGTTGCAGTGCCCAACCACCCTAATACCCAACCTAAACCTCCTCTGGCACAGCTTCAGGCCATTCCCTCAGTCCTGTCACTGGTCACCACAAGGAAGAGATCAGTGCCTGCCCCTCCTCTTCCCCTCAGCTTCAGGCCATTCCCTCAGTCCTGTCACTGTCACCACAAGGAAGAGATCAGTGCCTGCCCCTCCTCTTCCCCTCATGAGGAAGCTGTAACATCAATGAGGTCTCCCCTCAGTCTCCTCCAGGCTGAACACACCAAGTGACCTCAGCCACTCTTTGTATGGCCCTTTACCATCTTGGTAGCTTTCCTTTGGAGGATTTCTAATACCTTTGTATCTTTTTTGTATTGTCACTATTTCTTACGTGACTTTCAAGTCACTCCTCTTAAAGGTCTCATTAAACCTTGACAGTTCTAGGATTCTATGCTTCCAGTTGCTTGCCCTTATTTGCTAGTCTCTAGAATTCCCATGGCTACCATTTGGCTGGTTTTCAGTTTTTTGATTAATTTTCCTGTTGTCTTTCTGGCTGTCAGATAGCTTGACAGTTTTTGCAGTGTGCAGATGTAATGTATCCTATGCTTAAAGATGGTAGGGTTCAAGAAAGTGCACTTCGTTAAACTTGGCAAATTGGTAGGTAGCTTTCTGTAGGAAACTAGTGCATGGCTTGATATGAAGGCAGTGGACAGTTCTTCAGTGAAACATTCAGAATGTCTGAACACTAGCTTTACTAGTGCAAAGAAATGAAGTTTAACACAAGTCTGGTTTAACTAAATATGAGATCTTTAGTGACCTAGAACTTGAAGGATGTTGTCAGAAACTGAAACTGGGTCAAATTATTATGGATGGTCATAAAAGAATGGTATGGAAAAATGAAAATAAAAATTGGAGAGGCTTGGGCGCAAAAGAGGAATTCAATTACAAGAGACAAAGTACTGAGAAAGGAAGAGTGAGAAAAGGGCCTACACATTGCTCAGTGAGTAGCTATGAGACCAGTAGATGCCTTGGCATTCTTAGAATAATTTTTTAACTTCTTGCTGCTTAATTTAGAGTAGAAGTATTAATGGACATGAGATTTCTTACTATTAACACCTATGTCAAAGTTTGAGAAACTCAGGTGTTTGTATAAAAAATAAAGGCATGAAAAAGACCTAGCTAAGTAGGGTTGCAGTGTGGCAATTTTTTGTTTGTTTGTTTCAACAAGGAATTATATTTATCCAAGAGTAATTGCGAATTGATCAGGCAGCTTAGCTGACAATATCATCTGTGAAAACTCTTGGAGAACTGGTAAGATTCCTACCATACTAGGAGGTGTAGAGCTTAGCTCACTTCAGCACATGAGTCAGATGCCTAAGTTAGGACTCCAGGCCTCAAATAGTGACTAAAGATAACGCAAGGCTCCTAGTGGAGGCAGGGGCTCCTCTGGCAGTGCCTTTCCATGTTAGAATTTCTCATTTAGGTATTTAATCAGCTTCCTGAAGAAGGCATCTATGAATATTACTTTCTCAGCCATACTTTAAACCTTGTTGACCTAAGCAATAATAGACCAGTCAGCAAACTTCAGTTGCTGGAAAAATACACATTGCTCATAAACATCTGGAAAAAGTCAACATGACTTCTTCAGCAAACATAGTGTCAACAAGCCTACCTACAGTAATAACATAAACATGTCGTATAGGTAGTAGAGAAACAAAATGTGACATAGATTTTAGTAAAATTCTAGCTTTTAGTACATATTTGAGTTTTGACATTTTCTTCAGCTGTTCTGTGATAAACATGATGAAGATGAAATTGCCATAAGGGGGTTAGGATGATGATTGAAAAAAAAGTAATAATCAGATGGAAAGCCTAGAATTCTAACATAGCTACTAAACTGATGTCCTAAACTAAGCAGTATGGGCATAGTTTCAGTGCAGAGGGGGTTCATGGTGTGTCTTCAGGGCCTGGTAACATTTGTCTTCATTGCTGTCTTGGATGAAGAAATAGGAAATTCTTGTTTGGTTTGTAATTGTTAACCTAGAGCTACTTGCAGAAGGGAAGGTCTGAGTGCTTTTTAAAGCACAGGGGTAGAATTCAAAATTATAATGATCAACTGAGGAAATAAAATACATACAGTTCACTAAAAGAAAGAGCTAAATGATGCTAAGATTTTAAAAGTTTGCTGAGAAGATGATTTAGAAGAAAAAGTAATATGGGGTCCTGGCAGTTGGTAACAAGCTGGCCTTGACGCTAAGTATGGCATGTTAATACAAAAGCAAAGATTGGGATCATCATTTTTAGTTGTGAAATGGGAATCTTGATTAACTCCTTCTAAAAGTAAGAAGTGAAAGTATTTGAGGGGTTTTTTTAATCAAGGAAACCCTAATGATAGGGATATAGCCATTATATAACCAGGTATAAAAATCTTTACATGTGACAGCCTAGAGCAAGGACAAGGAAATGGAAGAAAACCACAACATCTTTTTCTCAGTCTCATAAAAGTGTGTTCAAACACTATGAAAGGTCAAACAAAATCACTTTTGGGTACAAGTAATGGCTTGAACTGCTTTAGAAATGCTTCCCAGTCCATGTAATAAGTACCATCTCCAACTGGCTCATTTTATTGATTAAAAACATTCCTTTCATAACAAGAAAATATGTTGGAGTGCATATCTATGCTTTTCAACAGCTAATAAAGTGAGAATGAAGTTAGGTACTGACATATAACCTACTCATAAATGCTAATTCTGTTCCTAATACTTCACAAGTATGCAATCTTCATATGAGCATTATAATGCTGATACAGCAATCACATTCTCTTTATATATGTACTGTGGAATCAGTGTGGCATGTTAGTGTAAACTGGATGTGTATTAGAAGGGTGTGTTTTCCTGTGGGTTTGGGCTTTCATGTGTGTAGTGGGTTTTTTTTGAGTTTGGTTGGTTTGTTTTGGGCCTGGGTTGTTTTTTGGGGTTTTTTTTGCAGAAAGCAGAAGTTTATTTCTCTTCAAATTATGGCACAACATGTCTTGGGATATGATGCTAGATAATCCTTCTATTGGTTTCCCTAATTTTCTGTGATCAGGATAATGTCCTAAAGACTACTCTTGCATCTGAGAGTTTTCTACTCCTTTCTGTTTTCTTATAATATACATGTCTTCTGGTATGTTTGTATTTGGATATAATATTTGTCTTATGAAATGTTGTGCTGAGATTATTCAGAGTAGATACAAACAGAATGGTTTTGATTTGTGAGAAAGTGAATATTCATAAAAATCTTTGGGACTGAATTAAAAAATATTTTCTGTTTGATATGAATTGATTCTCTGCTTTACTGCTGTGTGAGGCTTTGGAAAGCATTAAGTAAAGCTCATGACTAATGAATCATGGAATTCAAAGAACCAGTTGGATCATGCAATATTTCTCATTATATACAGTGAGTCTCCAAAGTTTATTTTCTAGTCTGCCTTGTTCTGTTGTAATTGTCAAAATCTAGTGGGTTTCTGCCACCTACCAGTCAGGCTGTTCTATGGATTAATACACTCAGCTTTTAGGAAGATTTTCCAATGATGCATGTGTTCATCTTAGTGTTTCTCATTGTTCTTTCTTGTTTCCAGTTAAATGGATAATTGTTTTCCACGCATGAATTATCATCTTATGTGGTCCTTTGCAACTACAGTATAATGTTTCTGTATATCAATGGAGAATCCATGTGTATTTGCCTAAACTTCAGTTATTTGTATGCCTGCATATGCCAAAGCTAGATGGAGGTCATAGATGGTAAAGGTAGCAAGTTTCTAAAAGTGTGGGTAGGTATCTTTGCAAGTTCAGTTTTAAACCACTGAGGTTTAAAGCTGTTGGGGTATAAAGTACGCTCCTGTTTCAATAAGAAAGAGGTATTTTTTTAGTAAGTGAAATGTTCAATAATCAATATTAAAAAATAAACTTTCATATTTGCTAAACCACCTGAGTATTACAAGCAGTAAGAGATCTTTTTGATGACAACTGAGTAATAGTGATCAAATGAAAGCTGCAGCAGTGCTGTCTAGAAAGATGGGTCACTGCATTCAATCTGTATTTGTTCAGTGGCTGGGAAACTGTTACTGCTGGAAGTTATTTCAATGTGTTAAATGGAAGGGGTAAAAGAATTTGAGCTGTAAGCTTAAGGGAGGTTTTAAGAATAAAACCAAGTTCTGTAGTTCTGTTGAATGCTTATGAAGTAAAACCCCTTAGACTTCATACCTCTGGATTCCAGTCTCACATCTTGGATTCCACCTCCAACTCCTTCTGCAAAGACTGAAAAACACAGGCAGGGATTCAGAGAATTATGTATGTATTCATAGATGGTTAGGACTGGTTTTATCCATCATTCTGAAGTGCTTCTACCAACAGCTGTGATGAGAATTTGCCCTATTTCCAAAATTTTCATGATACCTTTACTATAGCAGTGCCTTCTGCACTGTCTGGATCACCAAATAGTCTACAGAAATCTAGAAACCGAAGTTCTTTTTAGACTTTTGGTAGCAACAATGTTTGGATGATTTTCTGTACAGCACATTTTGAGAGTTGTCCTTTTATATCTTTAATTATGTAGAGTACCCACTGATACAAGAAGTGTGGCTCAGCAGAGACAGTGAGAGCAGAGCCATTGCCTTGGGTACCTGGTGGATTTTACTCACTTTAGGCTGGATCCTGGCTGTTCCATCAGCTGTAGTTTCCTGACACTAGTCTTGCAACGCAGTAGTGTAAAAGAAGAGCTGTAGTTGGATTTATTGGAACATGAAAGAATGAAGTGAAGCATGCCATCAGTTGCAATTGGTAATAATAGTCCTAGGGTGTGGGAGACAGTCTGACACATTCACTTCTGTATGTGTAGTGCTGACACTCTGCAAGAGGTAGCATGTTCACTGGCCTCTCTGTACAGCAGCAGGAGGGAAGCAGAGATCCCTGTGCACCTGCGCCTCTTGTATGAGCCTTCCAAACACTGAACATGGACTTTTGCTTCCTCTGTGAGATGATTTATTATATAAATAGCAGCTGCATATAGACAAAAAAAAATATTTTGATTTCAGACGCATTCAAGCAAAAGGAAGGAAAAAACCCCAAAAGCAAATATGTTTCTATGGTTTGCATTTTTACAGAATTATGAATTCTTTAAAGTTTGCCTTCTACAGACAAATGAGAGAAAAATAGTAAAAATATTAAAAATGTGAAAGATGCTATTTTTACTAGTAGAGAGGTGAAATGGATTTTCTTAAAGTTAAGGTGGAGAAACGTGGCAGCAAATGAAGAGTTGTAATGTGGTCAAGGTTTTTCTTTTTTTGTTTAAATAGTGTTATTCTTGTGAGAGAGTTGAACTGATTGTTCATGTGCATATACAAAAAAGGCAACTGGTGGAAGAGACTAGGAAAAGGGGGAAGAGAATATTTGCATCTGTAGAATTAAAATAATTCTTTCTGTTCTTGTGTAATTATGCACGTGTAAAAGTAATTGTAAGAAACAATTTGAGGTTTCTGCAATAGTAACTTCAGGTTGTGTAATATGCGAGTATACACGTATAACAAAAATATGCCCAGATAATTTTTTTTACTGTGTATTTTAACAAACACAGCCAAAATACACCAAACTTTATGTGATTATTTGAAATGTGATAAAGGTTAGTCCATTAAACAGCTTGTTATTTGTTCTGTTAAGAGAATAAACCTGTTGAACTGGGAGAAAGCAAATTTGTTCTTATTTATTTATGTCATGGAGGTGTTTGAAATTAGTAGCCAATGGCCTTTAAAAGAATGAATTTACTTCTGAAAAATAATGTGTTTGTTTCTTCTATGCCATGTTAACTTTATGGATTAAATTGATTTCTTGGAATATCAACAAGCCATAGTTACAAGAAAGTGGGGGTTTCCCCCTTATTCCAGAAAATGCCAAATGCTGCACTGCTACTTGGGGATGTGCAATGGTAGCTCATGAAATTAAGCTCATGATATTAGAATCAGCATTTATGTTATTTTGGTTTTAACTAAAAAGTCTTTACTTTACCCTCTCTTGAAAAATAATTCTGGTTTTTTTTTTTTTGTAATTTACAAGTACAGTGGTGCTGATTTTTCTCGTGTCCTCCAATGTGAACAGTGGCGTTTTACGGACTTTTTTGCTGCTATTTAAAATTATTACATGGAATACATGACTGTACATTAATGGGTCTTATTTTACTTAATTTATTTTGCAATAAATCAAGTATGTAAGGGAAATATGAGTGTGTGGGTTCCCCTGACTGTATCTGTGAAAGCCCACTAAATGGCATTGGGGTGCTATCAGTGGGATGGCAGAGGTGCAATTTGAGTATACTTCAGAAGTTGAATAGATGAAGCCAATGATGTCCCAGTGGTCCTTTGAATTTGGCCCCATGAAATTAATTTCCACCTCAGCTTGTACACAGAATAAATTAATTCATACAGCCTCAGTATTGCTCTTCTACAATCTGTGTAATTGCTTGTTTATACCAGCACCCGGTAGGTCTCTTTATCTCTGAACTTTTGTGCTGTGCAATATTAGCTTGTCTAAGGCTGTAAAATTAAAAGTTACTTAAGGATTTTATTGAGCTGAAGGGATTGTGTTTTTCAGCCATAGAGGGTTTGTTTACTTAGCAGTGATTCAACCCCACCCAGTTGTAAGGCCAGCCCAAGCTGTTATCACACAATGGGACTTGGTGTTTGACCATAACTGCACGTCTCACTCAACAGGCAATCAGCATTTTAATTAGTGATTAAAGGAAAGTCATTGTACTCTAGCTGCTTTATCACAATAGCCTAATAATTTTGTGTTGAATAAATAGATAATGCAAAAGGGAAACCTCCCCTCTTAATGTTGTTGTCATTAAGGGCTCTTTTACTCATTTGTGTATGTATTAAAACACACATGACATGAATAGAGGTAATTATAATTACTGCAGGTTTTTTGGCAGATTAGCTGATATTTTTTTCATTGTAAACCTTTTCCTTTATAATGCCACTCCAAAATGAATGCACTATTTAAAAGTTCAGATAAAGGTAAGCAGTGGTGGCTCTGGTTCACCAAGCTGTGTGGATGTGAATGATTGATTTGCTGTGTGCATCACTGGAATTAGGTAACTTGCATCATGACTGTGATGTACTGTGTAATTGATGCAAGCCCTTTCATAGCATTCTGAGATTGAAATCAATATTTATTTGGAGTGCAACAAATGTAATAAGCTGCATTTCTTGTGTAAGCATTGGTCTAGCTCCATTTCTAGTTCAGTTTTGTAGAAGATTGTTCAAAAGCAACAGATACACATTTCGGTGTGGTTAAAGAATTTGTTAAGAGGATACAAACAAGATATGGAAAACAGTCTGGTCTGAAGCTTTGAATGCACAGTTAAGGTGTTCTTTTTATTATGAATGGACTGACAGTTTATTCATCATTTTACTTATTTACTACTACAAATATTCTTCATCTGCATATCGTAGATGGCAACTGTGCATGGCTAAGCTTCATTATGCTTTTATCTATACTAAAAGTGAATATTAGATCCTAAAATGTAGTATTTTGGACACAAAAAAATCTCCCCTTTTATGTATGAAGTAGAGAATTTTTTCTCTAAGTAAATAGGTTATTGCAAAATTATAATGCTGTAAATACAGAACTTTGTTTACAACAATCATCCATCTTTAATGACTGGGATGGCTTGGCATGAAGGTTTTCTTTCTCTGATTTTTGATATTTTTTTCTTTTGTGCTGACAAGCACTCTAACTTGTAATGAACTCCACAATTTGCAACTTGGAAATTAGAGGGCACGGTAGATAAAGGAACATTGTCAAAGAGATTACTTTGGATAGTTTGCAAAGGATTTATGCACCCAGTTTTAATTACGTAGTTTTGTGTGTAACACCCATTGTCATCTATGGTTGCTTTGCTAAGCTGTTAGGTTCAGGTGTTGAGGTTCAGAGAGCTATGAGGGCAGGGACTTTTTGCAGTCCCTTTGCTTCATGATGTGCTTTTGAAGTGTTAACAGTTCTTGTTCTGAAGAGTCAACACCCACTCCAAGCTCTCTTGATACTCCTGGTAATCCTCACTGCTGATAACTTTGGCATGTTGAAACAACAAGGTCGCTCACACCTGACTCAATAAAAGGAGCTCTGAAATAGATGCAGTGGTAATTTACTAGTAGATTCTTTCATAAGTGATATTAAACCATTTTGCATGTTTCATGCTTGAAGGTATCCAAAGTGTTTGTTACGTGAAACATGCAGAGGAAAGCCTTCATGAAGAGGTGTGCATATTTGGTTTGTCTGACCTCTCTTACCATCTCTGCCCCACACACACCTCCTGCCTCACCTGACAGGTAAAGTCCACAGAGGCATTTTGAGTATTTTTTGGTGTTGAAGTAGGAATTAACTCTATTTTTTGGTGTTGAAGTAGGAATTAACTCTATTGATTTTTTTTTTTTTTTTTTTTTTTTTTTCCCACCCCTGCAGGTGATTGTTAGTGAGGTTCAGGCAAGAACTACTAACACGTGTGGCTTTATAGACTTTCTGAAGTACTGATGCAAATACCTTAAATGCTCAGAGCAGAGAGAAAATTAAATATTTGATGTAAAGACTGGGTGGCCAGCAGGAGGACTATGAGCAGTGATGGAGACAGATGAGGCACAAAAACTCCAGTTAGACTTGAGATAGAAAAGGAGATTGTTAACTCAACCTATATAGATGTAGAAATGTTAGCTGATACTTACACTTTATTTCAGTAAATGGAAGTTTTTCAAGACTTCAGTACAGAGAATGCCTAGATTGCCTATTTTGCTCCATGGTAACATGCAACTTTTATTTGTGTACACAAAAAAAAGGGCTGGGTATGTTCTTTTTCAGGGGGGGAAAAAGAAGTTCAACAAATCTGAGCTCTTAGCTCTTTATAACCTTTTTTTTGTTTGTTTGGTTTTTGGGGGGATTTTTTTGGTGTTTGTTTTGGTTTGGGTTTTTTTGGTGTGGTTTTTTGGTGTTTTTTTTAACTTAAACATTAGTCATAGAATAGAGTCACAGAGTGTTAAGGGTTGAAATGAACATTAAAGATCATCTAGTCCCGACTTCACCTGCCATGTGCATGGACACCTCCCACTAGACCAGGTTGCTCAAGGCCTTATCCAGCCTGGCTTTGTTACACTGCCAGGTTTGAATCATCTAATGTCCCTGGAATACCTGTTCCAGTGTCTTACCACCCTTACAGTAAAGACTTTCTTTCTAATATCTAACCTAAATTTCTCCTCTTTTTCTCTTGAAGCCATTACTCCTTGTCCTATCACTACAGTTCCTGATGCAGAGACCCTCTTGGCTTCCCTGTAGGTCCCCATCAGGTTCTGGAAGGTTGCTATGAGGTGTCCATGCAACCTTCTCTTCTCCAGTCTTGACAGCCCCAGCTTTCTCAGCCTGTCTTGATAGGGCAGGTGTTTCAGTCCTCTTATCAGCTTCATGGCCCTCCCCTGGACCTGCTTCAGCAGTGCTGTGTCCTTAGGGTGGTGGCACCAGAGCTGAACCCAGTACATCAGGCGATGTCTCACCAGAGAAGGGCAGAGGGGCACTATCCCCTTCCTCTCCCTGCTGGCTACACTGCTTTGGATGCAGCCCAGGATGGGTTTGGCTTTCTGGGCTGCAAGTCCACATTGCTAGTTCATTTTGAATTTTTTGTCAACCACCACCCTAAGTCCTTTGCAAGGCTGCTCTCAATCACTTCTCTGCTCAGTCTTTAGGTGTGCCTGGGGTTGCTGTGACCTGGGTGTAGGACTTTGCACTTTGCTTTGCTGGACTTGATGAGATTTGTATTGGCCCAACTCTCAAGCTTGTCAAGGACCCTCTGAATGGCATCCCTTCCAAATTTCAAATGTATTTGTAAAATATAACTTAGTAGGAAAGACATATATGGAATCGATGAGGTACCAGTGCTAAAAGGTGCAAAGTGAGTCATAATCCCCCTTTCTTGTAGGTTTGCGTTCACAACAACCTGTGAATGAATGAATTCTCTTGGTAAATGGCAAGCCCACACTTGGGGGTGCTCCCATAATTACAGTGCTGTTGGAATGTTACACCCAAATAACGTCATCTAACAATATTCATGAGGTAAGCCACATAGCAGTATATCAAGTGATAGGCAGTTTGCATAGCAATACCTAACAGCGTATACAGAAAATACAGAAATACAGAAGATTTTGGGTACCAATCTGAGATCAGTTTTCAGTTTTAACAAAACACAGCTTAATTAAGAATGATCACCTTTTCAGCCACAGATAGCAAGTCATGGAAATATGTGCATTCTAACTCCCAACTAAATTTGTTTCTTCCACATTTGCTTCTATCTGTTCTGTGTCAGGTTTGACCAGAAGTCCATGGGACTGACAGTGCCAGAGACCTCTGAGATGCTGGGCTGCCAGCCCCCAACATGACCCCCAGACCTGTTCTGGTCTGGACACTATCAAAGCTATGGACTGTCGTTGGCAGGCAGCGATTTGGTGGTTTTGGAAAAAGACCTGCCTGTGGTAGTCTCTTCAGATGTAAATGTTAGGGCATCAAAATAATTTTTGGATAGCTGAGACACAATATTAATGTTACTGTTTAATTCAAAGATGGCCTCTGACATAACTGGAACTGAATTTCTTTCTTTCAATATGAAGTGCCAGCTGATCTGTTCACCCACCCACTCCTGTATCCCCTTACATGGAGTATTTTAGCTGATTAGCTAAAATAGTTAGCTGTACTTTTTCCAGGTTGCTAATGAACATGTTTTTCTGCCTTCTGTTGCTGGGGAGGTTAGTGTTACCAACTATTTACAATCATATTCTTTTTACTGATATATTAGAATGATGGTCTCTGAGACCTGATCAGTTATCTGCATTTGGAGTGGTAGGTAAGTTAAGGCATTTTTAGTGAGGATTCATACACATTCATTTTGGTGTCATGGCCAATATCTCTTTCTTGCTGAAAAAAGAGCTGGAAGAATGGAAAAAATATGCCAAGTTCTATACAGAAGTACAAAACCAGACTTGAAGCCAGTCAATTTTTGCTTGCTGTCCAACTTTTGTTTCTCTTACATACTACAGAAAACATCCCAAGGAAAAAAGAAGCCAAGTTTCCTGTGAATGATACCCGTAAATGTGAAGTGCAGTTGTATGTCAGATTTTTACATGGTTGTTGTTAGTAAAACAGTGATGGGTGGAGACTTCTTCATGTGTAATAACAGGGGTGAGTTACAGTAGTCACTACTACTTCCATAAAAGCTTAATTTTCAAATACAATGCTCCAAAAAGTGCTAAAGCTGTGTGGTGCTGTTGTGATTCCTGATATAAATGTATGATAGCAGCTGGGTGCTCCATCAGCTGTACTGTCTCTGTCTTGCCTTTAGCTGAAGCAATGCCCTGTGTGTTGATTGAATCAGGAGGAAAATAAGTAAGGGAAGAGCACTGCAGGGAAAGGTGGGCCTTTATTTCAAACTGGGGGGACAGAACTGCTCTGGAAGCAGATAATGTTGAGGAAATGGATACTATGTGATTATGAGTCAGAGACAAGGAAGTTGAGGAAGGAAATGAAGGCCATGTCTTTGTGCTGTGGATCTCCGTGATGAAGACCCCAGGCACAGATCCTATAAAGCTGACAAGTAGGTCAGCATTCCGGGACAATCAGATTGTAAACTAGGAAGTCAAAGGGTGAAAGATCCCTAGTAGGATGCTCAGTCCCCTGGCTCTCCACTGACTTTTTTCCCTAGCCGGTTAAATTATCATATGACAATAACTCTGTTCGGTTAGTAGTTCATATTCATATTGCTTAAAGGGTGAGAAGTATGTCTGTGCTGCAGAAAGCGTCTGCACATCTGGAAGAGGTTTTAGTGTTGGTGTACTTACTTGCAGTCCAAGGCTCAGCTCCCTCATGAACAGTGTGACAAGCTCATTTTTATTAGAGAAAAAAGTAAAATTGGCATGAAGCTTGACATGATATTTATAATGACTGTTAGCCAAACTGTTGCAGAATTGCATTTATTTCTCCGCTCTGTTCTTTTGGCTTGAGGTTTCGATGTAATGAGCAACTTCTCCTGCAACACTATGTAAATAAAGCAAAGTCCTCTCTACTGTCATTATTAATACTATGCTAGCTATATTATATAATGTTCTATGTGCATAATCAATACCTGTGAGAGCAAGATGGGTGTTACATCATGAAGCTTTCCTAACAATGGAATTGGTAAGCCGGTCGTTTAGATAGGTTTTCCAATAACTGTTTTGTACTGTAATCACTTCTGGCAGATGGCAATAAATATGTGAGACTCATGCTCTTTATAATACATCTAAAATTAGTTTAATAGTAACTTAATACTTGTGTCAAATGCTATTGTGACAATTTTTGGCATCATGAGTCAAATATCACCCTTCATTCCTGTCTGCTGGAATGTGAATGTGTGTTTGTGGTGGGAAGGTTCATTGTTTTTTTTGGTTTTTTTTCGTTGTAAAGAAAAAAAAAAAACTTGTGGCTTGGGTGTCTCTTAAATGATTGCCTTCTTCATCTGCAAATATCACAGAAGAGCAGGGTTGTAGACTCCCGTTGTCCCTCCTTCCTGTTCTGGTCTTTTGTAGTGTTCCTCCTGTTGTGTATTCTTGCTGAGATTAAACATTATGGCAACATGCCAGTCTATGCTGGGGAACCTGCCAGTTTGGGAGTGGGATGTTCATTGTGATGTGTTCTCTGCCTTCCTTCCTAAATAGTAAATGGATAAATGCTAACTAGTTGACTTAGCCAGTTTTTGCTGAGTTTCAGCTCTTCTAGTATTTAGTTAGACCATCCTGTTAGATAAGTGGCTTTGCTCGATGTGGTGCAAGATCAGTTTTCTTCAGCATCTTAGTCAGTTTTTGATTTTCTCCTTCTACTGTACAATCACATTGTCAGAAAACCCATGATAATTTTGATACTATAAGAATTTTATTGAAAACAGGATAAGATCTTGAGAACATTTAAACTATGGAAATAGCATACTGATTGTTTTTAATAGGCAGCATTTTTGATGTCAAGTTACAAGGCAATGTATATTTTCATGCACAGGATTTTGTAGCAATCTGTACATATTAGCTGTTCAGAATCCTTTTGCAAACATGCAGATTCCCAGTAGTCCTTTCCCACTGTAGTTATTAATGCAGCTGCTACTCATCACTAGTGCTATTTTCCAGAATTATCAAGTTAATCAACGTTATCCTCATTAGCTAAACTTTAAAATGCGTTTTGTTAATAGAAACAGACCTGTAAATGGTGTAAAATTTATAAGTTACTTATAGATTTTTAAAGAATGTGTAATACATTAATATGTTGGGTTTTTCTAAACTAACATAAATGTTCTAGGTACTTGTCATAAAAATGTTATTAACTAGCTTTAGGTTGCTACTATTATCAAAAAAAGATAGAGGATCTACTTGGAAATTGGGATCCTCTCTACTTAAATGTCTAAGCCACAAATGAAAATAGAGCCATATTCCTGTGGAGCTGACATAATGTTAGTTAGTAGTTCAGGTTAAGTCTCCTCTTCCTTGACCTAAGGCATAGATACCAATTTGATTTAAAACTAAATGTTTACAATATACAAAACAAACGTGGTTGAATATAGGTGTATGTGTGAACAAGTCCCTGTATTTATATTTTTATTTTAACGAGTTTGAAATTATTTACTTAGATTCTGTCTACTTTGTTGGGGGTTGAACCAAAGCCTGAGGTAGAGGGAATCCTTTTATTAAATTGTTAGTATGTCATCACTGTAGCTTCTCTGAGAATTTGTTGTCCCTTAAATCCAGGAGTTACTGTCAATGTTCCTTCATGTGCAGTTTGCATTTTTTGACATGCTGCCAAAACCAGTAAGGTCTTATGATATGTATTCCACACAAACTCCTTCAACATTTTCACATCTGAATTGTCACTCTTTGATAAAATATATTGTACCTGTGCTTGCAGAACCTTCTCTAATCCTCTAGTTTCTCATTTTACATAGAGAGAAATGTCTTGTCATGAGCACTCTGGCTAGAATAACACTTTCAAAATTTTTTAATTATTATTATACTGTCAAGTGTCAAATAACATTATTTTTGGCAAACAGTAATGCAATTATCTTTCTAATTAGGCTTTATAACTTCATAAACATAGAGTTCAATTATCTGAGAACTAGAACTGAAAGAGCACACCCCTTTGTTACTCAGTTGTTTTGGTGTAAAACTGCATGTTGACAGTCTTACCTAGTGGAGTTTTGGTGGAGTATTTTTGATTGTTGGTTTTTGGGGGAATTTTTTTTTTGTTGTTTGGTGTTTCAGCTTCGGAGTAGAGCTACAGAAGAAGCTCTTCAAAGAACTTCTAATTAATGGTGGATTTCTAATGACAAACACACAGTTTCACTATTTTGAGCCAGTCTAGATATTTTTGGAGTAGATGGTGGGTCTACTTCTTTAAGCAAGTTTCATATGTATATATTTTGATGCAGCAATATTTTGTGTTTCACTGATCAAAACAGACTGACCAATTAAAAAGTCATCTATACATTGAGTAGTCATTGTGTGTGCATGTAGGCATTGCATGCTTATCTTACTAGACATCTTTCATATAGAACATGTAATTTCTTACCCATTTTTGGTGTTTTATTTAATGTGCTGTATTACAAATACAGCACTGCTCAGGCTCTCTGAAAGCTGTGCCAAATTTGTGCCAACTGTGCCTTCTCTTCAAGTGGTCTTAACTGTCTCTGAGTTATATAGCCTTTCAAGTGTCCTTGATAAATGAAAGTCTGAAATAATGTTTATACTGAAACTTAAAAATATGCATATGGTAAAGCTGTTCAGAAGTAAGGAGGTGAACCTGCACGTTGGTTTTCTGTCACTCAACCAAAGACACAAAGATGATTGAATTCAGTCTTAAATTTTATAGAACTAAATTTAATGGTGAGCACAATCACACTCTGTGGTGATTGTTTTCAGTGCTGCTTTATTAAGTTATGTAATGGTAGGGGTTTGAACTGCAGAGATTGTTGAAATGGTAGATTTGAAGACTGTATTAGAATGCTTGTCAGTTACAGGTATATGGGTTTTCAAGGTGCAGAGATTTTTACCTAGATATTGCAGCAGCTTGCGATTTTTATTTAAATAGTTTGGAGGTTTTAGACTTAATACCCTGCTTTTAAAAAATGTTTTAAAATCTTGTTTTATTCCCCAAAGATTTGTTTTCTGCTGTTGCGATTAGATGATGACAGCTAGCTGGCTTTTAAAATTGATCAGGAAGTATTTTGGCAGTCATTCAGTGTTGTAATAGCACTTTAATGGATATGAGCTATTCACCCAGATCAGACTCAATGTCAAAACAGGCGAAAATACAGCTGTCACTCTGGACAAGATGTTGCATATATGCAAGCAGCTGCTAATAATACTGGAAGGGAAGCCTTATAATAATGCTTTAAAGGTGCATGTGTGTATATGCATACATACTGCTTCTACATGTATAGACATCTCATAATAAATATGCCACAGACCTTAGTTTCTGGCCATGGGTGTGCTTAGAAAAAGGAAAAATGAAATATGTACTCTGACCTTTGAGGAAGTTGTGATGAGTTCATTATGTGATGGTGGGCTCTCAGGTTTTTTTTGAAGTAAGAACCTCTGAATAGTGTGTTGCTAGGAATGTGGTGTAAATTTTCTGTCCCAACAAAATGATGACTGTTGTGGGTCCTTATTTAAGGCATATGTGTTTTGATGTTGATTTCAGTGGGACTTAGACCATGCATAGAGATCAAGAATATGCCTACAGAAATGCAGTGGCTTCTTAAAGGCAACTTGCTGTTAAAAATTTAATGTCAGTACCTTAATGCTCATATGTGTGTTAGAATCTCACTTGTTTTCAGTGCTTTTGTCTCCTTTGTGTGTGTCCTAAGATTTGAACTGCTTGCATATGTGGTTTAAGACCCTTTGATGTTAGAAAGGTAATTGGATAATCTTTGTGTGGATAAAAGCATTCATGCTTTCCTATTGAGAAAAGAATATAAAGTTATATATAGAGCTGATGTTTGATGTAAATGGAAACTGATTTCTAGGCATGATATTTATTCTATTTGTAGTTTTATGGTGGACATGAGTAAATATAGAGTACAGAAATACTTTGTTTGACTAAATAAAAAGGAAGTTAAGAAACAGCAAGATTGAGAGTGTCTTCTATCTTTTAAAATACAGTAGCACATATCCTCTCTAATACAGGCTATTGCAGGAGCTAATTGGATAGCATGCAGCTAATGATGGTGGTTTTGCTTAGTTTTTCTACTTTTGCTTGTCTTAGTGAATCTGGTGCCTTAATTTCCTCTTTGAAAGTGATTTCTTTTTTCCCATAGAATTTTGACTTGATGGATTTCCCAATGTTAGAAATATGAGAGAATTGGGATATGCAAATTTACAAGAAATGCAGGATGTCCTCAGAGTATGTTAAATTTGTTCATATAGCTCCCTAAGCTAAAGGGACAAATTCAGATGTTACAGGAAGGTATTTTGAGGAGGTCATAAAGTATTAAGTCACTTATATTGTGCTTGTATATAAATGTAGAGATTCTGTAATGAAGTTTGAGAGTTAATAATAATAATATATATGCATTTATATGCAATATATATGCAATGCTGTTCTGAGCTTTTCCTTTTTTGGACACACTGAACCTACAAACACAAACCAATTCCACAAGTGTGGGGAGGATAAAATTGGTGAAAAACTTGAGGATATTAACTCTCCTTTTGTATGGCTTAGAGGCATAGGAAAGACTTTGAACAGGCCAGTAAAGCAGCCCATGATAAAATGGGAAGTCTCTGCCTTGGCTGAGATATCCTAGACTGGGCTGTCCTTGGGGATAGCAAGTAGAGGAACGTGTGTCAACTTGGACTGTTAAAGCCCTGAGAGAAGGAGTAGGATAGTTCATACACTGTTCCTATTGGGTAAAATGCTTTTGGTTTTGTATCAGTTCAAATCTACAGTGAAAATCAAACATTAGGTAGTGCTACATGTTGTGTGCATATAATAGACTCATTTATGTTGTTCCTCTTTAGACATCTATGTCTGTATTAGACTTGAAATTCTGCCCGTATAAATGGAATAAGGTCATGTTCTGTATAAGCAAATCTGGATCGTGTATTGCTTGTTATATTACTGGAAGCTAGACATCTGTTGCATCATTTTGTAACCTTCTCCAGGAAAAAGGGGTCATTTGCAACCTTATGTATTCCTCCCGGATGGCTGGGTTTTCCAAAAATGCCGAGTTTGAGTCTTTACAAAGTACAGTGTATTGTTTTGGCTATTTAAAATAGAAGTCTCTTGACTCTGAAATTAAGAGTATTGTATTTACTCACAGATGCTTTGGGATTCCTTACTATTTAGTTTTTGTTTTGAAGTCAAACTCAATCAGGAGAAAAATTCTCTTTCAAACACTAAGCAGAAAGAATGCTTCCCTACCTGCAAATTGGTTTTTTTTTGCCCCTCCATAATCATGTCTCCCCCTCCAAAATTGAAAATTTACTTTTTAGAACAGTAGTGTGTGAGAGTTCATCTCTGCAGTGCACCTTTTCTGCTGCCTTGCTGTTCTGTGCAAGATTTACAGTGCCTATATCTGCTCAACACATTGAGAAGGAAATACACACCTCTGAGCTCCTTTCACTTATTGGCTTTTGGAGCTGGTTCCCACCATGGTAACCACATATGGCTGTGGAATTGGGATCATGGCAGACTTGCAGCACAGACATCTAATGACTTGCTGTGCCTGGTATAAATTGCTCAAACAGCATCCTTCCAGGTTTTCCTCTCAGGGGAGAAAAGGCTTTAAAGAATGACCTTTGTCTGCCCTAGCACGTCAACCTGGAAAGTTTCTATTTGCTATTGAATTCTTGACAAGTAATAGGCAGTACTTAAACCTACTTAGGACATAAAATGTGAAAGACATGCTGCTTTTTTCTTTTAAACAGCATTGTTTTCTTTAATATTACATAAAAAGTACATTGCTTGCCTTTCAGACTTTTCTTTGCTGTTTTTTCCTTCTGCCAAGGGATCCAAAAAACATTTTGTTTTTAAATGTCTCCTAAAACTAGAAGGCCTAAAATATCTGTTCAAAACAATTGTTCTCAACCTTCTCATCCTTTAATTACACATTACTAGTGTTCATTCCCTCAGAATTGGAAGGACTAATAGTACCCTCTATGCTTTCAATAAATGACAATACTAAAAAATATTCATTATCATGCAGTCCTTTTTCTGAGACATAAAGTCCAGGAGTGTTTTGGTCTAACAAAATACCAGTTCATTTTTAGTCATCCTTAAGCAAGCAGATAGCAATTGCAACATAGTGATCAGTTGTTCTGATATTGGTTCTGAGCCAAGTCTTGCTACTTGTACTTGGTGAAAATCTCAGAAGTTTATTCATTATACTGTTTTTGGTGCTAATAAATTATTGTTAAGATACAGGGGACAAAATGTTAGCAGAGACCAGAAGGAACCCATATTAGTTGTTTTGCCTTTTTAAACTGAGAAAGATAATGTGAAATTGTGGTTAATTACCTGTAGTCCTTAAGTAATACTCCATAGAAAGTTCAAACTCTCTGGCTGCAGAGTTCTTTTCAGGACTAGAGTTTTTTATGTGTGAATCTAAAGTGGGGGATGTTCTGAGTGGGGTTTTTTGTGGGTTTTAGTATGTTTGTTCAGTTCAGTGCTGACTCTTCAACAATCTTCTTATGGCTAGGTAGTGGGAAAAAGCCAGACCCCAGTAAAGCTGAAAAAGGTAATTAAATGAACCAAAACTGATTTTTGCTATTTTGAATGAGTAACACTTGTGAGGTTTCAAAGTGTTATCTTTGGAGATTTTGTTACTTGGGCAAATGGTTAGTAGAAAATAATCATTTGTGGGCATTTCCAAAAAATATTTCTTGTTTACGACACTGAGGGGAATTCTTTTATTCTCAAAAGAACTGGGTGACATATTTGTGTATAACTGAGATATGTTGGGTGTTGTTATCCTTGTTTTAAAAAACAAAACAAGCAAAAATGGTGTGGATTAATATACAGTGTTGTAAAGGATGCTTCTAGCACATTTACTTCTTGGCTAGGGATTAAGTCGACTGTGCAGAAGCTCACTGTGTTTTAGGTCAATCTGTGAAAATGCCTAGTGTAGAACTGAAAGTTTCTATTCACACCATTTACTCCAAATATTGTAGTTTGGATGAGATTGTTGCTGAAGTGGCTGAATGTTTTGGTAAAAGCATCTAACAAATAGAAGATGCAATTTAATGCTTTGCACTTGATTGAGTATCATTTTTTCAGGTTGTTGTTTCCATATAGAAAGTAAATGGTGGTGCGGTTTATTTGGAACACACCCACCTGCCAGGCTCACTTTGCTTAAAAGCATGTATATTGTGTCTGCAAACACTTTAGTATTTTTTTGTTGTGGCGTTTGTATGGATTTTTTTTGCATTACTTTTTTTTCTATTATCCGGAGAGAGGTTAGTATTAATTAACACACATGCAATATGACCATTTATCATGTTCATTGCAAGTGTCTAAGGCTGATCTTTTTAGACTCAGTAAATATTAAAAAAAATTATATATATGAGAGGTTAGAAAGAGTCTTGAAGTTTAATTTGTCTATTTACCACTGTTATTTCCTGAGGCCTGTATTTTATGCACACACCTTTCCAGAGTATGCTCTACTGCTAATTGAACTTAACCCAAGCTGCCTTGCTTTCCTCTCTTCTTTCTCATTCTCATTCCTCATACTCTTGAAGAGGAAAAAGAAAATACTCAGATTTCAAATTTCTTTGAATTTTTAGTGAATTTTTTTGACAGTACAGGTCTCTTCAGTTAAGGAGGTAATGGAGGAATTTGTGGGACTGGTAGAATATTGTGCCACTATTGAAAATTCAGGATCTAGAAATTTGGAAGAGTGCAAGAGCTTCCACAACCACAATGACCTTTCCAGCTGATGGTACAATTGGTGGTCCTGCCACGTGTTTCCCCAGCCATGGAGTGTGTGGGTACAGCTGGTAGAGCTGTTGGTGCTGAGGAGCCCCTGCTGCAGTGCTGCATCACCTGATGTATTCTTTCCTGAACCAGGAACATTAGCAGCAATGCATAGCACAAACCTTACAGTGGCATGTGCCAGCCTTGGGCTTAACTTGAACTGTAATGAAAACAAGTCCCACAGCTATACACTTTTCCCTGTGCATCAGCTGATGTGTGCCAGATAAGCAAAACTGCCGTGTTAACGTTCAGGGGGAACGTGAGGGTGTGTGAAACAGGGGGGACTTATGCCACTGGGAGCACTGAATTTCAGATTAGGCTTGGAGTTGAAATTTTGCCTGGCAATCACTGTGGAATATGTTGAATTACAGTGTTTTGGGTAACTACTTGGGATTTATGGTCTGTTCCATATGGGTGGTTTGCAAGCTGTTTTCAAACTGCTTGTTAGAATTGCTTAGTCTACAGTGGTCTTAATGGTTTATTCTCTTGCTAAGATCCTCATCCATTAAAAGATAGCAATTGTCTGTCCAACTGTAAATGGAAAAATGGCTATTTTGGCTACTGGTACTATCTGGAAATCCAGTAACAAATGTGAGATAAGGAGATCTTAATGCTAGCATTGTTCCTTTTTAATGGGAAGAGGTAGTTCTGGATATCAGCACTATGAAGAGAGATGTCTGTCCTCTTGGCCTTTGCTCATGAAACTGTGTCTGCAGCTACTCTGCTGTTCATGGTCTTTAGGAAACAATCCTCAGCACCACAACACTTTTTTGGATGTTCCTGAGAGTAGGCATCACAGGCAGTTTAACTATACACCACATATCAGAGGAGGAAGAATCTCATGATGCCTGGTGTCAGCAGGAGTCTGTAGAACAAATAGTATTAGTGGGTTTTGACTTCATCCATAGCCAGCAGGTGCTAATCCACAGAAGCTTCACTCAAGCCTGTGGAACATTTCTATACATTTATATACACAGCATTGAGATTTCTATACATTCCTACACCACAGCATTGTCAAAGTTGACAAATAATTTAGAAGTGGTAACTTTTATGGAATTTTGCAGTGCAAGTTAATGATGTTTCCTTGTGGATCATGGAGTACCTGATTGCTGCCATCACTTCAGTTTGTTAACAATTTCCACTGTTTGAATTTTTGTCTTTTCATGCACTGCGGCCTCAGCTGTTTTGTGGCAGGCCAGTAGTACACACACACACACAATCTCTCTCTCTCTCTCTCTCTCTCTCTCTCTCTCTCTCTCTCTCTCTCCACAGCCACCTTTTGCCCTCCTCAGTCTTAGTGAGGGGCCCGTCTGGCCAGCTCCAGCATGTAGCAGAGAGGAGCATCTGGCCCTTTGTGATTGGAAACTTGCTGGGTAACTGATTCCTTATGCAGAATTAAGGATGCTGAAATAGACCCTGATGACAGCAGAGCTTTCATGAGAGGGTTCAAGAAGTTGACATTGATGCCTTAGAACAGTTGAAAAGAAATAATGACGTGGAAGTGAACTAATATAAATAATTTAATAGGAAATCTCTGTGCAGTCTCAAATATAGTCCTTTTTGTTCTGAAAGATGTCAGTGTCTGGCTATTTTGCTCGTGATATGGAACCAATATAAAGATCTAGAAAAGGTGTAAAATATTGTCACAAGCAGAAGAGCGGAGTCAGCATTTAAAAAGAGGAGCAGTTTTTCAGAGAACAAATTATGCAGAGTAAGATGAGGGAGGGAGCACTTTATCCATAAAAATCTTAGCATTTGACCATTACCCTGTATGTGAACTGAACAGTTTAGATGTTGACAATTTTACAGCATACTGGGCAAAAGTACTGGAAATTAAGTTTCTCAGTGTTGGAAAAAAAATTGAACAAGGCTAGCCTGTTATCCAAGTAACTTGAGAAATATCCCTCTAGTTACAGTTAGTGCTTTCCTCATTAGAATGGATGTTTTTATTTTTTATTTATTTATTAAAAAAGAAGCTGGAGCAGAAACTGGCCATTATTACTAGGAAATGAAATATGAATAATCATCAGTGCTCTTCTATAAAACAGTTAGGGATAGTTGCTAATATACTTTTCTGAAGTAATCAGGGTCATTTGGAATATCAATTTATATTACCATATAAAATGAAATAAAATGAAAATAAAATACAATTATCCACCACATTTTAGTATGTTTATTGTATTGATGCATTTAAAATATTTTCAGGGATTTTATTCTCTTTGCGGTGAGTGTGCCTTTGTGTGTGTGTAGCTGGGAGGTTTGTGTGAACAGGCTTTCTGTCCTTTAGTTTTTGAAGCCTTTTGGCTTAGGTTTATGTGACTTAATGATGTTTTAATGAAATATTAGAATATCATCTAAAGTTATGTTCAGCTGCATGAATATTGGAACAAGCACAGTTCCTTTAGTACAGTTTTTTGGGTTTGAGACAGCATTTGTATATACTAGTCTGGGAGGCAGTTAGACCTAATCTTATATAGGGTTTGGTGGCAGGTTTTCTTTGGGGTTGTGTTTTGGTTTGTTTTTTTTTTTTTTTCGCCGTGAGTCCTCTTCTGCTCTCTGATTGCAGTCTAATTTCCATTGTATTCAGTCTGCTATAGAAATACTAAATGTCAGCAAGGAGATATTTACTGGAATACACAAGTCCAGAATTCATCATGATTCAGTGTGAAATCCGCTCACCCTTTGCTCCCCACCCCCTCTTGAATTGGAATGAAATGTGCCTTAAACTGAAGTGAAATACATCACATGCAGCAACAGTGGGCCCTTGCTTCGCCTCTATTCCTGGTGTGAAATCGATACACTATCTTTCCTCCTGACCTGTTCTGTGACCTCCATTGCAGCTTTCATGCTGAACAGCAATTGCTTTGAACAGTCTGGGTCTGCCACAGCTCACAAATGATTCTCAGCTTCTGTCTAAAACTGGTGCTGATAACAAAGGCTTGATTTTAAATAATGCAGTTGTAGTCATCTTCTAATTATGAATTACATGAAAGTGCATGATCTTCTATTATTAAACACTTTGAATAGCATGTGCAATGTGTTTGCAGCCAGAATAACTCCTCACTGAGAAGACACAGGAGTTCTGTTTCTAAATGTATCTGATAAACTTTATGTTGTTACTGAAGAGGAGAAATGTGGCAAAGAGTTAAGTATTTTTAAGTGGAAACACATTTTCCTTTGATTTTATCATTGACTAATACAGCACTTCTTTATTTTCTTTTACTAATATTTGAATTATCAAATGTAAAAACATATTAGCCAATGCCTACGTTTAAAGTAAGGAGACTGTTCTTGAAAGAAGCTATTTTAAAGCTGCTGCAAAACAAAAAAAAAACCCAATGCTTTGCTTAAAAATAGAAAAATCAAAACAGCAGGAAAATGCATTCTCCATTCCTGATTGCTAACTAATAGTGATTCACAAAATATCAGGATTTTAAAGATTTATTATTTATTTTGGAGTGCGATTTACTGAAGGATTACTGAAAGCAAAGATGAATTGAAGATATAATGGGCATTTATGCTTGCACCAAGAAGTCTATTATGCTATTAGCTAGATTACTTTAATAGTCTTTACTGGCTTTGAAATCAAGAAACTGCATGAACTGCTGGATAAGCATTCATTTTTCCAAAATTTTGTGGTAGGAAATAGGATATCTGTGGAATTCTGTTATAAAATGAATGTCTCTTAATGGAACATTCCTCTGCCATTCTTCCCCCCAAAAATTATGACTATAGTAATTTTGCCATCATGATTGAAATTAAAAAAAACTTGCAACATGATATGGTTTATGAAGCAACGCTTAACCCTGTAATGATAAATGGACTGTCTGGAATTCACTTATTTATGAAACTGTTTAAAATGAAATTAATAAAAGAGAATATTGCTGTCTCTATATGTATTAACAATACTTAGCCATATAAATAATCTAATCCTTTTATTGCTCCTTCATGTATTCATTCTGGCTCTTACCAGCTTAGATTTCTTATATTGTCAGAATATGGGGAAAGAGAGGTGTAAAATAATGGAGTCTGTATAACAGAAAGAACCGTAAGGATGGTGTAAAACTCACGACATTTCCAAAACAAAGTCGCATCATTGTAACATAGAGGCTCAAGACATACTTATTGATGCAGTATCACTGTCCAGTAGTAGTATAAAAAAAACCAAAACCATAACAAACAAACAAAACACCAACCAAATCAAAAAGCAACCATCAAAAAGAAGAAGAAAATGAAGTGCTTTAAGAATTCTCTTAAAAACATGCCAAAATGGCCTCATAAGAATCAGGTAAGTGGGAATCAAAAATAAAATAAACAGGTGGTGCTGCTGAGAAGTTTTTTTCTTTTCCCCTTCTAAGCGAGTTGAAACACTTTTTAAAAAATAAATAAAGCACTCATACTGCCTTCTTCTCTGAGGCTTTCAGTGCCACCAGCTGTTTTCTCCCCATTAATACATTTAGACTGCCTTATGTTTTTACTCCTTGTTCATGAAGAGGTGTATCTCAAGAAAGATGCCCTTCAGGATAGGTCCAAGTCAGCAAGAGGCAGTGAGGAGTTCATATATTTGAGTGCTAGTTCCTGAGACCATTTCTTTAACATCAGCATCATCCCTTTTGACTGCTCTATGACGTCTGTGGTTTCCTGTACAAATTCAGGCTTATTTTCATTAATTTTAGACTGATCTGTAATTGTTTTTAAAAGTAATATAAAGCTTGTGTTGTACTCTAAATGTGAATGAAGTGACATAATGCAATACCTACAGCTCAACCCATTATTGAATAATAGGTGTGTGTGCAGTAGTATAGTTTCAAGGAGTAATACCCATGTTCTTTTATCTGCAAACAAACAAACACAAGCTGAACTGGTTGCTTACAGTGTTGCATAAAAATAACGTTTACGTACTAATGATGAAAATGGCAGTTGCAAGGCAAGAGGAAGAGTTTTTGTTACTTATGAGTCAATTCTTGTTCAGGTGTGTATGTGAATGGTGTGTGTGCACATTTCTGCACATGTAGTGCTACAGGCATAAGTTCAACATCTGCAAAAGCTTAGTCTCCAAGTAGGCAAAGGGAAAATAAGCAGTTTGTATTTCCTTGCTGCTGTTTTTTCTTCGTAAAAACAGTTTTAGTTGTATGTAATCCTTTCTGCAAGAGTGTATTTTGTAAGGAACTGCTGCACAGTGGTTCAAGAACTGATTTTGTCACTCAGAAGTTCAAGATCAATAATGGGTCCCCTGTTCATAGGAATAATCAGCTTTAATGGTAAAAAGGCTGTATAGCGCTCAAAATCTTTTTGAAGCCGCACAATATTACAATAACATAAAAATAAAGGGGAAAATATATATCACTTTTCCTTCAATAGAATACTCTTTAACAGCAGTTTCAAAATATTTTATTAAAGATAAATTCCCTCAACCAGAGGTTTGTTTTGTTTTCTAATATTATTGTGAATATGAGCAAGTAATACAGGGTATGTTCCCTCCAATGAATTGCTGTGCAACAAGACTTGATGCTAATTCTACCTTTCCCAAAATCTGATATCAAGCAATTTATCTTCTAAATAATACTCCTGAGTACTAAACCTGAAATGTTTTGGCTCCAGCCCAAGTCAAACTTCAGGAAGCTTATTCTCAGGAGCATATTCCCTATCTCTGTAAATTTAATTGTTATAATGAATAGAATACACGTGTCAAGATATTACTTATGAGTTTTACCTGTTTACTTTTTTTTCCTTAAACAGAAACATCAAAATGACAGCATGAAGCTCATGTAAAGGGTTTAGAGACAAATTATTAATTTCTTCTTTTTTAAAAAGGGGAAAAAAATTCTGAGAGAGAAACTTGCCAAACTGGACTATCCCCTCATCTCAGGGGTTTGAAAATGTTTAGTACTGATGTACAGCTGGAAATCTATCTGCCCCTGTGTTCTGCAGAGCTCTGCATAAAGAGCTTTATGCATCATACTATCTTAGGGGTTCCTGCCAGTAGGAATGGATGAGTATTAACTACACTATTCCACCAGCAAAAATGCTGCATATACTGGGGCACTGAGGGTGAGGACTTTAAACCTGTGGAAGAAGGTCTACTGCATCAGCAGTTTGGTTTTTTCTCTTCATTCACATGTCAGGGAATGAAACCTACAGCCTTATTCAGACCACTTAGATTGTGGACTGAAGATTGCATTTAGCTCTAGTTCTGCTACTGATTCTTTTTTGTGAAATTAATGGTTCAAATATTTTTAAAAAGTACTTCCCAGTAACAATATGAGTAAAACTAACCAAGGAGCATTTTACAATAAAACATCCACAATGTATCTGAAAGCAAAAAATAATTACTTAAAACTTAAGTGTATTGAAGAAATAAGAATGACTTCTATGCTTAAAAATAGTGCTTTTCTAATCTATTAGAAAATTGCTATAACATATTAATCAGGATGAGGAAAAATGGTGTGATATTTTCTGACTGTTAAAATTTCTGAATATGTCCCCTATTAAATTTTTTGAGGAAAAATTATTACAGTTATGAGTATTTTAAAAAGACAGTAAGATATGCAAGGAGCTCACTTCTGCTTAGGTTTGTAGAGACTAGAAGAAGCTGAGGGGCTTCTGAGGCACCTCACTGAGCTAACAGGCAACATAATGACAAATGATTCATTGCTGACAGATGAAACGTAGTGCATGTTGGAAAAAAACAATTTGAACTACTCATACACATTGCTGGGTTCTAAATTAACTATAACCTAGAGAAAATATGCCTGGATGTCATTGAGGACAGCTCAGTGAAAATCTTTGCTTTAGAGTACAACACTAAACATAAAAGCAAACAAAATGTTAAGCAATGTTGAGGGATGGGGTAGAAAATTGTATTGAAAATGCATCTGATGATACTGTAGTGTGAGCATTATAACAAATATATTGTGGTATATAGATCAATGGTACAACATCACTTGAATAATGTGTTCAGTTCTGATCACTGAGAGAAAGATATATAGCAAAAATAGTGTCAGTCCAAAGTTACAAAAATTACTTGTGTTTAATGCAAAGAGGCTGGGTAAGTATCAAGAGAAATAAAATGAGAAATGCATGGCAAAAAATAGTGATATACGCTGAATGCTCCTATTTATTATGCTGATAATGGGAGATGCAAGTGGCTATAAAGTAAAACTTTGCAATTTAAGAATACAAAAATGGTCTCAACCTCCCTCCCTACACTGTATGATTAATTGCTGAATTTCAATGCACTCTACATTCTTTATATAAAAAATACAGAAAGATTCAGAATGGATTTGACATGTGCTGAAGTATTGAGAACATTCACCATTTCAGCAGGGGATGGACTAAGGGTTGGAAATTCAAGACCTCACTTCATTTCTGTCTGCTGCTGACCTGCTCTTTGACCTTGGTCTTCACCTCATAGTCCTTCTCAGCTGCAGATGTTTTTAGTTGCAGAGGATCCAGGACAAGACTTATAAAACTATTCAACTGCTTAACTTGAAAGCAGTTGCTAAGCTTGCTTTTTAATCGATGTGAAGTCAGGTTCCTATGTAAGAAGAATAACTGTCTGGTTTTAGTATCTTGTCCTTAGATAGAGGTCCCTGTTGATCTCTATGTAAAGAGTGTTAAATTTCACAAGAGTTAAAAAAAAAGTGATAGAACTATGTATGTTAAAGTAGATGTGAGCCAACTACTATCCGAATGGACTTCTGAAACAATTTTAACCTCAGGGCAGGTATTTTTTCAAAACTATTCATTCTTTATGTGCTTATAAAATGCAGCAGAACATCAGATGCAAGCAGCATAATCAATATGGGTAATTGCTGCAGTCTGTGCTTCTTTATAATATTAGTGCATTGGAGGGGGGGAAAGAAGAGAAAAAGACTGTGGATATACAGGTTAGTCTATCTAATAGTCCAATGCCCTAGAAATGCTTTAAGTCCTTCTAGATAGATGAGATTACTGTCAATTTTACTGTAAAGAAGCCTCCCCATTGACACTTTTATATTGGGAAAAACCTTTAAGGTCATCAAGTGCAACTGCTGGCCTAACACTACCAAGTTCACCACTAAGTGCCACATTTACACATCACTTAAATACCTCCATGGCTGATGGCTCCAGCACTTCCCTGGACAACGTCTTTCAGTATTTGGATCATCTTCTTGGTGAAGAAATTTATCCTAATTTTCAATCTAGACCTCCCCTTGTCCAAGTTGAGGCAGTTTTCCTCTTGTCTTTTTGCTTGTTACTAGGGAAGAGTTAGATCCCCACCTTGCTACCGCCTTCTTTCGGGCAGTTGGAGAGAGTGATGTCTCCCCTGAGCCTCCTTTTCTCCAGGTTAAACAACCCCAGCTCTCTCAGCCACTCCTCATCAGGTTTGTGCTCCACAGCCAGCTCTGTTGCCCTTCTCGGGACATGCTCCAGCACCTCAGTGCCTTTCTTGCAGTGAGGGACCCAGAACTGAACACAGGATTCAAGGTGCAGCCTCACCAGTGTCCAGTACAGGGGGAAAATCACTTCTGTATCCCTGCTGGCCACACTGTTGCTGATACAGGCCAGGATGCCATTGGCCTTCTTGGCCAGCTGGGCACACATTGCTTCATGTTCAGCTGCTGTCAGCCACCATCCCCAGGTCGTTTTCTGCTCATCAGCTTTCCAACCAAGCTTCTCCTAGTCTGTAGCACAGCTTGGGGTGGTTGTGACCCAGTAGTAGAACCTGGCCCTTCACCTTGTTGAACTTCCTACAACTGGTCTTGGTTCATTGTTCCAGCCTATCCAGATCTGTCTCAAAAGCCTTCCTGTCCTCCAGTGGATTGATACTCCTGCCTCAATTGCTGTCATCTGTGATCTGATTAAAGGTATTAAACAGGACTGGGCCTAATACTGAGCCTTGGGGCACACCATTTGTGGCTGGTCACCAGCTGGATTTCACTCCATTCACCTCCACTGCATGGCTCTGGCCATCCAACCAAAGATTTTACCCAGTGAAGAGGATACCCATTTAAGCCATGAGCAGCGACTTCCTTCAGGGAAATGCTGTGGGAAATGGTGTCAAAGGTTTTACTGGAGTCTAGGTAGACTGCATCCACAGCCCTGTCCCCTAAATGGGATCACTCTAGCTTAGAAGGAGGTTAGTTTAGTGCAGTAGGACAAGCCTTTCACAAACCCATTCTGGCTAGGCCTGCCCCCCGGTTGTTCTTCATGTGCCATGTGATGGCACTCAAGGTGATCTACTCAAAAATAAGGTTTCTTATTGCAGACCTTCCATGACACTGAGGTCAGGTTGACAGCCCTCTAGTTCTTTAGATCCTCCTTCCAGCTCTTCTTGTAGGTGGACGTCACTTTTGCCAGCCTCCAATCACCTGGGACCCCCTGAGTTAGCTAGGACTGCTGGTAAATGCTGAAAACTGTCTCAGTGAACACTTCCACAACATCCTCAGTACCCTGGGTTGGATCCCATCCACCCTCAGACTTATGTATGTCTAAATGATCTATCAGGTGAACTGACCATTTCCCTATGGATTATGAAGGCTTTATTTTTCTCCCAGTCCCTGTATTCCAGCTGGGTACACAGAGAGAGCAACTGGTCTTACCAATAAAGACTGAGACAAAGCCATTAAGTATTTCAGCTGCCTCTCCTTCCTTGCTTATCCCTTCTAAAGAGTGTACAGACATCCATTGCAGCACTCTGGTTATTTGAATCATCCCAGCACATTTTCATGATGGAAAGTCTCAGGAAACCGATGGCAGTTTTTCTGCTGCACAGTGGTTTCCAGCTCCTCCTGTCTGTTGCTTGTGCTGTGTGTATTGGTGTAAAGGCACTTCAGTTGGGCTACTGGTCCCAACACCTTCTTGGGGAGGAAAAGCCTTAATTCCTACATCACCATTCTCATACATTTCTGTGGTTTCTAGCACATCAATAACCCTTGTGTCTTTGCTGCCACACAGATCTCCATTCCCTGCCTTCACTGAGATGGCAGACCAAAGGACCATGTCAGCACATCCCTCAAACATCAGTGTGCTGGCTCCTGGCTGATCTCTCATGAGCCGAGTTTTAGCTCTTTTTACTTCCCAGTCTAGCTTAAAGCTCATTCAATGAACCCTGTTAACTCCCAGGCAAAGATCCTTTTTCCCCTTGGAGACAGGTGTATGCTTTATTTGCAGCAGGTCAGCTGTTTGTAAACCAACCCATGATCAAAAAAACCCTGAAATTCAGCTGGTAACATCAG